>CM077165.1:86842872-87442872 GCA_039583875.1 Platanthera guangdongensis | reverse complement strand
CTTGCCTTCCTTTAGCAATTTCACTACGAGTTTATGAAGAGCTCGACATTTTCCTGTATCACGACCCACACACATATGGTATTGACAGAATAAATCCTTGTGACAGCTCCTATGATTTGGTCGTAGGAGGAAAGGCCACACAAAATCTGGTTCCTGCTTGATGATTTGAAAAACTTCCTCCATGGAGATAGTTAAACTTGTATACTTTCTTTTTGATCCAGCTTGTTTGTATTGGTGAGAAACAAGAGACTCATTTTCATAAGTCTGAATTGACGTACTAGAGTTATCAAGATTGACTCTGAAAACTTTGATTATTGGTGTTGAGACGTAGATGAATCACCATGGTCATAACATATTACATGTTGAGATATCAGGAGATATTCATGAAGAGATCCATCACCTTGCTGATGACATGAAGTCTCTTCGGTTGCTTGAGCTATTTGATTTGGATTATAAATATAGCCATGATTCACTGCTTCACCTCCAACGAACTGATTTGCATAATCAATATGATCCCTATAGGTTTTCAGTTCCTTTACAATGGCTACAAATTTTAGAGGGCCTTCTTGAAGTCTGATTATGAAATCACATTTGTAATAGTCTTGATTAGCATTGACAACGTCAAGAGTTTACTTTTGGAATCGTTCGATGAAGTGAGCATTAGACTCGTCATCTCCTTGCTTGATCTGAAAAAGAGACAATACTTCTTTCTTTCTCTTCCTAAAGGTTCCAAACCTTGAGAGAAATTGTCTTTGAAGATCGCTAAAACAAGTTATTGATAGAGGTTTTAAATGATAGAACCAGTCCAACACTTGAGCTCTAAGAGAGATAACAAAGAGCTTTCATTTGATCCCGTCTGATAGAACTTTTAATGAAACAATCAATTCAAAAGTTGGAAAGTGAGATACCAGATCACTTGTTCCATAGTAAACTGGGAGATGAGGTTCTTTGATATCATATGGAACCATTTCCCTTCGAATATGAGATATAAATGAAGGAACTTGATCTTCTCCTACAGAAGATGTTAGTCCATCGACCATGTGAAAGTATGAATTCATACTTAACCTGATCGAGCTATGAGGCAAGAGGGACTCTTCTGCTCTAGGTTGCCAAAAGGATCAAAGGTTATAGTTGCTTGAATCTTGGGTGTATCTTGAACTTAATCCCAAAACTTCACTGCAACTGTTATTCATCACCTACCTAGAATCTGAAGGTCACGTGTTTTATGTTGATTCCAAAAATGCGCCTCTGTGAACTCGAAAGGTGTACATGTTCTATCCTGGATGCGGGGGTAAAGGTAGGTGATGAGGACTACTGAGTAGCTGGTTACTTTGAGTCGCGAGTGAAGAGGAGAGAAAGAGATAAAGGGAGGAAGATAGTCTCTTGCATGCGGTGAGGACAGACTTCGCCCGCCACGGCAAATGCCTCACTTGTGGCAGGCTTTCCCTTTATTATAAAACTGTATTACAACTTAATTCAAGTTCCTTTTCATTGAAAAGTAAATACAAGACTACAAAAGGAAGCTAGAGGTTAGAGATTGGAGGTCGCCAGGCCACACAGATTGATCCCTCGATTTGCCAGGTCATGCAGGTTGATATCTCAGGTCGTCAGGTCGCCATAAAGATGGCCAACACTCTATCCGTGTTATCGTCGTACGATAACTCTTATTTCTCGGCGATAGCCGCCTTGGCCGCCGAGGTCGCCTGTGTGCTTCTCGTAGGTTCTGAGTGTAACTTGGCTGAAAAATCCAGGTCTGTCCACGTGGGCTGATAATGGAGGTCGTCGAGATCACCCGGGACACTTTGAACTCGAGGCTGAGAAAGCCACTTGTAACTGCTTGTCACAGCTCTTAGTCCCCCAGGTCACCAGTGAGCTTGCTGTGAGGCGGTTTGAACGAACTGCCTGCTGAGAAAAGGGGCTTGCTATCGCCTGACAATAGTCGATATCTCCGGGCGATAGCAACTTAAAAAGTATAGTCGTTGTCGAGCTGGAGAATAGTGGTCCGCCTGTATGTAATTGTGTAGCCGTAAAGGCTATCAGCGGAGCCCGCCTGGACTGACGGTTAGACGGTCGGTAGAGTCGGTGGATAGGAAAGCATTGAAAGTTATTTACTTAAGGTTAGATTGTCACCTAGAGGGGGGGTGAATAGGTCTTTGAATTTTCTTAAGTCTTTTTGTTGTTGTTTTAAAAAGTTATCTAGAGCTTGTCCTTAGTACATGCAATATAAGAGAAGAACAAGCAACATAGCAAAGCACACAGATATTTATAGTGGTTCCCCAACAGGGTACATCCACTTTCCCTCCCACCTTTCTAACTTATGTTAGATAAGGCACAAACTCCTCCAAATTGCTCCTCAGATCTTACACCTCAGGCCCTCAGACTTACACTCAGGCTCTCTTCAAAACCCTACCTTACAACCACAAAGGTTCCTACCTCAGAGCCCTGCAGTGCTCCTACATCTTAGTGTTCCACAAACCACCTACTTTAGACTTATCTCTAAGGCCTACTCCTCAGGTTTTTTAGCCCTACAACTTCAGGCACAAGGCCCTACGCTCAGAGTGCTATAACACTCCTACAGCTCAGTACCCTTCTAAGTACCTACCTTAGTTCCCTTTCAGGCACCTACAGCTTAGCCTCCTCCTGGGCCTACAACTCAGTGACACACTTATCACCTACAGCTCAGTGACTCAACAGTCACCTACCTCTGGTACTAGGCCCTACTTCTTAGTCTGGGAGGACAACCCTACTCTCAGATCCACAAATGGTTCCTACCTCAGTCCCCCAGTAGGGCACCTACATTAGTGACTAAATAGTCACCTACAACTCAGGCATAATAGGCCCTACAACTCAGATTCAGACAACCAGAATCCTACAGGAATTTAATCAAGAAGTTAAAATAAATTAAAACACTGAGTCAGAGATAAATCTCTGAGTATACCTTTCTGGACTGAGCAGATATCAGTCCAGCCCTCTTGCTATAGAAGGAATTAGTCTTCCTCTATAGCTAACTATTTCTCTGCTACACTGAAGAACAACTATTTACTGTTGAAGGCTGATGGTCCTTCACACAGCTATCTCTCCTTGCTGATTAGATGAATCATCCACCTTGTTCTTCAAAGAACAAACTTGTTGAACTAGAAAAAGCTTCAGCTACCTTTCTCTGCCTGCTGGCTTGCACTGCTGGACTTGGCTTTCAAGCTTGTTATAGAAGTTGAAGTCCAGCCGCCTCTATTTTTTCATATTGTCTTCATGTTTATTGTTGTTAACCCTAATCCCCCTTTCTCTCTTCTTTTTATATCTGTTGATTTGAATCAACGACATAATTTGAGTGTGGGCCCAGCCAAGGATGGTGAGCACCACCTTCCTCAGAAGAGGACAAATAGTAGCTTCCGACGCTACTGTAGCTTTCCCACAACGGCATGAACTATTTTGAGTTTGTTGACTTCTGGTGACGTCAGCAGTGGTCATCCGGTGCTGCTGTAGATTTCCCATAATGGCACGAAATACTTTGACTTGCTGACTTTTGGTGACATCAGCAGTGGTCATCACTTTCTGGACTTAGAAAAACTCCAGAACTCATTAACCGTTAAGTGATGTTAAGTCACTCAATGCACGCTGACTTGGCTCTTCATTAAAATCGTTGGTGAACCTGCTTCACTCAACGCTTCTGTACTTAGAGAATTTCTGCTGGCTTTGTCTCAGCGGTTCCTTCTCAACTATCTCAGCGGTTTCTTCTTCACAGCTGAGACTATCTCATGTCTCAGCGGTTTCTTCTCAACTGTCTCAAAGCTTTCTTCTTCATAGATAAGGTTATCTCCTGTCTCAGCAGTTTTACTGAGATATTTTTCTCTCAATGCTTTGCATTGAGCTTCTCAGCTGTCTCAGCAGTTATGCTGAGATATTCTTCTCAGATGTCTCAGCTGTCTCAGCGGTCTCAACGCTTTTGCCTTGGTAAAATTATCTGAGTTACAGCTTACACTTTTTGTTCACCTATCCAATCAAGGACAACATGTATGCATGAAATTAAGCACACATCAAATACATTATGCCCCTTAGCATGATTGGTGATGTCTCTTCAAATCCTGTGGAACATTATAGGGCACAATTCCCAACAATCTCCCCCTATTTGAAGAACGCAGAATACCGATCCATGCTAAGGTGCATCAACACAAAAAAACTATCATGATAGGCCTGATGAGACATTATCATGACAACTAGCCATCCCAGCATAGGATAACTCACCCTAGATGAGATGGCTTAACACTATGATTGAATAACCAATAGTACTGGTGAATTATCAATCATTAAAAATGTAACAGTATGATTAACAACAAAAGCTTCATTAATCACTGACATGGTAAACACTATGATTAAGATATACCTAATCATTAACTAATTTAGAGAGACTTAGCCAAACAATAGTAGGCAAAACTTATGATTATAAGATATCTATGAAAGAACAACATGTAACACCTCGCCACTACACCCGAGTGGTTTTTTAGCGAGCATGTTACCGGGCTGCAGCCCAAGCACCCCAACCCCTCTCCCTCCACAGGCGGGTTGTTGGTGGCCGCAACCTCCCTTTCATGAGGCAAACTCGATAGTCAAGATAGCACTACGGGGACTTCCCAGGAGGTCACCCATCCCAGTACTACTTCAGCCCGAGCATGCTTAACTATGGAGTTCTTTCAACTCCCATCACCAATTGAGCTGCAGCTCAATTGGTGATGAGAGTTGAAAGAACTCCATAGTTATGCGTGCTCTGGATGGAGTAGTACTGGGATGGGTGACCTCCTGGGAAGTCCCCGTAGTGCAGGCTTGACTATCGGGTTTGCCTCATCACCAATTGAGCTGCAGCTCAAGCATCCCAACCCCTCTCCCTCCTCAGACGGGTTGTTTGTGGCTGCAGCCTCCCCTTGATGAGGTAAACTCGATAGTGCACACTGGGGCTGGAGTAGTACTAGGATGGGTGACCTCCTGGGAAGTCCCCATAGTGCAGGCTTGACTATCGAGTTTACCTCATCAAAGGGAGGCTGCAGCCACCAACAACTCTTTTGGAACACCCTATTACTGATTTGGGTCAGGATCACTATGTCTCTTAGGAAACCTATTTTGACCTCATTGTATAGATCTAAAGGTCAAGTAGAATTGAGTCTAAGGGTTAGTAGTTAGGTTTGGATGCTGCCCTTAAGACCAGGTTTTTCTGTTTTGGAGAACAAGACATTTCGTCGAGCTCAGTACGATGAATCGTCGAACTCCATTCGACGATCGTTGAGCTCACTTCGACGGATCGTCGAACTCAATTCGACGATCGCTGAGCTCAACTTCAATAAGTCGTCGAACTCCATTCGACGATCTTCGAGCTCAGATCGACGATCTTGACTCCAGTTTGAGTTCAAATCTCTGAGCTCAGTTCGACGATAGTTGAGCTCAGATCGACGATCTCTGTTTTTGTCTAAGTCCAAATCTCGGAGCTCAGTTCGACGATAGTGGAGCTCAGTTCGACGTTTTTCTGAAGAGTTCAATGATTTTCAATATTCAAATTCAGACAGTTGAAGAATTATTCTCAGCATTTAATTCAGAGATCTTGTAGCCGTTTTTAATTAATCTGGAGCAAGTTTAAAGGAATTTTCAAGGAATGTTTTATTGGACTTTCCTCCAAAAGACAAAAGCAATTAAGGAAGTAATTAATGACAGGCTAACGACTATCTTGGACAGAGGATCATTTCTATTCAGACAATGGAATAAAACATACGATTTTTCATTCCTGCTCAAGAAGAACAAAAAGTTGGAAAAATATTCTCTGCAACAACAACTCTCTGCAACAACAAGAATTATAGTTCTCACACAATAACAATCACACAAGAGAAAGAAAGAGAGTTCCAGACATTCTCAGTCTCAAAGATTCATACAAGAACACATCCAAAGGAGATCAACTAACTGAAATTTTCAGATCTCTCTTGATTCAATTGTTCAAAGGTCATCATCATTCAAGACTCCAGACACCTCACATTTCAGTTGCTGCTGAAATCATCTATTGCTGGAGATCAATTTTCTGAAGGCCTATCACCCTACTGCAAAGCTTCACTTCCTGAACAACTCAAGATCTCAGGGGGAGCTTTGACAACATCCACTATCTTCTCTCTGACTGTTGATATAGAAGATCATCTCATCTCTTTCTCTCTCTCTGCTGTAAAGGGTTTTTCAAACTCCCTTCAAAAGTTTGTGTTTAGTTTCTGAGACCTTATCAAAACTCAGTGGTGGTAAGACACCTGATCAAAAAATCTGGTTTGGTTTTTGAGCACCTTATCAAAAGCTCATTGGTGCCCAGGACACCTGATCAACTCATCCTGCAGTGGATTCCTACCTAGGGTGGTAGAAGAGTGGATGTACCCAGGTTGATTGGGGAACCACTATAGCTCCTTGTGTCATCTTGTTGCTTGTCTTTATTTTTGTTTCTGGCTGTAGCTTGTGATTGCTTTGTGATTTTTCTTGTTTAGATTACTTTATATTATTTGCTTCCCTGTTCACTTAGGATTACAACAACTGTTATAAAACGTTTTTAGCAAGCACCATACTCTATTCACCCCCCTCTAGACTATATCCGATCTAACTTGCACTTTCAATTGGTATCAGAGGGAGGTTGGTTAAAAATACCACATCTCAGTGGTTGCACAGGCTAACACCTGAACCCAAAGATTCCTATAGTTAGATCTGCTTGTTGTAGATTTTGTTATTAGAATTATTTCTTCACAAAACATGGCCCAAAATAAAGATTATGCTAGCACCAGACCTCCAGTGTGTAATCTGTCCAAGCTTGCACCTTGGAAGGCAAGGATTAGACTCTACATGAATTCTATTGATGAGGACATTTTTAATTCTGTTTTGATAGTGTGTCCAAGACCTCCAGAGAACACAAGTACAAATGCTGTTCCACCTCCTTCAGGAACAGATGCAGAGATCAAGAAGTGGAAAGTAGCAGATGCAAAGGCTATGAATATCTTAGCCCAGACTATGTCTGATGACATATTCCAAAAGGTAGCTGAATGCAACTCAGTAAAGGACATCTGAGACAAGCTATCTGAAATAGTCTCAGGAACTGCTGATGAAAGAAAAGACAGAAGATCTCACCTCATAACCCAATATGAGAACTTCAAGAAAGGAGAAGCTGAGTCAGTATTAGACATGTATAATAGACTGAGTCTGATAGTCAATGAACTGAAAACTTTGGATAAAGAGATCTCACTGACAGAGCTAAATGATAAAATCCTAATGTGCTTCCCAAGCACTTGGGACTCAAGGATCTGGCCAATCAAGGATTCCAGAAGTCTGAATGAAATCACAACAGAAGCTCTCTTCGGCAAGCTCAAGTCTTATGAGCTGCTCATCAAAAATAGAGAAGAAGAGCAGAAGGCTGCCTCACCAGCCACAAGAAAGGAGAAATCAATTGCTTTCAAAGCCACTGAAGATCAGCCCGAAGACAAGGTCACAGGCAATGATGAGCTGCTTAGTCTACTGGCCAAAAGATTTTACAAAATGGCCAGAAAGGACTTCAGGAAGAGATCATACAAAGAGCATGACAAGCCAAGGTATGATAAATCAAATAATAAAGAAATTATTTGCTTTGGTTGTAGGAAATCAGGCCACATTGTGCATGACTGTCCAGAGAACAAAAACAAGGACAGAAAGGACAAGAAAGAAAGAAGAAAAGACAAGGACTTCAATAAGAATAGCAATGGCAAACCCTCCTCAAGCAAGAACAAACACACAAGGAAGGGATTTGTTGCTGAATCTTGGAGTGAGACAGAAGAGGAATCTGAAGCTTCATCCATCTCAAGTGATGATGAGGATGATGCTGAAGAAAAGAAATTCTGCATGATGGCTATCAATGCCTCACAACACAATTCTGATGCAGAAGAGTCAGTCTCAGAGACTCAACATGAAGAGGACCAGGTAATAAGTTCATTTGATTTCAATTCTGAGGACTTTAAGTATGAATTTAAAGCACTATGTTTAGACTTATTAAAATCTGAGAAGGAAATTATTTCTCACAGAAATCAATTATCTGAACATAGTTCCTTAAAATCAAATAACCTCAAACTCTCTGAGGAGTTGGAGTGCTATAGGGAGCAGATAGCTTCACTGAAAAGTGAGCTATCAGAGGCCAAAAAGCTTGAAGAATCCCTTAATGGGAGAAGTATCAAGCTAATGGACATCACAAGCACAGTGAACTCAAGATTCAACACTACACTGGGCTTGGGTGCTTCATCTAGCCAACCTATAGTACTAACAACCCCAATTAAGTTCATCTCTGATAAAGGGAAGGGAGTTGTAGAGGTAGCTAGGAAGAATTCTGACTTACCCAAGAAATCAAGTGTTCAACAGAAATCGTCGAACGGAGCTAGACGATCGTCGAATGCAGATCGACGATCTCAGGCAAAATCGTCGAACTTAGGTCGACGATCTCTAAACCCAAAGTCATATTTGGTGATTCAAACTGTGGACTAACAAAAGGATATGGTGCAGTCCAGATTGGCACAGTCACATTCAAGAAGGTAGCCTATGTGGAAGGACTGAAGCACAACTTGATCAGCATCAGTCAGCTATGTGATGAAGGATACCAAGTGACGTTCAGCAAATCCTTATGCAAGATCAAGTCAGAGGACAACACAACTGTGTTGACAGGTAAAAGGAAAGGTAACATCTATTTAGTAGACTTTCTTTCAACTGAAGTAGATATTTGCCTGTTTAACTCTGTAAGTTGACGTAATGTATTATGACATAAGAGACTAGGGCATATAAATCTTAGAACCATTGCTAGGCTATCCAAGGACAACCTTGTTAGAGGACTACCTTCTGGCTCCTGCAAGAAGGAAGGACTCTACAGGGCTTATCAATTAGGCAAGCAAAACACAAATAGTTTCAAGTCACTTAATAAGAGTGATTCACCTAAGATTTTGTATCTGTTACACATGGATCTTTTTGGACCCATTACAGTACAAAGCTTAGGAGGGAAATCTTACACTTTAGTGGTTGTAGATGTCTTCTCTAGATTCAAATGAGTGTTCTTTCTAAGGAAGAAGTCTGATAACTTTAAGTGTTTGACAGAGTTTCTCAAATGCATACAGACTGAGTTCAATACTCACATTGCCCTAATCAGAAGTGATCATGGGACAGAGTTTGATTCTCTTCTTATGCAAGAGTTCTGTAAGAGTGAAGGGATCAGGCACACTTTCTCAGCTCCTAGAACTCCTCAACAAAATGGGGTAGCTGAAAGGAAAAATAGAACCCTTATTGAATCTGCCACTATATTGTTGTCAGATGCTCACCTTCCTCTATCTTTTTGGGCAGAGGCAGTGAACACCTCCAACTATGTGTTGAATAGAAGTTTAATACATAAACTGAAGGGCAAGACTCCCTATGAATTACTCAAAGGGAAGAAACGTAAAGTAGATTATTTTAGAATTTTTGGTTGTATTTGTTACATTTACAATAATGACAAGAAATACTTAGCAAAATTTCAAGCTAAAGCTGATGAAGGAGTGTTTTTGGGATACTCCATGATCAGTAAGGCTTATAGGGTATATAATAAATCAACTCTCAAAATTGAAGAATCTGTTCATATATCTTTTGATGAATCTAACATGTCTTTCAAGGAGAAGAACACTTCTACCATAGAACCTTTACAGGTACACTCTCTTGCAGAAGACTTGAACAGATTACAAATTACTCAAAAAGAGGAAAGCAGTGAAGATGAAGAAGACATTCAACACCTTGAAGAGAAACTTCTTGAAGAGCCAGTTGTTGTACCACTAGAGGAAACAACAACACAGGTTGGTGAACAATCAACACATCCTGTTGATTTAGTAACATCAAGAGACCATCCAATCTCCCAAGTGATTGGAGAAATCTCAGCTGGTGTGCAAACCAGAAATCAGGTCAACCAAAACCTGTTGCACACTTGCTTCCTTTCTCAAATTGAACCTCAATCCATTCAAGATGCTGAGCAAGATCCACACTGGATCATTGCAATGCAAGAAGAGTTGGATCAATTTGAAAGGAACAAAGTCTGGGAACTAGTACCAAGGCATAAAGATCACTCCATTGTTGGAACAAAATGGGTGTTCAGAAACAAATTGGATGATCAAGGAGTAATTGTAAGGAACAAGGCAAGGCTAGTTGCTCAAGGGTACTCTCAAGAAGAAGGAATAGATTATGACCAGACTTTTGCACCAGTTGCAAGGTTGGAGGCTATAAGAATCTTCTTAGCATATGTAGCACACAAAGGCTTCAAAGTATACCAGATGGATGTAAAGAGTGCTTTTCTCAATGGAGACATCAAAGAAGAAGTCTATGTCAGACAACCTCCAGGATTTATCTCTTCATCTCATCCTGATTATGTTTTTAAATTGCATAAAGCATTATATGGCCTAAGGCAAGCTCCTAGAGCATGGTATGAGACCTTAGCATGCTTTCTTCTAAAAAATGAATTTATAAGGGGTAGAGTAGACAAAACTCTTTTTATTAGAACCCATAAGTCTCACACCCTACTAGTACAGATATATATAGATGATATTATTTTTTGTTCTACTGATTCAAATTTGTGCAGAAGGTTCTCCAATCTAATGCATTCTAAATTTGAAATGAGTAGCATGGGTGAGCTATTCTTCTTTCTAGGATTGCAAATAAAACAACATACTGAAGGCATATTTATTTCTCAAACCAAGTATGCAAGTAATTGGTCAAGAAATTTGGTATGTCTGAAACATCTTGTATGAAAACACCTATGCCTACTAATGCTGTATTAGATGTTGATGAACATGGGAAACCTGTTGATCAGACAACATATAGAGCAATGATTGGCTCTTTACTGTACCTTACAGCTAGTAGACCTGACATAATGTTTGATACATGCATATGTGCTAGATTCCAAGTAAGCCCTAGAGAGTCACACCTAATATTAGTAAAAAGGATTCTCAGGTATGTAAAAAGTTGTCCAAATCTAGGTCTCTGGTATCCAAAAGATTCAGCATTTGACTTAACTGGATTTTCTGATGCTGATTATTCTGGATGCAGAATAGACAGGAAAAGCACCAGTGGAACTTGTCAGTTTCTTGGTGACAGACTTGTCTCCTGGTTTTGCAAGAAACAAACATCTGTGTCAACTTCAGCTGCTGAAGCTGAATATATGGCTGCAGGTAGTTGTTCACAAATATTGTGGATTCCAAACCAACTCCTAGACTATGGTGTTGGAACACCCTATTACTAATTTGGGTCAGGATCACTATGTCTCTAGGAATCTTTGCTTGACCTTCTGTATAACTTAATAGGTCAATTAGAATTGAGTCTAAGGGTTAGAAGTCTAGGTTTGGAAGCTGCCCTGAAGACCAGGATTCTCAGTCTGGAGACTAAGTCTGATCGTCGAGCTCAGCACGACGATTCGTCGAACTCCGGTCGACGATCGTCAAGCTCAACTTCGACAGATCGTTGAACTCCATTCGACGATCGCTGAGCTCAACTTCATTATATCGTCGAACTCCATTTGACGATCGGTGAGCTCAGGTTGACGATTTTGACTATGCTTTGGATTTTTATCTCTGAGCTCAGTTCGACGATCTTTGAGCTCAGATCGACGATATTTTGCTGCTGTATATTTCCAGATCGCTGAGCTCAGCTCGACGATAGCAGAGCTCAGTTCGACGATTTCTGATAACTTCCAGGATATTTCTTAATTCAAATTCAAATCAGTTAAGAGTTATTCTGCAATTAATTCAGAGATTTCCTAGCCGTTATCATTCAATTCTGGACCAAGTTTCAAGGGATTTTTCAAGGAATAATTCTGTGGACTTTCCTCCAGAAGAGATTATGCAATTAAGGATGCAATTAATGCAGGCCAACGGCTATACTTGACAGAGAATGATATTCTATTCTGGACCAGAGAATAAAAGACAGAATGCTTTTTGAATCTAAAACAACAACAAGAAGAACACACACAATACAGAGAGAGAGAGATACTGACTACAGAGACAATCTCAAAAATCTTCTGTCTCAAAGAATTCTGAAGAACACTCATCCAAGGAGATCAAGTTTTCAAATCTTCAGATCTCTTTAGTTTTCAAAGTGTTCAAGGCCAACATAATTCCAGACTCCAGACATTCAACATTTCAGCTATTGCTGAAATTATCTATTGCTGGAGTTCAATCTTTGAAGGCCTATCACCCTCAGCAAAGCTTTTCTTCCTGAAGATTTCAAGGATTCAGGGGGAGCTTTGACATCAATCCACATAGTCTTCTTAGTTGTTTGAGAAAGAGAAGACTTCCATCACTCTCTCACCCCCACTCTGTAAAGGGTTTTTCAAACTCCCTTCAAAAGTTTGAGCTTGGTTTTTGAGCACCTTGTCAAAAGCTCATTGGTGGCAAGACACCTGATCAAAAAATCTACTTTGGTTTTTGAGCACCTTATCAAAAGCTCATTGGTGCCCAGGACACCTGATCAACTCATCCTGCAGTGGATTCCTACCTAGGGTGGTAGAAGAGTGGATGTACCCAAGTTTGGGGAACCACTATATTTCCTTGTGTCTTCTGGTTCTGCTAGCTTTCATTTTTTGTTTCTGGCCTTGATTTTTCTGTGCTTAGTTTTTGCTTAGCTTAGTGCTGTGATTAGATTTATTTTTGCTTCCCTGCTCACACATATTACAACAATTGTTGTAAAAGTTTGTAAAAGTTTTTAAAGCACCATATACTCTATTCACCCCCCTCTAGAGTATATCAGATCTAGTTGCACTTTCAATTGGTATCATAGCCAGGTTGGTTAAACATACCATACCTGAATGGTTGTACAGGCTAACACCTGAACCCAAAGATCCCAAACTAGATCTGTTCCTCTTTTGTAGTGTTTTATTAGATTTTGTTTTCTCAAATCATGGCCCAAAACAAAGATTATGCAAGCACCAGACCTCAAGTGTGCAATCTATCCAAGTTTGCACTTTGGAAGGCAAGGATCAGACTTTACATGAATTCTATTGACGAAGATATCTTTAATTCTGTTTTGACAGTGTGTCCAAGACCCCCAGAGAACACAAGTACAAATGTTGTGCCACCTCCATCAGGAACAGATGCTGACATCAAGAGATGGAAGGTAGCTGATGCCAAGGCTATGAACATCCTAGCCCAGACAATGTCAGATGACATATTTCAAAAGGTAGCTGAATGTAATTCAGCCAAGGAAATTTGGGACAAGCTCTCAGAAATAGTCTCAGGCTCAGCTGATGAGAGAAAGGATAGAAGATCCCATCTCATCTCTCAATATGAGAATTTCAAAAAGGGAGAAACTGAGTCAGTGGGAGATATGTACAACAGACTAAGTCTAATTGTCAGTGAACTTAGGACATTAGACAAAGAGATCTCTCTAACAGAACTTAATAACAAGATCCTAATGTGCTTCCCCAGCACTTGGGATTCAAGAATCTGGCCAATTAAGGATGCCAGAAGTCTAAATGAGATTACCACTGAAGCTCTATTGGGTAAGCTCAAATCTTATGAGCTACTCATCAAGAATAGAGAGGAAGAACAGAAGGCTGCCTCACCAGCCACAAGAAAAGAGAAGACCATAGCATTCAAGGCAACTGAGGATCTGCCTGAAGATAAAGCTACAGGCAATGATGAACTACTCAGTCTGCTGGCCAAAAGATTCTACAAGATGGCCAGAAAGGACTTCAGAAGAAGATCATACAAGGAGCAGGACAAGCCAAGGTATGACAAGTCCATTAGTAATAATAAAGACATTATTTGCTTTGGTTGCAGGAAACCAGGGCACATAGTTCCTGACTGTCTAGAGAACAAGAATAAGGACAGAAGGGACAGAAAAGAAAGAGGAAAGGAGAAAGACTCCAAAAGGAATGACAATGGCAAACCTTCTTCAACCAAAAATAAGCATACAAGAAAAGGGTTTGTTGCTGAATCCTGGAGTGAGACAGAAGAGGAGTCAGAAGCCTCATCCAGGTCCAGTGATGATGAGGATGATGCAGAAGAAAAAGAGTTCTGCATGATGGCAATCAATGCCTCACAGCACAATTCAGAGGAAGAAGAGTCAGAGTCAGACTCAGAGACTCAACCTGAAGAAGATCAGGTAATTAGCTCTTTTGATTTTAGTTCAGAAGATTTTAAATCTGAATTTAAAGCACTGTGTTTAGACCTGCTAAAGTCTGAGAAAGAGATTATCTCTCTCAGAAACCAATTATCTGAACACAATGCTCTAAAGTCAGAAAACCTCAAACTCTCTCAGGAGTTGGTGTGTTGTAGGGAACAGATAGCTTCACTGAAGAGTGAGCTCTCTGAGGCCAAGAAGCTTGAAGAATCCCTTAATGGGAGAAGCATCAAGCTGATGGACATCACAAGTACAGTGAACTCTAGACTTAACAGTACACTGGGCTTGGGTGCTTCATCCAGCCAACCTATAGTACTAACAACTCCCATCAAATTCATTTCTGACAAGGGAAAGGGAGTTGTAGAGGTTGCCAGAAAAAATTCTGATCTGCCTCAGAAAATTAAGCCCCAGCAGAAATCGTCGAACGTAGATTGACGATCGCCGAACGAAGATCGACGATCGCCGAACGAAGATCGACGATCGCCGAACGCAGCTCGACGATCTCAGGCAAAATCGTCGAACGTAGATCGACGATCTCAGCCAAAGTCGTCGAACGCAGGTCGACGATCTCAAATACCCGACCTCACCCATAGTCGACCGTCGAACGGAGCTCGACGATCTGACCCAAGATCGTCGAACGCAGCTCCAAGATCGTCGAACAGAGGTCAGAGCTCTGGAAAATTTTTCAAAGGCAAATCAAAATTGAATCCTAAGGGTCCTTCATCCCAAATCTATAACCCTTATACTGAATGGATTTTACCTCCAAGGAGATATCATCATGAAGGATATAAGAGTCAACCTGGGATGTCTTTCATTTCTGAATTTAAAGGTTATCAACCTAGGCCCAAGGTAAACTGGGTCAAAAACAAATGAATTGATTTATGTGCAGGTGAAGACCTATCCAACATCTAACCAGCAATGGTATTTGGATAGTGGGTGCTCTAAGCACATGACAGGGAACAAGAACAACCTCACATCCTTCAGAGCCAAGCTTGGACCCAAAGTTATCTTTGGTGATTCAAACTTTGGACAGACCAAAGGATATGGTGCAGTCCAGATTGGTTCAGTAACTTTCAAGAAGGTAGCTTATGTGGAAGGACTGAAGCACAACCTAATTAGCATCAGTCAGCTGTGTGATGAAGGCTACCAGGTGACCTTCAGCAAAGCCTTATGCAAAATCAAGTCAGAGGACAACACAACAGTGTTGACAGGTAAAAGGAAAGGTAACATCTATCTAGTAGATTTTCTTTCAACTGATGTAGATATTTGCTTGTTTAACTCTGTCTGTAGACCAAATGTTTTATGGCATAAGAGATTAGGACACCTAAACCTTAGAACTATTGCTAGGCTATCCAAGGACAAGCTTGTTAGAGGACTACCTTCTGGCCCCTACAAGAAGGAAGGACTCTGCAGGTCTTGTCAATTAGGCAAGCAAACTAAAAACAGCTTTAAGTCACTTAATAAGAGTGATTCACCTAGGATATTGTATCTGTTACACATGGATCTTTTTGGACCCATCACAGTACAAAGCCTAGGAGGGAAATCCTACACTTTAGTAGTTGTAGATGACTTCTCTAGATTCACTTGGGTGTTCTTTCTAAGGAAGAAGTCTGATAACTTTAAGTGTCTGACAGAGTTTCTCAAATGCATACAGATTGAGTTCAATACTCACATTGCCCTGATCAGAAGTGATCATGGGACAGAGTTTGATTCTCTTCTTATGCAAGAGTTCTGTCAGAGTGAAGGGATCAGGCATACTTTCTCATCTCCTAGAACTCCTCAACAAAATGGGGTAGCTGAAAGGAAAAATAGAACCCTTATTGAATCTGCCACTACATTGTTGTCAGATGCTCATCTACCTCTATCCTTTTGGGCAGAGGCAGTGAACACCTCCAACTATGTGCTGAACAGAAGTCTGATACATAAACTAAAGGGAAAGACTCCCTATGAATTACTCAAAGGGAAGAAACCTAAAGTTGACTATTTTAGAGTCTTTGGTTGTATTTGCTACATTCACAATAATGACAAGAAATATTTAGCAAAATTTCAAGCCAAAGCTGATGAAGGAGTGTTTCTAGGATACTCCATAATCAGCAAGGCCTATAGGGTCTATAATAAATCATCTTTGAAAATTGAGGAATCTGTTCACATTTCTTTTGATGAATCTAACATGTCTTTCAAGGAGAAGATTTATTCTACCATAGAACCTTTGCAGGAACATTCTCTAGTTGAAGACTTGAACAGGTTACAGGTTACTCAAGAGGATGAAAGCAGTGAAGATGAAGGGAATGCTCAACATATTGAAGCACAACTTGAAGAGCCAGTTGTTGTACCACAAGAGGAAACAACAACACAGGTTGGTGAACAATCAACACCCCCTGTTGATTTAGTAACATCAAGAGACCATCCAATTTCCCAAATAATTGGAGAAATCTCAGCTGGTGTGCAAACCAGAAATCAGGTCAACTAAAACCTGTTGCACACCTACTTCCTATCTCAAATTGAACCTCGGACCATTCAAGATACAGAGCAAGATCCACACTAGATCATTGCAATGCAAGAGGAGTTGCATCAATTTGAGAGGAACAAAGTATGGGAACTAGTGCCAAAGCCTAAGGATCACTCCATTGTTGGAACAAAATGGGTATTCAGAAACAAACTGGATGATCAAGGAGTAATTATAAGGAACAAGGCAAGACTAGTTGCTCAGGGATATTCTCAAGAAGAAGGAATTGACTATGACCAGACCTTTGCACCTGTTGCAAGATTGGAAGCCATCAAAATATTTCTAGCTTATGCAGCTCACAAAGGCTTCAAAGTATATCAGATGGATGTCAAAATTGCTTTCTTAAATGGAGACATCAAAGAGGAAGTTTATGTCAGACAACCTCCAGGTTTTATCTCTCCAACTTTTCCTGATTATGTTTTTAGACTGAACAAAGCATTATATGGTCTCAAGCAAGCTCCTAGAGCATGGTATGAGACCCTAGCATGCTTTCTCCTGGAAAATGGTTTTATAAGGGGTAGAGTAGACCAAACTCTTTTCATTAGAACCCATAAGTCCCATACCCTACTAGTACAAATTTATGTAGATGATATCATTTTTGGTTCTACTGACTCAAAATTGTGCAGAAGGTTTTCTAACCTGATGCATTCTAAATTTGAGATGAGTAGCATGGGTGAGCTGTCCTTCTTCCTAGGATTGCAAGTCAAGCAACATGCTGAAGGCATCTTCATTTCTCAAACCAAGTATGCAAATGAATTGGTTAAGAAATTTGGTATGTCTGAGGCATCTTGTATGAAAACACCCATGCCTACCAATGTTGTATTGGATGCTGATGAACATGGGAAACCTGTTGATCAGACAACATATAGAGCAATGATTGGCTACTTACTGTATCTTACAGCTAGTAGACCAGACATCATGTTTGCTACATGTATATGTGCTAGGTTCCAAGTAAGCCCTAGAGAGTCACACCTAACTTTAGTAAAGAGGATTCTCAGGTATGTTAAAAGTTGTCCAAATCTAGGTCTCTGGTATCCAAAAGATTCAGCATTTGAGTTAACTGGATTCTCTGATGCTGATTATGCTGGATGCAGAATTGACGGGAAAAGCACCAGTGGAACTTGTCAGTTCCTTGGTGACAGACTTGTCCCTTGGTTTTGTAAGAAACAAACATCTGTGTCAACTTCAACTGCTGAAGCTGAATATATGGCTGCAGGCAGTTGTTGTTCACAAATCTTGTGGATTCAAAACCAACACCTAGACTATGGTTACAACTTAGAGAAGTCTAAAATCTTTTGTGACAATACAAGTACTATTTCCATAGCTCAAAATCCAGTCCTCCATAGTAGGAAAAAACACATAGAGATTAGGCATCACTTCTTAAGGGATAATGTTGAAAAGAATAAAATTGAATTACAATATATCCCAACTGATTTACAAAGGGGAGATATTTTCACCAAGCCTTTGGATGAAAAGAAACACACCTTCTTCCTAAATCAGTTAGGAATGTTAGATGGAGGAAGTCTTAAAAAATATCCAAGATTTTGAAAGCTTAAAAATTGACCAATACTAGGCAAACATTCTGATTTTTCTTAGTGTCTAGAATTTTTCTGATCTCTGAACTGCGCTCGAAGATTTCCCCCAAGATCGTCGAACGGAGATCGACGATTTCCAAAATCGTCGAACTGAGTTCAGCGCCTCTCAGATAGTGTGAACTATCTCTTCCGGTCAACGATCGTCGAACGGCGCTCGACGATTTTTTTCTCTGAACGATCGTCGAATGGAGCTCGACGCTCTCCAAGATCGTCGAACGGAGATCGACGATGTTGAAGACTCTTCAGATTCCATTAGAAGCCTCGATCGTCGAACTGAGTTCAACGATCTTTCCAATTCTGCGTCAAACCCTAATATAAAACTCATTTTTCGCCGTCGTTCTCATTTGCGCTTTCGATTTCTCTGCAAGAATCTTCTTTCCCTCCAAACAGTTCTACGCTTGGTCATTTTGTTTGTTGAGTTTTTGCAGGTACAATGGCTGTGTCAGTTGCTGTCCTAGCTGCAATGAAGTTTGATGCAGGTTTTGATATTGATATAGAATCTTTCAGCACGACTGATCAGATCTTCCAAGATATACTGGGTTTATCCAAGGATCAGAATCTGACTGCCATCATGACCACCAGGATCAAGATGGCTTCTGATGAGATTAAGGAGTGGGTTTATACTGCCCATAATCAAGACAATAACACCATAGTTGGGTCCATTTCTGGAAATCAGGTACCCTTGACCCCAACAGTTTTATCAGAAGTTTTTGGACTAAGAAATGGAGAAGATGTTGCTGAGTTATCTGGAGAGGACTATTCTGAACTGCTTGCCAGGATGGGTCATCCAGAGGGAAACCCTAGCAAGCTCTTCAAAAGGAGCTTGTCTGTTGAGTACAGGTTCATGGCAGATGTGGTAGGAAAAGTGCTACTGGCAAAGCACTCAGCCCATGATACAATATCCAGACATCAGCTCTGTCTCATGGGAGCTCTTGTGGACAAGAAAAATCTCAACTGGGGAGAGGTTTTCTTTGACCTCATCAAAAAGAAAATAAACAAAAGTTTTGTTAATTTTGGAAGAATTATTGGAGTATTTCTGCAGCAAAGGTGCCCTGCCTTGCTGGTCTCCTCTGGAGTTCATATCAATGCCTCCAAGAGACTGACATGTGCCCTCTTTGGAAAGTGGGACAAGCAAATCAGCAAGCCTAGCAGGCCCTCCTCTAGTGCTCCTTCAGGCACAAGGACTCAAAGAGTCACTCCTCCACAGGTCTCTGCCCCTGCAGATGACCTAGCTGTTGCTGCTGCCTCTCATCCTCCTCCAATTCCATCCCTGCCCTACCATCCACCATTCCAGCTCCATCCACCATTATCATCTCCAGCCCATCTCCAACATCAACACCTTCTCCAGAACCCATTCCACCTACACCAGAAGACCAATTCTACCCACTGTTCTCCTACCCTCCACCAGATATCACCTCCTCACCCTCTATTCCATCCTTCACCCTACTGGATGACTCCTTTATGGATGATTCCCCATCATCTCCTCCTGAGTTACCCTCCTCCTCAACTTCTTTCCAGGATCTCCTACACCACATCAAAGATCAACCAACATTCACCCCATCCATCTCCATTCACTTGTCCTCCATATACACCCTACCAACACCTCAGCCATCCATACCAACATTCTACAGCCCTTCCCTTCCAGCATCCCCAGCTGCTTCCATACCATCTACCTCTGCTCCAGCTGTTGAGCAAGTAGACCTCTCAGCCCTAGCTGACAGGTTGTATGAGTTACTTGCCCCCAGGCTAACTCTACTATTGGAGACCTCCTTGGCTCCTCTACACCTGTCAGTGGCAGCTCTTTCTGCCTGGCTCTCCTCCCTCTTCCCTCAGGCAGCACCTACAGTAGTGTGCCTTGATCCAGATGTATCTGCATCTAGGCAGGGGGAGATGCCATATGAAGAGAATCTTCATGATGCTGCTGCTGCTGTGCCTCCTACTGCAGTTCTTGCAATAGACCTCAGGTCTCTGCTATCTGCTTTTGATTCTGCCTTCTTCAGCTGTCTGCCAGAGGGTAATGCTGTCCAGCCCCTAGAAGACTTATCCAAGGCACTTGTGCCTTTCTCTTGCTGTGACCCTAGCATTATCACCTCTTTTGTACATTCAGTAATTACTGCTACTGACAATGTTGCTGCTGATGCCTCCTCTGAAGAAAGGATTGTTGATACTGCTGCTGAGATTGTTAACACTGATGCTGAAGTTTCTACTGCTTCTGATGAGCCAATATCCAAGGACATTCTGATGTCAGAGGCCACTGAAATTGAGCCTACTGCAGATTTTGATGATGTTTCTGCTGTTACTGCTATTATCAGTGAAGTAGTTGCTGCTATCAGCTCTCCAGTCTTTGTTGTTGTTAGTAAATCTGTTAGTGAATCTGCTGTTGTTAGTAAAGTTGCTGCTGTTGTCACCTGTCCAGAGCCTGCTGCTGCTGTTGTTGCACCTTCTCCATCTACTGCTGTCCCTGATGTTACCATCTCAACCCCTACTGCTGCTGCTGTTTCAGCTTCTGCCTCATCTGCATCTATTCAGCTAAAGAAAGATTTGATGAAGAAAATAGATGCTCTATATGATGACCAGAGTTCTGAATCTGATGAATTCAAAACAGACTCTGATGACTCATCTGCTACCATTGCCAGGAAAAGGAAGGCAAGGAGCAAAGCAATGAAAAGGGTTCCTCCTGCTAAAGTTAAGGATAATAATGATATACCTTATTATATCCTTCATAATTGCCCAATCACTGAACATTGGATGCAGTATTCCAAGAACCAGCTGAAAGCCATGAAGAAAAAGAGAAAATATGAGAAGGGTTCATCCCCATTCCAGCACTCTCATCCTCGTCCACCACCTCCTCCTGATGCAGGTGCAGGTGGAAGCTCTGCAAGTCAACCCCCAGCTAGAAGCCAGGCTCCCTATCAACCTCATGCCAGATCCTATCAAAGGGAAAGCCAATCCAGGGGTTCATATTCTAGGAGAGGAGGATATAGAGGTAATCAGAGAGATATTCAAGTATATTCCAAAGGGTACTCCAGGCAGCACCCATATTCTAGGGGAGGACATATCTCATCTGATACATCATCAGGTCCTTTCCCTTATAAGCTGAAAGAGACTGTGTCTGCCAGGCCTCCTCAAGACAATCCTTCCAACAGCTATGAGCCACCTATACCTTTTGAGGACCCTGAAAACAATCCAGCTACTTGGACTGCCAGGATGAAGGAATTGGCTGCACTGGATCAGATTAAGAAGGACAAAGAACAAGGATTAGATTCTTCCAACATCTCTACCATGTCTGAACAGAGACAAAAAGAACTAGAGAGATATGGTTCAAGTAGATTCTTTGATGCTGACAGATACATGGAATTACATCCTGCAGCTGTGGTTCCCAGGCCTTCAAAGCAAACATATTTGGGTGCAGCAGATGACACCAGGTCCAACAAGGAAGCCCTAAATCCTAACAGAGAAATTAAAATGGTTAAAGGCAAAGAGAAGAAATGATTTTGTAAGGTGACAATTTCTGTGATATCTGCTATCTGGATGATATATATATCTCTGTGATGTTTCTGCATGTCTAGCTGTTGTTTTTATGTTTTGCTGATTGTATGTTGTTATTCAAATTTTTCCAAAGTCTGTAAATAGTAATCCTAACCCAAATAGGGGGAGATTGTTGGAACACCCTATTAATAATTTGGGTCAGGATCACTATGTCTCTAGGAATCTTTGCTTGACCTTCTGTATAACTTAATAGGTCAATTAGAATTGAGTCTAAGGGTTAGAAGTGTAGGTTTGGAAGCTGCCCTGAAGACCAGGATTCTCAGTCTGGAGACTAAGTCTGATCGTCGAGCTCAGCACGACGATTCGTCGAACTCCGGTCGACGATCATCAAGCTCAACTTCGATAGATCGTCCAACTCCATTCGACGATCGCTGAGCTCAACTTCATTATATCGTCGAACTCCATTCGACGATCGGTGAGCTCAGGTCGACGATTTTGACTATGCTTTGGATTTTTATCTCTGAGCTCAGTTCGACGATCTTTGAGCTTAGATCGACGATATTTTGCTGCTGTATATTTCCAGATCGCTGAGCTCAGCTCGACAATAGCAGAGCTCAGTTCGACGATTTCTGATAACTTCCAGGATATTTCTTAATTCAAATTCAAATCAGTTAAGAGTTATTCTGCAATTAATTCAGAGATTTCCTAGCCGTTATCATTCAATTCTGGACCAAGTTTCAAGGAATTTTTCAAGGAATAATTCTGTGGACTTTCCTCCAGAAGAGATTATGCAATTAAGGATGCAATTAAGGATGCAATTAATGCAGGCCAACGGCTATACTTGACAGAGAATGATATTCTATTCTGGACCAGAGAATAAAAGACAAAATGCTTTTTGAATCTAAAACAACAACAAGAAGAACACACACAATACAGAGAGAGAGATACTGACTACAGAGACACTCTCAAAAATCTTCTGTCTCAAAGAATTCTGAAGAACACTCATCCAAGGAGATCAAGTTTTCAAATCTTCAGATCTCTTTAGTTTTCAAAGTGTTCAAGGCCAACATAATTCCAGACTCCAGATATTCAACATTTCAGCTATTGCTGAAATTATCTATTACTGGAGTTCAATCTTTGAAGGCCTATCACCCTCAGCAAAGCTTTTCTTCCTGAAGATTTCAAGGATTCAGGGGGAGCTTTGACATCAATCTACATAGTCTTCTCAATTGTTTGAGAAAGAGAAGACTTCCATCACTCTCTCACCCCCACTCTGTAAAGGGTTTTTCAAACTCCCTTCAAAAGTTTGAGCTTGGTTTTTGAGCACCTTGTCAAAAGCTCATTGGTGGCAAGACACCTGATCAAAAAATCTGCTTTGGTTTTTGAGCACCTTATCAAAAGCTCATTGGTGCCCAGGACACCTGATCAACTCATCCTGCAGTGGATTCCTACCTAGGGTGGTAGAAGAGTGGATGTACCCAAGTTTGGGGAACCACTATATTTCCTTGTGTCTTCTGGTTCTGCTTGCTTTCATTTTTTGTTTCTGACCTTGATTTTTCTGTGCTTAGTTTTTGCTTAGCTTAGTGCTGTGATTAGATTTATTTTTGCTTCCCTGCTCACACATATTACAACAATTGTTGTAAAAGTTTGTAAATATTTTTAAAGTACCATATACTCTATTCACCCCCCTCTAGAGTATATCAGATCTAGTTGCACATTCATATGGCTACAACTTAGAGAAGTCAAAAATCTTTTGTGATAAAAGCAGTGCTATTTCTATAGCTCAAAATCCAGTCCTCCAAAGTAGGACAAAACACATAGAAATTAGGCATCACTTTCTAAGGGATAATGTTGAGAAAAATAAAATTGAACTTCAATATATCCCAACTGATTTGCAAAGGGGAGATATTTTCACCAAACCCTTGAATGAAAAGAAACACACCTTCTTCCTGAATCAGTTAGGAATGTTAGATGGAGGAAGTCTAAAATAAAATCCAAGATTTTCAAACTCTAAAAATGACCAAGACTAGGCAAACTTCTTAATTTTTCTAGTGTCTAGAGTGTTTCTGATCTTTGAACTGCGCTCGACGACTTCCCCCCGATCGTCGAACGGAGATCGACGCTTACCGAAATCGTCGACCAGAGTTCAGCGCTTCTCAGATAGTGCTCAACTATCTCTCCAGGTCAACAATCGTCGAACGAAGCTCGACGATTTTGTTTTCTGAACTATCGTCGAACGGAGCTCGACGCTCTCCAATATCGTCGAACGGAGATCGACGATGTTGATGACCTTTCAGTTTCCATTAGAAGCCCAGATCGTCGAACTGAGTTCAACGATCTTTCCCTGTCTACAAGCTCGACGCTCTTCAATAATTTAGCAAAACTATAACGAAGAAGAATAAAATGTCATTGAAGCCATTCGATGCAACATAAGCTTGTAGACGAAGCAAATTTTCAAGTTTAAATATTCTGAAGAATTTGTACAGGAATGATTATTTCATCGCAAGAAAATGTTTTCAAAGCTAGGAGTTATAAAACAATAATGAGCCCATAAGCAATAAAATGTTTGCATCAACTTAATGTGTTAATTAAGCTTTCATCGAGAATATTTGATAGTTTTGCAAATGTCGTTAGGCTTAGGCTTGGCCTTATGGCTTAAGATTTGGCATTCTATGCAAAGTTTTCACATTTTTGAATCAAAAGTGGGGGTTCTGGACTTGAATGTTCGCCAACTACTACATAACATAATAAAAGTTCAAGTTCTTCCAAGTAATTTCATACACCTCTTGCTCATGAAAAGTGGGGATTCCTATAAAACAACAATGAGCATATCGCTGCGATTGGGAGGAAGAAGCCAAAAATACAGAAGACCTAAGCCGGGAAGAAGAAGGCTTACGGGCTCTCGCAATTGGGAGGAAGAAGGTGTATCGCGATTTTGAGGTTGTGAATAGTGTAGGAAACGATTGAAGGTATATTTATTAAGCCCCAATCCGAAAAAAAGCCAAAATAACCCCAAATTAACTCAACAAAACAGTTTTTATAAGGGCATTTTTATATTAAAATGTTACACAATATTACACCACCCCCTCATTAGGTCCTCCTTTATAGTGTAAAGATAACATAAGAATAATATTTGTTGTAGCAAGGTGGAAAGTGTTCAAATAAAAATTTATTATATGATTTCTTCCCCCCCCCCCACCCACAAAGAAAGGCTCAGATGTCTTCCAAAATCCTCCATGGAGAGGTACAACTCTCATTCAATGATATCCAACCATTCCAATTTCAACAATGATAGTATGGGTTGCCTAATAAGAATCCAAGTATTGGGCCATCCTCAATACTATTACCATTGCTCATGGCTTATCCATGAATCGTCATTGCCTTTCTCAAAAGAAAAAAAATAATAGCACATAAAGATTTGACAATAAATATTGATACAGAAATATTATCATAAACAGAATATTTTGAATAAAAATAACACATATAAAAAACTGCAAGCCTCAAGAGATAAAAATTGTGCTATTCCAATTTTACCCCCTTTCATTGAAGCATGTTTGCTTGAGCCTGCATTAACAAAAACATTGTCGTGCCTACTAACGGCGGTTGAGCTGCCGATGGGGTGACGTGGCCCATCGTCGGGCTCTTCGTTGGGATCAAAATTAACCTGATGAATATGGACTTGAGGTGCACAAAGCAAGAGAAGGAGAGAACAAATAAGGAATCCCTACTTTTCATGAGCAGAGGTGAATGAAATTACTTGGAAGAACTTGAACTTTTATTATGTTAATGTATCATTTAGCGAACATTCAAGTCCAGAACCCCAACTTTTGATTCAAAATGTGAAAAATTTGCACAAAATGCCAAATCTTAAGCCAAAAGGCCAATCCTAAGCCTAACGACATTTGCAAAACTATCAAAGATGCTTGATGAAAGCTTAATTAACACAAATTAAGTTGATGGAAACGTACAGATTCAAAGATGCTCCCCAAAGGCTTCGTTAATTAGGAGGAAGAAGCCAAGCAGTGCCATTAAGAGTAAGAAAACGAAGATGCTCGACAAAGAATTGAGGTGCACTAACCTGCGAATGTTGCCATTATGAGTAAAAATACCAAAATACCCCAAGATTAACCCACCAAAACTGTTTTTATGAGGACATTTTTGGATTTAAATGTTACACCACCCCCTCATTAGGGGTTTCCTTATGTAATAAAGATAACATAAGAATAATATTAGTTGTAGCAAGGTGGAAAGCGTTCAAACAAAAATTTAATATATGATCCCCCTCCCACACACACAAAGAAAGGACCAGATGTCTTCCAAAATCCTCCATGGAGAGGTACTACTCTCAATACCATTTCAATTTCAACAATGATAGTATGGGTTGCCTAATAAGAATCCAAGTACAGGGCCATCCTCAATACTATTACCATTTCTCATGGTTTATCCATGAATCGTCATTGCCTTTCTCAAAAGAAAAGAATTAATAGCACATAAAGCTTTGACAATAAATATTGATACAGAATTATGATCATAAACAAGATATTCTATAACCCAGATAAAAAAACTGCAAGCCTCAAGAGATCAAAATTGTGTTATTTCGATTTTACCCCATTTCATTGGCGCATGTTCGCTTGAGCCTACGTTAACAAAAAAAATAAAACTTGAGGTGCAAAAAGCAAGAGAAGGAGAGAACAAATTAGGAATCCCCACTTTTCATGAGCAAGAGGTGAATGAAATTACTTGGAAGAACTTGAACTTTTATTATGTTATGTAGCAGTTGGCAAACATTCAAGTCCAGAACTACCACTTTTAATTCAAAAATGTGAAAATTTTGCACAGAATGCCAAATCTTAAACCAAAAAGCCAAGCCTAAGCCTAACGACATTTACAAAACTATCAAAGATGCTCGATGAAAATGCACAGACTAAGTTGATGCAAATGTACAGATTCAAAGATGCTCAATAAATGCTTCGTTAATTAGGAGGAAGAAGCCAAGCAGCGCCATTAGGAGGAAGAAGACCTAACCTGTGAATGTTATGTAGCAGTTGGAAAACATTCAAGTCCAGAACTCCCACTTTTAATTCAAAAATGTGAAAATTTTGCACAGAATGGCAAATCTTAAAACAAAAGGCCAAGCCTAAGCCTAACGACATTTACAAAACTATCAAAGATGCTCGATGAAAATGTACAGATTAAGTTGATGCAAATGTACAGATTCAAAGATGCTCGATAAAGTTTTCGTTAATTAGGAGGAAGAAGCCAAGCAGCGCCATTTGGAGGAAGAAGACCTAACCTGCGAATGTTTCCATTAGGAGTAAGAAGAACGAACCTTGCAGCGGCGCCAATCGCTGCTACAGGGAGGAAAAGCCAAGAAGTGCCATTAGGAGAAAGAATACCTAACCTCCGAATGTTGCCATTAGGAGTAAGAATAGTGAACCTTGCGTATGAGCCAATCTCTGCTATGGTGAGGAAAAAGCCATGCGGCGCCATTAGGAGGAAGAAGACCTAACCTGCGGAGGCGCCCATTTCTGTGATCGGGAGGAAGAAGCCAAAAATGCGGAAGACCTAAGTCAGGAAGAAGAAGGCGCCACTATGGGGAGGAAGAAGCCAAGCAGCGCCATTAGGAGGAAGAAGACCTAACCTGTGGAGGCACCCATTTCTGTGATTGGGAGGAAGAAGCCAAAAATGCGGAAGACCAAAGCTGGGAAGAAGAAGGTGTATGGGCTCTCATGATTTGGAGGAAGAATGTGTATCGTGATTTTGAGATTCGGAATAGTGTAGAAAACGATTAAAGGTACATTTATTAAGCCCCAATCCGGAAAAAAAGACCAAAATACCCCGAAATTAACTCAACAAAACAGTTTTTATGAGGGCATTTTTGTATTAAAATGTTACACAATGTTACACCACCACCTCATTAAGTCCTCCATTATAGGATAAAGATAAAAATTATTTTCATATGAAAAATTATGATAGTAATTATGAATATGACATTCCTCAATTCAATGGGGAGCACCACAATAATAACATGAAATTCTTCGCTTTCGAGCTGCTTCCAAAAGAAGTCCTTTTTTTGAAGCTCGACAACCTTAGCGACCAATTCTGATAACATTATTCAAAAAAATTAAACACCCTTTACTTAATATAAGTGAATTTAAAAAAAAGGTAAAAAGATAAATGGGATAGAGAAAGATAGAGTGATAAAATAAATAAAATTTGTGCTTTCTAAATATCAACAAAAATAGCACCCCGGCAACGACGCCAAAAACTTGATGAAGATTTTATAGTTTTTAAATTAATTTCAAGCTAAAATTCAGAAATAGACAAGTGTACCTATCGAAATATAGTATATAAATTGTCATATTTAGACTCAGGGACTGTTGAGTACTCATACTTACGCAAATTAATATTATTTTATCGGATAATTAAAAGAGTGAATTTAAACTATAGCTAGAAAATAAACTAAAAGATAACACTTGATCTAGACTCACTTTAAGATAAACCTTTAATAAAAGCAAACTTCTAAATTACCTACTTCGACCGTGGAGATTCCTAAATTACAAAAGCGCCTCTCTCGAGAATACGCTCTCGACTAAACTTAGCTTGATCGATTAAGTCCTCTCGGCCAGTCGAAACCCCTAAGCTTGCCTTATGCGATGAACCCCGCTATTGGATTTGACTCCAATCCGGAAGATCCATGTCATCCTCTCTCGTGGAGTGCATGCAGTTCCTTCTACCTTTGAGTGATCTACTCGTATCCACAACCTCTCAGTAAATCTAGGATACAGATCTAAAATAGAAATCGAAGTAAATAAATCAAAGATAGATCGAATCGATAACGATAGAGTTTGACAAAAAGAAGATTATTTTATTCTAAACATTGTCATGATCAAGTGCTAATGAAATTAGCTACTTGACATGAAAAGAGGGATACATGAAAAGATAAATAAAGATATGCTTGAAATAAAAGTGCTAGAATTAAAGGTTAACAAACTATGAAATTGAAAAGTACATAAAGGAAATGCATGAAAACAACAAAATAAGCTACTAAAAGTACTCTTAGATGCCCCCTAAGCTTCTGGCTTTGTTTGGAATTTATAGGAAAATTTCAGGAATGTCATGCCCCTAGGTCACGCCCGTGACCTAGGGTATATAGGGCTCGAAACCGTCATCTTAAATGCCCGGGAACGTTGGGAGGAAACCGACAAAATTCATCATTTTGGGGGTCACGACCCTCGGTCACTCCTGTGACCTAGGGCGTGTAAAGTTTGTTACTGAAAATAGCGGGAAGGAGAAACTGCGGGAGTTAATCTGGCGGTTGCTGGACAGGTCACGCCCATAGGTCATGCCGGTGACCTAAGGCATGTAAGCTTGAACACTCTGCAATGGAAACTACTGATTAATGATCGAGTAACGTCGGGGAGTCACTCCTATGTTTCACGCCAGTGACCAATATGTCACGCACGTGTCTAGTGCGTGTAAAACAAAACCGGCGTGGCAATGAGTGGTGGAGTTCCTACTGGTGGCATGCCCCATGTAGGTTGGTCACGCCCCTATCACGTCGCTGTCACGCCCGTGACATGGGGCATGTAACTTTAATTGACATGGAATGGCGGCGGATCAACACCTGGAGGTCACAACCCGTAACTATGGTCACCCTAATTTCACTAATATACTTGGATAACAAAATTATTACTTAAATCATTTGTTAAAAAAATCAACTCCAAATATTCTAAAACTTCATGAGGGGGTGTACTTTCACTAAATAATTGCATGTATAATATTTCACTGGATTTGGCCAACCCAATCTTGCTAAATTCAAAAAATACACCTTTTTGGCTAAACACACACCACATCAAATACAACATGACATCTTGCAAGTGGGATTCACCAGCCTACTAGTTTCTAAAGGATCAGAAATTTTTCCCACGGCCTTATACCTCCTTAATAAATCTTTCACCAATATTTGGGGTTAAAATAATTATTTTTCATCAAAATATTTCAGTTTTATGAAAAATCACCATTTACCTAAACCTATATGAAAATGTAGTCCAAAATTCCCATTTTTGGACTGTAGATGTATATAGGGTATATTCTTGTTGTAGCATGGAGACCGGGTGGTCTGGAGGTTTGTCTGGCGGTCTGGCAGCTTCTCCCAGCGCCTTGGTAGCCGGGCTGTTGCTGATTGGTGTCTGACAGTCTGGTGGCTTGTCTCTGGCGACTTGAAGATATTGTCGGGTTGCCTTCTGCACATTGTAGTTACCGTGCGGTTTGTTTAACCACGCGGCTTATGAGGCTTGTATAGATGATTGTTAGTATAATTTTTAGTCCCACATTGCTTATTTGTAATCTCTCTTCTCTCCTCCATTCTATAAAATGGAGGTCATACCTTTGTAATAGATACCTTTTTGGATAATAAAAATTTTATTGCTCACAATTTAAGGTCTACTTGTTTTTTATTCCCACATTGCTTGACCTTCTTCTCATGACCTGTCTTTGCAACTTGTTTCTTCCGCCTGTTTGCGCCCTATTCGCACGGTTTATTTCTCTCCTTGTCATTACACTTGGTGGGCATGACCTCTCTGATTCCCCTTTCTTCTCGTCGCGACCTGTTCTTAAGTCATCGTGACCTATTCTTCTTACCGTGACATGTGCTTAGTCTCTGCGCCCTCCAGTTTCTAGCCCCTCTTCTTATTAAGTCGTCGTGACCTGTTATTAAGTCATCGTGACCTGTTATTATTGTCGCGACCTGTTTCTAACTTGCTGCGACCTGCTCTTCTTGTCGCGCCCTGTGCTTAGTCACCGCGCCCTCCTTTACTAGCAGTGACTTATTCTTCTCTCTACTCTCCTCTATGGCAACCTTCGATATCTCTACCACCACTACTCCCATTACCGCTCCTCCACCTACTCCTCCTACTCCTTCAAGAAACCTTGGAACCGTTTCCAAACTCATCGATCCTAACTACCCGGACTAAAGTGTCTCCTTCACCGTCCTTCTCCGCTCTCAATGCAAATGTCATCATCTCACTGATGACCCTCCTCCGCAAGACTCACTTCTCTTTTATGATTGGGATGTCAGCGATGCTCTTATCCGCACATGGCTGGATAACAGTCTATCTGATGAATGCCTACACGTCATCCATCATGATGAAACAGTCAAGGCTGCTTGTTTTCATCTTGCCGCTCTCTACTCCAAGGGGGCTTAGATGTCTCGGATCTATACTCTGTATGAGGACCTCTTTGCCCTTACCTCCATGTCTCCTCCTGCTGTTTACCAACAAGTTTAGGCACTCGGAGCCTAAATTCTCCAGAATCGCCCCATCTCCGCAGATCTGGCTGAGCAACACAAACACTTCCAAGAGCTTCTAGTTGTGTGCTATCTTCTGCGACTTCCAGAGTCTTATGACTTGATCCGTCAACAGATCCTTGGCAAGGCGAAGTCTCACATGCTAGATGTCACTGCTGCTCGTATAGCTGCAGCCACCTCTCTATTACAATGTCCGCTGTTATCCTCCCCTCCTCAACCGGACAACTACGCTCACCAAAATCAGCAAAGTAGCTCGAGTGGCGGCAACACCCATCCGGCGAATGCGGTGCTTCCCGCTTTCTCTGTTCTCACTATAGCCACACCGGCCACATGGTTGATCGATGCTGGAAGAAGCATCCTTATCTTCAAACATCTGGGGACGCTTCCACCTCCTCTTCAAAGTTGTCCACCTCCGTGATCACGTCTTTAGGTAGTGCCCACGTCGCTACTCTAGGTAAATGGCTGATCGACTCTGGTGCTACCAATTATATTACCAACAATTCTCAATATTTTTCTCTCCTAGAACAATGTGATTGGTTGCCCCCGGTCTTTATTGCGGACGGCTCTCCCTCACCGGTCAATTGAATAGGAGTGGTTTAAGTCACTCTGTCTCTTTGCTTAGCGGACACCCTCTATGTGCCCAAGTTCCCTTGCAATTTGTTATCTGTTACTTCTCTTTGCAAGCAACTATAGTGCTCTGTCACATTCACTTCTACTACTTGTTTTTTTCAGAATCCGGGCTCCAAACGGACGATTGCTACTGGTACTGAGAGCTGCGGCCTCTACTTCCTCGACAACGTTCCGCGCTGTCCGCCTCCTCCTCCTCTTATACTGATCTTCTCTAGTGGCTCATTCGTCTTGCTCATGCTCCTCCATGACTTCTTCGTCAGCTTCTTCCCCACCTTCCTCCGTAGAGTCCTCCTCTCAATTGTGACTCAAGTCAGCTTGGCAAGCATCACCTCTACTCCTTCCCATTGAAGCAAGGTCGTGGATCTTCCCGACCATTTGATCTTGTTCACTCTGACATCTGTGGTCCTGCTCCTACCCTCACCATAGGTCGGGGTAGTCCATATTTTGTAACCTTTATTGATGATTTCTCTAGATGTACGTGGGTGTATATTTTAAAGGATCGCTCTGAACTGTTTCTGTATGGACTTCATTTTATAATATGATTAAAAATTAGTTTGATATATCTATTAAAATCTTTCGCTCTGACAATGTTATGGAATATCTTAGTAATGATTTCCCTTCTTTCTTTGTGCAACATGGTATTATTCAACAAACTAGCTGTGTCTATACCTCACAGCAAAATGGGGTGGCAAAATGCAAAAATCGTCACCTCCTTGATGTCCCTCACACTATTATGACACAGATGCAGGTTCCTCACTCCTATTGGGGCTACGTTGTCCTCATCCCCAGCTATCTCATCAGTCGCATTCTATCCACGGTTCTCCACAGTCAAACACCATTCTCCATTATCTATCAGGGTAAGGATCTATTTCCTCTCCCTCTACGTATCGTTGGGTGCATGGCTTTGGTGCACTCTCCTTTTGCCACTAATGACAAACTCATCCTATGTGCCACCAAGTGTGTCCTTTGGGTCACTCTACTACTCAGAAATGATATTGTAGCTTTGACCCCGTTCTTCGTAAGCAATACGTATCCGTAGATGTGACCTTCTTCGAGAATGCGTCCCATTTCTCTTCTGACTCCTCTCCCTCTCCAGATATTTTTGCTCCTCCTACCGTCCCCTCCACCACATCTACTGAAAGAATTGGTTCCTACACACCTAGAGGGGGGGGGGGGTGAATTGGTGAAATTCCTTTTTCTTCTAAGGCAGAACTTTAATGCAGTTAATTAACAAAAATAGATAGTTCTACAGCTATCACAGCACAAAAATTATAATACTACACATAGTCACAGATCGCACACTGATTTATAGTGGTTCCCCAAGGTCTGGGTACATCCACTTCCCCCCTTTGCCTATCTAGCAGTGTGCTACATTCGGCCTAACTTCTTTCCTTCTCCACAGATCCTCAGCTCTTACAGCTCAGAACCCTAAACAAGGCTCCTACAACTCAGAGTGAGTCCACACTCCTACAGCTCAGGCAATCTGCCCTACCTCAGCCTTCAACAAGGCCTACAACTCAGAGATGAAAATCTCCTACAACTTAGGCTCACAGTACTACCTCAGCCTTCAACAAGGCCTACCACTCAGAGAACTTATCTCCTACAACTCAGCCTTTATAAATTAGGCTTACAACTCAGATCTTAAAAAGATCCTACAGAAAATAGATGTAAATCTAAAATTTAACCACCACCCTAGTTGAGAGAGAAATGATGGACAGTTTCTTGATCAGTTCTTGAAAGAATCTGACGTTAGAAATCGACCTGACTTAGCTTTCTTCAAAGCTTCTTGAATCTGAACACAGTAGGATTGATCTCCTTTGAAGTTGATCTTCAATCAGCTTCTTTCTTGAAATTCAGAAATCAATCTGAAATCTTCTTGGCAGATTGTTTCAAACTCTGCACTTGAGAGACTTATTGATGTTGTTGGGTACATTGGAATGAATGTACCTGATTTGAAGAATCCTCACCATACTCAATGATATACATCAAAATGTATTTGATGTATTTTGAGTTTAGTTGTGCAGGTCATGTATTCATAGGGAAAGCTGAAAAGATTCTAAGTCCATGTATCGACACCCAGGAGCAAAGTGTCGACACTTAAGAAGATTTGTGTCGACACCCAGAGAAGTAGTGTCGACACTTGGAGTAATTGTGTCGACACCAGTGATGTAGAGTCGACACCAGACAGAAAGTGTCGACACATGAAGACTGTGTCGACACTCAATGAAGAAATGTCCAGTAAAGAAGTGTCGACACTTACAAGCAGTGTCGACACCCAGAGGAACTGTGTCTACATCAGAAAGTGTCGACTCTTGGAGGCTGTGTCTACACTCAGCATATTTCAACAGAGTCTAAGTACAAGTGTCGATACAATGAAGAATGTGTCGACACACAGCAGAAGACACAACACATGAAGAAAGTGTCGACACAATGAAGAATGTGTCGACACACAGCAGAAGACTCAATACATGAAGAAAGTGTCGACACAAGGAGGCTGTGTCGACACTCAGCAAAGTTCAACAAAAATTCTAAGTACAAGTGTCGACACAAAGGAGATGTGTCGACACTCAGCCAAAGTCTCAACAGAAGAAGAATGTGTCGACATAAGGAGCAGTGTCGACACTCAGCAAGTATCAACACAGAAGGCATGTGTCGACACCAAGAAGATGTGTCGACACTTAACAAGTTCAATACATGAATATGTGTCGACACAAAGGAGTTGTGTCGACACTTACAAGAAATCAACTAAGTACTGAAGAACAAGGAGTTGTGTCGACACACAATATCAGTGTCGACACATATTGAAGAAGCTGTATCGAGAAGTAAATTCGACAACACAAGGAGTTGTGTCGACACCTTGAAGGCTAGTGTCGACACTTAATATACTTGTGTCGACACTTAGTCTATAAGTGTCGACACTTAAAGACAGATTGTCTCGACACTTTCAGACAGTTACAAATATTTCAAGAAGTGACTGGATGACATGACAGCTGCCATTCCAGCCGGTCTACTGCAACTGTCAGAGATGTCAGAAAGCCGTTAGAAACTGGATCAACCGGTCACCATGAAGAAGGCCTATATAAAGGCTTATACTGTCAACAGAAAGAGATGAACAACAACAGATCAAGAGATTGAAAAAGAGAAGAAGATCTAGCTATTCATTGAAGCATCATTGGAAGTGAAGATCTAAGTAGTTGGAGAGAGAGAGCTCCATCCAAGAAGACAGCCGTTGGAACCAGGCTGTGAAGAAGGGTTCAGACCTAGTTCTGAATCTTAAGTTGCAGTGATTGAAGGTCAGCTGCAGAGAATCAATCCTATTGTGTTCTACATTCAAGAAGCTTTGAAGAAAAGCCAAGTGAGATTGTTCTCAGCAGAGTTCTTCCAAGAACTCATCAAGAACCTATCAACTCATCTCTCTTTTCTCTGAGTTGTAGGTATATTCTTTGTATTCTTATTTTCTTGTAGGATCCTTAGGGATCTGAGTTGTAAGCCTGTAATTATAAAGGCTGAGTGGTAGGGCCTGTGTGCCTGAGTGTAGGAGATCTATTTCTCTGAGTGTAGGCCTGTTGTTGCTAAGTGTAGGCTTTGTGAAGAAGCTGAGTGTAGGTCTTTGGAGAAGACTGAGTTGTAGGGCCTTGGGCCTGAGCTGTAAGAACCTGTTTGGGGTTCTGAGTGTAAGATCTGAGGATCTGAGATAGTGGAGGTGTTTGGCCGAATCTAGTACACTACTAGATAGGTGCAGGGGGAAAGTGGATGTACCCAAACCTTGGGGAACCACTATAAATCTGTGTGTTCACTGTGTGCTTGTGTTTTCTGTGATTGCTAATTAATTGCTGTGAAGAATTAGTTATAAATCTATGAAATAATCTGCAATCTGCCTAAAAAGTTTAAAAAAAGATTTAGTCACTTATTCACCCCCCCCCCCCCTCTAGGTGATTAGGTACAATTTCATTCAAGTAGTATCAGAGCCAGGTTACTCAAAAAAGGACATAACTGTCTGAGTAGATCCTGTTGGCAGATTCAGTATAAGTAAAGTGCAGAATCAAGAAAATCAAGAAACATGGGTTCAACAGAGAATCATAAGGAACTTGGATCCATGAAGTTGCCCATTTGCAGAAAAGAGATTTTTGGTATCTGGAAAAAAGGGTGAGACTATTTATGGAAGCCTCAGACCCTAGAATTTATATCACAGTTAAAGAAGGGTCATATGTGCTTATGAAGGTTTCAGTCCTGGATGCAAATCAGAGAACACCTAAGGACTTTTTTGAAATGACAAAAGATGAGATAATTCTAGCCATAATGGACAAGAGGGCTCAGAATATCATTGTGAGTGCCATAGATGATGCTACATTTCAGAACTTGATACACTGTAAGACATCTAATGAAATGTGGGATACCTTGATAGTGTATATGGAGGGTTCTGAAGAAGTGAGACAGGACAGAAAGTCTTTGTTAAACCAGGAATATGAAAGTTTCAGGCAAGGCAGGACTGATAGCATAACAGAATGCTATAAGAAATTCTATAGGATTGTCAATGAGTTAATGTCCTATGGAAGAGATTTTAGTAATTATGAGCTAAATGATAAGTTCTTGAGGTCCCTAACAAAGGACTGGGACACCAAGATCTGTGCCATAAGGGAAATGGCCAAGTTAGCAGATATCCCTCCTCCAACATTGTTTGGAAAACTGCTATCCTATGAGATGCAATTGATGGTAAGGAAAGAAGAGGAGAAGACTACAAGAAGTGAGCATAAAGAAAGGACAGTGGCATTCAAGACAGAAGCAACCAAAAAATACAGAAGTAAGTCTCCTTCTCCACCTCCAAAAGTGGCTGAGACTGAGTCAGATGATTCAAAAAGCAGAAAGTCTGAAAGCAGTGAAAGTGATGAGGACTTTGCAGCATTCACAAGACACTTTCAAAAGTTTCTAAAGAAGAAATAGTGGAGTACAAAGCCATCCACTTCACAAGGAAAAGATGACTATTATCAGAATAAGAAGTCATCAAAGAAAGACAGGAGAAAGCCCAAGTCAAGCAAAGCAACTTTATCAAAAATTGTATGCTATTGCTGTAACAGACAAGGACATGTTATTGCTGACTGTCCTGAGAAAAGGAAAGAGTCCAATGATAAGAAAAATACTCAATTCAAGGGTAAGAAGGAAAGGTCTTTTGTTTCCAAGAAGGACAAAGGCCTGTCAGACATGTCTTCTTCAGAAACTGAGTCAGAAGCTGAAGCTTACATAGGACTGTATGCTGAAGAAGAGGAAAAGGAGTTCATACAGATAATGAACTCTATATATGAGCAAGAGGACATTCAGTGCAAAGGACTGATGGCCTTAACAGAAGGTGACAAAATCCAGGAGCAGCCTGGACCTAGTAAGGTACAAAATTTTTCTTTAAGTTCAATTTCTAGTGCTAGTTCAGATTCAGTTACATCAGTATCAAGTAATGCCAGTGGATCTGAATCTGAAGGGGATGTTCATCAGTTGATTGATGAATATAGAGTTCTGTTGAAAGCATTTAAGAAAAGCAAATCCCTGGCCAAGAGTCAGGCTAAGGAGATTGCAAGTCTCAAAGTGGTTGCAACTGATTTTGATAAGCTGATTGATCAAAAGTTAAATGAAATAGCCAGACTGAAGCACATAACTGTGATTCAGATGGGGACTATAACATTTAAGAATGATCTAGTCAGAAGTCTGGAGATTAGTCTTCAGAAGGAGAGAGACATAGTTGCAAGGTTTTCTAAACCTAAGTCTGTTCTACCTTTGATTGATGAGTTTATACCCCACAAGGGTAAAACTGGATTGGGGTTTACTAACCCTGCTAGTACTGGAAAGTCCAAGTCTAAGGGCAAAGCCCCAGCTCTAAACAAGCCAGCTGTAGATAAAACAGCTAGGGATGTACCTAAGCAAAGGTACAATAGATTTGAGTGCTGGTGCTGTGGCAAGGTAGGCCACTTTGCCAAGGACTGTTGGCACAATTCAAGTGCCAAAGTGAGTAGTAAACTGCCTGTTGGAAAATCTGCAGGTAGCTTTGTTAAGAGGCAAACTAACCAGCACCAAGGACCCAAGAATTCTTTGGGTTCTAAGGTCAACTAATCTGTTTTGCAGGTGAGTCCAAGTGGTCATGCCCCAATATGGTACTTGGATAGTGGATGTTCCAGGAACATGACTGGAACTAGGGGATTGCTAAAGGACTACACACCTATCAAGGATGGTCCTAAAGTCACCTTTGGTGGTTCTAAAAAAGGAATTATCAAGGGTTTTGGTAACATTTCTAGCACCCATATAACTATTACTCAAGTGGCTTATGTTAAAGGTTTGAAACATAACCTTATTAGTATAAGTCAATTGAGTGATGTAGGATATGAAATCTCATTTGTCAAAGATGGTTGTCATATCAGGAGGTCAAATGATCAAGAGATCATTTTGACAGGTTATAGAAAGAGAAATGTCTATTGCCTAGACATTATGTGTGAGACCAATGGTTCTCCAGTGTGTCTTGTAGCTGTTGAGAAAGTCTCTCATTGTGTCAAATGGCACAAGAGGCTAGCCCATCTCAACTACAAGATAATTGGCCAACTCTTTAGCAAAGAGTTAGTGAGGAATGGTCCTCAAGTTAAGTGTATTAAAGATGGTATATGCTCAGCTTGTCAAAAGGGCAAGCAGACTAGATCCACCTTTAATAGCATTGAGAACAAAGATGTTGTGAGGTGCTTATACCTCTTGCATATGGATCTCTTTGGTCCTATGCCAGTTCACAGCCTAGGTAGGAAGGTCTACACATTTGTGGTTGTAGATGACTACTCAAGGTTTTCCTGGGTGTTCTTCCTTAGACAGAAATCTGAAACACCTAGTATCTTCTATAGCTTTGTCAAACAAATTTAGAATGAGTTAGATAGTACAGTGGTCAAAATAAGATGTGACCATGGTACTGAATTTTAGTCTGATAGTATGGCAAAACTATGTGAAGAATTTGGGATATTTCAGGAATTTTCTTCACCAAGAACACCTCAGCAAAATGGCATTGCTGAGAGGAAAAATAGAACCTTGATTGAGGCTGGTAGGACCCTATTAAGTGACACATCTCTCCCAGAATATTTCTGGGCTGAGGCAGTTAATACTGCATGCCATGTAATTAATAGGGCTACCATTACTAAAAACCACAATAAGACCCCCTATGAGATTGTGAAAGGCAGAAAATCAAACCTATCCTACTTCAGGATCTTTGGTTGTAAATACTTTATACTTAACAATGGAAAGTCTTACTTGACCAAGTTTGCTGCCAAATCCCAAGAGGGGATCTTTGTTGAGTACAGCAACAACAGTAAGGCTTATAGGGTCTACAACTTGAGTACTCAAGTTGTAGAGGAGTCAGTACATGTAGTATTTGATGAAGCTAGACTTATTAACCATGAGTTATCTAGTAGTATTTGCAGCTCCACAGGCGTCACTGAGAAGATGGACAAGCTCACTATAGAAGAAGGACCTACTGCAAGATAGCAAGTAGAAGATAGTGGTTGTTATCCAGGGGGAGTACTACATGCACCTGATGCAGAAGAAGGCCAAGGAGTGCAGCAAGTTGAAGAAGCTGAAGGAGTTCAACCTGAAGCCAGGATGCCTCAGCTAATAGGCATCTAAGAGATCATCCAGCAGATCAAATCACTGGTGATCTAAGACAAGGGGTACAAACAAGGAGCAGAAATCTGAATGCAGCACTCTACTCCAGATTTCTATCCCAAGTTGAGCCAAAGAAGTTTGAAGAAGCCATCCTAGACCCTCATTGGATTGAGGCAATGCAAGAAGAGCGGAATCAGTTCAAGAGATGCAAAGTCTGGGAGCTTGTTCCTAAACCAAAAGACCACAACATAATTGGAACCAAGTGGATCTTTAGGAACAAGATGGATGAACATGGAGTAATTATCAAGAACAAAGCAAGACTGGTTGCTAAGGGATATAGGCAAGAAGAAGGTATTGACTTTGATCAAACCTTTGCTCCAGTAGCCAGACTGGAGGCAATAAGGATGTTCTTGGCCTATGCAACCTATCAAGGATTTAAAGTATACCAAATGGATGTTAAGTCAGCCTTTCTGAATGGTAATCTAAAGGAAGAGGTCTATGTGGAACAGCCATCAGGTTTTGTTGATTCAACTCAACCTAATTATGTTTATAGACTTAGGAAGGCTTTGTATGGGTTAAAACAAGCTCCTAGGGCTTGGTATGAAACCCTGTCTAGTTTCCTCATTGAGAATAAATTCACAATGGGAAAAATAGACAAGACTCTATTCCTTAGGGAATCCAGAGGCAAGATAATACTAGTCCAAATATATGTAGATGACATAATATTTGGGTCTACTGAAAGTAGTCTTTGCAAAAAGTTTGCAAAACTTATGCGAGGACAATTTGAGATGAGCAGTATGGGGGAACTTAAGTTCTTCTTGGGTCTCCAAGTTAGACAGACTGAGAATGGTTTATCCATATGCCAGTCTAAGTTCACCTTAGAACTGATAAGGAAGTAAGATATGGATTCATCCAGTACCATGAAGACTCCTATGTGGTCAAGTATGTCTCTTAGCAAAGATGATGCAGGGAAACCTGTAGATGAGACTTTGTATAGAGGGATAGTTGGCTCCCTACTCTATTTGACTGCAAGTAGACCAGATATCATGTATGCTACATGTGTCTGTGCTAGGTACCAAGCATGCCCTAAAGAGTCTCATTTGACAGCAGTCAAAAGGATACTGAGATATCTAAAGGGCACACCTTATCTAGGCCTTTGGTACCCTAGGAATGGAGACTTTGAACTGACAGGTTATTCAGATGCAGATTTTGCAGGCTGCAAAGAAGATAGGAAGAGTACAACTGGTACCTGTCAATTCCTAGGTGGAAGACTGATTTCATGGTGTAGCAAAAAGCAAACAAGTGTAGCTATCTCCACAGCAGAATCAGAATATGTGACTGCAGGAAGTTGTTGTGCTCAACTTCTATGGATACAACATCAGCTTGAGGATTATAGTATTCAGGTAAGTAGAACACCACTATTTTGTGATTCTACTAGTGTTATATCTATTGCAAACAATCATGTTTCCCATAGTAGAACTAAACACATTGAAATAAAATATCATTTTCTAAGGGAACATGTAGAAAAAGAAGATATTTCACTGGAGTATGTTAATACAGATAATCAACTAGCTGACATGTATACTAAGCCTTTAGAAGAAACCAAATTCAATAGGTTTAAAATTGAATTATTTAAGATAAACTTAGAATAAGTTTACAGAAATGGCTAAGTAAAATAGTGTCGACACACAGAGTTGTCTGTGTCGAGACAGAGAATTGGTGTCGACACTTCAGAGAAAAGGTGTCGACACATCTAGGAAGTTGGTGTCGACACTTCAGAGAATTAGTGTCGACACATGATAAGTAGGTGTTGACACATCCAATGTGGTGTCGACACTTAGGCTTTACTCAGAATTAGTGAAGTAAAATATCGACTAAGTGTCGAGCTAAGTGGTGTCGACACATAAACAAGTGTCGACACATATATTCTTTCGACTATACTTGTGTCGACACATTGTTGTCGAGACATTATAAGTCTGTGTCGACACTTTTCAGCAGTGTTGACACAATTTGCGTTTCTTGACGCGCCCTTTCATCTTCAATCCTAGAAAGGTATAAATAGGGTTTCAACAATGTCTGTCGACATGCACACTAAAGTTTCGAGACCAAACTTGTGTGTCGACACCTCTCTTCTCTCAATTAAAATTCTTCAAACCCTAATGGCGCCTAAGCTCGAAGAGAACGTGAATGAAGGCTATGAACTGGTGCGACATGTGTTTGATGAATGGAGCAACCCTAGACGAATCTGGACTTAAGATAAAGTCAAGGGTTCATGGAGAAAAGGTGAAGGTCTCACCTAAGAGTTTAAGAAAGGTACTAAACCTACCAAGGAATAAGGAAGAAGCTGAAGTTTCTGCTTCTAAGACCAGAGAAGCTTTAACATGGTGTGGACTGGATTCCAAGATGAAAATATGTTATGTGTTCAACAGAAAAGGAATGAACAGCCAAGGCAAATTTCTCTCTGAAATTGTTGGCAAGGTGATCCTGTGCAAGTCTGGAGGACATGACAGGATTTCAGCATATATGTTCAGTCTTATGACAAGGTTAATCTTCCAACTAAACACTGATTGGTCTGGAGTTGTGTTTGAGAAGGTTAAGGAGAGCCTGAAGAAACCCAATTTGGGTAGGATACTAAGTCTTTACTTGTCTGGTAGTATACCAGAAGTAATGATTCAAGCTGCAGGATCAAAAATCAACCACATGAGGAAGATGGACATGAGGATCTTCTCAAGGTGGGATAGGGTCTTGACCAAGGAATTGCCAACACCTGAGAAGGTAACACCACAAAAGAAGAAGAAGAAGAAGTCAGTCCCAGTGACTCAAGAATCCTCTAGTAGTTCTGAGGAGCATGTTGTCTTTACACCAGATGATGAACAAGAAACTGAAACTGTTGGCAAGTCTCCAGATAGACAAGTAGCTGCAGACAGGCAGGGGGAGCTACCACAGGCTAGCCCTCTTCACCAGGATTCTATCCAGGGGGAGCCTCTACTGGTTGAAGAGCCAACACCCTTAGAAATTGAAAGAGCTACACAAACCATACTTGAGGTAATCACTGAGATTAATGCATTAGATTTCCTTATTGAGAGTGAAGTTATAACTGACAAGTTATCTGATGTTAATCAGCAGCCTCAGATTCATAGTCAACCACAAGATGTTATCATGGAGGACACATCTGTTGCAGATCAAGCAGTGTCTGATCAAATAGTTGATGAGATCAGGAATTCTCCACCCCCTCATCAACAAGAGTTTACTTTGGAAGAACTTTTCCCTGATCTTCTCCAAACAGACTTTGAGAAGGAAATTTCTGCTGCTGAGGGGGAGAATGCTCAAGTTGAGGGGGAGCAAGTGGAGATTCTAGAAGAAACTGCAAGGAAAGAGCCTGAAAAGCCAAAGGATGTTGAGGAGCTACCTAGGGAGAGGGTAGAAATAGCAAGCACATCAGCTTCTGAAGATGAGGAGGCTGCAAGAGCAAAGAAAAGGAAATTCCAAGTCTTTAAAAGAAGGAGCCAAACTTACAAAAAGGCTTTACAAACTATTGCACCACAGCCTATATCACAGCCAGCACCATCTGTAGATTACAGTTCTCTGATAGTTGCAATGTAGATAAAGCTTGATGAGCAAAGGAAAGCAATAGAAACATATATGGATAAGGGGCATAAGTCTTTACAATTTGATCTGGCCCAAGACATTAAGTCTATTAGATTTAAATGAATCTAAATAAGAAGGAGATGACTGACTGCTTCCACAAGGGAGGGAATGCAGTAGTCTATCTAGCTACTCATCAGGAGAAAATCAAAGCTCAAGTGGATGACATTGCACTGAAGCAAGGATATGTTCTGGAGAACCAGCTCAGGATGAATGACAATTTTACTGCTTCACACAATGCAATTGTCACAGAGATGAAGAATATAGCTGCAGGGCAGACTACAGCTAAAGCAGACTTTGATAAAGCATTCCAAGAGGGAATAACTGCTGTTAAGACTGCCATACCAGACTCTCAGAAGATAATAACTGACAAACTCCAAAGGTTGAAACCTTACTTTAAGGATGGAGTAAACTATTTGGATGCACAAATAAGATTTCAGAAAGATGATCTGAGGGATCACATTGTTAGAGAAGTCATAAAGGGGGAGAGGGTGTTAGTCAAAACAGGCTCTAATCATGCAAAATGGATTTCCAATTCCATCAGAGCCACTCTTGGTTATCCTCATTTATGTGATGATGATAATGTTGCAGAGTTTGGGATAAATCCTACATATCTAGGAGGGGAGCAACCTAAAGTGGCTCAAGTAATCTACCCTCCTCCAGACTTTGATATAATACATGTTGATATACAATCCATGTATAGCCCTCCTGAGGGAATTGAGAAGGTCATCACAGAGAAAGTGGTTCAGCCAGTATCTGAGGCCATATTGAAAGAACAAGAAGTTTTGTTGCTGAAAGAACAAGAGACTAAATTGTCTAAGAAAAGGTTCAGAGAGCAAGCTGAACAAAGGCCTGATTTTGAACAGTGGAGCCCCACTTCAAGGAATATTATCTTAACTGCATGGAAGGCTGCCAAAGACAATATTCAAGATAGAAACAAGTGGTTTTCTGAACTAGAGTGGAGGAAGCATGAGACCAGACAAGAAGCCATTGTGCAGTATACAAGAAAGGCTAAGATGGGAAAGCTACCTCCTACTACCCAGGAGCCTAGCAAGTACTTTCCCAAGCCTTATCATTACTTTGAGAGGCAAAAGATCAAGACTGAAGAGCAGACAAAGAAGGATCTTAAAGGCAAGAAGCCTGCTGCTGCTGAAGATGTTGAAGCCCATGTCCAAGCAAAGATACAATCTGGAAAGGGCATAGTGATCAAGGAGGCTGAGAAGAAATAGAATAGAATTATCTTTAGTTTACAGTTGTAATCTTTTGATTTTAAAACACTCTATAAACTTTTGTATAATGAATATGACAAAGTTGTTAGAACAATTTGATGTGTGATAAATCTATTACATAATTGTTCTGAGATATCTGTGTTTACATGTTATGATTAATACATGTTTATGAATTTGCCTTGTTATGTAATCCTGCTTTACATCATGCTATGATTTTATTCTGTATGGTGTATATCATTGACTAAGCGTTATGACTTCTCCAAATAGGGGGAGATTGTTGGGTACATTGGAATGAATGTACCTGATTTGAATAAGCCTCACCCTACTCAATGATATACATCAAAATGTATTTGATGTATTTTGATTTTAGTTGTGCATGTCAAGTATTCATAGGGAAAGCTGAAAAGATTCTAAGTCCATGTGTCGACACCCAGGAGCAAAGTGTCGACACTTAAGAAGACTTGTGTCGACACCCAGATAAGCAGTGTTGACACTTGGAGTAATTGTGTCGACACCAGTGATGCAGAGTCGACACCAGATAGAAAGTGTCGACACATGAAGACTGTGTCGACACTCAATGAAGAAATGTCCAGTGAAGAAGTGTCGACACTTAGAAGCAGTGTCGACACCCAGAGGAACTGTGTCTACATCAGAAAGTGTCGACTCTTGGAGGCTGTGTCGACACTCAGCATATTTCAATAAAGTCTAAGTACAAGTGTCGACACAATGAAGAATGTGTCGACACACAGCAGAAGACACAATACATGAAGAAAGTGTCGACACAATGAAGAATGTGTCGACACACAGCAGAAGACTCAATACATGAAGAAAGTGTCGACACAAGGAGGCTGTGTCGACACTCAGCAAAGTTCAACAAAAATTCTAAGTACAAGTGTCGACACAAAGGAGATGTGTCGACACTCAGCCAAAGTCTCAACAGAAGAAGAATGTATCGACACAAGGAGCAGTGTCGACACTCAGCAGGTATCAACACAGAAGGCATGTGTCGACACCAAGAAGATGTGTCGACACTTAACAAGTTCAACACATGAAGATGTGCCGACATAAAGGAGTTGTGTCGACACTTACAAGAAATCAACTAAGTACTGAAGAACAAGGAGTTGTGTCGACACACAATATTAGTGTCGACACATATTGAAGAAGCTGTATCGAGAAGTAAATTCTACAACACAAGGAGTTGTGTCGACACCTTGAAGGCTAGTGTCGACACTTAATATACTTGTGTCGACACTTAGTCTATAAGTGTCGACACTTAAAGACAGATTGTCTCGACACTTTCAGACAGTTACAAATATTTCAAGAAGTGACTGGATGACATGACAGCTGTCATTCTAGCCGGTCTACTGCAACAATCAGAGATGTCAGAAAGCCGTTAGAAACTGGATCAGCCGGTCACCATGAAGAAGGCCTATATAAAGGCTTATACTGTCAACAGAAAGAGATGAACAACAACAGATCAAGAGATTGAAAAAGAGAAGAAGATCTAGCTATTCATTGAAGAATCATTGGAAGTGAAGATCTAAGTAGTTGGAGAGAGAGAGCTCCATCCAAGAAGACAGCCGTTGGAACCAGGCTGTGAAGAAGGGTTCAGACCTAGTTCTGAATCTTAAGTTGCAGTGATTGAAGATCAGCTGCAGAGAATCAATCCTATTGTGTTCTACATTCAAGAAGCTTTGAAGAAAAGCCAAGTGAGATTGTTCTCAGCAGAGTTCTTCCAAGAACTCATCAAGAACCTATCAACTCATCTCTCTTTTCTCTGAGTTGTAGGTATATTCTTTGTATTCTTATTTTCTTGTAGGATCCTTAGGGATCTGAGTTATAAGCCTGTAAATATAAAGGCTGAGTGGTAGGGCCTGTGTGCCTGATTGTAGGAGATCTATTTCTCTGAGTGTAGGCCTGTTGTGGCTGAGTGTAGGCTTTGTGAAGAAGCTGAGTGTAGGTCTTTGGAGAAGACTGAGTTGTGGGGCCTTGGGCCTGAGCTGTAAGAACCTGTTTGGGGTTCTGAGTGTAAGATCTGAGGATCTGAGATAGTGGAGGAGTTTGGCCGAATCTAGTACACTACTAGATAGGCGCAGGGGGAAAGTGGATGTACCCAAACCTTGGGGAACCACTATAAATTTGTGTGTTCACTGTGTGCTTGTGTTTTCTGTGATTGCTAATTAATTACTGTGTAGAATTAGTTATAAATCTGTTATATAATCTTCAATCTGCCTAAAAAGTTTAAAAAAAGATTTAGTCACCTATTCACCCCCCCCCCCCCCTCTAGGTGATTAGGTATAATTTCTTTCAGATGTAATCCCCTTTCTTCACTTGAATAGATGGAGCTCTCTCTCTCCAAATTCTTCTAAAGATTCTTCTGAATTCTTCTTTTAATTTCCTTGACAAACTCTGAGTAGATCACCACTTCAGAATGTCTTCTTAGATCTTCTGTTGAAAATCTTCTTCAGTTTGTATGTATCTCTATGTATGTAACTATCTATCTGTCGATAGAGAATGTCTTTATATAGACTTTCTACATGGAAATTGGCTGATCCGGTTTCTAACAAACTTCTGACAGCACTGACAGTTGCAGTAGACCGGTTGGTTATGGCAGCTGTCAAGTCTTCCAGTCACTTCTTGAAACTCTGTCTCTATCATCAAAGTGTCGAGACTGAACTTCATCATGTGTCGATACAAGTAGTCTAGTGTCGACACAAGCCTTGGTGGTGTCGACACAACTCCCTTGGTGTTGACACTGCTTCTCTACACAGCTTCTATAGAATGTGTCGACACTAGTTCTGTGTGTCGACACAGTCACTTCTTTTCTTCACAAAAAATGACTTTGTTGAAACTTTGTCATGTGTCGACATAAGTCCTGTGTGTCGACACAGGAGATGTCGACAAAATCTTTTGTGTGTCGACACTACCTCTGTGTGTCGACACAGTTGATGTCGACTAAGCTTTCTCTATGTGTCGACACTGCCTCTGTGTATCGACAAAGTTTCTTCTGGTGTCGACACAGCCTTTTCAAGTGTCGACACAGTTGTCTCCAAGTATCAACACATCTTTTCTCCAGTGTTGACACAATTGTCTCCAAGTGTCGACACATCTTTTCTCCAGTGTCGACACATGGACTTAGAAACTTTTTCCTGCATTCTTGCATTTTCGTAACCTGCACATATAAACTCAAAACAACATCAAATACACCTTGATGCATATCATTGAGTAAGGTGAGGCTTCTTCAAATCTGGTACATATTTTCCAATGTACCCAACAATCTCCCTCTATTTGAAGAAGTCGTAACCCTTAGTCAATGATATACACCATTCATAACAAAAACATATTATGATGTATGAAAACATTACATAACAGGGTAACTTATAAACAAAACATGTATAAAAAGTCATCACAGAAATGATGCAAACATAATGAGCATTAATCATTGTTTTGTTTAAACTTTCAAAAGTTTCGTAATAATAGTTTACATAAATTTTTAACACTAAATATTATAATGTTGTAATATCTAGTAAATCTATCCTAAGGCTGCTCGGGCTCCTTGATGACTATTCCTTTGCCTGATTGGATCTTGGCTTGAACTGGAACATCAGTATCTTCACCTGGCTTCTTGCCCTTCAAATCTTCTTCTTTTGTTCTTCAGCCCTTATTCTTTGCCTTTCAAAATAGTGAAAAGGCTTTGGGAAATACTTGCTAGGCTCCTGAGCATTAGGAGGTAGCTTCTCAGCTTTTGCCTTTCTTCTATATTGCAGAATGGCTTCCTGTCTAGCTTCATGCTTTTGTCATTCTTGCTCAGTGTACCATTTGCGCCTATCATGGGTCTTGTCCTTTACAGCTTTCTAGGCAGTCAAGATAATATTCTTAGAAGTAGGACTCCACTGCTCAAAATCAGGCTTCAACTCAGCATGTTCTTTGAATCTTTTCTTTGAAAGTTGAGCTTCTTGCTCCTTATCCAAAGCTGCCTATGACATTTCAACTTTCTCAATGATAACATTTTTATTATCCTCTGCAGGGCAGTACATAGACTGTACTTCTTTCTGAATCATATCAAAATCTACTGGAGGGTAAATAACCTGAGCAACATTATCATCATCATCATCACAGACTCAGCTACATTATCATCATCATTGAGGGGTGGATATCCAAGGGTGGCTCTGATGCTATTAGACATCCATTTAGCATGATCTGAGCCTGCTTTGACTAACACTCTCTCCCCCTTTATGACTTCTCTTTCAATATGATCTCTGAGGTCATCTTTTTAAAATCTTACTTGTTCATCTAGATAATTAACACCATCTTTATAAAATGACCTTAATTTCAGTAGCTGATCAGAAATGATCTTTTGTGAATTCTTAATAGTTGTTTGTACAGTAGATACTTCTTCCTGTAATTATTTATCAAAATCTGACTTGGCTTTAACACTTGCCTGAGTCTGGGCAACAGTAGTATTCTTTAACTCTGTAACAATCACATTATGTGATTCAGTCAGATTGTCATTCATCCTTAGTTGATTTTCAAGGACATAGCCTTGCTTAACAATTATATCATCAACTTGAGTCTTTATGTCTACTTGTTGTTTTGCAAGATAGACTACAACATTGCCACCTTTGTGGAAGCAATCTGTCATTTCCTTCTTGTTCTGATTTACTTCAAATCTTATGGATTTGATATCTTGAGCCAAGGAGAATTGCAGATCTTTATGGGTCTCATCCATATATTTCTCATGGCTATCCTTTGTTCATCTAATTTAACTTGCAAGGATACTAACAAAGAACTATAATCAGTTGCTGGGGCAGGTTGAGGAGCAGTTTGCAATGCCTTTTTATAGCTTTGGCTTCTTCTTTTGAAAACCATCAGCTTTATCTTCTTAGCTTGAATTTCTGCTTCATCTTCTGAAGCTGAGGTACTGGCTATATCAACTCTTTCCTTAGGACTAGGAGGCAATTCCTTTTCAGTCCTAGGTTGCTCTCCCTCAATGTTAGCTTGCTCCCTCTCAGTTCTTGCTTGCTCCTCCCCCTCAGTCCTAACTTGCTCCATTTTAGTGAACAACTCATCTAGGGTAAATTCTTGTTGAGTTGGGACTTGAGGCACTACCAACTCAGGAACATCTACAGCTGTAGATGTATCCTCCATGATAACATCTTGTGCTTGACTGTTTAGTTGAGTGGTCTGGTCAACATCAACCAAAGGCACAGTTATTGATTCATCCTCATTATTGAAATTTGTTTGATTAACTTCATGGATTACCTCAAGTATAGTTTGTGTAGCCATTTCACTTTCCAAGTATGTTGGCTGTTCCTCAAGATGAGGCTCCCCCTGCACCTGAGCACCATCTGTAATGTCTTGAGCAGGTGATTTTTCAGGAATGTCTGGCCTCTCTTCATCAAGCATGTCCTTTGTTAGGACTTTGTCCCATCTGGAGATTATCCTTAGATCCATTCTCTTCATATAATTAATCTTGGATCCAGCAGTCTTTTCCATTACTTCTGGAATTGTTCCAGCCAAGTATATACTCATGATCCTTCACAGATTTGGTTTTTTAATACCTTCCTTAATCATTTCAAAGACTACTGCAGATCAATCTGTGTTCAATATGAAGATAATCCTGATCATCAGGCTGAACATATAGGCTGAAATCCTATCATGTCCCCCTGGCTTGCAGAGAATGACCTTTCCAACAACCTTAGGAAGGAATTTTCCTTGCAGATTCATCCCTTTCCTGTTCATTGCAGATCCTATCTTCATGGAGGGATCCAATCCACACCACTGAAGTGCTTCCCTAGTCTTGGTAGAGGTAAATTCTTCTTCTTCCTGAGTTCTGGGGTGTTGAAGAGTTTTCCACAAGCTCTTCAAAGTAAGTTTAACCTTAGCTCCCTTAACTGTAGATTTGATCTTAAGTCCAGTAGAATCTAAAGTAGCTGCGCCATAGAATTCCAGTATTTCTTTCTTCCATATCTTTGTAGGTTCAGATACCAGAAATTCCAAATCATTTTCTACAACTAGGGTTACTATAGTTTTAATCTAGGGTTCCGCATGATCAAAAGCATTGCGAACCAGCTCATAGCCTTCATTGACGTTATCTTCAAGCTTTGGCGCCATTGGGGTTGAGAGAAATCTTGGATTGAGAAGAGAGAAGTTGTCGACACAAGCTTTTGGTCTCAAAAATATGGAGAGTGTGTCGACAGAGTTTGTTGTTGACCTATTTATACCCTTCTAAATAATGAAGGTCAAAAGGCGCGTCAAAATTCTCTTAATGTGTCGACACAGTTTAAATGTGTCGACACAGACTTCTAATGTCTCGACAGAAGTGTTGACTTTTATGTGTCGACACAACTACTCTGAAGTTTCGACACCAATTCTATTTATCTTGGTTGCAATCGACGAAGAGACCGTGAAGTCGACGATCTATGGTCGACGAATTTGCGCTCGACGATATGTGTCGATTCTGCGTTCGACGATCAGTTGATTCTGCGCTCGATGAAATCTGAGTGTTGATACTAAGTGTCGACAACACTTCTGGATGTGTCGACACTACTTCTCTGAAGTGTCGACACCAATTTTCTAGATGTATTGACATCACTTCCCTGGAGTGTCGACACCAACTACTATGTGTCGACACAGACAACTTTTTGTGTCAACACAATTTTACTTAGCCAAATTTGTTAAACTAATTTATGTTCAACATTCCTAATTCAATTTTGAAATTATTGAATTTAGTTTCATCTAAAGGCTTTGTGAACATGTCAACAATTTGTAAATCAGTGTTAATAAATTCTAAAGAAATATCTTCTTTTTCTACATGATCTCTAAGAAAATGGTATCTTATTTCTATATGCTTTGTTCTACAATGAGAAACAGGATTATGAGCACTAGAAATAGCACTAGTAGAATCACATAATAAAGGAATTCTACTTACCTGAATACCATAATCTTCTAACTGATGTTGTATCCACAACAACTGTGCATAGCAACTTCCTGCAGCAACATACTCAGACTCAGCTATGGAAATTACCACACTAGTCTGCTTCTTACAGCTCCATAACACTAGTCTTCCTCCTAGAAATTGACAGGTGCCTGTTGTTCTTTTCCTATCTACTGTGCAACCTACAAAGTCTGCATCTGAATAGCCCATTAGTATAAAATCTCTATTCCTAGGATACCATAGGCCTAGATTAGGTGTGCCCTTAAGTTATCTCAAAATCTTTTTGACAGCAGTAAAATGAGATTCTTTAGGGCAGGATTGGTACCTAGCACAGACACATATAGCATACAAGATATCTGGTCTACTAGCAGTCAGATATAAAAGGGAGCCAACTATCCCTCTATATAAAGACTCATCTACAGGTTTCCAAGCATCATCTTTGCTTAGAGACATACTTGTCCCCATTGGAGTTCTCAAGGTAGTGGATGATTCCATACCATACTTCTTAATTAACTCCGGGGTGAACTTAGACTGAGATATGGACAGGCCATCATCAGTCTGTCTTACTTGAAGTCCCAAGAAGAACTTAAGTTCTCCCATACTGCTCATTTCAAATTTCCCTTACATAAGTTTTGCAAACTTTCTACAAAGGTTATTTTCAGTAGAACCAAATATTATGACATCAACATATATTTGGACTACGATAATCTTTCCTTTGGATTCTCTAAGGAATAGAGTCTTATCTATTTTCCCCCTTGAGAATTTGTTCTCAATGAGCAAATTAGACATGGTTTCATACCAAGACCTTGGGGCTTGTTTCAACCCATATAAAGCTTTCCTAAGTCAATAAACATAATTATGTTTGAGTGGATCAACAAAACCTGAGGGCTGTTCTACATAGACCTCCTCTTTTAAGTCTCCATATAAGAATGCTGACTTAACATCCATTTGGAACACTTTGAAGCCTTGATATGCTGCATAGGCAAGGAATAGCCTGATTGCTTCCAACCTTGCCACTGGAGCAAAAGTCTGATCAAAGTCAATGCCCTCTTCCTGCCTGTATCCTTTGGTAACTAGTCTTGGCTTGTTCTTCACTATGATCCCACTCTCATCAAGCTTGTTTATATAAATCCACTTTGTTCCTATGATATTATGGCCCTTTGGTTTTGGTACCAACTCCCAGACCTTGCACCTTCTGAATTGAATTAACTCCTCCTGCATAGCATCAATCCAGTGTGGGTCTTCAATAGCTTCTTCAAATCTCTTGCGTTCCAGTTGAGATAAGAAGCTTGAGCAAAGAACTTTATTTAAGTTCCTGCTTCTTGTTTGTACTCCATATCTTGGATCACCAATGATCTGATATACATGATGATCCTTTAAATGTCTAACTGCTAGAGGTAATCTATCACCAGTTTGACCTTCTCCAATCTCTTCATTATGCTGCACCTCATGGTCTTCATTTTCCTCTTGAGTGTCTTGTACTCCCCCTGGACAACAACTACCAGTTTCCTCATCCTGCTTTGCAGTTGGATCTTCTCTGATAGTAAGCTGGTCCATCTTCTGCTGTATACCTGTAGAGCTACAAGAACTAATAGGCAACTCACTGTTAATAAGTCTAGATTCATCAAATATGACATGAACTGAGTCTTCTACAACTTGAGTAGCCAAATTGTAGACCCTATAAGCCTTACTATTTTTGCTGTACCCAACAAATATCCCATCTTGGGATTAGGCAGCAAACTTAGTTAGGTGAGACTTGCCATTGTTAAGCACATAGCACTTGCAACCAAAGATCATGAAATAGGATAAGTTTGGTTTTCTGCCTTTCATAACCTCATAGGGTTTCTTTTTGTGGCTTTTGGTAATGGAAGCCCTATTGAGCACATGGCATGCAGTGTTTACTGCCTCAGCCCAGAAATATTCTAGGAGAGTAGTGTCACTCAATAGTGTTCTTCCAGCCTAAATCAATGTCCTATTCTTTCTTTCAGCAATGCCATTTTGCTGAGGTGTTCTAGGTGAGGAGAATTCCCGATGAATCCCAAATTCTTCACACAACCTTGTCATACTTTCAGATTGGAATTCTGTTCCATGTCACTTCTGATTTTGACCACTAAACTATATAATTCATTCTGAATTTGTTTAACAAAATTACAGAAGACATTTGGGGTTTCAGATTTCTGCCTCAGAAAGAATACCCATGAAAATCTTGAATAGTCATCTACTACCATAAAAGTGTAGACCTTCCTACCTAGACTATGAACTAGCATAGGACCAAATAAATCCATATGCAAGAGGTATAAGCACCTCACTGAATCTTTGGTTTCTAGACTATGAAAGGAGGATCTGGTCTGCTTGCCTTTTTGACAAGCTGAGCATATCTCATCCTTATAGCACTTAACTTGACGACCATTCCTCACTAACTCTTTACTAAAGAGTTGGCCAATAGTCTTGTAATTAAGATGGGCTAGCCTCTTGTGCCATTTGACACAATGAGAGGCTTTCTCATCAACCACAAGACAGATAGGAGAATTTTTATTCTCACACTCAAAATTTAGGCAATACACATTTCTATTTCTATAGCCAGTCAATATGACTTTTTGATCACTAGACCTCTTGATATGACACCCATTCTTGATAAATGAAATGTCATATCCAAGATCACTCAGCTGTCTAATGCTTAATAGGTTGTGTTTCAAACCCTTCACATAAGCCACTTGAGTGATAGTGATTGAGTTGTTAGAGATGTTACTAAACCCTTTGATGACTCCTTTTTCAGAATCACCAAAAATTACTTTAGGCCCATTCAGTATTAGTGAGTAGTCCTTCAGCAATCCTCTTATTCCAGTCATATGCCTAGAACATCCACTGTCCAAGTACCATATAGGGGAATGGCAACTTGGACTCACCTGCAATAAAGATTACTTAACCTTAGAACCCAAATAACTTTTGGGCCCTTGGTTCAAGTTAGCCTGAAACTTGACAAATCTGCCTGCTGCTCTTCTAACAGGTAGACTGCTATCCTTTCTGACACTGGTATTGTGCCAACAGTCTAAGGCATAATGGCCTATCTTGCCACAGCACCAGCACTCATACTTATTATACCTCTTCTTAGGTACAATCTTATCTGTATTGTTTGCAGCAGATCTTTTGTATTGTGCTGGGGCTTTGCCTTTATTATTGGACTGTGTAGCCCATGCAGTTCCCTAAAAGCCTAATCCTGCCTTACCCTTTGGAGACACAAAGTCATCAATTAGGGGTAGGACAGATTTTGGCTTAGAGAAACTAGTCACTATCTCCTTCTCTTTCTGAAGTCTGTCTTCCAGACTTTTGATCTGATCATTTTTGAATGTGATTGTACCCATCTAAAAAACAGTTATGTTTTTTATTCTGGCAATCTCATTCATCTTCTGATCCAGCAGCTTATCTAAATTAGATGCAGCCAACTTAAGAGCTGCAATTTCCTTAGCCTGATTTTTGGTCAGGTGTTTGCTTCTCTTGAGTGCCTGCAACAAATCCCCATATTCATCTATAAGCTGATGAATATCTCCTTCAGATTCAGACCCATCTACATCTATTGATGCAGATGCATCTGATTCTGACCCAGTGAAGTAATCAAAAACTACAGATGAACTTTTTACCTTACTGGGGCCAGGTTGATCCTGACACTGGTCTTCTTCAGACATAGCCATCAGTCCTTTGCACTGATGGTCTTCTTGCTCAGAGATAGAGTCCAGTAATTTCAGGAACTCATCCTCTTCTTCTGTTACAAACAGACCAATATAGGCCTCAGCCTCAGATTCAGACTCTGAAGTTGATTGATCTGTCCAACTTTTCTCTTTCTTAGCTACCAAGGATTTCTCCTTCTTGCTCTTGTGCTGAGACTTCTTTTTATCAGCATACTCCTTCCTTTTGTCTGGACAGTCAGCCACAACATGTCTAGGTCTATTGCAGCAATAGCAAATGATCTTTGATGTAGTTGACTTGCTAGGCTTTGTCCCACTCCTATTCTTCCTGGATGATTTCCTCTTCTGATAATAGTCATCCTTGGACTGAGATGAGGATTGCTTAGATTTCCAGTGCTTCTTCTTTAAGAATCTATGAAACTGTCTTGTGAAGGCAACAAAGTCTTCATCTGAACTACTGCTATCTGAAGTGTGTTTATCAGAATTTTCTGAGATCACTTCTGCAGATTTCTTAGGAGAAGATGGAGACATCCTCCTATTCTTCCTTATGGCTTCTACCTTGAAGGCCACTGACTTATCTCTAGAGTCAACCTTTGTGTTTTTCTCTTCCTCCTTCCTGGCTAACAGCTGCATCTCATAAGACAGCAATTTACCAAACAATGTTGGAGGTGAAATTTCTGCCAGTCTGGACACTTCCCTTATGACACAGATCTTTGTATCCCAATCCTTAGTCAATGACCTAAGGAATTTGTCATTCAGCTCATAAGTACTGAAGATTCTTCCATAGGACATTAGTTCATTTACAATTCTGTAAAACTTCTTATAACATTCAGTTATACTATCAGACTTGGCTTGTTTGAAACTCTCATACTCTTGATTAAGAATAGACTTTCTATCTTGCCTAACCTCTTCAAAACCCTCCATGTAGACAACCAATGTGTCCCACATTTCCTTGGAGGTTTTGCAGTGAATCAGATTCTGGAAAGTTGAGTCATCTATGGCACTCACTATAATATTCTGTGCTCTTTTATCCATTGTAGCCAAGATGATCTCATCCTTCGTCATTTCTGAAAAATCTTAGGAGTCCTTTAATTAGCATCAAGAACAGATACCTTCATTGGAACATATGGTCCTTCCTGAACTGTTATATAAATTCTAGGATCAGATGCCTCCATAAATAGTCTGACCCTTTCCTTCCATATCCCAAAGATTTCCTTCCTGTAGATAGGCAACTTGATTGAACCAAGTTCTTTATTGTTTTCCCCTGAACCCATCTTCTTTAATTTAATTCTGCCTTACAGATCTAACTCAGACTGTTAAGTCTTTCATTGAGGATCCTCGCTTTGATACCACTTGAAAGAATTGGTTACTACACATCTAGAGGGGGGTGAATAGGTGCAATTCCTTTTTCTTCTAAGACAGAACTTTAATGCAGTTAATTAACAAAAATAGATAATTCTACAGCTATCACAGCACAGAAATTATAATACTACACACAGTCACAGATTGCACATTGATTTATAGTGGTTCCCCAAGGTCTGGGTACATCCACATTCCCCCTTCGCCTATCTAGCAATGTGCTAGATTCGGCCTAACATCATTCCTTCTCCTCAGATCCTTAGATCTTTCAGCTCAGAACCCAAACAAGGCTCCTACAACTCAGAGTGAGTCCACACTCCTACAGCTCAGGCAATCTGCCCTACCTCAGCCTTCAACAAGGCCTACAACTCAGAGATGACAATCTCCTACAACTAAGGCTCACAGCCCTACCTCAGCCTTCAACAAGGCCTACCACTCAGAGAACCTATCTCCTACAACTCAGCCTTTATAAATTAGGCTTACAACTCGGATCTTAAAAATATCCTACAGAAAATAGATGTAAATCTAAAATTTAACCACCACCCTGGTTGAGAGAAAAAGGATGGACAGTTTCTTGATCAGTTCTTGAAAGAATTTGACGTTACAGATCGACCTGACTTAGCTTTCTTCAAAGCTACTTGAATCTGAACACAATAGGGTTGATCTCCTTTGAAGTTGATCTTCAATCAGCTTCGTTCTTGAAATTCAGAAATCAATCTGAATTCTTCTTGGCAGACTGGTCCAAACTCTGCACTTGAGAGACTTGTTGATGTAAGCCCCTTTCTTCACTTGAATAGATGGAGCTCTCTCTCTCTCTCCAAATTCTTCTAAAGATTCTTCTGAAATCTTCTTTTAATTTCCTTAACAAACTCTAAGTAGATCACCACTTTAGAATATCTTCTTAGATCTTCTGTTGAAAATTTTCTTCAGTTTGTATGTAACTATCTATCTGTCGATAGAGAATTTATTTATATAGACTTTCTCCATGGAAACCGGCTGATCCAGTTTCTAACAAACTTCTGACAGCACTGACAGTTGTAGTAGACCGGTTTGTTATGGCAGCTGTCAAGTCTTCCAGTCACTTCTTGAAACTCAGTCTCTGTCAGCAAAGTGTCGAGACTGAACTTCATCATGTGTCGACACAAGTAGACTAAGTGTCGACACAAGCCTTGGTGGTGTCGACACAACTCCCTTGGTGTTGACACTACTTCTCGACACAGCTTCTGTATAATGTGTCGACACTAGTACTGTGTTTCGACACAGTCACTTCTTTTCTTCAGAAAAATTAACTTTGTTGAAACTCTGCCATGTGTCGACACAAGTCCTGTGTGTCGACACAGTTGATGTCGACAAAGTCTTCTGTGTGTCGACACTGCCTCTGTGTGTCGATACAGTTGATGTCGACTAAGCTTTCTCTGTGTGTCGACACTGCATCTGTGTGTCGACACAGTTTCTTCTGGTGTCGACACAGCCTTTCCAAGTGTCGACACAGTTATCTCCAAGTGTCAACACAGCTTTTCTCTAGTGTCGACATAATTGTCTCCAAGTGTCGACACAGCTTTTCTCCAGTGTCAACACATGGACTTAGAAACTTTTTCCTGCATTCTTGCATTTTCTTAACCTGCACATATAAACTCAAAACAACATCAAATACACCTTGATGCATATCATTGAGTAAGGTGAGGCTTCTTCAAATCTGGTACACATTTTCCAATGTACCCAACATCTACTCCCATCGAGATTTCTCTGTCGTCGACTCCACCATCTCCTCCTTCTCTCTCCATATCCACCGCTGCTCTCTCCCTCCTCTCCGCGGCCATCTCTCTCCACTCCCGGGCCAGATCTCTACGCCATGGATGCTCCGGTTACTGACGAACACGCCGACCTGGATCTTCCCATTGCTCTTCGTAAAGGGGTGCAGAAGTGTACCGAGCACCCGCTGGCTGCTGTCATTTCCTATGATCGTCTAACTCCTTCTCGCAGGGCGTTTGCATTGGCTATATCTGTGACTGCCACTCCCCGCACCTACCAGGAAGCTCTTGTTGTTCCTCATTGGAAGCCTTCCATGGATGTGAAAATTGCTACCTTCACTAAAATGGGTGCATGCACTCTTGTTCCCCACCTTTAGGCACTGATGTGCTTTGCTGTCGCTGGGTTTTTATTGTAAAGTTCCATCCGGATGATAGTGTAGATCTATAGAAGGCCGTCCTAGTCACCAAAGGCTTCACTCAGACATATGGTATTGATTACTTTGACACCTTATCTCCCCTTGCTCGGCACAGCACCATTCAGGTCCTTCTCTCTGTAGCTGTCAATAAGGATTGGCCCATTTCCCATCTAGATGTCAAGAATGCATTTCTCTATGGTGATCTTCAGGAAGATGTTTACATGTAGCAACCTCCTGGGTATGTTGCTCAGGGGAGACACGAGTATGCCAACTAAAGAAGGCCATCTATAGCCTAAAGAAAATCCCTCAGGCTTGGTTTGACAAGTTTAGCAGCATTGTGGCGGCTATTGGTTTTGCAAGAAGTTCTATCGATCACTCCATATTCATTCACAAAACCTACTCGGGTCTAGTGGTTCTTGTCGTATATGTGGATGACATTCTTCTCACTGGTGATGACCAGGCTGGGGTAGCTTTGACAAAGAAACACTTCCATCAACACCTGGTCACGAAGGATATGGGCTCCACCAAATATTTTCTGGGGATTGAAATCTCTCAGAAGCCCAACTCTTTGGTCCTCTCCCAATGGAAGTGTGCTCTTGATTTACTAAAAGAGGCAGGGTTGACTGGTCCTAAACCTGCCTGATGTCTCATGGCTACTGGAGAAGACAAAACTTGGATAGATGACTCGCCTCCTCTATCTGATACTACGAGGTATCGACGTTTGGTGGGTAAACTCATTTATCTCATGGTGACCAGACCCGACATCTCCAATGTTGTAGGCAAGGTTAGCCAATTTATGCAAGCACCTAGGGAGTGCCATCTACAGCCTGCCCTAAGGATCTTGGAGTATGTCAAAGAAGCACCAGGGAAAGGATTTCTTTTTCAGAAGAATGGTCACTTGAGGGTTTAAATGTATTTAGATTCGAGCTATGCTGATGATAAAGGAGACCGCAAGTCAACATTGGGGTTTTGCACATTTGTGGGAGGAAATCATGTGAGCTGGAAGAGCAAGAAACAGTCTGTTATCTCCAGGTCTAGTACAGAAGCGGAATATCATAGTATAGCGTCGACCATATGTGAGTTAATGTAGTTACGGGCTCTCATGCTTGACTTAAGAGAGGTCTACAATTATCTTCTTCCAATGTTCTGCGACAACGAGTGAACAAAACACATAGAAGTCGACAGTCATTTTATTCGAGAGGAGATTTTGAAGAAACAGATTTGTACTTCATTCATCACTTCTGACAACGAGTTGGCAGATACCTTCACAAAGCTGGTGACCGCTTCCTTGTTTCACATTTGCGATAAGTTGGGCATGATTGATATTTATGCTCCAGCTTGAGGGGGAGTGTTGTAACATGGAGACCGAGCGGTCTGGAGATTTGTTTGGTGGTCTGGTGGCTTCTCCCAGCGGCTTGGTAGTCGAGTTTTAGCCGATTGGTGTCTGACGGTCTAGCGGCTTCTCCCAGCGGCTTGGTAGCCGGGCTGTTGCTGATTTGTGTCCGAGCGGTCTGGCAGCTTGTCTACGATGACTTGAAGATATTGTCGGGTAGTCTTCTACACATTTTAGTTGTCGTGTGGTTTAGTCTAATCGCGCGGCTTATATGACTTGTATAGATGCTTGTTCCTTTAATTATTAGTCCCACATTGCTTATTTGTAATCTCTCTTCTCTCCTCCATTCTATAAAAGGGAGGTCATACCTTTGTAATAGATATATTTTTGGATAATAAAAATTTTGTTACTCCAAATTTTCGGTCTACTTGTTTTTTGTTTGCACAATTCTGTGACCCAAATTTCAAGTCAATAACCTTATCTAATTAAAAGTTATTAAGCATATAGTGACTGTCATGCCCTAAGGACCAATCCCACAAAAAATGCCATATAGGGCGCTACATTGTTCCAAATGATGTAATTTCAATTTCTAATCAAAGTAGACTAAAATGGCTACCTTTTTCATGTTGGGCACTTTTAATGGTTCAACACCTAAGGGACTTATTTTTCTTATTTTAAAAAGTGCACAGTAAAGGGAAAATATAATATATTACATATAATAATTTATATAACAAAATTATGGAAGGTGGTGATTATGTCTTCAAGCTCCTGCCAATGTGCGGGATTTACCCGACCCAGAGCAGCTTCTTAGCCAATTTCCAAGCCAAACAGCCACATCCCCGACCGACCACCGCCACAACCACCTCCGTTGAGGTGGTCGCTATCGCTAGATGGTGGTTTGGCCGCTGGAGGTGGAGGTTTCCTGCGAACTCGAGAGGAGCCAAAAATGGCTTTTTCCATGGAATTTAAAAATGGAAATCGACTCCTTTGAGCCCTATTTCAATCCCTAATGATCTAAGATGCTAGAACAAGGGGAGAGGAGGAGAATCATGCCTGATTTCGGTCTTTGATGGGACTACTCTAGCTGGTGGCTATGGACTTTGGTGTTTTCCGGTGAACCTCTCCCAATCTCAATTCTCCACCAAAAGCTTTGATCCAAGAGTCGATTTCAACTGCTTGAGGGATTCTGAAGGAGATGAAAGGGTCGAATTGAGATTTGGAGGCCTCTATATAGGAGATCCATGAATGGGAGGTGGTAGGTCATGTCCATTAATGGACCTCCTTGATGGTGGTCGACCTTGAACTGCTGGAAACTCCTCTTCATCAAGGGAGATGAAAGGAGGGGTTGGGGAAGGAGAAGGGAGTGTCACTTGGCCTCCCTCCATTATTCCCCTGCTCCAAATAGAACTTTAACCTTAATTACATCCATTAAATCCTAATTAAATCACACAATTTAGATTAAATAAATTTAATAAACTTTGTGGGCCTTAGGTTGGGCCTTGGGCAAGGCCTTAGCCCACTTGAATTGGCTTGGGCTCTCATTTAGCCTTTAGGGGTTAATTTGATCATGGTTGACCTTGGGGTTGACTTTGGTCAACTTGATGGGTTGACTGGTTCAAGGGGTCTGTCGTGAGTCCCTTGACACCACCTAATGTTGATTGGGTCATGGTGATGCCCCAAATTGGGCCCACATTGCCAAATAGCGTGATTTTGACATAAATAGATCCAAGTTTGACTTTGGTCAAACTGGTCAACTTGGTGACCCCATGACGGGGCTTTTGGGTCCACTTGGCCCCTAATGACATTACAAGGCTAGTGGTGGGGTCAACTTTAGGTTTTGAGGTCAATAAGATATCTTAGGGGAAGGTTTGATCTATGTTGACCTATGGTTGACTTTGGTCAATTCAGCCCACTAGATTGACCTAGCCTTGAGTCCATCAGTCAGTTGTCTCTCTCTCTGTGTAAGAGAAGTGTTAGTGAGCTTACCTTGAGGTTGTGAGTTCAAGTGACTGTGAATATGCCTAAGTTGACTCGTGCACTTTGGGGATAAACATTGCAGTTTTCCTAAGTTCAAGCTGAGCTAGGGTCACACTACAGCCTCCATGCACCACTCAAGCCCTAACACAAACTTTAGGGGGCCTAGAAGTGTAGGGGATGTTACAAAATGCAAAAGTGCACCAGGAAAAGGCTCGCGTGGGAGCTAACAAGGAAAAGGCCCGTGCTGGAGCACGCAAGGAAAAGGCATGCGCGAGATTGCCCAAGGAAAATGCGAGTGCGGGAGCGTGGAAGGAAACTAAGTGTCGATTCGCGGAAACATGGGTGAGTAGAGTAGAGGTGTTATTGCGGGAACCAACAGCTAACGGGTGTGTTCTGTCTCAAAGGCAAGGTGATGAGGTGAAGAGGTTGAAGATTGCGGGGATAGAGGAGAAGATAAGCTTCTGAGTGCTAGAGAGTGGATCAAACGCTTGATCAAGGGTTGCGTTGATAGAGGAGAGGAGGATGTTGATCTGAGTGCGGAGATGGCAGGGAAGGTTGATCAAGAACTGTCGAGCAGACAGTTACTATGACGGTTGAGATTGTAGGTTGATGCCGAGAGAGGTGTGATGAGAAGAAGAGGGGGCCACTAGCAGCGGCAACAACAGACTTCGCCCACCGTGGCTTAAATGTCTGATAAGTTGTAAATATACCTACTTTTATGTACATTAAATATGTCGTTTTACTTTATTTTTTGTTATTTTTGTTTATTTTTCTTTATAAAAATGTTTCTTTTTTGTAAATAATGTTCTAACTTACTCTATTTTGATTTCCTAAAAAATTTCAGTAAAAGTCAACTTTTGCATAGTACACGCCCGTGTACTTTTGGCCACGCCCGTGACCATGGCGTGATACGTTAAATTCCCAAGAAATGAACAAATTTTGAAGAAATATCTTGACACGCCCGGTCACACGCCCGTGACATGACCCGTGTCCAGCGCTCGACGATTTCCGCTCGACGATTTTTGCGCTCGTCGATTTCCGCTCGCCGATTTCCGATCGACGATCGTCGAACACCCGTCACGCCCGTGATCTAGGGCGTGACCACTCCATCAAGCTTGACGAAATGTTCTGCTCGACGATTCTCCGCTCGACAAAATTCGCGCTCGACGACTTCCCGCTCGACGATCGTCGAGCAACCCGACACGCCCAGCGTCACGCCCGTGACCTGGGGCGTGACTTCTCCACCTGGCCCGACAAACTGCCGCCGGCGACTTTCGACACAGACGGTGCCCTTTTCAACCTCCCCGACACGACTACCGTCACGCCTGTGACATGGGGCGTGACTACTACGTGGACCTCCCCAAAGTCAACAACGCCATCAAATCGCCGGAAGAAGATTCTGAATTATGCTGACACGCCCACCATCCCGCCCGTGACCGTGGGCATGACCGCTGCGTTTTCAGGCGCAATGTCAAATCACCGTAGGCCACCGAAATCTGCTGATAAATTATGCTGACACGCCCCCCCCCCCCCCCCCCCCCGACACGCCCGTGTCGGAGGGCGTGTACTTGTAAATTTTTGCCTATAAAAGGGCAGCTGTTGTATGAGTTAAGGGTTCCAAATTTTTGAACCGTTTTGATGCTAAGGGCTGTTGTTTGGAGCTAGTTTTGGGGCTATCGAATAGTTTAGAACGCTCGCATAACCAAACTCATAAGATGTCCCCATTCTGATGAGTGGCTAATTGCTTTTAGCCCTCGGTATCGAAGAGCTTTGGGATTAAAAATGTTTTAAATAACTAGATTCTATTTAATTAAAAAACTTAAGGTTTACCCCGGGTTAATGACACGTAGAACCACATATCGATGTGTGGGCTCTATTTTCGTTATTCATAAGCTAGCTAGCTGAGAGGCCGTAGGTATGGACAGATCACCCCTGGGTAAATAGAGTTCCGCACTAACCCTCGAGAGAGGAGGCACGCTAACTCTACCGGATTGGGCTCCCCACCCAATAGCGGGGTTCTTAGCGTACTGCAAGCACTAAGGGGAATCCTTCGTCGGATGAGAGACCGGTCGAATAGCCTTAATGTCCAGGTGAGTGATATTCCTCGAGATGGTGAGCTCATTATTTTGAACCTCCACAGCCAAGTTTCCTCTTTAATTGAATTGAAACTTTGGATCTCTAGTTATTCAAATCTATTTTTAATCCTAACGTAATTCGATACCGAGTGTTAACTCTTCATCGACTCTACTTTTAATCTTTTTCCAGCTTTTTCTTAATTAAAAATCGACTTAACTATTTCGGTAAAATAATAGTGCTTTTAGAGAAATAGGGATAATCAACCCTTTCTAGGGAAATTTACGATTTGGATATTCCCCCGAATATTCTGTATTACTTGCGATAGGTGCACTTGCCTACCTAAGCAAGCCCGCGGAGATCGACTCATCGAACCAACCACAGGAAGAGTCTGTTCGAGGGCTCAATCAAGTTTTTGGCGTCGTTGCCGGGGACAATCTTTGAGTTGTTATTTTGAATCCGAAGTCTATTACTTTTACCTTTATTTCTAAAAAACTTAAAAAAAAACTAAAAAACTTTTCTTCAAAATTTAAAAAAAAAAGAAGTAAATTTTCTACTTTCTATTTAAGGGTGTATGACCCGTGGACAGCCTTCGGAGTCCGAAAATTTGGATTTCGATCCTGAGATGGAACGCTCGCTTGCGCGTATTCGGTCTCAACGCCGAAATCTCTCTTTGGATCCCGAAGAATCCATCGGAGAACCCTCTGCCGTTGTTATGGCCGACCCATTCCGAACGCGGCCGTCGAGCGTATAATGTCATATTACGCCCGGCCGAATTTGGACGATACTGGGTCCAGTATTGTTCGCCCGATGGTGGCGAACAATAATTTTGAGATCAAATCGAGTGTTATCCAAATGATCCAAAATGTCATGCAATTCGATGGACTGCCGGATGAGGACCCGAACGTTCATTTGTCTAGTTTTTTTTGGAAATTGGCGATACTTTTAAGATCAATGGCGTCACTGATGACGCCATTCGTTTGCGCCTTTTTCCATTCTCCCTCAGATCCAAAGCTAAGGCGTGCTTGAATTCCCTCCCCCGAGGATGTATCGCCACCTGGGCCGAGCTTGCGGAGCGGATCTTAACGAAGTATTTTCCGCCCGCCAAACCTGCAAAGTTGCGGGCGGACATTTCTTCATTCGTGCAGAATGATTCCGAGTCTCTTTTTGAGACTTGGGAGCGATTTAAGGAATTCCTCTGCAAGTGTCCGCACCACGCCCTACCTGCGTGGTTGTAGGTCCAAATCTTCTACAATGGGCTTAACTATCAGACGCGTCAAATGATAGACGCGACTACCGGGGGTACCTTGGATAATAAGACCCCCGAGGCTGACCAAGCTCTTATTGAAGAGATGGCTATGAACGCCTACCAATGGAACGTCCCGCGGGGACGTCCCAAGCAGGCGGCCGGCCTCTTCGAAGTGGATGCCACTGCCCACTTAGCCCTTCAAGTTGAAAGGCTGACGAAGCAGGTGGCGGAGATGTCTGTTGCCTCCACCACTCCTCCTTGGGCGATTCCCCCTAATGCCGGCGTGGTCAATGAATTCGTAGACTACGTGGGAAATGTTAGGCGACCTTCCTTCAACCCCAACAACAACCCTTGTAGCAATAACTATAATCTGGGTTGGAGGAACCACCCCAACTTCTCATAGAGCAATGTGAATAATGCGCAGCGCCCGACCAATTCTTTTGTGCCCGAATTTCTTCCGCCTCCCCCTCTTCCAAAACCCTCTCCGATGGAGGAGAATTTTTCTAAATATATCGCTTCCAATGAGTCAAATATCCGGAACATCACCGGATCGCTAAAAAACTTAGAACTCCGGGTTGGACAGTTTGCGCGAATGATGTCTGAGCGCGCGCTCGGGGCACTGCTGGGAAACACGGAGCCCAATCCGCGGGAGAATATCAACATTATAACCCTCCGTAGCGGAAAGGAGGTGATCGATCGAAAACGGACCGATCCTCAGGGTTCCTAAACTGCGCCTTCCCAACCTCCTTTCAGGGAAGCTTCTACCCCCCCCCCCCCCTCTCTTTATTTTCTTTGTACATATTGCCTTTCCTATTTGTTCCGCATACTTACGTTACAACATTGAGTACAATGTTGGACTTAAGTATGGGGGTGTTTTCTTGCTTTATTTTTTGCACTTCTATTTTCTACACTGTATTTCTATTTTATAAAAATAAAAAAAATTCCAAAACAATTATAAAACAAAAATTCCAAAAAAATTATAAAAAAAAAATTCCAAAAATATTTAGTTTCATTTTGTAAAAATCTTTGTAAATATTTTTGTAAATAATCTTCTCTCTCTCCCCCTTCCTTTTCACCAACATTCTTGTAAATAACGTCTCTTTTTCTCGCACTTTTCACAAAAACCTAAAAATCTAAAAAAAAAAGATAATAAGTTAAAAAATTCAAAAAAACAGGAAAACTAAACAAAAATTCAAAAAAAAATAGATAAAAAAAACACAAAAAATGATAAAAACTCTAAAAAACCAAAAAATATATATTTTGAAACAAATAAATCAAATATACCATCCTTAATTTTCTTGTTATCCAAAAATTTTGTTTTGAGTTTATTTATATGTGAATTTTATTAATTCTTTGTTTGTTATTCATTTGTTAATTATTGATTGAAAAATTTAAATATTCGGGGTTAAATGTTAAATAATTCATTATGCTTTGTTAAAAATTGCGAACTCGTTTTAGACACTACTTCTAATTTTTCATTGATAGGAGCACGTGTATTATGTTAGAAAATAACGACTATAGGATTCAATTATGTTTACTTTTACCTTTCTGAAAAATTGGAACTTACAATTTATTAAGGTTGCTCTCAAAATTATTTTCAATTCAAAATCTAGTTTTCTTTTCTCACATTTCTTATCATGACCTACTTGGCATGATAAAATTGTTATCCTTAAAAGATCCTATGTCAATGGGAATAAGATTTCGTTCCGTAAACATAGGCACCTAATAGATTAAAAAGATTATATGTTATGGAGTAAGAGGATAAAATTCATTACTCCTACACATATACATTGGGTTAAATTTTATTATAAAGTTGAAAAAAAATTGATATTAGGAAAATAAGATTTCATTTTCCTAATAATCCAAAAAGAAAAAAAAATGGAGGTTCGAGAAAAAAATTACCTCACCTCAAATTTCAAATCCTCTTCATAAACCAACATCAACCCCCTTAGCCAATTTCACGATTCTAGATTTAATTCAAAAATCTTTTTGAGAGCATAATTTGTAAATTGCATTATTTCCAGTAAAACTCCTATAAGCTAAAAGTTCATATAATTCCAAACTATTCTTGTTAATCTAACCATTACAATTATTGCTTTCTATTTGATTATATCAAGAAGTCTTTTGGCCAAAACTTTTGCGTTATTTAAATCATCTTCATAAATTTAGGACTTAACTCTTACACCCCGTTTATTTGTTTAGATCTCTCTTATAATTGATTAAGCGGTAGCTAAACGTAGAGTTTTTTCTATTCCTTATAAGTTCACCTCAAACTTTTGCTCTGGAATAGCAAAAACTTAAGTATGGGGGTATTTGATAAGTTGTAAATATATCTACTTTTATGCACATTAAATATGTCGTTTTACTTTATTTTTGTTATTTTTGTTTATTTTTCTTTATAAAAATGTTTCTTTTTTGTAAATAATGTTCTAACTTACTCTATTTTGATTTCCTAAAAAATTTCAGTAAAAGTCAACTTTTGCATAGTACACGCCCGTGTACTTTTGGTCACGCCCGTGACCAGGGCGTGATACGTCAAATTCCCGAGAAATGAACAAATTTTGAAGAAATAGCTTGACACGCCCAGTCGCACGCCCGTGACACGACCCATGTCCAGCATTCGACGATTTCCGCTACACGATTTTTGTGCTCGCCGATTTCCGATCGACGATTGTCGAACACCCGTCACGCCCGTAATCTGGGGCGTGACCACTCCATCAAGATCGACAAAATGTTCCGCTCGACGATTCTCCGCTCGACGAAATTCGCGCTCGATGACTTCCCGCTCGACGATCGTCGAGCAACCCGACACGCCCAGCGTCACGCCCGTGAACTGGGGCGTGACTTCTCCACCTGGCCCGACAAACTGCCGCCGGCAACTTTCGACACATACGGCGCCCATTTCAACCTCCCAGACACGCTTACCGTCACGCCTGTGACATGGGGCGTGACTGCCACGTGGACCTCCCTGAAGTCAACAACGCCATCAAATCGCCGGAACAAGATGCTGAATTGTGCCGACACACCCACCGTCCCGCTCGTGACCGTGGGCGTGACCGTCGCGTTTTCAACCGCAATGCCAAATCACCATAGACCACCAAAATTTGCTGATAAATTGTGCTGACACGCCCCCCCCCCCCCCCTACACGCCCGTGTCAGAGGGCGTGTACTTGTAAATTTTTTCCTATAAAAGGGCATCTGCTGTATGAGTTAAGGGTTCCAAATTTTAGAACCGTTTTGATGCTAAGGGCTGCTATTTGGAGCTAGTTTTGGGGTTATCGAATAGTTTAGAATGCTCGCATAACCAAACTCATAAGCTGTCCCCATTCCGATGAGTGGCTAATTGCTTTTAGCCCTCAGTATCGAAGAGCTTTAGGATTAAAAATGTTTTAAATAGCTAAAGATCTCATGATTCTATTTAATTAAAAAACTTAAGGTTTACCCCGGGTTAACGACGCATAGAACCACATATCGATGTGTGGGCTCTATTTACGTTATCCATACGCTAGCTAGCTGAGAGGTCGTGCGTATGGACAGATCACCCCTGGGTAAATAGAGTTCCGCACTAACCCTCGAGAGATGAGGCGCGCTAACTCTACCATATTGGGTTCCCCACCCAATAGCCGGGTTCTTAGCGTACTGCGAGCAATAAGGGGAATCCTTCGTCGGATGAGAGCCCGGTCGAATAGCCTTAATGTCCAGGTGAGCAATATTTCTAGAGATAGGTGAGCTCATTATTTTGAACCTCCACGACCAAGTTTCTGCTTTAATTGAATTGAAACTTTAGATCTCTAGTTATTCAAATCTATTTTTAATCCTAACGTAATTCGATACCGAGTGTTAACTCTTCATCAAATCTACTTTTAATCTTTTTCCACCTTTTTCTTAATTAAAAATCAACTTAACTATTTCTGTAAAATAATAGTGCTTTCGGAGCAGTAGGGATAATCAACCCATTCCCGGGAAATTTACGATTTGGATATTCCCCCGAATATTCGGTATTACTTGTGATAGCTGCACTTACCTACCTAAGAAAGCCCGCGACGATCGACTCATCGAACCAACCACAGGAAGAGTCTGTTCGTGGGCTCAATCAATGCCACTCTTGCAGCCGGCTTTCCTTTGATTCATATCAGTTATTACAGCTTGTGATTGCACCTTTACATGGAAAGCAAATACAGGGTACAAAGGGGGAAGCTGGCTTCTAAGGAAAGAAGGTGTTGAAGGAGGTCATGTGGACTGAGAAGACAGTTCAGCAGTGCTCGCGGTAAGCTGATCTCGTAGCTCGTTGAAGTAAGTCGAGCGGCTTGCGTGATCAGGCAGAGGGGACTAAAGAAGTTGTGTGGACTGAAGAATGGAGTCCGTAGGGGTTGATGCCTTGAGCTTGTCATCAGCTTTCCTTGAGCGTATGAGCCTGAGTGTGTCCCCCAAAGTGAGAAGCATGAGGGGCTATTTATAGGCCTGAGGAGGCAACGACTTTTGGTAACGTCACCCCCGGTGAGTCGGTAAGTTGTGCGAGTAGGATGTTGAGTCCGCGGAGTCCACGCCAGGCCGCGCGGTATGGGACGTCTTCTGGAGCTGATCTTGCTATTGGCGGATTGGGACGAGTCCTCTTCTGTTGTTCTGAACGAACACGGTGACAAGGTATGCTGGCTGAAGAGTTGTCTATCTCTTGTTGGGAAGAGGCCGGAAAACTGAGCGGCGGACAACAAGCGAATCCACCTCTACTATAGGGAAGCATGCCTGGTGGAAAGCTGGAGGGCCAAGTGGGGGCTGGGAGAGTCTGCATAGCCCGTGGTAGACGAGATGAGTCTGCCTCTGCTGGAGGCTTGTTTCATGATAAGGTTGGCGACCTGGCAGACTGGATCGGGCAGATAGCCTTCATACTGAATTCCGTCTACTTCAGGAGGACTGAAGGGTTGAATGGCATAACGAGTCCGCCAAGCCTGTGGTGGATATAATGAGTTGGCATAGGAGCAAGTCCACGCTAGTTGGGCGGACTAAGATAGAGTGTGCGAACTATAAGTGGATGAGCTAGATGACTGGGCAACCTGGTGGACTGAAGGAGCACGTCGCCGCTACTACTGAAGGCGGGTTGCCGACTATTGGGAAGAGTGAGGTGGACCATGTAACGCCACGAAACTCAAAAGAGCGACGGGAGGCATTTTGAGCCAGTTTGGAATTTGGCAGGGGGCACACGGCCTGGGACACGGGCGTGTCCCAGGGTGTGTCGTGCTCGGGTCAACGATCTAGCCAAGAGGTCGATGAATTTTGGAGTCGACGATCGTCGAGCAGCGAACACGGCCTAAGACACGGGCGTGTCCCAGGCCGTGTCCTTCAGGGGATGAAGCCGGGCTGTTTTTTTGGAGACACAAGGTTTTGGAATACGGGCCTTGTCGGATAAACACGGGCGTGTCAAATGGGACACGGGCATGTCCAAGACCTGTGTCCTTCTCGGGTTGGTGTTGGGCCTGTATCGATGGAGTAACTCGGCACAGTACACGGTCGTGTTCTGGATGACATGGGCGTATCAAGTTTGACACGGGCGTGTCGGGTGCCCATGTGCTTTTCGGGACGCGTCGGTTTCGAAAGAGAATGGGTAACACGGCCCAGGACACGGGCGTTTCACAGGTCGTGTTCGACAAAGATTTTGCATTTCAGCACCGGATTGTGGTCGTCTGTTTCCTTATTTTGGGATCCGAAGGCTGGGGGCTGTTCTTGCTTGGATATACCCGGGTTTAGGACTTTTAAAACCCCATTTCACTTGGGTTATTCTCTTTCTAAAGTTTAGAGAGAGGGGAGAGCAAGGAAGAAGAAAGGAGGCTAGATCCGGTCACCGACAGAGCTTTGGGGCTCCAAATCGCAAGCCGACTTCGGATCTACGGAGGCGAGGAGATTGCGGTGCTTTTCATCTGCATACATTTCCATGGCGCCAAGGAAAAATGCTAGGGTAACGATTCTCATCCTAGTACATGTGAAGTCCTCTTTTCCTTTACATAGGAAGCCCGCTCTCACGAGTTTGCGGTGAGTTGAGGCGTTCCTTTGGGTAGACATGAATAGTCCTTATTGTGTACATGTAGAGTCCGTAATCGAGAAAGGATATAGGCATGATGTGTGAATCCTACCCGTACAAGTTGGTCTGGATCGGTGATGTTGCAATGCATAAATGGACGGAGAAGACTCCACGTGAATGGTTGTTTTTCGGGTTTTTCTACGCGGTAGATTGCAACAGGGAGCCTTGGGGATTAACTCCAAGGTGCACCTGGAAAACTGGGCAGATGCGTGATTCTGCCAAATATGGTGGCCTGGGATCCAACCTGAACATAACTGGGCTATGTGATGTGTGTAAATGATACGGGACTCAGGGAAGCTTGACCCTCGCAGACGGCTTAAGTTGACATTGCGGTGTGAGCAATGAGTTAGGTGGAACCGTACCTGATCTATGTGGTTCGGTTAGAGAGACCTAAGGCACGTGGTACTCGCTGTTGGCATAGATGGAGGGTCTTAGGCAGTGGCCAGAAAGACCAAATGCTCACGAGATATTGCCGTCCAAGGGGCGGTGGTGAGTCAGCGTACTTTGACCGTGTTCACCGAGAATGTGCCATGAGAGCACGGGGTGTGAGGTCGTGCGTGCCCATGCCTGTGATGAAGTGTTTATTCACTATACTGCTTGGTTATGCTAACAAAGTGCAGGGAAAAAGCATCGCCTCTCCGATTATGGGGCTGGTATCGTTATAATTTGGTGAGCATAGCTGACCATTGCTTTTGTTTGTCACTGTTGCGGTGGATTGTCGCTTGCAGGTACTGCAGAGCCGAGTGGTAAATAATGGGCAAAAGCCCAAGTTGCTGAGCCGGACCTTGAAGGCCAAATTTTGAGTGTTTACTTGTTTATTCATGTGTGACTAGCCTGCATGTCGTGGTATGGAAGACACATTTTATTTGAGTAAACAATTGTAAGGCCTTAAGGCCATTGTACCTCTGTATTGTACTTCATTCATATTGGGTTATGTAGTGGACATTCGTGCTTGTGGCTGGGTTCTTTAATTTGCATCTTTTAATAATTGCTTCCGCTAGAATGACTCTGTGTAGAACATTGGTTATTAGTTGGATGGTATTCCATTGAAACCCGGTCTGTCTGTGGTGTATGGCGTCGGGCCCTGGCCGGACTTACTGCTATATGCTATGCGATGGATAGGGGGTGTTACAATTTGGTATCAGAGTCAGGTTTCGATCCTGGGACCTGTGGGTTATGGGCCCACCACGGATAGGGGGTGTTATAATTTGGTATCAGACTACTGGTTTCGGTCAGGCTTAAAATGAATTCGTGGGCGAATTCTTTTTAAGGGGTGGTGAACACATGTGTGTGCGTCATCGTAAATCAAAAGAACCCATGAATGTCCGCTTAGAAATGAAAATACACGTGTTTGAGGAACCTGCGTGTTCCTATATTTGTGTTTTGCAATTTTGTTTTGTCGCTTAACGAGGTTTTGTACACCTATAGGTCACTAGAAGCGGTGTAGGGCCATCAGAACGTCCTGTTTCTTAGGCTAGTAGTGCACCAAATGATGCTCCTACAATACCTCCCTCGGCTGAAACCATACGATTGGTGGCCGAAGCAGTGTTTGCAATGATCAATGCGTAGCCTGCAAGGCAAATGTAGCAGCCCGCTCCTATGATGGAGCAGGTACAACTTCAAAGGGATGAACCGAGAAGAGTGGAGCAGGTAGTGGTGGAGCCTTTGGTGTCGAGGGGAGCAACTGAAAGGTAGCTCAAGCATGTTATGAGCTTTAATCCTCCTGTGGTCTCGGGGTTGGGAGCCCAATCTCAAGCTGAATACTGGCTCTCCCGAGTGAAGGAGTCTTGACAGCGACGGAAACAGAGGAGTGGCAGATGACCACTATAGCTACATTCCTGTTGGACGAGGATGCGAGGCTGTGGTTGGAAGGTCTAGAGCTGCATCACTTGAGAGTAAGGCAACTTACGGATGTCCCGATGGAGGAGTTCTCGAGACTGTTCTTGGCAAGGTACCTTCCTTCTACTCAGAGGATAGCATTGGAGAATGAGTTCCAAAGGTTGGTGCAAGGAGAGAGTAGCGTGGATGAGTATCTACACGAGCTCCACATTCGCGGATGAGGAGCGCAAGACAAACTGATTCTATGAAGGTTTGAGAGATGACTTGAGGCTACTACTCTCAGGGCCGATGACGCAGGGCTTCTTGACCCTGGTCAACACGGCCCAGTCTTTGGAGAAGGACTTCAAAAATGTGCAATAAAATAAAAACTCTGGTGCGAAGAGGACAGAGTTCAAAGTGCCGGCTAAAGCGAAGTCTGGGTATCGCAAGTTCAGTAAGAAGGCTAGGACTTTAGGTCCAGCCCCTTCTTCTAGTGCTTTTGGGGTAACTACAGGTCGGAACCAGGGCGCATGTTTTACTTGTGGGAAGCCAGGGAACTTTGCCCGTGACTGCTGGAGCGGACGCCCCAAGTATAAAAGGAAGCTGGGAGCAACATATGAAGAGAAGGGCAAGGCAGTGGAGTCAACTGCATCCCATTTTTCTCCAGCTCAACCGAGAGTTTATAATCTTGGCCAACAAGAGGCCATTAAGCAAGCGGATGTGGTGACAGGTATGGTTTAAATTTATATCAAGTCAATTTTTAAATACTTGTTATGCACGTGTTACCTTACCACTGCTTGTTTAGGATTTGTTTTGATTTGTGAGAATCCGGCAAGAGCACTCTTTGATACGGGAGCTTCGCACTCCTTTTTGTCCGAAGGTTTCATATCGCACATTGGAGTACCTTCTTCGATGGCGAAGGACAAACTGGATGTGTTGTTGCCGAATGGGTGTTCGACGAGCGTGGATAGAATCTGTGGCGTTAATATTCGTATCGGGAGTCAAGAGTTTCATTTGCAAGCGTCGTTACTACCGCTGGTGGAGTTCGATGTGGTATTTGGCATGGACTGGCTCTCGGAGAAGCAAGCTTATATTGATTACGGTCGCAAGGAAGTCAAGTTGGGAACAGATCGTGAGATGACTTTCACGGGCTTGAAAGGGTCGAGCAAGACTTTGATGTCTGCTCTTCAATTGGTGAATGCGGTTCATTCTAGAGCAGAGTTGTTTTTCACGCTAGTGGAGGTTGCAAAGCCTAAGCCTTCAATGGATAGTATTTTAGTGGTAGCTGAGTACCCTGATGTGTTCCCAGCCGAACTTCCTGGAGCCCCACCTCAACGGGAGATAGATTTCACCATCGAGCTAGTACGAAGTGCTAAACCTGTGACACTCTCTCCGTATCGGCTAGCGTCTAAGGAAATGGCGGAGCTGAAGGTTCAACTGTGAAAGTTAGAGGATAGATCTTAACTTAAGCTGATTAGAGTTATAAAGATCACAGCACAAAAAAGTAAAGACAAGAAGAGAAAGCAACTAGAAAAGAGACACAAGGATTTTATAGTGGTTCCCCAAATTTGGGTAGTCCACTCTTCTACCACCCTGGTAGGAATCCACTCAGATTTTTGATCAGGTGCCGGACACCAATGGATTTTGATCAGGTCCCCAAAAACCAAAACCTCAAGTATTTTGGAAGGAGACTTACAACCAGGAATCACTTTTGAAGGGAGATGACAACCCTTTGTACAGTAGGGGGTGAGAGAGTGATTTTGTCTTCTCTGTCAACAATCAGAGAGAGGACTTGTGGATATTGATGTTAGCAAACAGCTCCCCCTGAGATATTGAATGTTTCAGGAGAGATCTGCAGCTTTGCTTCAGGGTGATAGGTCTTCAAGGTGATGATGTCTCCAGCAAGCTTTTTAGACTGATATTGAATGGTTGTCTCTTGAAGCCTGGAGCCAATGAAGAACACTGATGATTGTTTTGATTGATGTCGAGTTCTTTCTTCCCTTTTTTCAAGCGAGAAAGTTGTACTATATGTATGCGACTATCTGTTGCATCTCTGTATCCTTGGAAACCCTTCACGACGACTGTGCTCTGTATGTTAATTTTTTTGAATTCAAAATATTTTGAATTCATTTGTCTTGATAACGGATGATGCATTCCCGAGAGTAGAAGATGCATTGGGAGTTGATCCATAATTAATCTTTTGTAGCTGCCCGTTTGAACGGTTATTTTCACTGGAAATATTGACTGTAATTAATCCTCAATTAATTCTGCAAACTGTTACTGATTGCACAGAAATCGTCGACATGAACTTTCGTCGAGTTCATCGATCGTCGACCTGAGTTCGACATTCGTCGAACTCAGCTGGATTCGTTGAGCTGAACTTCTGCTGACTTCGTCAAGCTGGACTTCTGCTGAGTACGTCGACCTGAGTTTCTTGCTTGAGACCAGAGTTCGTCGACCATAGTTCAGGGAGTGAACTCAGAGTTTGTCGAATGGAGATTGACGTTCGTCGACCTGATTTTCTACCTTTGTCTTAACTGCATTTCTTGGACTTCTTTTCTGCAATTTTGGAGAGTCCTTTTGAATGACCAATCCTGGAAATAATCCTATGACCCATGACTATACATGTTGGGTCAATCTAAGCAAACCTAGTAGTGATACTTGCCCAAATCAGAACTAGGGTTCCAACAATCTCCCCCTATTTGGGTAAGGACACTATTTACAGCAAAAGCAAATAAATAGCAAAGCAAAAAGAAAAATCTGCTTGATTAATATGATATTAGTAGATGTACATGGAATCTTTGAAACAGAACAAATAATACAAGAACTAAATTACTGCAACTAGCCAACCCCCCCCCCCCCCCCATATACATGACCTTGCTTAAAATGTTCAGCCACTGATATCCTCTGTATTGGCTGGACTGAATTCTTTTCCTGCAAGAAATGTTAGGAGTTCTGGACCCAGATAACCTTGGCTCCTGGTTCTCTTTTATAGTGATTAGAAATAAAAGAATATTTTGGTTGTTCCTTGTAGCCAAGTGGATGATATTTCCTAAGAGGGATGATCCACTCAGTGAAAGGATTCCTAAAATGTTGATTTTGATTATGATCTGGAACTGAGTTAAAATTCCTGCTCTGAAATTTTGAGTTCGACGAATTAAAGTAATTTCGTCGAGCGAAGTTCGACGAATTAAAGTAATTTTGTCGAGTAGGGTTCGACGAATGGTATTGAGATCGTCGATCTCTGTTCACAGAATAACTATCTGCATACCATTTTCGTCGATCTCTGTTCGTCGAATGATTTCTATTTTGTCGAGCATAGATTCTAGAACAGTTGAGATTAAAATCTTTGTTCATAGTTCGTCGAGCAGCGTTCGACGAATAGTTTTGTTTTTGTCGAGCTCGGTTCGACGAATTATGTTGAACTAAAATTCTCTGAAGATTTTTTATTTTCTGAAGTATTTTCATTTATCACTTCTAATTTTTCTTTTAGTTTACTTGATTCTAAAATGCTTATTTTTTCAAAAGATTTTTGTAAATCTTGTTTAAGCTTTAAATTTTCAGAGGATAATGTAATTATTTTTTCTCCGAGAAATTTTATTTCCTTTTCAGATTTAATTAAATCTTTACACATATTTTTAAAATCAGTGTTAAAATGATCTGATGAAAAATCAAGGGAAGAGATTACATGATCCTCTTCTGATTCAGATTTTGATTCTTCATCTGATTCTGATTCTTCATCATTGCTTCTGCAAGAAGCATTTATTGCCATTTGGCAAAACTCTCTTGCTCTTTCTTCTTCATCATCTTCAGTTGTGCAAGATGAATCATCTGAGTCACTCCAAGATACGGCTTTAATTATTCCTTCTTTTGCTCATCCAGCAACCATTGCTGTGAGGGTGTCCCACATCTCTTTTGCAGATGAGCATCCAGCAACCTCCTCAAAAATGTCATTAGACATTGATTGTGCCAGGATGTTCATGGCTTGTGCATCAGCAACCTTAAGCCTTTTCTAAGCATCTAAGTCTGCAGATTGTGTAATGGGAGCTGGCAAAATTGAATTAAAAATGTCTTCATCAACAGAGTTCATATAAAATCTAATCCTTGTCTTCTATAGTGCAAACTTATCTAGATTGCACATGGGCAATCTGGTGCTAGAAAAATCTGTAATTTGTGTTATGATAAAACTCAAAAGATTATTAAGATCTATCAAAGGATCTTTTTGGTTCAGGTGTTAGCCTGTACAACCAATTAACCTCTTAAGGTGTGGTAGTTTAACCAACCTCGCTTTGATACCAATTGAAAGTTAGAGGATAGATCTTAACTTAAGCTGATTAGAGTTATAAAGATCACAGCACAAAAAAAAATAAAGACAAGAAGAGCAAGCAACCAGAAAAGAGACACAAGGATTTTATAGTGGTTCCCCAAATTTGGGTAGTCCCCTCTTCTACCACCCTGGTAGGAATCCACTCAGATTTTTGATCAGGTGCCTGACACCAATGGGTTTTGATCAGGCCCCCAAAAACCAAAACCTCAAGTCTTTTGGAAGGAGACTTGCAACCAGGAATCACTTTTGAAGGGAGATGACAACCCTTTGTACAGGAGGGGGTGAGAGAGTGATTTTGTCTTCTCTGTCAACAATCAGAGAGAAGACTTATGGATAATGATGTTAGCAAACAGCTCCCCCTGAGATATTGAATGATTCAGGAGAGATCTGGATCTTTGCTTCAGGGTGATAGGTCTTCAAGGTGATGATGTCTCTAGCAAGCTTCTTAGACTGATATTGAATGGTTGTCTCTTGAAGCCTGGAGCCAATGAAGAACACTGATGATTGTTCTGATTGATGCTGAGTTCTTTCTTCCTTTTTGTCAAGGGAGAAAGCTGTACTGTATGTATGCGACTATCTGTTGCATCTCTGTATCCTTGGAAACCCTTCACGGCGATTGTGCTCTGTATGTTAATTCTTTTGAATTCAAAACCTTTTGAATTCATTTGTCTTGATAACGGATGATGAATTCCCGAGAGTAGAAGATGCATTGGGAGTTGATCCATAATTAATCTTCTGTAGCTGCCTGTTTGAACGGCTATTTTTACTGGGAATGTTGACTGTAATTAATCCTCAATTAATTCTGCAAACTGTTACTGATTGCACAGAAATCGTCGACCTGAACTTTCGTCGAGTTCATCGATCGTCGACCTGAGTTCGACATTCGTCGAACTCAGCTGGATTCGTCGAGCTAAACTTCTGCTGACTTCGTCAAGCTGGACTTCTGCTGAATACGTCGACCTGAGTTTCTTTCTTGAGACCAGAGTTAGTCGACCAGAGTTCAGGGAATGAACTCAGAGTTCATTGAACGGAGTTTGACGTTCGTTGACCTAATTTTCTGCCTTTGTCTTAACTGCATTTCTTGGACTTCTTTTCTGCAATTTTGGAGAGTCCTTCTGAATGACCAATCCTGGAAATAATCTTATGACCCATGACTATACATGTTGGGTCAATCTAAGCAAACCTAATAGTGATCCTTGCCTAAATTAGAACTAGGGTTCCAACAAACTGCAAGAGTTGTTGGAGCAGGGGTATGTGCATCCAAGTTCGTCGCCTTGGAGCGCACCGGTCCTCTTTGTTAAGAAGAAGGACGGAAGCTTGAGACTTTGTATTGATTATCGGGAGTTGAACAAGCTAACAGAGAAGAATAAGTACCCGATCCTGAGGATTGATGATCTGTTCGATCAGTTAGTCGGGTCAACGGTGTACTCGAAGTTGGATCTCAAGTCTGGATATTATCAACTGAGGATAAGGGAGAGTGATATCCCCAAAATAGCTTTCAGTATGAGATACGGGAATTATGAGTTTACAGTCATGCCATCTGGGCTGACGAATGCGCCGTCGGTGTTCATGGCTTTGATGAACAGGACTTTCAGGGAGTACCTAGAACACTTTGTGATCGTCTTCATCGATGACATTTTGGTGTACTCGCAAAGTGAGGAGGATCACTTTAAGCATCTGCATTTGGTGCTGGAGATGCTGAGGAGGAATCAATTGTATGCCAAGTTCTCCAAATACGATTTTTTGTTGTCCTCAGTGGTGTTCCTTGGTCATATAGTAAGTGGAGAGGGCATTGCGGTGGATCCAGCGAAGATTGTTGCGATACGAGAGTGGCTTGTGCTGTCTACGGTAGCGGAAGTTCGGAGTTTTTTGGGGCTTGTCGGCTATTACAGGCGCTTCGTGGAGAACTTCTCGCGGATAGCGTTACCCCTCACTACTTTGACGAGGAAGGAGCAGAAGCTCGTTTGGACGTCGGAGTGCGTACGACCTTTTCAGGAGTTGAAGGGTCGGTTGACCACGGCACCTGTGCTGAGTTCGTAGAGTGGGACCGAAGGTTTTGAGATCTATAGCGATGCTTCTAGCAGTGGCTTTGGTTGTGTGCTGCAGCAGCATGGAAGTGCGATATAGTATGGCTCGAGACAGCTGAAAGTGCACGAGAGGAATTATCCGGTCCATGACTTGGAGTTAGTGACCGTGATTTTTTGCTTTGAAGCTGTTGAGGCACTACTTTTATGGTGTGAAGGTCGATATCTATACTGACCACAAGAGCCTGAAGTATTTGTTGGATCAGAAAGATCTGAACATGCGACAACATAAATGGATGGAGTTCCTGGGGGACTATACTTTCAAGATCCATTATGTTCCTGGGAAAGGCAATGCGGTTGTGGATGCATTGAGTTGTCGGGACCCAGCTCAAGCCAATTAGCTGTTGGTCCATGACGAGCGGTTGGTTCGGGAGTTGGAGGCGTTGGAGATTTCTTACGTAGACAAGCAGTCGAGTGCTGAAGCGCTATTTAACTGTACAAAAGTTCAGTATGACCTGGCTGATCGGATTCGGCAGGCTTTGGATGTGGATAGCAACATGAAGAAACTGATGATAGAGGCTTTCGATGGGTTAAATTCCCAATATGAGGTTGTAGATGGATTGCTTTGGAAAGGCGGTCGTCTGTGCGTCCCAAATGTGGGAACTTTGCGGGTGGAATTGTTGTACGAGGCGTATCATACCAAGTACACGATTCTCCTGGGGAGCGCGAAGATGTACCGCGATGTGAAGAAATTGTTCTGGTGGCCAGGACTGAAGAAAGATGTGGCACTGTACATGGCGAAGTGTCAAACATATGTCTTAGTGAAGGTGGAGTGCCAAAAGCCGGGAGGATTCTTGAAGTCCTTCCCTATTCCGGAGTGGAAGTTCGACGACATTACTATGGACTTTGTGCACTGGTTGCCAAGGTCACAAAAGGGGAATGATGCCATTTTTGTGGTCGTAGATTGTCTAACGAAGGTGTCGCACTTCATTCCACATAGGATGGATGATCCAGTTGAGAAATTGGCAAAGCTGTATATGGATAATATTGTGCGGCTTCATGGTGTGCCCCGCAACATCGCGAGTGACTGAGATGGGCGGTTCACGTCCAATGATTGGAGACTGGTGTAGCAGATGTTGGGAACAAAGCTGAGTTTCAGTACGGCCTTTCATCCTCAGACGGATGGTTAGACCGAGAGAGTCAATAGGACAATGGAAGACATGTTTCGCATGTGCGTCCTGGACTTTGGGAAGCAGTGGCAAGATCACCTATACTTGGTGGAATTCGCTTACAACAATAACTACCAGGCGAGCATTAAAATGGCTCCCTTTGAGGCCCTTTATGGTAGGAGATGTCGCATGTCGTTGTCTTGTTTGCAAACGGGCGAGTCAAAGTTGTACAAGTGACAAGATGTGGAAGATGCTACTTCGTTGGTGTGAACCATTTTGGAAAGGTTGCTAATCACTCAGGACCGCCAAGCTAAGTAGTATAATACCAAGCACAGGAACATGGAGTTCGCTGTTGGCTACTCGGTGTACTTGAAGATCAAGTCGTTCAATGGTGTCTCGCGGGTGCGGCGCTTGAAGAAACTAAGCCCGAGATACCTTGGACCATTTGAGGTTCTGGAGCGGATTGGCGAAGCAGCGTATCGGTTGAAGGTATTAGTGGAGCTTAGTGGTCTACACGATATATTCCATATGTCGGTGCTACGGAAGGCGGTGCAAGAGCCTTCGCATGTGATTGCGGTGGATCAAGTGTCAGTGGATAATGGGTTGACGACGAAGGTCAAGCCCGTTCGAATTGATTACTCAGAAGTCAAGCGGCTACGCAACAAAGAGACCAGGATGGTCAAAGTCCGTTGGGACAACTATGGTCGGGAGGAGCTCTCGTTGGAGCGAGAGAAGACCATGCTTGAGCAGTACCCGGAGTTATTCCACTCAGGTACCGTTTAAGTTTTGTGTTTATCTTTCCTTTATGTAATTTCGGGGACGAAATTCTTTTAAGAGGGAGAGAGTTGTAACACCCCGAAACTCAAAAGAGCGACGGGAGGCATTTTGAGCCAAGTTTGGAATTTAGCAGGGGGCACACGGCCTGGGACACGGGCGTGTCCCAGGGCGTATCATGCTCGGGTCGACGATTTGTCCGAGAGGTCGACGAATTTTGGAGTCGACGATCGTCGAGCAGCGAACACGGCCTGAGACACTGGCGTGTCCCAGGCCCTGTCCTTCACAGGATGAAGCCGGGATGTTTCTTTGGAGACACACGATTTTGGAACACGCGTCGTGTCAGATAGACACAGGCGTGTCAAATGGGACACGCGCGTGTCCAAGACTCGTGTACTTCTCGGATTGGTGTTTGGCCTGTATCGATAGAGTAACACGACACAGTACACGGTCGTGTTCTGGATGACACAGACATGTCAAGTTTGACACGGGCGTGTCAGGTGCCCGTGTGATTTTCGGGACTCGTCGGTTTCGACAGCGAATGGGGAACACGGCCCTGGACACGGGCGTGTCACAGGCCGTGTTCGGCCCAGATTTTGCATTTCAACTCTGGATTGTGGCCGTCCGTTTCCTTATTTTGGGATCCGATGGCTGGGGGTTGTTCTTGCTTGGACATACCTGTGTTTAGGGCTTTGAAAACCCCATTTCACTTGGGTTATTCTCTTTCTAAAGTTTAGAGACAGGGGAGAGCAAGGAAGAAGAAAGGAGGCTAGATCCGGTCACCGGCGGAGCTTCGGGGCTCCAAATCGTAAGCCGACTTCGGATCTACGGAGGCGAGGAGATTGCGGTGCTTTTCATCTGCATACATTTCCATGGCACCAAGGAAAAATTCTAGGGTAACAATTCTCATCCTAGGACATGTGAAGTCCTCTTTTCCTTTGCATAGGAAGCCCGCTCTCGCAAGTTTGCGGTAAGTTGAGGCGTTCCTTCGGGTAGACATGAATAGTCCCTGTTGTGTACATGTAGAGTCCGTAATTGAGAACAGATATAGGCATGATGTGTAAAGCCTACCCGGACAAGTTGGTGTGGATCGGTGATGTTGCATTGCATGAATGGCAGGAGAAGGCTCCGCGCGAATGGTTGTTTTTCGGGTTTTTCTACACGGTAGATTGCAACAGGGAGCCGTAGGGATTGACTCCAAGGTGCACCCAGAAAACTGGGTAGATGCTTGATTCTGCCAAATATGGTGGCCTGGGAGCCAACCTGAACATAATTAGGTTATGTGATGTGTGTAAACGATACGGGACTCGAGGAAGTTTGACCCACGCAGATGGCTTAAGTTGACATTGCGGTGTGAGCAACGGGTTAGGCGGAACCGTACCTGATCTATGTGGTTCGGTCAGATAGACCTAAGGCACGTGGTACTCGCCATTGGCATAGATGGAGGGTCTTAGGCAGTGTCCAGAAAGACCAAATGCTCACGAGATATTGTTGTCCAAGGAGCGGTGGTGAGTCAGCGGACTTTGACCGTGTTCACCGAGAATGTGCCCTGAGAGCACGGGGTGTGAGGCCGTGCGTGCTCATGCTTGTGATGAAGTGTTTATTCACTATACTACTTGGTTATGCTAACAAAGCGCAAGGAAAGAGCATCGCCGCCCCGATTATGGGGGTGGGATTGTTATAATTTGGTCAGCATAGCTGACCGTTGCTTTTGTTTGTCATCGTTGCGGTGGATTGTCACTTGCAGGTGTTGCGGAACCGAGCGGTAAATAGAGGGCTAAAGCCCAAGTTGCTGAGCCGGCCCTCGAAGGCCGAATTTTGAGTGTTTACTTGTTTATTCATGTGTGACCGGCCTGCGTGTCATGGTATGAAAGACATATTTTATTTGAGTAAATAATTGTAAGGCCTTAAGGTCATTGTACTTGTGTATTGTACTTCATTCCTATTGGGTTATGTAGTGGACATTCATGCTTGTGGCTGAGTTCTTTAATTTGCAACTTTTTATAATTTCTTTCGCTAGAATGACTCTGTGTAGGACGTTGATTATTAGTTGGATGGTATTCCATTGAGTAGCCACCCAGTCTGTCTGTGGTATATGGCATCAGTCCTCGGCCGGACCTACTGTTATATGCTATGTGATGGATAGGGGGTGTTACAATGCAGGACACACCCACTGGTGAGCGACCAGGAAAGTTGCCACCTGATCGGCAGCCTGATGTTCGTGGCTTTGGGCGACCTGGAGGCAGGTCGCCTGGTGATGTGGCGGTCTATGTGAATGGCGATGCAAGTACACCACAGTTGGTTGGTTGATCCACCTATTGTAATGTAGAGAACCAGGGTGCGGTTTGCTGATCAAATCACGCGGCCTTCAGGGGCAGACTGAGGTAGCAGTCCGTGGCCCCTATAGAACAAGTAGCTATTGCGCGACCTGGGCGGTCAGACTGAGGAGACAGCCCTAGCCGCGCACCCTGAGCGGACAGAGAAGTCTGTCCGCCCATTCTTTGACTTGTCACGACCTCCAAGGGGAACCTAGAGCAGGTCGCGACTAGCAAGCTGGGCACCTTGGGAGGGATCGCCAATTTCTGACTTGACATAATCCCCGCACTTTTTTAAGTTCTGAAGGGAACTTCAAAAACGTAGGAGACCCACAAAAAATCATGATCCACCTCTCAGAAAAAGGAGGAGGCAAGGAAAGATATAACCTGACGTCTCTCCTTAGAAGAAATTTGCGAATGCTTATATTCTTCCTGTGGAGGAAAAGTTAAGGTAGGCAAAGAAGGGGGGTACATCTTGTGTGTACCTTAATTACTCTTGCAAAATGGAGAAGACTTGAGTGTCTTCCACTGAGCTCTACAAAACAAAAATGAGAGGAAGGCATGGAAGAATAATAACTTGCAAGTACCTGATGGAGTCTTGCAAGCACTGATCATCTGTAAACGGAAGATTAAGATGTATGCGTGAAGAGAAAAATATGTTGCAAGTAACTTAAGGGGACTTGAAAGCGTTTGCTGGTTTCTACAAAAGAAAAGTTGGAGTCAGATACGAAAGTAAAGTAATCTGCAAGTACCTGAAGGGAACTTGTAGGTATCTGCTAATCTCTGCAAAAGAGAAGTTAGAAGCAGATATGAAAAAAAAGTAAGCTTGAAGTACCTGGATGGAACTTGCAGGTATCTGCTAATCTCTGCAAGAAAAGAGTTAGAAGCAGATATGTTATGAAAATAGGTTGCAAGTACCTGTGAAGAACTTGCAAACATCCGCTAATCTCTGCAAGAAAAGAGTTAGAAGCAGATATGAAAATAAAGTAAGCTGCAAGTACCTGGATGGAACTTGCAGGTATCTGCTAGTCTCTGCAAAAGGAATAGTAAGAAGCAGATATGATATAATGAACTAAACCGCAAGTACCTAAATGAAACTTGTGAATGCTAACTGCTGATATGATAAGGTTGATGTGATCGAATAGTAGAATAAATGCATGAAGAATTCTACTGATAACAGAATGAAGACCAAACCACGATAGTGATCTTTTTGCGAGATTAGACATGACATCTTTAATATAAAGGCCAAATCAATAAGAAGAAAACATCTTAATCAGACTCCAACAGCAAGGATACTCAATCAAGGAGAGTCGGATTCATTAATCAATGATTGATGTCATTAATGTTTGATAAGAGTAATAGAGAGCTTGTAAATCATCATCTGATAGAGCTTTATGTAAGCAATGCATATAAGATGAGTATAAACAAAATGACTGTTGTAAATCCTTTTGGTAGGTCAAATTTAACCTGTTAACCTGTGAAAGAGACAATTGATAAAAAGAGGTCTATACACGGATATGACCACGAAAGGTCGGATGCTGCCACAAGTGTTCGTTGTGGGCCTTATGCATCGCTTGCCTGAAAATGGTAATTTCAAGTATATTCCTACTTAAAGCGGGCTGGCCGCGCATCCTTAGGAAGGCCACAAAAGAGGAAAACATAGGAAATCCTGAGAAGGATCGTTAGATACATTGCTCTCATGCCTTGACTTACAACATCGCTGATCAGTGAGACTAGATGCGCCAAGTGACTTTTAACATTCCTTGTCTGTGGAAAGATCAGCGGAGTTGTGGGCCCCGCAAAAGCATGGATTAAGAGTAACATAGAGTATTCGACTATTACAATCATGAGATGATCGAAGAGACAAGGCTACACTTGATCGGCATTGCTTGTCAAGCAAAGATCATCATAACTATAATGATTCCTTAACGGAGCACAACAGAGCTAACACATGGGACCTCCCTTGATCACTGCTTTATGTCAGATGATGGCCAGGATCCGAAGTCCTGAAGTTCACCTTATAGATTGAGCGGCACCCACTGCACATATGCAAACACTCCCCGCGATATGTGGTCATCGTGGCCTTAAACCTGAGAACAATTTATGGAAGGAAACAACAAGACTCAAGAATATCTCGGTGGTTCAGTGATCTCTTTGGCAAAGAGAAAACAGAGGAAGAAGCATTCCAAAAAGGGAAATGTGTCAGTATGGGATCTCTGGCGTAAACTTTATTGAAATGCATGAAGGAACACTTAGAAGTGCTTTTAGAAAGAAAATGTTTGAAACATGTAAAGTGGAGTAAGAGTAACCAAAAATGATTGAGAGGGGCTTTGAGGAATTTGCGTTGTTCTCCTTCAGCTTAGAATAAGTCTCTAAGGGTCTTTGCACAGTCGTTGTTGATGCGCTTGGTGCCATGAACGAAGTTCATGTCGTTGATTTGGTTTCTCTCTTTCAAGCAGCAAGGAATATCTGCTACCACTTTCCCCGTGAATTTGGTAGATCCGAATGATTGTTATGCTGGAGCAGATGTTTGAATTTACCTTGTTTCATCATCCGCTCTACTAGTTGCCAAAGAGCTCTGCATTCTTCCCTTGCATGACCCTTTCCTTTGTGATGTCCATAATATTGGTTAGGGTGGACGGTTTGGCTACCCGCAACCCAGTTCATTTTAAGAGGACACTATCATTTGCCACCCAAGTCCTCGCAGCTTCAAGCCATAGCGAATGAAGGGCGGGGGCTTCTACTCGGAAGCATGTCTTGGTGCGTAACGGTTTGCAAGGGCGTCCGCATGGCATGATGTATGTGAGGTGTGAAGGGTAGAATGTGTGAAGGAAGCTTTGCACGATAGGAGTGGCATACACAATTGGAGCAGCGTGCGCGAAGCGCATGTTGGGCATAATATGTATGGGGCTTAGAACACACAATTGTGGAATGCGTGCAATGAGTGTGCAATGTAATGCCCCAAGTCTCTGTAGGAAGGAAAAGGAGTTACCGCGTGGTGGTAGGTTGATACCGCGCGGCGGTAGGTTGATACCATGAGGCGATAAAGTCACGCATTGAGAGCGTCGAGGCATCAAGAGTGTTGAGAGCTTTGAGTTGACTCAACGCTTAGTCTACCGCACAGCGGTAGGTTGTTATCGCTCGACGTTAGCTAATTATTTGGACGAGCTCTCGGGAAGTTAACACCCAGCGGTAAGGATACCGCAAGCGGTAGCTTTAGCAATTATTTTGGAAAAGCTCTCGGGTTTCTACCGCGCGGTGGTAGTAGCTGTCGCGCGGCGGTAGCAGAAGCGGTCATGTCGTAACTGTCACTAGCTACCGCGAGGCATTAGCATCCTATCACTTGGTGCTAGCGAAGCTATAATGACGTGGACACGTGTCGTCCCGTGGTTGGAGGGCCTGGGTGGTGGCACGTGAAACGAGGCATTTATTGACGGTTCCTCGCGGTGGAAGCTAGTTACCGTGTGGCGGTAGAAGGTTTATAGTGTTGGTTTGGCCGGTTTCACTTCATTATTTTGGACTTGAGAAACTTGTGTTGGATGTTTGGATGATGAGAAACAGTGCAGGAGAAAGGAGATCTCATCTCCATTTGAGATTCAGAACTCGGATTCGCAAGGAGAGTTCGGATCTACGGAGGCAAAGCAGAAGCGGTCTGTTGATGCCAAAAATGTGCCTCTGTGAGATAGAGAGGTGTACATGTTCGAACCGGGATGCGGGGGTAAAATGAGGTGAAGAGGACTGCTGAGTAGTTATTTACTTTGAGTCGCGAGGGAAGAGGAGAGAAAGAGAGAAAGGGAGGAAGATAGAAGCTTGCATGCGGCGAGGCCAGACTTCTCCTACCATGACAAATGCCTCTCTTGTGGCGGGCTTTCCCTTGATTATAAACCTGTATTACAACTTAAGTCATGTTCCATTACATGGAAAAGTAAATACAGGACTACAAAAGGAAGCTGGCGGTTAGAGATTGGAGGTCGCCAGGCCGCACGGGTTGATCCCTCGAGTCGCCAGGTCGTGGAGGTTGATATCTCTGGTCGCCAGGTCGCCACTGGGAAGGCCAACCCTCTATGCGCGTTATCGTCGCGCGATATCTCTTATCACCCGACGATAGCCTCCTTGGCCGTCGAGGTCGCCTGAGTACTTCCCGCAGGTTCGGAGTGCAACTTGACTGAGAAAGCCAGGTCTATCAGCACGGGCTAATCATGGAGGTCACAGAGATCGCCCGAGACACTTGGAACTCGAGGCTGATAAAGGCAATTGTAATCGATTTTCACAGCTCTTAGTCTCCCAGGTCACCGACAAACTGGATGTGAAGCAGTTTGATCAAACAGCCTGCTGAGAAGCAGGAGCTCGTTATCTCCTAGCGATAGTCTCTATCTCCTAGCCATAACGACTTAAGAAGTATAGTCACTATCGAGCTGGAGAAGAGTGGTCCGCCTCTATGTAATTGTCTAGCCGCAAAATCTATTAGTGGAGACCGCCCGAACATACTGTTAGACCGCTAGTAGAGTCGGCGGAGAGGAAAACATATCTGCATGGTTTGCTATCATGGTTGCCCCTAGTTCCTCCTCTCTAAAGGAGAGGTGTGGGGGCCTATTTATAGGAACGAGAAGGATCTTCTAGAAGCAGGACTTGATGACGTCACCGAAAATAGTCTAAGTGTGAGATGGGACTAAGTGCGAGATCGCCTCCTATACAGCAAAATGTGAAGGGATATCTCCCCTACTGGGTGAGCTGAAGGAGCAGGTCACCCCTACTAGGTGAACTGAGTTAGCAGGTCTCCCATGCTGGGCGAACTGAGGGAGTAGTTCTCCCCTACTGGGCAAACTGAGGGAGCTGGCCCCCTTGTTGGGCGAACTAATGGAGCTGGTCGCCCCTGCTGGGCGAACTGAAGGAGCTGGTCGCCCTGCCTGGTGAACTGAGGGATGAGGTCGCCCCTACTAGGCGAACTGAGAAGGCATCTGCCTCCTTCTATGCAAACTGAGGCAGACTGGGGTACTGATTGCACCTGTAGGGAAAGAGAGCAAACACATGGTGATAACTGCTATCGTCAAGCTATGGTGCGGTTAACATGCAGCCTGAGCAAACAGACTTGGGAGTCTGCCTAAGAAGAGCTATCTCCTAGCGATACTAATATTTCCGGGTATCGTCGGGTGATAGTCCCGTTAGAAATCCTGTCTGCGCGACTAGATGTATGGTTGGCCGCAAACTCTCGGAATGGGCTGGAGGAGTCCACAACTTGCGTGCAAGCCGCCTTGGGGAGGATCGCCGATTTTTGGGTGAACATTATCCCCGTACTTTTTTAAGTTTGTAGGAAACTTCAAAAAAGTAGAGATAACCCCCGAAATTGTGATCTGCCCCTCAGGGAACAAGTAGGAAAACAAAGGACAGAGGGAGATATATAGAACCTGATGTCTCTCCCTAAAGAGTCTGTATGTGCTTACTTTTTCCTTTGCAAAATAGAAGAGTCAGAGTATGTGAAAATGTGTATCTTGTGTGTATCTGAATTGTTCTTGCAAAGCGAATAATACTTGTGAGAGCCTTCTATTGAGTCTCTGCAAAACAAAGGTGAGAAGTAAAGAAGAATAATAACTTGCAAGTACTAGAAGGGAACTTGCAAGCAGCTGCCAGTCTATGCAAAAAGAAGAGTGAGAAGTAGATATAAAAGAAAAGTAACTTGCAAGTACCTGAAGGGAATTTGCAAATATCTGCTGATCTCTGCAAAAAGAAGAGTGAGAAGAAGATATGAAAGAAAAGTAACTTGCACGTACCTGAAGGGAACTTGCAAATATCTAATGATCTCTGCAAAAACAAGAGTGAGAAACAGATATGAAAGAAAAGTAACTTGCATGTACCTGAAGGGAACTTGCAAATATCCACTGATCTCTGCAAAAAGAAGAGTGAGAAGCAGATATGAAAGAAAGGTAACTTCAAGTACCTGAAATGATCTTGCAAATATCTGTCGATCTCTGCAAAAAAAGGTGTGAGAAGCAGATATGAAAGAAAAGTAACTTGCAAGTACCTGAAGGGAACTTGCAAATATCTACTGATCTCTGCAAAAAGAAGAGTGTGAAGCATATATGAAAGAAAAGTAACTTGCAAGTACCTCAAAGGTACTCGCAAATATTTTTTGATCTCTGCAAAAAAGTGTGAGAAGCAGATATGAAAGAAAAGTAACTTGCAAGTACCTGAAGGGAACTTGCAACTATCTGCTGATCTCTGCAAAAAGAAGAGTGAGAAGCAGATCTGGAAGAAAATTAACTTGCAAGTGCGTGAAGGGAACTTACAAATATCTGCTGATCTCTGCAAAAAGAAGATTGAGAAGCAGATATGGAAGAAAAGTAACTTGCAAGTACCTAAAGGGAACTTGCAAATATCTGCAGATCTCTACAAAAAGAAGAGTGGGAAGTACATATGAAAGAAAAGTAACTTGTAAGTACCTGAAGGGAACTTGCAAATATCTGCTGATCTCTGTAAAAAGAAGAGTGAGAAGTAGATATAAAAGAAAAGTAATTTGCAAGTACCCCAAGGGAACTTGCAAATAATTGCTAATCTCTGCAAAAAAGAGTGAGAATCAGATATGAAATAAAAGTAACTTACATGTACCTGAAGGAAACTCACAAATATCTACTGATCTCTGCAAAAAGAAGTGTGAGAAGCAGATATGAAAGAAAAGTAACTTGTAAGTACCTGATGGGAACTTGCAAATATCTGTTGATCTCTACAAAAAGAAGAGTGAGAAGCAGAAATGAAAGAAAGGTAACTAGCAAGTACATGAAGGGAACTCGCAAATATCTGTTGATCGCTACAAAAAGAAGAGTGAGAATCAGATATGAAAGAAACATAACTTGCAAGTACCTGAAGGGAACTTGCAAATATTTGTTGATCTCTGCAAAAAGAAGAGTGAGAAGCAAATATGAAAGAAAAGTAACTTGCAAGTACCTAAAAGGAACTCTCCAATATTTGCTAATCTCTGTGAAACCCTACAAATCCATTCAATAAATAACGATCAGAGTAGGTATATAGAATATAGCCAGGAGGACCAAAATAACTGCTTGAAGATTACGGACATAGGTAACCAAGCGGGCAGACATGTGGTGGCTTATTTTCCGCAATAAAATTGCCAGATTTGTATAGTTTAGCTGCCGACTAACTCGTCTTTGAAGAAAAAACCATTGTGAATTTATTGAACAAATTACAGTCTTAGGTGACTAAGTGGGCAGGTACACGTCGGGCGCATTGCTTTCTCACAAGGTCACAAAAGTTGTAAACTTGGACTGGTTGGTCTTGTGATACGAGAAACTAAGAATTATGATATTGTGATTTGAGAAATCAAGAATTATAACCTGCAAAAAAACAGGAGCCACAGACTTATATGACCAGGCGGGCAGGTGCGTAGTGCATTTCTTTCCTCGTGAAGGTCACATAAGTTGTAAACACAAGTAAAGAGAGGAGACACATCTCTACTAGAATAGAGAAGCTTTTTGGGCAACCACAGAAGTGGGTTTGATTGCCACAAAAGCTTTTGAGGACCACTAAAAAGTGGGTTCGATAGCCGAAAGTTTCCAAAACATAATCGATCATGCAAGCAATTGATGGAATGAGCAAACAAAAGCATGATTTGAAGGAGATTTGGTAAGGTAAATTTTACCACTAATATATTTTAAAAGTAGCTTCAACAATGAGTGAGTACTCGATGTTGCTAGAGATAATTTTACCATGATGTTTTTAAGCGATATATTATCGTAACTTGCCTTCCTTTAGCAATTTCACTACGAGTTTATGAAGAGCTCGACATTTTCCTGTATCACGACCCACACACATATGGTATTGACAGAATAAATCCTTGTGACAGCTCCTATGATTTGGTCGTAGGAGGAAAGGCCACACAAAATCTGGTTCCTGCTTGATGATTTGAAAAACTTCCTCCATGGAGATAGTTAAACTTGTATACTTTCTTTTTGATCCAGCTTGTTTTTATTGGTGAGAAACAAGAGACTCATTTTCATAAGTCCGAATTGACGTACAAGAGTTATCAAGATTGACTCTGAAAACTTTGATTATTGGTGTTGAGACGTAGATGAATCACCATGGTCATAACATATTACATGTTGAGATATCAGGAGATATTCATGAAGAGATCCATCACCTTGCTGATGACATGAAGTCTCTTCGGTTGCTTGAGCTATTTGATTTAGATTATAAATATAGCCATGATTCACTGCTTCACCTCCAACGAACTGATTTGCATAATCAATATGATCCCTATAGGTTTTAAGTTCCTTTACAATGGCTACAAATTTTAGAGGGCCTTCTTGAAGTCTGATTATGAAATCACATTTGTAATAGTCTTGATTAGCATTGACAACGTCAAGAGTTTACTTTTGGAATCGTTCGATGAAGTGAGCATTAGACTCGTCATCTCCTTGCTTGATCTGAAAAAGAGATAATACTTCTTTCTTTCTCTTCCTAAAGGTTCCAAACCTTGAGAGAAATTGTCTTTGAAGATCGCTAAAACAAGTTATTGATAGAGTTGGTAAATGATAGAACCAGTCCAACACTTGAGCTCTAAGAGAGATAACAAAGAGCTTGCATTTGATCCCGTCTGATAGAACTTTTAATGAAACAATCAATTCAAAAGCTTGAAAGTGAGATACCAGATCACTTGTTCCATAGTAAACTGGGAGATGAGGTTCTTTGATATCATATGGAACCATTTCCCTTCGAATATGAGATATAAATGAAGGAACTTGATCTTCTCCTACAAAAGATGTTAGTCCATCGACCATGTGAAAGTATGAATTCATACTTAACCTGATCGAGCTATGAGGCAAGAGGGACTCTTCTGCTCTAGGTTGCAAAAAGGATCAAAGGTTATAGTTGCTTGAATCTTGGGTGTATCTTGAACATAATCCCAAAACTTCACTGCAACTGTTATTCATCACCTACCCAGAATCTGAAGGTCACGTGTTTTATGTTGATTCCAAAAATGCGCCTCTGTGAGCTCGAAAGGTGTACATGTTCTATCCTGGATGCGGGGGTAAAGGGAGGTGATGAGGACTACTGAGTAGCTGGTTACTTTGAGTCGCGAGTGAAGAGGAGAGAAAGAGATAAAGGGAGGAAGATAGTCTCTTGCATGCGGCGAGGCCAGACTTCACCCGCCACGGCAAATGCCTCACTTGTGGCAGGCTTTCCCTTTATTATAAACTTGTATTACAACTTAAGTCAAGTTCCTTTTCATTGAAAAGTAAATACAAGACTACAAAAGGAAGCTCGAGGTTAGAGATTGGAGGTCGCCAGGCCACACGGATTGATCCCTCGATTTGCCAGGTCATGCAGGTTGATATCTCAGGTCGTCAGGTCGCCATACAGATGGCCAACACTCTATCCGTGTTATCGTCGTACGATAACTCTTATTTCCCGGCGATAGCCGCCTTGGCCGCCGAGGTCGCCTGTGTGCTTCTCGTAGGTTCTGAGTGTAACTTGGCTGAAAAATCCAGGTCTGTCCACGTGGGCTGATAATGGAGGTCGTCGAGATCACCCGGGACACTTTGAACTCGAGGCTGAGAAAGCCACTTGTAACTGCTTATCACAGCTCTTAGCCCCCAGGTCACCAGTGAGCTTGCTGTGAGGCGGTTTGAACGAACTGCCTGCTGAGAAAAGGGGCTTGCTATCGCCTGACAATAGTCGATATCTCCGGGCGATAGCAACTTAAAAAGTATAGTCGTTGTCGAGCTGGAGAAGAGTGGTCCGCCTGTATGTAATTGTGTAGCCGTAAAGGCTATCCGCGAAGCCCGCCTGGACAGACGGTTAGACCGTCGGTAGAGTCGGTGGATAGGAAAGCATTGAAAGTTATTTACTTAAGGTTAGATTGTCACCTAGAGGGGGGGTGAATAGGTCTTTGAAATTTCTTAAGTCTTTTTGTTGTTGTTTTAAAAAGTTATCTAGAGCTTGTCCTTAGTACATGCAATATAAGAGAAGAACAAGCAACACAGCAAAGCACACAGATATTTATAGTGGTTCCCCAACAGGGTACATCCACTTTCCATCCCACCTTTATAACTTATGTTAGATAAGGCACAAACTCCTCCAAATTGCTCCTCAGATCTTACACCTCAGGCCCTCAGACTTACACTCAGGTTCTCTTCAGAACCCTACCTTACAACCACAAAGGTTCCTACCTCAGAGCCCTGTAGTGCTCCTACATCTTAGGGTTCCACAAACCACCTACTTTAGCCTTATCTCTAAGGCCTACAACTCAGGTTTTTTAGCCCTACAACTTCAGGCACAAGGCCCTACGCTCAGAGTGCTATAACACTCCTACAGCTCAGTACCCTTCTAAGTACCTACCTTAGTGCCCTTTCAGGAACCTATAGCTTAGCCTCCTCCTGGGCCTACAACTCAGTGACACACTTATCACCTACAGCTCAGTGACTCAACAGTCACCTACCTCTGGTACTAGGCCCTACTTCTTAGGCTGGGAGGACAACCCTACTCTCAGATCCACAAATGGTTCCTACCTCAGTCCCCCAGTAGGGCACCTATATTAGTGACTAAATAGTCACCTACAACTCAGGCATAATAGGCCCTACAACTCATATTCAGACAACCAGAATCCTACAGGAATTTAATCAAGAAGTTAAAATAAATTAAAACACTGAGTCAGAGATAAATCTCTGAGTATACCTTTCTGGACTGAGCAGATATCAGTCCAGCCCTCTTGCTGTAGAAGGAATTAGTCTTCTTCTATAGCTAACTATTTATCTGCTGCACTGAAGAACAACTATTTACTGTTGAAGGCTGATGGTCCTTCACACAGCTATCTCTCCTTGCTGATTAGATGAATCATCCACCTTGTTCTTCAAAGAACAAACTTGTTGAACTAGAAAAAGCTTCAGCTACCTTTCTCTGCCTGTTGGCTTGCACTGCTGGACTTGGCTTTCAAGCTTGTTATTGAAGTTGAAGTCCAGCCGCCTCTATTTTTTCATATTGTCTTCATGTTTGTTGTTGTTAACCCTAATCCCCCTTTCTCTCTTCTTTTTATATCTGTTGATTTGAATCAACGACACAATTTGAGTGTGGGCCCAGCCAAGGATGGTGAGCACCACCTTCCTCAGAAGAGGACAAATAGTAGCTTTCGACGCTACTGTAGCTTTCCCACAACGGCATGAACTATTTTGAGTTTGTTGACTTCTGGTGACGTCAGCAGTGGTCATCCGGTGCTACTGTAGATTTCCCGTAATGGCGCGAAATACTTTGACTTGCTGACTTTTGGTGACATCAGCAGTGGTCATCACTTTCTGGACTTAGAAACACTCCAGAACTCATTAACCGTTAAGTGATGTTAAGTCACTCAATGCACGCTGACTTGGCTCTTCATTAAAAGCGTTGGTGAACCTGCTTCACTCAACGCTTCTCTACTTAGAGAATTTCTGCTGGCTTTGTCTCAGCGGTTCCTTCTCAACTATCTCAGCGGTTTCTTCTTCACAGCTGAGACTATCTCATGTCTTAGCGGTTTCTTCTCAACTGTCTCAAAGCTTTCTTCTTCATAGCTGAGGTTATCTCCTGTCTCAGCAGTTTTACTGAGATATTTTTCTCTCAATGCTTTGCATTGAGCTTCTCAGCTGTCTCAGCAGTTATGCTGAGATATTCTTCTCAGATGTCTCAGCTGTCTCAGCGGTCTCAACGCTTTTGCCTTAGTAAAATTATCTGACTTACAGCTTACACTTTTTGTTCGCCTATCCAATCAAGGACAACCTGCATGCATGAACTTAAGCACACATCAAATACATTATGCCCCTTAGCATGATTGGTGATGTCTCTTCAAATCCTGTGGAACATTATAGGGAACAATTCCCAACAATCTCCCCCTATTTGAAGAACGCAGAATATCGATCCATGCTAAGGTGCATCAACACAAACAAAAACTATCATGATAGGCCTGATGAGACATTATCATGACAACTAGCCAACCCAGCATAGGATAACTCACCCTAGATGAGATGGCTTAACATTATGATTGAATAACCAATAGTACTGGTGAATTATCAATCATTAAAAATGTAACAGTATGATTAACAACAAAAGCTTCATTAATCACTGACATGGTAAACACTATGATTAAGATATACCTAATCATTAACTAATTTACAGAGACTTAGCCAAACAATAGTAGGCAAAACTTATGATTATAAGATATCTATGAAAGAACAACATGTAACACCTCGCCACTACACCCGAGTGGTTTTTTAGCGAGCATGTTACCTGGCTGCAGCCCAAGCACCCCAACCCCTCTCCCTCCACAGGCGGGTTGTTGGTGGCCGCAACCTCCCTTTCATGAGGCAAACTCGATAGTCAAGACTACACTACGGGGACTTCCTAGGAGGTCACCCATCCCAGTACTACTTCAGCCCGAGAACGCTTAACTATGGAGTTCTTTCAACTCTCATCACCAATTGAGCTGCAGCTCAATTGGTGATGAGAGTTGAAAGAACTCCATAGTTAAGCGTGCTCAGGATGGAGTAGTACTGGGATGGGTGACCTCCTGGGAAGTCCCCGTAGTACAGGCTTGACTATCGAGTTTGCCTCATCACCAATTGAGCAGCAGCTCAAGCATCCCAACCCCTCTCCCTCCTCAGACGGGTTGTTTGTGGCCGCAGCCTCCCCTTGATGAGGTAAACTCGATAGTGCAGGCTGGGGCTGGAGTAGTACTAGGATGGGTGACCTCCTGGGAAGTCCCCGTAGTGCAGGCTTGACTATCGAGTTTACCTCATCAAAGGGAGCCTGCGGCCACCAACAACTCTGTTGGAACACCCTATTACTGATTTGGGTCAAGATCACTATGTCTCTTAGGAAACCTATTTTGACCTCATTGTATAGATCTAAAGGTCAAGTAGAATTGAGTCTAAGGGTTAGTAGTTAGGTTTGGATGATGCCCTCAAGACCAGGTTTTTCTGTTTTGGAGAACAAGTCATTTCGTCAAGCTCAGTACGATGAATCGTCGAACTCCATTCGACGATCGTTGAGCTCACTTCGACGGATCGTCGAACTCCATTCGACGATCGCTGAGCTCAACTTCACTAAGTCGTCGAACTCCATTCGACGATCTTCGAGCTCAGATCGACGATCTTGACTCCAGTTTGAGTTCAAATCTCTGAGCTCAGTTCGACGATAGTTGAGCTCAAATCGACGATCGCTGTTTCTGTCTAAGTCCAAATCTCTGAGCTCAGTTCGACGATAGTGGAGCTCAGTTCGACGTTTTTCTGAAGAGTTCAATGATTTTCAAGATTCAAATTCAGACAGTTGAAGAATTATTCTCAGCATTTAATTCCGAGATCTTGTAGCCGTTTTTAATTAATCTGGAGCAAGTTTCAAGGAATTTTCAAGGAATGTTTTATTGGACTTTCCTCCAGAAGACAAAAGCAATTAAGGAAGTAATTAATGACAGGCTAACGACTATCTTGGATAGAGGATCATTTCTATTCAGACAATGGAATAAAACATAAGTTTTTCATTCCTGCTCAAGAAGAAAAAAAAGTTGGAAAAATATTCTCTGCAACAACAACTCTCTGCAACAACAAGAATTACAGTTCTCACACAATAACAATCACACAAGAGAAAGAAAGAGAGTTCCAGACATTCACAATCTCAAAGATTCATACAAGAACACATCCAAAGGAGATCAACTAACTGAAATTTTCAGATCTCTCTTGATTCAAGTGTTCAAAGGCCATCATCATTCAAGACTCCAGACACCTCACATTTCAGTTGCTGCTGAAATCATCTATTGCTGGAGATCAATTTTCTGAAGGCCTATATGTTGGAGTCACCATGATGATCTGGAAGTGATCAAACATGTAATCTCACTGCCAACGCGATATGAGCCTGCAGGGTCGCACATAAGAGATGTGGAGAAGTTGGATGACTGACTGTGTTGGTAAAGGTTACCAATCACCGACCTGAATAGAGTTATGGGCAAAGTGTTGCCTTACAGGATCATCGGGTTGGGCAAATGTTGCCTTGGAGGGCTGGTTGGGATTGTCGTCCGAGGGTCGATGACATTAGTCGAGAATCATCTTCTGATTCCCGCCGATCGGCGAGAATCGTCTCTCTGATTCTCGCCGATCGACGAGAATCGTCGAGAATCAATTGTTGATTCTCGACGATCGACTACTTCGACAATTGTCGTCGACCGCGGCTCGACGATCGTCGAGTATCGTTGTGTATCGTCGAGCACGGCTCCACGATCGGCGAGAATCGTCGAGTATTGTGCTCTGATTCTCGCCGATCCTGTATGATACTCGTCGATCGATTCTCGCCGAACCTGCTCAGTGATTCTCGCCGATTGTCGCCGATTCTCACCGAATGATACTCGCCGATTCTGAACCCTAATTTCGGGTGGTCTGCGGATAGCGATTTTCCTGGGTTTATTTATACCTTGGTATAAATAGGACCCTTAGGGTTTTCGGGATCACACGCACTTGCTCGCGATTTTCTCCTGTAGCGAATCGACCCCGACGGAAAGGTTCCGCTCGATCGTTCCGCCGATCCCGATCCCTGCCGCTGACGGAAGAGTTCCGTCGCCGCCATGTTCGCTCCGTCGACCACCTCTTCTCCGGCGTCTGTCGCTGGTGCTGCTCTTCCTGGCGCGGACCTAGCAGTCTGTGGAATAGCCGAGGTGCGGTCTTCTCCTTCCCGATCTTCCGTGCGACGGAAAGCTCGGCGTTCTCCCGCTCGTGTGGACTTCTGCAGAAACGTGGACACTATTCCACGTAGAACTCGCCACTAGCAAGCAGATAAAGTTTGGAGAATCTCCGTTGAGTTGTGACTCAACGCCACCGAGGTAATTTTTGCCTAGTTTTGCTAACTTCTTGATTCAACGTTCATGGCCCGATCCACATCTCTTTGGGTTTTTCTTGATGTTTTACTTTTCCGCTGCGTGCACAAGTGTTGTGCCAACCCTATTGAGAAACCCAACAGTGGTATCAGAGCCAGGTTCCGGCCATGATCGTTGTTTTGGAAGTTGTGTTATTCCAGTGCGTGTAAATGTAGAGATTTAGAAGTGTTCTAAATGTCTAGATTTAGTCTTGGTATCTCGCCAAGAACGATTGGAATTTCGGTGGATTTCTAAGTGTTAGAAATTATTGTCTCCTTAGCAGTAACCATCCCTCGAGTATGTTTTGGATTATGAATCCAACAAAGAGAGATGAGCTTGTCTACTGCTTAAGTTGAGTTGTCTTTGCCTTTGTCCAATGCATGTAAATCTGAGGATTTGGAAATTTCTGGATGTTCAGATTTAGCCCTTCCTTCTATCAAATGTTGATGGTGTCAGGATGTGCACATAAGGGATGCATGTGGTTTTAGAAGAATTGTTTTTCTTTGGATGTGCACGTCGATCAAACGTTGATCATGGTTAATTGTTAACCTATATTTGAAATCCCTTCATCAAATATTAAGTGTTCGGATGCCTTCCGATGGATGACACTCTTCCTGCCTCGATCGATGAAGTGTGGGCTTGCCAAAGCAAGGTGCATTAATCTATCTTGGTAAGGGTGCGAGCGGATAATTGTGATATCCCACTGTCGACATCGGGTCCAGCTTAACTAGGTGACCTCAAAGGTTGAGTGCCTAGAGGCATAGGGTTGGCATGCACCATATGATGGATGCGAATAAGGAGTTATTCACCAGCCATACAAGAATTGCATGAGGATGCAATTGGCAAGCGTTGCCTACCTAAATAACCGCATTGTGAGAGGAACGCCAAGGCGGACTCATAGTGTTGGTGAAATACGGATCTTGTCCACTAAGAGAGTAGCTCGCATGAACTCTCCGAATTGTTAGTGAGGGCTATCATTTCGAATAAAATAGTGGGAGTATTTTAATTGAAGTCCTAATTAGAATAAATTGTAATTGAAATTTAGGTACTGATTTTATTCTGCATAAATTCTTGTAGAATTCCATGGCAAGCGTTGCGCACTCCACGTTGTCTCTGAGAGCCATCCTTGAGAAGGATAAGCTCAGTGGGACAAATTATATGGACTGGTATAGGAACCTGAGAATTGTTCTCAGGCAAGAGCGAAAGCTCTATGTCTTGGAAGAAGAAGCCCCCGAGGTGTCAACCGAGAATTCTTCCCGTGCTGAGAAAGATACTTATAAGAAGTATACTGACGATGCTTTGGATGTTGAGTGCCTTATGCTTGCCACCATGAACTCTGAGCTTCAGAAGCAACATGAGAACATGGGGTGCAAGGAGATTGACGAGCATCTCAAGAAAATGTTTCAAGGGCAGGCTCGTCAAGAGAGGTTCGACATCACGAAAGCGTTGTTTCAGTGCAAGATGGGAGTTCGAGACTCAGTAGGGACTCACGTACTCAAGATGATTGGGTATATAGAGAACCTTGAAAGGCTGGGGTTTCCTCTTGGTCAAGAGTTGGCCACGGATCTGATCCTGCAATCGTTGTCGGACAGTTATGAGCAGTTTGTCTTGAACTACAACATGAATGAGATAGACAAGACACTGCCCGAACTCCTAGGCATGTTGAGAACTGCCGAAATCAATATGAAGAAGGCCAAGCCTGCCAGCCCCATACTGATGGTGCATAAGGGCAAGGGCAAAGCCAAGGGCTCCAAGAAGACTAAGGTAGGACCTAAGTCATATCTTGAGCCCAAGTCTTCAGCACCGATGAAAAAGAAGAGCACGGTGAAGGATGGGAAATGCCACCACTGTGGCAAGGCTGGTCATTGGCGGAGGAACTGTACTTCGTATATTGAGGGTCTGCAGAAATTGAGGGGAGGTATGACTTCCGCTTCAAATATTTACGTTATAGAAATAAACCTTTCTGCTCCTTCATCTTGGGTATTGGATACCGGATGTGGTTCTCACATTTGTACAAATGTGCAGGAACTGGGAAGGAGAAGATTGCTGAGTAAAGGGGAGGTGGACCTCCGCGTCGGCAATGGAGCAAGAGTTGCTGCTGTAGCCGCAGGAGTTTACCGTCTTTCTTTGCCCAGTGGGCTTGTAATAGAACTAGATAACTGTTATTTTGTTCCGGCGATAACTAGAAACATTATATCTATTTCATGTTTGGACATGATTGGATTTTCTTTTATAATTAAGAACAATTGTTGTTCTATATTTAAGAATGATGTTTGTTATGTCGTAGCCCAATTGTTTAATGGTCTTTACGTTTTGAACTTGGACCATCTGATCTATAATGTAGAAAATAATAAAAGACTAAGAACAAATGACTCGAACCCTACTTTTCTCTGGCATTCTCGTTTGGGCCATATCAACGAGAAGCACATATCCAATCTCCATAGAGATGGACTTTTGGACTCATTTGATTATGAATCATTTGAGCGATGCGAATCTTGTTTGTTAGGCAAGATGACTAAAGCTCCTTTCACTGGTTATACTGAGAGGGCTGAGGATCTCTTGGGTGTTGTACATAGTGATGTATGCGGACCCATGAGTTCCATGGCTAGAGGAGGGTATTTCTACTTTGTTACATTTACTGATGATTTCAGTAGATACGGATACGTGTATCTTATGAAGTGCAAATCCGAGACCTTTGAAAAGTTCAAAGAGTTCAAGAATGAAGTAGAAAACCAGTTGGGTAAAAGGGTTAAAGCACTCCGATCTGATCGAGGTGGCGAATACCTGAGTCATGAGTTCCGTGATCATCTGAAAGAGTGTGGTATTGTATCACAGCTCACTCCACCTAGAACACCACAACACAATGGTGTGTCTGAGAGGAGAAATCGTACTCTGTTAGACATGGTACGTTCGATGATGAGTCATGCAGACTTGCCTGTTTCCTTTTGGGGTTTTGCTTTAGAGACTGCTGCAATGACATTGAATCGCGCTCCAACTAAAACGGTTCTGAAGACACCATATGAGATATGGACTGGGAAGCGTCCTAGTATGTCGTTCATTAAAATTTGGGGCTGTGAGGCATACGTGAGACGTCAAATGCCTGACAAGCTGGAACCCAAATCGGATAAATGTTATCTGGTGGGATACCCTAAGGAAACGAAAGGGTATTACTTTTACCTACCGTCTGAGGGCAAAGTGTTTGTCGCAAGGACTGGTGTCTTCTTGGAGAAAGAGTTCTTATCAAGAAAGACTGAAAAGGTAGAGCTTGAAGAAGTTCAGGAACCACATGTAGTGAATGAACCGGAATTGGATCCTGAGACAGGAATACAAGATGTTGTAGCTAGAGAACCTGCTCAGGGAACACAAGTCCTACGTAGATCTGGTAGACCGAGGTTTGAGCCTGAGAGATATGGATTTCTCGTGTCTCAAATAGGTAATGTGTTGCTTATGGATCATGATGATGAACCAGCAACCTACCAAGAGGCTATGAATGGACCGGACTCCGACAAATGGTTTGAGGCTATGAAATCCGAAATGGACTCCATGTATGCAAACCAAGTTTGGAACTTGGTGGAACCACCTGAAGGGGTACGACCCATAGGGTGCAAGTGGGTCTTCAAGAAGAAGACCGACATGGATGGGAATGTACAGACATTCAAAGGGCGACTGGTGGCTAAAGGTTTCAAGCAAATTCATGGTATTGACTATGATGAGACCTTTTCCCCTGTTGACATGGTAAAGTCCATAAGGATATTGCTTGCTATTGCTGCGTATTATGACTACGAGATCTGGTAGATGGATGTCAAAACGGCTATCCTTAATGGAAACCTCCTTGAGGAAGTGTATATGACACAACCCGAGGGTTTTGTATCCCCAGATGAAGCCACTAAAATATGCAAGCTGAATAAGTCCATTTATGGACTGAAACAGGCCTCTCGAAGTTGGAATCTTCGTTTTGATGAGAAAATCAAAGAGTTTGGTTTCATCAAGAATGAAGATGAGCCTTGTGTTTACAAGCGAATCAGTGGGAGCATTGTTGTCTTCCTGATATTGTATGTAGATGACATACTGTTGATTGGGAATGACATTCCTACCCTAAAAGTTGTTAAGAACAACCTAGGGAACTGCTTTTCAATGAAGGATTTGGGTGAAGCGACTTATATACTTGGTATTAAGATCTATAGAGATAGATCGAAGAAGTTGCTGGGTTTGACCCAGAGTACGTACATCGAAAAGGTGTTGAAGCGGTTCAACATGCTTGAGTCCAAGAAAGGATTTTTGCCCATGTCTCATGGTGTGAATCTCTCTAAGGACCAGTGTCCAAAGTCTTGTGAAGACAAGGACCGCATGAAGTTGATTCCATATGCTTCAGTAATTGGATCAATCATGTACGCGATGTTATGTACTCGACCCGATGTCTCCTTTGCTTTGAGCATGACTAGCAGGTATCAGTCAGACCCCGGTGAGTGTCACTGGATTGCAGTTAAGAATGTCCTGAAGTACTTGAGAAGGACTAAGGACGTGTTCTTGGTGTATGGTGGAGAGGAAGAGCTCGTTGTAAGTGGTTACACGGATGCTAGCTTCCAAACTGATAGAGACGACTCCAAGTCTCAGTCAGGTTTTGTGTTTTGCCTGAATGGAGGAGCTGTAAGCTGGAAGAGTTCCAAGCAAGAGACAGTTGCTGATTCTACAATAGAGGCCGAGTATATCGCAGCAGCTAAGGCGGCGAAGGAGGCTGTATGGATTAGGAAATTCATCGGCGAGCTTGATGTAGTTCCTAGCATTGTTGGTCCCGTAGTTCTCTACTGTGATAACAATGGTGCAATTGCACAATCTAAGGAACCTAGATCTCATCAGCGCTCCAAGCACATACTCCGGCGTTTTCATCTTACTCGTGAGATTGTCGAACGAGGAGATGTAAACATTTGCAGAGTGCCGACTGAAGAAAATATTGCGGATCCGCTGACAAAGCCTCTCGCGCAGAGAAAGCATGATGGTCATACTAGATCGATGGGTATGCGATACCTAAACGATCAACTCTAGCGAGGATCTTGTGGATTGCATGTAAATATGTATTTTGTTGGCTGTTTGTTCATATGATGAACTGTGTACCTAGTTTTTCTTTTATAATTAATGGCAAATTCTCTTATTATGAGTTTTTCTATATATGATAGTTAAATGTTAACATAATAGATACCCTTAGAATGTTCTCTTCCATGGGACATCAAGTACGTGACTTGAATGTGAGAGCCTATGATTTATTTGAAGCTTCATTCTTAAAGGTCCCTGGTCGAGTATCATCATAGAAGCTAAGGGTGATGATGATACATGAAGGCTAGCACGTGTGTTGACTGATGACTGGTTCTCACAGGTCATGATATTATGATATCAAGTCATCACGTGGGTACTTGTTAGTGAACAAGTTGTACTGGACAGACCCAACCTGAGACTACTCTGTGGATTGTCATCCAATAGTGTCACGAGTAGGTCTCAATTGACAATGGTGTTGTGGTCCTTTGACCTGAAGTCACAGCATTCATCAAGTGAGGAAGAGCGTGCTTTGATGCCATCTAAAGTCTTCCTTGAGAAAGGTTGATGATAAGGGTGGTTGTTGGGCATGTTACGAATCATTTGGGTGTTTGTGTGTGAGCAGATATGGAATTTGTCCTCCTGTATGACAGGAGTTGCATCCATGGGCCCCTTGATGGAACTGGACTGAGAAATGTATGGCCATGCTTGGTTGAGTCAATATGTGATATTGGACTCACCATTCTCTGGAAGTCCGTCCTGGATCAAGAAACTTGGATTGAGCTATTACGAGGGTGACACGGTCCATGCCTCTAGTTCTTTCCGGATGTAAGGGACAAAGGGACAAAGACAACGCTGATACATTGGTCATAAAGGCTTATGAGTTATTAACTCTTATTGCTTGGGGAGCAATGATGCATTGCTAGATGCCGCTCATTGTTTGTGAGGTTTTTGTTTTGATACTTTCGAGATCAAGTGGGAGTCTGTTGGAGTCACCATGATGATCTGGAAGTGATCAAACATGTAATCTCACTGCCAACGCGATATGAGCCTGCAGGGTCGCACATAAGAGATGTGGAGAAGTTGGATGACTGACTGTGTTGGTAAAGGTTACCAATCACCGACCTGAATAGAGTTATGGGCAAAGTGTTGCCTTACAGGATCATCGGGTTGGGCAAATGTTGCCTTGGAGGGCTGGTGGGGATTGTCGTCCGAGGGTCGATGACATTAGTCGAGAATCATCTTCTGATTCCCGCCGATCGGCGAGAATCGTCTCTCTGATTCTCGCCGATCGACGAGAATCGTCGAGAATCAATTGTTGATTCTCGACGATCGACTACTTCGACAATTGTCGTCGACCGCGGCTCGACGATCGTCGAGTATCGTTGTGTATCGTCGAGCGCGGCTCGACGATCGGCGAGAATCGTCGAGTATTGTACTCTGATTCTCGCCGATCCTGTATGATACTCGTCGATCGATTCTCGCCGAACCTGCTCAGTGATTCTTGCCGATTGTCGTCGATTCTCACCGAATGATACTCGCCGATTCTGAACCCTAATTTCGGGTGGTCTGCAGATAGCGATTTTCCTGGGTTTATTTATACCTTGGTATAAATAGGACCCTTAGGGTTTTCGGGATCACACGCACTTGCTCGCGATTTTCTCCTGTAGCGAATCGACCCCGACGGAAAGGTTCTGCTCGATCGTTCCGCCGATCCCAATCCCCGCCGCCGACGGAAGAGTTCCGCCGCCGCCGTGTTCGCTCCGTCGACCACCTCTTCTCCGGCGACTGTCGCTGGTGCTGCTCTTCCTGGCGCGGACCTAGCAGTCCGTGGAATAGCCGAGGTGCGGTCTTCTCCTTCCCGATCTTCCGTGCGACGGAAAGCTCGGCGTTCTCCCGCTCGTATGGACTTATGCAGAAACGTGGACACTATTCCACGTAGAACTCGCCACTAGCAAGCAGATAAAGTTTGGAGAATCTCCGTTGAGTTGTGACTCAACGCCACCGAGGTAATTTTTGCCTAGTTTTGCTAACTTCTTGATTCAACGTTCATGGCCCGATCCACATCTCTTTGGGTTTTTCTTGATGTTTTACTTTTCCGCTGCGTGCACAAGTGTTGTGCCAACCCTATAGAGAAACCCAACACTATCACCCTACTGTAAAGCTTCACTTCCTGAACAACTCAAGATCTCAGGGGGAGCTTTGACAACATCCACTATCTTCTCTCTGACTGTTGATATAGAAGATCATCTCATCCCTTTCTCTCTCTCTCTCTGCTGTAAAGGGTTTTTCATACTCCCTTCAAAAGTTTGTGTTTGGTTTCTGAGACCTTATCAAAACTCAGTGGTGGCAAGACACCTGATCAAAAAATCTGGTTTGGTTTTTGAGCACCTTATCAAAAGCTCATTGGTGCCCAGGACACCTGATCAACTCATCCTGCAGTGGATTCCTACCTAGGGTGGTAGAAGAGTGGATGTACCCAGGTTGATTGGGGAACCACTAGAGTTCCTTGTGTCATCTGGTTGCTTGTCTTTATTTTTGTTTCTGGTTGTAGCTTGTGATTGCTTTGTGATTTTTCTTGTTTAGATTACTTTATATTATTTGCTTCCCTGTTCACTTAGGATTACAACAACTGTTGTAAAACATTTTTAGCAAGCACCATACTCTATTCACACCCCTCTAGAGTATATCAGATCTAACTTGCACTTTCAATTGGTATCAGAGGGAGGTTGGTTAAAAATACCACATCTCAGTGGTTGCACAGGCTAACATCTGAACCCAAAGATTCCTATAGTTAGATCTTGAAAGTGCAGCTAGATCTGATATACTCTAGAGGGGTGTGAATATAGTATATGGTGCTTTGAAACTTTTTACAACAATTGTTGTAATGAGAGTGAGCAGGGAAGCAATAATAAATCTAATCACAGCACTAAGTTAAACAAAAGCTAAGCACAGAAAAATCAAGGCCAGAAACAGACATAAACACAAGCAAAACCAGAAGACACAAGGAAATATAGTGGTTCCCCTAAAATTGGGTACATCCACTCTTCTACCACCCTAGGTAGGAATCCACTGCAGGATGAGTTGATCAGGTGTTCTGGGCACCAATGAGCTTTTGATAAGGTGCTCAAAAACCAAAGCAGATTTTTTGATCAGGTGTCTTGCCACCAATGAGCTTTTGACAAGGTGCTCAAAAACCAAGCTCAAACTTTTGAAGGGAGTTTGAGAAACCCTTTACAGAGAGGGGGTGAGAGAGTGATGGAAGTCTTCTCTTTCTCAAACAACTGAGAAGACTATGTGGATTGTTGATGTCAAAGCTCCCCCTGAATCCTTGAGATCTTCAGGAAGAAAAGCTTTGCTGAGGGTGATAGGCCTTCAAAGATTGAACTCCAGCATTAGATGATTTCAGCAATAGCTGAAATGTTGAATATCTGGAGTCTTGAAAATATGTTGGCCTTGAACACTTTGAAAACTAAAGAGATCTGAAGATTTTAGAAAGCTTGATCTCCTTGGATGAGTGTTCTTCAGAATTCTTTTTGACAGAATATTTTTGAATGTGTCTCTGTAATCTCTGTTCTGTGTGTGATTCAAAAAATTCTGTCTTTTATTCTCTGGTACAGACTAGAATAACATTCTCTGTCAAGAATAGTCGTTAGCCTGCATTGATTGCATCCTTAATTGCAAAATCTCTTCTGGAGGAAAGTCCACAGAAATATTTCTTGAAAAATCCCTGGAAACTTGGTCCAGAAATGAATGAAAACGGCTAGGAAATCTCTGAATTAATTACAGAATAACTCCTTAACTGATTTGAATTTGAATTAGAAACATTCTGGAAGTTATCTGAAATCGTCGAACTGAGCTCTGCTATCGTCGAGCTGTGCTCAGCGATCTGGAAATATACAGTAGCAAAATATCGTCGATCTGAGCTCAAAGATCGTCGAACTGAGCTCAGAGATAAAGATCCAAAGCAGAGTCAAAATCGTCGACCTGAGCTCACCGATTGTCGAATGGAGTTCGACGATATAATGAAGTTGAGCTCAGCGATCGTCGAATGGAGTTCGACGATCTGTCGAGGTTGAGCTAGACGATCGTCGACCGGAGTTCGACGAATCGTCGTGCTGAGCTCGACGATATGACTTGGTCTCCAAACACAAAATCTTGGGTCTTCAGGGCAGCTTCCAAACCTAGACTTCTAACCCTTAGACTCAATTCTAATTGACCTATTGAGCTATATAGGAGGTCAAGCAGAGATTCCTAGAGACATAGTGATCCTGACCCAAATTAGTAATAGGGTGTTCCAACAATCTCCCCCTATTTGGGTTAGGATTACTATTTACAAACTTTGGAAAAATTTTAAATAACAACATACAAGCATCAAAGCAGAAAAAAAATAGCTAGACATTGCAGAATCACAGAGATATATAGTATCCAGATAGCAATCAGAAATCACAGAAATTGTCACCTTACATTATCATTTCTTCTCTTTGCCTTTAACAAGTTTAATCTCTCTGTTAGGATTGAGGGCTTCTTTGTTTAACCTGGTATCATCTGCTGCATCCAAATATGTTTGCTTTTTAGGCCTGGGAACTACAGCTTCAGGTTGTAATTCCATATACCTGTCAGCATCAAAGAATTTACTTGAAGCATATCTCTCTAGCTCTTTCTGTCTCTGTTCAGACATTGTTGAAATGTTGGAAGAATCTATTCCTTGTTCTCTAGCCTTTTTAATCTGATCCAGTGTAGCTAATTCCTTTAATCTTGCAGTCCAAGCAGCTGGATTGTTTTCAGGATCCTCAAAAGGTACAGGAGGTTCATATCTGTTGGAGGGATTGTCCTGAGGAGGCCTGGAAGACACATTTTCTTTCAGCTTGTAATGGAAAGGACCAGATGTTGTATCAGAAGAAATTTGTCCTCCCCTAGAATATGGGTGCTGCATGGAGTAACCTTTGGAGTAGATTTGAATATCTCTTTGATTTCCTCTATATCCTCCTCTCCTAGAATGTGAACCCCTGGATTGGCTTTCCCTGTAGTAAGATCTGGCATGAGGCTGATAGGGAGCCTGACTTCTGGCTGGGGGTTGAGCTGCAGAGCTTCCACCTGCACCTGCATCAGGATGAGGTGGTGGAGGAGGATGAGAGTGCTGGAATTGGGATAAACCCTTCTCATATTTTCTCTTTTTCTTCATTGCTTTCAGCTGGTTCTTGGAGTATTTCATCCAGTGTTCAGTGGTTGGGCAGTCATGTAAAATGTAATATGGAATATCATTATTATCCTTAACTTTGGCAGGAGGTACCCTCTTCATTGCTTTGCTCCTTGTCTTTCTTTTCCTGGCAATGGTAGCAGAAGAGTCATCAGAGTCTGTTCTAAATTCATCACTCTCAGAACTCTAGTCATCATAGAGAGCATCTATTTTCTTCATTAGATCCTTCTTGAGTTGAACAGAAGCAGATGAGGCAGAGGTTGTAGCAGCAGATGTTGAAATGGTAACAGTAGAGACAGCAGCAGATGTTGAAACAGAAGCAGAAATGATAGCAGCAGATGGAGTAGAAGTAGTAATAACAACAGCAGCAACAGTAGGCTCTGGAGAGGTGGCAGCAGCAACAACTGTCTCACTAACAGCAACAGAAACAGAAGGAATATCATCAAGGACTGCAAAAGGCTCAAATTCAGGTGCCTCTGACATCAGAATGTCCTTGGAAATTGGTTCATCAGAAATAACAGGAACTTCAGCAGCAGTATCAATATTTGCAGCAGCAGAAGTATCAACATTCTCAGAAGCAACAACAATACATTCTTCAGAAGCAGCAGCATCAACATTTTCAGCAGCTGCAATTACTGAATTTACAAAGGAGGTGATAATGCTAGGGTCACAGCAGGAAAAAGGCACAAGTGCCTTGGATAAATCTTCTGGAGGTTGGACAGCATTGACCTCTAGCAGACAGCTGAAGTATGCAGAGTCAAAAACTGATAGCAAAGACCTGAGGTCTATTGCAAGGACTGCAGCAGGAGGAACTTGTGCTTGAGGCACAGTAACAGCAGTAAGAGGAGGAGCAGCAGAAGAAGCAGTAATAGCAGCAGCAGCAGACAGACAGCTTACAGAAACAGCAGCAGCAGCATGAAGATTCACTTCATATGGCATCTCCCCCTGCCTAGATGCAGACATGTCTGGATCAAGGCACACTGCTGTAGGTGCTGCCTGAGGGAAGAGGGAAGAGAGCCTGGCAGAAAGGGCTGCCACTGACAGGTGTAGTGGAGCCAAGGAGGTCTCCAACAATAGAGAGAGCCTGGGGGCAAGCAGCTCATACAGCCTGTCAGCAAGGGCTGGGAGGTCTACTTGCTCAAGGTTTACTAGAGCAGAGGTAGAAGATGTAGGAGTAGCTGAGGGTTCTGGTAGAGGAGAGCTGGTGAATGGTGGAAGGGATGGCTGAGGTGTTGGTAGGGTGGATATGGAGGACAAGGGAATGGAGATGGATGGGGTGAATGTTGGTTGATCAATGATTTGGTGTAGGAGGTCTTGAAATGAAGTGGAGGAGGAAGGTAACTCAGGAGGGGATGATGGGGAATCATCCATAAAGGAATCATCAAGTAGGGTGAAGGATGGATGAGAGGGTGATGAGGTGACATCAGTTGGAGGGTAGGAGAATAATGGGTGAAATTGTTCTGCTGGTGGAGGTAGATTAGGTTCTGGAGAAGGTGTTGATGTTGGAGATGGGCTGGATATGATGATGGTGGATGGAGCTGGAATGGTGGATGGTAGGGGAAGGGATGGAATTGGAGGAGGAGGAGAGGCAGCAACAGCAGCCAGGTCATCTGCAGGGGCAGAGACCTGTGGAGGAGTGACTCTTAGAGTCCTTGTGCCTGAAGGAGTACTGGAGAAGGGCCTGCTGGGCTTACTGATTTGTCTGTCCCACTTTCCAAAGAGGGCACAAGACAGTCTCTTGGATGCACTTATATGAATTCTAGAGGAGACCAGCAAGGCAGGGCACCTGTGCTGCAGAAACACTCCAATGATTCTCCCAAAGTTAACAAAACTTTTGTTGATTTTATTTTTGATGAGGTCAAAGAAAACCTCTCCCCAATTCAGATTCTTTCTGTCCACAAGAGCTCCCATGAGGCAGAGCTGAAATCTTGATATTGTATCATGGGCAGAGTGCTTTGCCAGTAGCACTTTCCCAACCACATCTGCCATGAACCTATATTCTACATACAGGTTCCTTTTGAAGAGCTTGCTAGGGTTTCCCTCTGAATGACCCATTCTAGCAAGCAGTTCAGAATACTCATCTCCAGATAACTCAGCAGTATCTTCTCCATTTGTCAACTCAAAAACTTCTGATAGAATTGTTGGGGTCAAGGGTACCTGAGTTCCAGCTATAGATCCAACAATGGTAGAGTTATCTTGATTATGGGCAGTATAAACCCACTCCTTTATTTCATCAGATGCCAACTTGATCCTGGTGGTCATTATGGCAGTCAAGTTCTGGTCTTTGAACAATCCCAATATATCTTGAAAAACCTGGTCAGTTGTGCTGAATGATTCCAGGTCGATGTCAAAACCAGCATCAAACTTCATAGCAGCAAGAACAGCAACTGACACAGCCATGGGTACCTGCAAAAATTCAACAAACAAAACGACCAAGTGTAGAACTGTTTGGAGGGAAAGAAAATTCTTGCAGAGAAATCGAAAGCGCAAAAGAGAACGACGGCGAAAAATGAGTTTTATATTAGGGTTCGACGCAGAATTGGAAAGATCGTTGAACTCAGTTTGACGATCGAGGCTTCTAAAGGAATCTGAAGAGTCTTCAACATCGTCGATCTCCGTTCGACGATATTGGAGAGCGTCGAGCTCCGTTCGACGATCGTTCAGAGAACATAATCGTCGAGCGCCGTTCGACGATCGTTGACCGGAAGAGATAGTTCATACTATCTGAAAGACGCTGAACTCCGTTCGACGATTTTGGAAATCGTCGATCTTCATTCGACGATCTTGGGGCAAATCATCGAGCGCAGTTCAGAGATCAGAAAAATTCTAGACACTAAGAAAAATCAGAATGTTTGCCTAGTCTTGGTCAATTTTTAAGCTTTCAAAATCTTGGATATTATTTAAGACTTTCTCCATCTAACATTCCTAACTGATTTAGGAAGAAGGTGTGTTTCTTTTCATCCAAAGGCTTGGTGAAAATATCTCCCCTTTGTAAATCAGTTGGGATATATTGTAATTCAATTTTATTCTTTTCAACATTATCCCTTAAGAAGTGATGCCTAATCTCTATGTGTTTTGTCCTACTATGGAGGACTGGATTTTGAGCTATAGAAATAGCACTAGTATTATCACAAAAGATTTTAGACTTCTCTAAGTTGTAGCCATAGTCTAGGAGTTGGTTTTGAATCCACAAGATTTGTGAACAACAACTGCCTGCAGCCATATATTCAGCTTCAGCAGTTGAAGTTGACACAGATGTTTGTTTCTTACAAAACCAAGAGACAAGTCTGTCACCAAGGAACTAACAAGTTCCACTGGTGCTTTTCCTGTCAATTCTGCATCCAGCATAATCAGCATCTGAGAATCCAGTTAAATCAAATGCTGAATCTTTTGGATACCAGAGACCTAGATTTGGACAACTTTTAACATACCTGAGAATCCTCTTTACTAAAGTTAGGTGTGACTCTCTAGGGCTTACTTGGAACCTAGCACATATACATGTAGCAAACATTATATCTGGTCTACTAGCTGTAAGATACAGTAAAGAGCCAATCATTGCCCTATATGTTGTCTGATCAACAGGTTTCCCATGTTCATCAGCATCCAATACAGCATTAGTAGGCATGGGTGTTTTCATACAAGTTGCTTCAGACATGCCAAATTTCTTAACCAGTTCATTTGCATACTTGGTTTGAGATATAAAGATGCCTTCAGCATGTTTCTTGACTTGCAATCCTAGGAAGAAGGATAGCTCACTCATGCTACTCATCTCAAATTTAGAATGCATCAGGTTAGAAAACCTTCTGCACAATTTGGAGTCAGTAGAACCAAAAATGATATCGTCTACATAAATCTGTACTAGTGGGGTATGGGACTTATGGGTTCTAATGAAAAGAGTTTGGTCTACTCTACCCCTTATAAAACCATTTTCCAAGAGAAAGCATGCTAGGGTCTCATACCATGCTCTAGAAGCTTGCTTGAGACCATATAATGCTTTGTTCAGTCTAAAAACATAATCAGGAAAAGTTGGAGAGATAAAACCTGGAGGTTGTCTGACATAAATTTCCTCTTTGATGTCTCCATTCAAGAAAGCACTTTTGATATCCATCTGATATACTTTGAAGCCTTTATGTGCTGCATAGGCTAGAAATATTCTGATGGCTTCTAATCTTGCAATAGGTGCAAAAGTCTGGTCGTAGTCGATTCCTTCTTCTTGAGAGTATCCCTGAGCAACTAGCCATGCCTTGTTCCTTATAATTACTCCTTGATCATCCAGTTTGTTTCTGAATACCCATTTTGTTCCAACAATGGAGTGATCCTTAGGCTTTGGCACTAGTTCTCATACTTTGTTCCTCTCAAATTGATGCAACTCCTCTTACATTGCAATGATCCAGTGTGGATCTTGCTCTGCATCTTGAATGGACTGAGGTTCAATTTGAGATAGGAAGTAGGTGTGCAACAGGTTTTGGTTGACCTGATTTCTGGTTTGCACACCAGCTGAGATTTCTCCAATTATTTGGGAAATTGGATGGTCTCTTGATGTTACTAAATCAACAGGGGGTGTTGATTGTTCACCAACCTGTGTTGTTGTTTCCTCTTGTGGTACAACAACTGGCTCTTCAAGTTGTTCTTCAATGTGTTGAGCATTTCCTTCATCTTCACTGCTTTCATCCTCTTGAGTAACCTGTAACTTGTTCAAGTCTTCAACTAGAGAATGTTCCTGCAAAGGTTCTATGGTAGAAGAATTCTTCTCCTTGAAAGACATGTTAGTTTCATCAAATGAAATGTGAACAGATTCCTCAATTTTCAAAGATGATTTATTATAGAACCTATAGGCCTTGCTGATCATGGAGTATCCCAGAAACACTCCTTCATCAGCTTTGGCTTGAAATTTTGCTAAATATTTCTTGTCATTATTGTGAATGTAGCAAATACAACCAAAGACTCTAAAATAGTCAACTTTAGGTTTCTTCCCTTTGAGTAATTCATAGGGAGTCTTTCCCTTTAGTTTATGTATCAGACTTCTATTCAGCACATAGTTGGAGGTGTTCAATGCCTCTGCCCAAAAGGATAGAGGTAGGTGAGCATCTGACAACAATGTGGTGGCAGATTCAATAAGGGTTCTATTTTTCCTTTCAGCTACCCCATTTTGTTGAGGAGTTCTAGGAGCTGAGAAAGTATGCCTGATCCCTTCACTCTGACAGAACTCTTGCATAAGAAGAGAATCAAACTCTGTCCCATGATCACTTCTGATCAGGGCAATGTGAGTATTGAACTCAATCTGTATACATTTGAGAAACTTTGTCAGACACTTAAAGTTATCAGACTTCTTCCTTAGAAAGAACACCCAAGTGAATCTAGAGAAGTCATCTACAACTACTAAAGTGTAGGATTTCCCTCCTAGGCTTTGTACTGTGATGGGTCCAAAAAGATCCATGTGTAACAGATACAATATCCTAGGTGAATCACTCTTATTAAGTGACTTAAAGCTGTTTTTAGTTTGCTTGCCTAATTGACAAGCCCTGCAGAGTCCTTCCTTCTTGTAGGGTCCAGAAGGTAGTCCTCTAACAAGGTTGTCCTTGGATAGCCTAGCAATAGTTCTAAGGTTTAGGTGTCCTAATCTCTTATGCCATAAAATATTTGGTCTACAGACAGAATTGAACAAGCAGATATCTACATCAGTTGAAAGAAAATCTACTAGATAGATGTTACCTTTCCTTTTACCTGTCAACACAGTTGTGTTGTCCTCTGACTTGATTTTGCATAAGGCTTTGCTGAAGGTCACCTGGTAGCCTTCATCACACAGCTGACTGATGCTAATTAGGTTGTGCTTCAGTCCTTCCACATAAGCTACCTTCTTGAAAGTTACTGATCCAATCTGGACTGCACCATATCCTTTAGTTTGTCCAAAGTTTGAATCACCAAAGATAACTTTGGGTCCAAGCTTGGCTCTGAAGGATGTGAGATTGTCCTTGTTCCCTGTCATGTGCTTGGAGCACCCACTATTCAAATACCATTGCTGGTTAGATGTTGGATAGGTCTTCACCTGCACATGAGATAATTCATTTGTTTTTGACCCGGTTTACCTTGGGCCTAGGTTGATAACCTTTAAATTCTGAAATGAAAGACATCCCAGGTTGACTCTTATATCCTTCAGGATGATATCTCCTTGGAGGTATAATCCATTCAGTATAAGGGTTAAAGATTTGGGATGAAGGACCCTTAGGATTGAATTTTGATTTGCCTTTGAAAAATTTTCCAGAGCTCTGACCTCTGTTCGACGATCTTGGAGCTGCGTTCGACGATCTTGGGTCAGATCGTCGAGCTTCGTTCGACGGTCGACTATAGCTGAGGTCAGGTATTTGAGATCGTCGACCTGCGTTCGACGACTTTGGCTGAGATCGTCGATCTGCGTTCGACGATTTTGCCTGAGATCGTTGAGCTGCGTTCGGCGATCGTCGATCTTCATTCGGCGATCGTCGATCTCCGTTCGACGATTTCTGCTGGGACTTGGTTTTCTGAGGCAGATCAGAATTTTTCCTAGCAACCTCTACAACTCCCTTTCCTTTGTCAGAAATGAATTTGATTGGAGTTGTTAGAACTATAGGTTGGCTGGATGAAGCACCCAAGCCCAGTGTGCTGTTGAATCTGGAGTTCACTGTGCTTGTGATGTCCATCAGCTTGATGCTTCTCCCATTGAGGGATTCTTCAAGCTTCTTGGCCTCAGAGAGCTCACTTTTCAGTGAAGCTATCTGTTCCCTACAACACTCCAACTCCTGAGAGAGTTTGAGGTTTTCTGACTTTAAAGTATTGTGTTCAGATAATTGATTTCTGAGAGAGATAATTTCTTTCTCAGACTTTAGCAGGTCTAAACACAGTGCTTTAAATTCAGATTTAAAATCCTCTGAACTAAAATCAAAAGAACCAATTACCTGATCTTCTTCAGGTTGAGTCTCTGAATCTGACTCTGACTCCTCTTCTTCTGAATTATGCTGTGAGGCATTGATTGCCATCATGCAGAACTCCTTTTCTTCTGCATCATCCTCATCATCACTGGAGCTGGATGAGGCTTCTGACTCTTCTTCAGTCTCACTCCAGGATTCAGCAACAAACCCTTTTCTTGTATGTTTGTTTTTGCTTGAAGAGGGTTTGCCATTGCCATCCTTTTGGAGTCTTTCTCCTTTCTTCTTTCTTTCATGTCTCTTCTGTCCTTGTTCTTGTTCTCTGGACAGTCAGGAACTATATACCCTGGTTTCCTGCAACCAAAGCAAATAATGTCTTTATTATTGCTAATGGACTTGTCATACCTTGGCTTATCCTGCTCCTTGTATGATCTTCTTCTGAAGTCCTTTCTGGCCATTTTGTAAAATCTTTTGGCCCGCAGACTGAGTAGTTCATCATTGCCTGTGGCTTTATCTTCAGGCAGATCTTCAGTTGCCTTGAAGGCTATGGTCTTCTCTTTTCTTGAGGCTGGTGAAGCAGCCTTCTGTTCTTCCTCTCTATTCTTGATGAGTAGCTCATAAGATTTGAGCTTACCCAACAGAGCTTCAGTGGTGATCTCATTCAGACTTCTGGCATCCTTAATTGGCCAGATTCTTGAGTCCCAAGTGCTGGGGAAGCACATTAGGATCTTGTCATTAAGTTCTGTTAGAGAGATCTCTTTGTCCAATGTTCTGAGTTCACTGACAATTAGACTTAGCCTGTTGTACATGTCTCCCACTGACTCAGTTTCTCCCTTTTTGAAATTCTCATATTGAGAGATGAGATGGGATCTTCTATCCTTTCTCTCATCAGCTGAGCCTGAGACTATTTCTGAGAGTTTGTCCCAAATTTCCTTGGCTGAATTACATTCAACTACCTTTTAAAATATATCATCAGACATTGTCTGAGCTAGGATGTTCATAGCCTTAGCATCAGCTACCTTCCATCTCTTGATGTCAGCATCTGTTCCTGATGGAGGTGGAACAGCATTTGTACTCGTGTTCTCTGGAGGTCTTGGACATACTGTCAAAACAGAGTTAAAGATATCTTCGTCAATAGAATTCATGTAAAGTCTAATCCTTGCTTTCCAAAGTGCAAACTTGGATAGATTGCACACTGGAGGTCTGGTGCTAGCATAATCTTTGTTTTGGGCCATGATTTGTGAAAACAAAATCTAATAATAAAATACAAAAGAAAAACAGATCTAACTAGGGATCTTTGGGTTCAGGTGTTAGCCTGTACAACCAATCAGGTATGGTATGTTTAACCAACCTCTCTCTGATACCAATTGAAAGTGCAGCTAGATCTGATATACTCTAGAGGGGGGTGAATAGAGTATATGGTGCTTTGAAACTTTTTACAACAATTGTTGTAATGAGAGTGAGCAGGGAAGCAATAATAAATCTAATCATAGCACTAAGTTAAACAAAAGCTAAGCACAGAAAAATCATGGCCAGAAACAAACATAAACACAAGCAAAACCAGAAGACACAAGGAAATATAGTGGTTCCCCTAAACTTGGGTACATCCACTCTTCTACCACCCTAGGTAGGAATCCACTGCAGGATGAGTTGATCAGGTGTCCTGGGCACCAATGAGCTTTTGATAAGGTGCTCAAAAACCAAAGAAGATTTTTTGATCAGGTGTCTTGCCACCAATGAGCTTTTGACAAGGTGCTCAAAAACCAAGCTCAAACTTTTGAAGGGAGTTTGAGAAACCCTTTACAGAGAGGGGGTGAGAGAGTGATGGAAGTCTTCTCTTTCTCAAACAACTGAGAAGACTATGTGGATTGTTGATGTCAAAGCTCCCCCTGAATCCTTGAGATCTTCAGGAAGAAAAGCTTTACTGAGGGTGATAGGCCTTCAAAGATTGAACTCCAGCAATAGATGATTTCAGCAATAGCTGAAATGTTGAATGTCTGGAGTCTTGAAAATATATTGGCCTTGAACACTTTGAAAACTAAAGAGATCTGAAGATTTTAGAAAGCTTGATCTCCTTGGATGAGTGTTCTTCAGAATTCTTTTTGACAGAATATTTTTGAATGTGTCTCTGTAATCTCTGTTCTGTGTGTGATTCAAAAAATTCTATCTTTTATTCTCTGGTACAGACTAGAATAACATTCTCTATCAAGAATAGCCGTTAGCCTGCATTGATTGCATCCTTAATTGCAAAATCTCTTCTGGAGGAAAGTCCACAGAAATATTCCTTGAAAAATCCCTTGAAACTTGGTCCAGAAATGAATGAAAACGGCTAGGAAATCTCTGAATTAATTGCAGAATAACTCCTTAACTGATTTGAATTTGAATTAGAAACATCCTGGAAGTTATCTGAAATCGTCGAACTGAGCTCTACTATCGTCGAGCTGAGCTCAGCGATCTGGAAATATACAGCAGCAAAATATCGTCGATCTGAGCTCAAAGATCGTCGAACTGAGCTCAGAGATAAAGATCCAAAGCAGAGTCAAAATCGTCGACCTAAGCTCACCGGTCATCGAATGGAGTTCGACGATATAATGAAGTTGAGCTCAGCGATCGTCGAATGGAGTTCGACAATCTGTCGAGGTTGAGCTAGATGATCGTCGACCGGAGTTCGACGAATCGTCGTGCTGAGCTCGACGATATGACTTAGTCTCCAAACACAAAATCTTGGGTCTTTAGGGCAGCTTCCAAACCTAGACTTCTAACCCTTAGACTCAATTCTAATTGACCTATTGAGCTATACAGGAGGTCAAGCAGAGATTCCTAGAGACATAGTGATCCTGACCCAAATTAGTAATAGGGTGTTCCAATAGATCTGCTTGTTGTAGATTTTGTTATTAGAATTATTTCTTCACAAAACATGGCCCAAAACAAAGATTATGCTAGCACCAGACATCCAGTGTGTAATCTGTCTAAGTTTGCACTTTGGAAGGCAAGGATTAGACTCTACATGAATTCTATTGATTAGGACATTTTTAATTCTATTTTGACAGTGTGTCCAAGACCTCCAGAGAACACAAGTACAAATGTTGTTCCACCTCCTTCAGGAACAAATGCAGAGATCAAGAAGTGGAAAGTAGCAGATGCAAAGGCTATGAATATCTTAGCCTAGACTATGTCTGATGACATATTCCAAAAGGTAGATGAATGCAACTCAGCAAAGGACATCTGAGACAAGCTATCTGAAATAGTCTCAGTATCTGCTAATGAAAGAAAAGACAGAAGATCTCACCTCATAACCCAATATGAGGACTTCAAGAAAGGAGAAGATGAGTCAGTATCAGACATGTATAATAGACTCAGTCTAATAGTCAATGAACTGAAAACTTTGGATAAAGAGATCTCACTGACAGAGCTAAATGATAAAATCCTAATGTGCTTCCCAAGCACTTGGGACTCAAGGATCTGGCCAATCAAGGATGCCAGAAGTCTGAATGAAATCACAACAGAAGCTCTCTTGGGCAAGCTCAAGTCTTATGAGCTGCTCATCAAAAATAGAGAAGAAGAGCAGAAGGCTGCCTCACCAGCCACAAGAAAGGATAAATCAATAGCTTTCAAAGCCACTGAAGATCAGCCCGAAGACAAGGTCACAGGCAATGATGAGCTTGCTTAGTCTACTGGCCAAAAGATTTTACAAAATGGCCAGAAAGGACTTCAGGAAGAGATCATACAAAGAGCATGACAAGCCAAGGTATGATAAATCAAATAATAAAGAAATTATTTGCTTTGGTTGCAGGAAACCAGGCCACATTGTGCCTGACTGTCCAGAGAACAAAAACAAGGACAGAAAGGACAAGAAAGAAAGAAGAAAAGACAAGGACTTCAATAAGAATAGCAATGGAAAACCCTCCTCAAGCAAGAACAAACACACAAGGAAGGGATTTGTTGCTGAATCTTGGAGTGAGACAGAAGAGGAATCTGAAGCTTCATCCATCTCAAGTGATGATGAGGATGATGCTGAAGAAAAGAAATTCTGCATGATGGCTATCAATGCCTCACAACACAATTCTGATGCAGAAGAGTCAGACTCAGAGACTCAACTTGAAGAGGACCAGGTAATAAGTTCATTTGATTTCAATTCTGAGGACTTTAAGTATGAATTTAAAGCACTATGTTTAGACTTATTAAAATTTGAGAAGGAAATCATTTCTCTCAGAAATCAATTATCTGAACACAGTTCCTTAAAATCAGATAACCTCAAACTCTCTGAGGAGTTGGAGTGCTATAGGGAGCAGATAGCTTCACTGAAAAGTGAGCTATCAGAGGCCAAAAAGCTTGAAGAATCCCTAATGGGAGAAGTATCAAGATAATGGACATCACAAGCACAGTGAACTCAAGATTCAACAGTACACTGGGCTTGGGTGCTTCATCTAGCCAACCTATAGTACTAACAACCCCAATTAAGTTTATCTCTGATAAAGGGAAGGGAGTTGTAGAGGTAGCTAGGAAGAATTCTGACTTACCCAAGAAATCAAGTGTTCAACAGAAATCGTCGAATGGAGCTAGACGATCGTCGAATGCAGATCAACGATCTCAGGCAAAATCGTCGAACTTAGGTCGACGATCTCTAAAACCTGAACTCTGCCACAGTCGATCGTCAAACGGAGCTCGATGATCTAACCCAAGATCGTCGAACGCAGCTCAACGATCGTCGAGCAGAGATCAGAGATTTGAAAACTTCTTCAAGGGTAAATCAAATTCAAATCCTAGGGGTCCTTCATCCAGATTTAACCCTTATACTGAATGGATAATACCTAAAAGGAGATATCATCCTGAAGGTTATAAGAGTCAACCAGGGATGTCATTTATTTCTGAATTTAAAGGTTATCAACCTAGGCCCAAGGTAAACTGGGTCAAAAACAACTAAATTGTTTTATGTGGAGGTGAAAACCTATCCAACATCAAACCAGCAATGGTATTTGGATAGTGGGTGCTCAGAGCACATGACAGGAAATAGGGACAACCTCACATCCTTCAAAGCCAAGCTTGGACCCAAAGTCATATTTGGTGATTCAAACTGTGGACTAACAAAAGGATATGGTGCAGTCTAGATTGGCACAGTCACATTCAAGAAGGTAGCCGATGTGGAAGGACTGAAGCACAACTTGATCAGCATCAGTCAGCTATGTGATGAAGGCTACCAAGTGACTTTCAGCAAATCCTTATGCAAGATCAAGTCAGAGGACAACACAACTGTGTTGACAGGTAAAAGGAAAGGTAACATCTATTTAGTAGACTTTCTTTCAACTGAAGTAGATATTTGCTTGTTTAACTCTGTTAGTTGACCTAATATATTATGGCATAAGAGACTAGGGCATATAAACCTTAGAACCATTGCTAGGCTATCCAAGGACAACCTTGTTAGAGGACTACCTTCTGGCCCCTGTAAGAAGGAAGGACTCTGCAGGGCTTATCAATTAGGCAAGCAAACCAAAAATAGTTTCAAGTCACTTAATAAGAGTGATTCACCTAGGATTTTGTATCTGTTACACATGGATCTTTTTGGACCCATTACAGTACAAAGCTTAGGAGAGAAATCTTACACTTTAGTGGTTGTAGATGACTTCTATAGATTCACATGAGTGTTCTTTCTGAGGAAGAAGTCTGATAACTTTAAGTGTTTGACAGAGTTTCTCAAATGCATACAGACTGAGTTCAATACTCACATTGCCCTAATCAGAAGTGATCATGGGACAGAGTTTGATTCTCTTCTTATGCAAGAGTTCTGTCAGAGTGAAGGGATCAGGCACACTTTCTCAGCTCCTAGAACTCCTCAACAAAATGGGGTAGCTGAAAGGAAAAATAGAATCCTTATTGAATCTGCCACTACATTGTTGTCAGATGCTCACCTTCCACTATCTTTCTGGGCAGAGGCAGTGAACAACTCCAACTATGTGTTGAATAGAAGTTTAATACATAAACTGAAGGGCAAGACTCACCTATGAATTACTCAAAGGGAAGAAACGTAAAGTAGATTATTTTAGAATTTTTGGTTGTATCTGTTACATTCACAATAATGACAAGAAATACTTAGCAAAATTTCAAGCTAAAGCTGATGAAGGAATGTTTTTGGGATACTACATGATCAGTAAGGCTTATAGGGTATATAATAAATCAACTCTCAAAATTGAAGAATCTGTTCATATATCTTTTGATGAATCTAACATGTCTTTCAAGGAGAAGAACACTTCTACCATAGAACCTTTACAGGTACACTCTCTTGCAGAATACTTGAACATATTACAAATTACTCAAAAAAGGAAAGCAATGAAGATGAATAAGACATTCAACACCTTAAAGAGAAACTTCTTGAAGAGCCAGTTGTTGTACCACCAGAGGAAACAACAACACAGGTTGGTGAACAATCAACACGTCCTGTTGATTTAGTAACATCAAGAGACCATCCAATCTCCCAAGTGATTGGAGAAATCTCAGCTGGTGTGCAAACCAGAAATCAGGTCAACCAAAACCTATTGCACACTTGCTTCCTTTCTCAAATTGAACCTCAATCCATTCAAGATGCTGAGCAAGATCCACACTGGATCATTGCAATGCAAGAAGAGTTGCATTAATTTGAAAGGAACAAAGTCTGAGAACTAGTACCAAGGCCTAAGGATCACTCCATTATTGGAACAAAATGGGTGTTCAGAAACAAATTGGATGATCAAGGAGTAATTATAAGGAACAAGGCAAGGTTAGTTGCTCAAGGGTACTCTCAAGAAGAAGGAATAGATTATGACCAGACTTTTGCATCAATTGAAAGGTTGGAGGCTATAAGAATCTTCTTAGCATATGCAGCACACAAAGGCTTCAAAGTATACCAGATGGATGTAAAGAGTGTTTTTCTCAATGGAGACATCAAAGAAGAAGTCTACGTCGGACAACCTCCAGGTTTTATCTCTTCATCTCATCCTGATTATGTTTTTAAATTGCATAAAACATTATATGGTCTAAAGCAAGCTCCTATAGCGTGGTATGAGACCTTAGCATGCTTTCTTTTAAAAAATGAATTTATAAGGGGTAGAGTAGACCAAACTCTTTTTATTAGAACCCATAAGTCCCATACCCTACTAGTACAGATCTATGTAGATGATATTATTTTTGGTTCTACTGATTCAAATTTGTGCAGAAGGTTCTCCAATCTAATGCATTCTAAATTTGAAATGAGTAGCATGGGTGAGCTATCCTTCTTTCTAGGATTGCAAATCAAACAACATGCTGAAGGCATATTTATTTCTCAAACCAAGTATGCAAAGTAATTGGTCAAGAAATTTGGTATGTCTGAAGCATCTTGTATGAAAACACCTATGCCTACTAATGCTGTATTAGATGTTGATGAACTTGGGAAACCTATTGATCAGACAACATATAGAGCAATGATTGGCTCTTTACTGTACCTTACAGCTTGTAGACCTGACATAATGTTTGATACATGCATATGTGCTAGATTCTAAGTAAGCCCTAGAGAGTCACACCTAACATTAGTAAAAAGGATTCTCAGGTATGTAAAAAGTTGTCCAAATCTAGGTCTCTGGTATCCAAAAGATTCAGCCTTTGACTTAACTGGATTTTCTGATGCTGATTATTCTGGATGCAGAATAGACAGGAAAAGCACCAGTGGAACTTGTCAGTTTCTTGGTGACAGACTTGTCTCCTGGTTTTGCAAGAAACAAACATCTGTGTCAACTTCAACTGCTGAAGCTGAATATATGGCTACAGGTAGTTGTTGTTCACAAATATTGTGGATTCCAAACCAACTCCTAGACTATGGCTACAACTTAGAGAAGTCAAAAATCTTTTGTGATAAAAGCAGTGCTATTTCTATAGCTCAAAATCCAGTCCTGCAAAGTAGGACAAAACACATAGAAATTAGGCATCACTTTCCATGGGATAATATTGAGAAAAATAAAATTGAACTTCAATATATCCCAACTGATTTACAAAGGGGAGATATTTTCACCAAACCCTTGGATGAAAAGAAACACACCTTCTTCCTGAATCAGTTAGGAATATTAGATGGAGGAAGTCTAAAATAAAATCCAAGATTTTCAAACGCTAAAAATGACCAAGACTAGGCAAACTTCTTAATTTTTCTAGTGTCTAGAGTGTTTCTGATCTTTGAGCTGCGCTCGACGACTTTCCCCCCGATCGTCGAACGGAGATCGATGCTTACCGAAATCGTCGACCAGAGTTCAGCGCTTCTCAGATAGTGCTCAACTATCTCTCCAGGTCAACAATCGTCGAACGTAGCTCGACGATTTTATTTTCTGAACTATCATCGAACGGAGCTTGACGCTCTCCAATATCGTCGAACGGAGATCGACGATGTTGATGACCTTTCAGTTTCCTTTAGAAGCCCAGATCGTCGAACTGAGTTCAACGATCTTTCCCTTTCTGCGTGGAACCCTAATATAAAATTCATTTTTCGGCCGTCGTTCTCCCTTTGCGCTTTCTTTCTCTCTGCAAATTTTCTCTTTCCCTCCAAACTTCTCTACACTTGGTCGTTTGGTTGTTTATTCTTTGCAGGAATAAATGGTCGTCTCAGTTGCAGTCCTGGCCGCCATGAAATTCGATGCAGGTTTTGACATTGACATGGATTCTTTCAGCACCAGTGATCAAATCTTTCAAGATATTCTAGAACTTTTCAAGGAACAAAAGCTAGTTACAATCATGTCCACCAGGATCAAATTAGCTGCTGATGAAATAAAGGAATGGGTATATACTGCCCACAACCAGGATCAGAATACAGTGATTGGAACAATATCTGGAACCCAGGTACCTCTGACACCTACTATCTTGACAGAGGTTTTTCAATTACATTCTGGAGAGGATTCTGCTGAAATGTCTGGAGAAGAATTTTCTACTATGCTTGATAGAATGGGACATTCAAATGCAAACCCTAGCAAACTCCTGAAGAAAAATCTATCTATGGAGTATAGATTTTTGGCTGATGTTGTAGGAAAGGTGTTATTGGCCAAGCACTCAGCCCATGATACCATCTCCAGGTATCAGCTATGTTTGATGGGTGCTCTTGTGGATAAGAAACAACTGAATTGGGGAGAAGTCTTCTTTGATCTGATTAAGAAGAAGATCAACAAGAATTTTGTTAATTATGGGAGAATAATAGGGCTGTTTCTTCAGAATAGATGCCCTGCTCTGCTAGTTTCCAATGGGGTGCACATCAATGCCTCCAAGAGGCTCTCCTGTACCCTGTTTGGAAAGTGGGACAGGCAAATAGTGAAGCCCAGCAGGCTCTCTGCAAGTGCAACTTCAGGCACAAGGACTGTTGCAGTCTCTTCCCCTCAAGTCTCTACCCCTGCAGAAGACTTGCCTGCTTCTCCTCCTCCTCCTCTTATTTAATCTACACCAGTCACATCCACCATTATAGTTTCATCCACCATCATAATTTCCAGCCCATCTCCAACTTCTATTCCTTCTCCACCTCTACCAATAATAGAAGAAATCTTCCACCCTTTACATCACTACCCACACCAAGACATTGATTCATCCTCCCACATTCCATCCTTCAATCTGATGGATGATTCCTTTATGGATGATTCCCCTTCATCCCCTCATGATCTACCATCTTCATCCACATCCTATCAACAATTGCTTCAAGATATCGTTGCACAACCCTCCTTCACACCCTCTATTTCAACCCCATTATTTTCAATTTCCACAATCCCCATACCTCAACCTTCATTTCCACCATCCACCAGCTCTCTACCCACATCTCCAGTTGCTCCACCTTCAGTCCCTACCTCTGCTCAAGTCCCTCTTGAGCATGTAGATATTCCAGCTTTAGCAGACAGACTCTATGAGCTGATAGCTCCCAGGCTATCACTCTTGTTGGAGACCTCCTTGGCTCCACTTCTCAAGTCAGTTGCAGACCTGTCTGCCAGGCTCTCCTCTCTCATTCCTCCTCAGGCAATCCCTTCCTTTGGGTGCCTTGATCCAGCTATCTCTGAATCTAGGCAGGGGGAGATGCCTCATGAAGGTGATAGATTGCCTGTTGCTGCTCCTGCTGCTGCTGTTACTTCAACTCAAGCTCAAGCCTCAACATCTCAAGTTGCAGTTTTCTCAATGGACCTCAGGTCACTATTATCAGAGTTTGATTCTACTTATTTCAGCTGTCTTCCAGAGCACACTGCAGTCCAACCATCTGAAGATCTCTCTAAGGCCATTGTGCCTATTTCAAGCTGTGACACCAGTTTAATACATTCTTTTGTACAGTCCCTTTTTGTTGCTGCTCCTTCAGTTTCTGTTGAAAGTATTGATATTGTTGATATTGCTGTTAATTCTGATGCTTTAATATCTGAGGATATACATATGACAGAGGAACTTATTCTTGAGCCTGCTGTTATTGCTGTTGTTGCCCCTTCTAGTGATGATTTTCCAGCTTCAACTGATACTACTGCTGTTGTTGTTTCTGTTGCTAAAACTGTTGTTGCTGAATATGTTGAATCTGAATCTGCTGCCCCAGCTACTGCTGTATCTACTGCTACTGCTACAACTTCTTCTGCCAGTTTTGCTTCTACCCCTCTTCCTGATACTATTGCTGCTACTGATGTTGTCTCTGCTGTTACTTCTACTTCATCTCAACAACAAAAAGACTACCTTAAAAGGATTGATGCACTATATGATGATCAAAGCTCAGAAAGTGATCAGTTCAGGACTGATTCAGATGACTCCTCTGCTACTATTGCAATAAAAAGAAAAGATAGAAGCAAAGCTATGAAAAGGGTTCCTCCAGCAAAAGTCAAAGACACAAATGATATTCCATACTACATTCTACATAACTGCCCTATCACAGAACATTGGATGCAATATTCCAAAAATCAACTAAAGGCTATGAAGAAAAAGAGGAAGTATGACAAAGTATCAACCCAATTCAATCCTCCTCCTCTTCACCAGGTGCAGGTGAAGGTGGTAGTTCTGCATCTCAACCCTCTGCCAGAAGCCAAACCCCTTATCAACCTCAAGGAAGATCCCAGTACAGGGGAAGCCAATCCAGAGGCTATCAGCCAAGAAGTGGAAGCTATAGAGGAAACTAAAGTGAATTTCAAGTTTATTCCAAAGGGTATTCGAGACAACACCCATATTTAAGGGAAGGACAAGCTTCCACTAATACTAATTCAGGTCCCTTTCCCTACAAGCTTAAAGATCTAGTCACCTCCAGAGCTCCTCCAGACAATCCCTCAAACAGATATGAGCCTCCAGTTCCTTTTAAGGATCCAGAGAACAATCCTACTTCATGGACAGTTAGGATGAAAGAGTTTGCTTGCTTTGGACCAGATCAAGAAAGCCAGAGAGCAAGGCAAAGACACTTCCAGTATTACTACATTATCAGATCAAAGGAAAAAAGAACTTGAAAGATATTCATCCAGCAAGTTCTTTGATTCTGAAAGCTACATGAAGCTGCACACTGAAGCTGTAGTGCCCAGGCCTAAGCAACAAACCTCTTTAGGTGCAGCTGATGACAGGAGATCTAAAAAGGAAGCTCTCAATCCAAACAGGGAAATAGTCCTTATAAAGAGCAAGTAAAAGGAGTAATTCTGTAAGATGACAGTACATTTTGATTTCTGATCTATCTGAGATTATGTCTGTGATTCTGCAATGTTTTGCTTGTTATATTGTTGCTTTGTATGTTTTTAATTTTTCCAATATCTGTAAATAGTAATCCTAACCCAAATAGGGGGAGATTGTTGGAACACCATATTACTGATTTGGGTCAGGATCACTATGTCTCTTAGGAAACCTATTTTGACCTCATTGTATAGATCTAAAGGTCAAGTAGAATTGAGTCTAAGGGTTAGTAGTTAGGTTTGGAAGCTGCCCTCAAGACAGGTTTTTCTGTTTTGGAGAACAAGTCATTTCGTCGAGCTCAGTACGACGAATCGTCGAACTCCATTCGACGATCGTTGAGCTCACTTCGACGGATCGTCGAACTCCATTCGACGATCGCTGAGCTCAACTTCAACAAGTCGTCGAACTCCATTCGACGATCTTCGAGCTCAGATCGATGATCTTGACTCCAGTTTGAGTCCAAATCTCTGAGCTCAGTTCGACGATAGTTGAGCTCAGATCGACGATCTCTGTTTCTGTCTAAGTCCAAATCTCTGAGCTCAGTTCGACGACAGTGGAGCTCAGTTCGACGTTTTTCTGAAGAGTTCAATGATTTTCAAGATTCAAATTCAGACAGTTGAAGAATTATTCTCAGCATTTAATTCAGAGATCTTGTAGCCGTTTTTAATTAATCTGGAGCAAGTTTCAAGGAATTTTCAAGGAATGTTTTATTGGACTTTCCTCTAGAAGACAAAAGCAATTAAGGAAGTAATTAATGACAGGCTAACGGCTATCTTGGATAGAGGATCATTTCTATTCAGACAAAGGAATAAAACATAAGATTTTTCATTCCTGCTCAAGAAGAACAAAAAGTTAGAAAAATATTCTCTGCAACAACAATAATTACATTTCTCACACAATAACAATCACACAAGAGAAAGAAAGAGAGTTCCAGACATTCTCAGTCTCAAAGATTCATACAAGAACACATCCAAAGGAGATCAACTAACTGAAATTTTCAGATCTTTCTTGATTCAAGTGTTCAAAGGCCATCATCATTCAAGACTCCATACACCTCACATTTCAGTTACTGCTGAAATCATCTATTACTGGAGATCAATTTTCTGAAGGTCTATCACCCTACTGCAAAGCTTCACTTCCTGAACAACTCAAGATCTCAGGGGGAGCTTTGACAACATCCACTATCTTCTCTCTGACTGTTGATAGAGAAGATCATCTCATCCCTTTCTCTCTATCTCTGCTGTACAGGGTTTTTCAAACTCCCTTCAAAAGTTTGTGTTTGCTTTCTGAGACCTTATCAAAACTCAGTGGTGGCAAGACACCTGATCAAAAAATCTGGTTTGGTTTTTGAGCACCTTATCAAAAGCTCATTGGTGCCCAGGACACCTGATCAACTCATCCTGCAGTGGATTCCTACCTAGGGTGGTAGAAGAGTGGATGTACCCAGGTTGATTGGGGAACCACTATAGCTCCTTGTGTCATCTGGTTGCTTGTCTTTATTTTTGTTTCTGGTTGTTGCTTGTGATTGCTTTGTGATTATTCTTATTTAGATTACTTTATATTATTTGCTTCCCTGTTCACTTAGGATTACAACAACTGTTGTAAAAAGTTTTTAGCAAGCACCATACTCTATTCACCCCCCCCCCTCTAGAGTATATCAGATCTAACTTGCACTTTCAAACTCGCCTGTGGAGGGAGAGGGGTTGGGGTGCTTGGGCTGCAGCCCGGTAATATGCTCGTTAATTGACCACTCGGGTGTAGTGGAGAGGTGTTACACAACACATTCATTTATCATATATATATAAATGAGAATTGCATGCACATTTATCACATGAAAATATTCAAGGCCAACTCTTATTAATTTCATTGATAGAGATTTGATATTGCTACACTATTGATTCATTACAAGATATTAATTAAATATTTAAAGAACCCTAAGGCTTGTAGCCTCATATAAGCTCTTCTTTGATGAACTTGAATCAGCATCCTTGGTAATAGCAGTCTTCTTCAAGTTTTTATTTTTGTTCTCCTGTCATTTGAAGTAAAGGAATGGCTTTGGAATATATCTGGAAGGCATTTTCTTATGGTTTGTTGGATCCCTAGTTTGATTTGGGCTAGGTTCACTAACTAGGATGTTTGACCCACCATATATAGCCAGGGTCATGTCATTGTGTCCTAGAGTTTAGGCTAAGTCCTTAGATTCAACCTTGCATGGACCAGCTAACTGAAGACTGCAGAAGACACAGGCTTAGAAGAATATCAAGTTTAGGAAGTGAGTTCAACGTTCGTGGAACTCAGCTCGACGAAAGTCGTGCTCCGCTCGACGAACTCAGAGTTACTTCTCTGAGTTAAGCTCAACGATATTCGAGCTCAGGTCGACGAATTCTGGAAGTTCAACTTCAACACATTCTGTCAGAGTACTTTCACTGAACTCAGGCCGACGAAGACAAGTTATCAGCTCAAAGGAACTTGGTCCATAGAATTGGCAGATCATCCACAGAAAGCAGTTCTCTGAACTCAGGTCAATGAACAAGAATTCTCAGGTAGACGAACATGATTTCTCTGGTCGACGAACTTGGATCTCAGGTCGACGAAATATGTTCTTTGGTCGGCGATTGATAAGTTATAAATACACCTATTTTTATGTACATTATCTAAGTAGTTTTCGTTTTATTTTGTTGTTTTTTGTTAAATTTCTTCAATAAAATGCTCTTTTTATTGTAAATATTTTGTTAACTTATTTTATTTTATTTTTCAGAAAACATCCAAAAATCTGCCTAAAACAGTAATGTCACGCCCGTGTACTTACTGGTCACGCCCGTGACCTGGGCGTGACACGTCAAATTCCAGAGAAGCAGCATTTTTTGAAGAAAAATCATGTGACACGCCCAACGTCACGCCTGTGTCATGTGACATGCTCCGTGACCGACCCCCCGTGTCACCATGCTCGACGTTTTGCTCTCGACGATCGTCGACCAACCTGACACGCCAAGCATCACGCCCGTGACCTAGGGCGTGACTCCTCCCCATGGCCCGACAAACCGCCGCCGGTGACTTTTTGACGCAAACGACGCTCAGTTCAACCTCCCCGACACGCCCACTGTCACGCCCGTGACCAGGGGCGTGACTTCCACGTGGACCTCCCGAAGTCAACAATGCCATCAAATCGCCGAAATCAGATGATGAATAGTGTCGACACGCACACTGTCACTCCTGTGACCTGGGGCGTGACCGCCGCATTTTCTGCCGCAAAATCAAATCTCCAATCAAATCGACGGCCGTCATATGAATAGTGTCGACACGCCCCCAGACACGCCCGTGTCATAGGGCGTGTACTTGGAAAATTTTGTCTATAAATTGGCAGCTGCTGTATGAATTCCTGTTCCAAATTTTTGAACCATTTTGTTGACAAGGGCTGCTGTTTGGAGCTTGCTTTAGTGTTATGTAAGGACCCCCCCCCCTCCTTCTTAAGTTTATTTGTTTAGGCTCTTGTAATCAACTTCTTTTGTAATAAATATCATTAGTTTTCATCCTTACATGCTCTGAAATTTCTCTTATGGCCTCCTTTTCACCAATCTTATGTATTTATGTTTTCATTTTCATATTGCGTGTTTGCATGTATGAGTTAAATTTGTGAAATTTATGTTTTAAATCGAAAAAACTTTTGTTTTACTTTCATTTTTCTCAAAATTTCTACCCGTTATTTTAGATATTTTCCTTATCATACTCTTTAAAATTGGTTAGACTTGGGATTTTTATGCTTCCATATTCATTCTTATGAACTTGTAAAACGATAAAAAAGGTGGTTTTCATTCCTCTTAACTTAGATTTCTATTAGTTTTGATTATAAAACAGTTGCTTCTTTTTAGCTTTCTTCCACTTTTTAAACCGTTTTACAAAGCTATAAGAATGTATAATGCGTTATTTTAATTTTTCAACAACTTTGATTTTAGCAATTATGTAAAAAGATTTTTGCTCAAACAATTTTTATTTCTACTTTTTATGCATTTCTATCAAAATCTAACGGTAAAAATGTAAACGTTTTAATTTTTCAGGCACTTGTTATTCTCGATTTAATATGAAAACTTTTTGCTCAAACAAATTTTATTTTGTCTTTTTATGCATTTCTACCAAATTCTAGCGGTAGAAATGCAGTTGTTTTAATTTTTAAATAACTTTGTTTTTCTTATTTTTTCGCATGAGTGCGTGAGTGTATGAGATAATTTTCATCTCCTGATTTCAATTATGTAAGTGTGTGTGTGTTTACTTATGTTGAGTGCGTGAGTATTTACTTTCTGAAGAGTGTGTGCGTATGTTGCAGTTATCTTCCGCCTTCTTCCTAGGAGTTAAATGGCTGGCATTTACTTTCTGAAGAGTACGTGCGTGTGTTGTCTTTATTCATTTTCCGTCTACTCATTTGAGTTAAATGATAGGTTTTTTAGCTTTTGCCTACTCGCTAGGAGTTAAATGGCCGGACTTCATTTCCCGCCTACTCGTTTGAGTAGGACTTGTAATTTTCAGTTTTTATTTACCGCCTACTCATTTGAGTTAAATGGCAGGTCTTTATTTTTCTGTAATTATTTGTGTAGTACTTGTACTTGTATTTATTTCCGCCTACTCGCTAGGAGTTAAATGGCAGGACTTTATTTTTTGCCTACTCATTTGAGTAGAATTTGCGTGCGTGAGTTTTCATTTCAAGTAGAGTGCGTGAGTGTGTGCATTTATTTTCTCCTACTCGTTTGAGTAGGACTCGCTTTATTTCTCCCGCCCACTCATTTGAGCCGGGACTTGTAATTTTCCTGCTTTCATTTCAGTCCTACTCGTTTGAGTAGGACTTGCACTTTACTGCTTTTCTTTACTGCTTTCTTTTATCTGTTTCATTTACTGCTTTATTTATTACTTTCATCACCTGCCGTCCCCATTACGATGAGTGGCTAACCGTTCTTAGCACTCAGTATCAAAGAGCATTGGGACAAATAAAATTGCTTTAAATAATTAAAGGTCCTGTTTTTCTAATTAATTAAAATTACTTAAGGTTTGCCTAGGGTTTACGAAGCGTAAAACCACATAATCGATGTGTGGTCTCTATTTCCGTAGTTCATGCGCTAGCTTGCCGAGAGGCCGTGCGTATGGACCGATCGCCCCTCGGTAAAGAGAGTTCCGCACTAACCCTCGAGAGAGGAGGCGCGTAAACTCTACTGGATTGGGTTCCCCACCCAATAGCGGGGTTCTTAGCGTAATGCGGGCGTTAAGAGGAATCCTTCATCGGACGAGAGCCCGGTCGAATAGTCTTAGCGTTTATGTGAGCGATATTCCTATAGCTAGGTGAGCTCATTTTAGTGGAACCTCCACGGCCAAGTTTCCGCCTTAATTAATTTGAAATTTAGGATCTCTTTTTATTAAAAGTTTATTTTAGTTCAATTTTATTCGGTGCCATCGAGCTAAGCTCTTCATCGGATCAACCTTTTTAATTGCTTTTATTTTCTGCCTTTCTTTTATTATATATAAAAATAAAAAAATATTACCCGACAAGTTAAATATTGGTAAAATAATAGACCCCTCCAGGGAAGAGTAGAAATAATCGACCATACCCCGAGAACAATACGACCTCGATATTCCACACCGGAATATCTTGTACTACAAACGATATGTGCACTTGCCTCCTTTCGTTAAAACTCGACTCAACTATTTTTATATCCAAATAATAAATCTGTGTGCCCCTTTTCTAAATAAACCCAAATCACCTGCTTTCTCAAATAAAATCGCCCGGGGCGTCACGGGCTCGTAATAAGTTTTCGAGTTTTAACACGCATCAACGATTCCTGAGCAGTTCCAGACTTGGAAATTTCCCTTATTTTGTCCTTATTTTATAGCAGTAATTTCTGAGTAATTAATGCTTATATTCTCTGAATATAGCCATTAGTGGCAGCATTGATTATGGTCTTCATCAGGTTAATTACTTGTTGTTTTTAATGGGATAGTTGCGGAAATTTATTAATGAAAATATTCTCTCCAGGCTCATTTCATTCTCTAGGTAGTGATCATTTAATGCAAAGGAATTCAAAAATCAAAGGAGAATTCGACTGAACATATAAAAGGGATTTTCTCTTTCAGTCGATAGCAGAACATATAGAGAACAAGACAGAATACAAGAAATCATTCAAGAGAAAGAATTATTTTCTATCTTCATCAAGTGTTCTTCTTCCAGCAAGCTTCCAAGAGACAATCAACTTCAATTTGTCTACAACTTTCTGGAGAATTTTTTTTAATAAGACCTACTCACCCTACAAAGCTCTTAATCTTCCTGAACAGAACTTCATCTCAGGTGGAGCTTTGACACCATCAAGGATCCACAAGTTTTCTCAGTTGTTTTGAGAAAAGAGAAGACAACATATAGCTTTTTTTGTTTCACCCCACTGTACACAGGGTTCTAGCTCCCTTTAAAAGTTAAACACTTGGTTGCAAGTCTCTTGAACAAATGACTTGATTTGGTTTTTGGGCACCTGATCAAAAGCCTGAAGGGTTTCCTGATCTACCTGAATCAGATCTTATGGTGGCAGGCCCCTGAGCAAAAACCTGATTGGTGGCAGGGCACCTGATCAAAAACCTGAGTGGATTCCTATCAGGGTGGTAGAAGAGTGGATGTACCCAAGTTTTAGGGGAACCACTATAAAATTCTTGTGTCGTCTGTGATGCTATCTTATTTTTACTGTGTGCTGCTTGCTGAATAGTTTAGTTCTCTTTCTGCACTATCGGATTACACATATAAGTATTACTATTTTAATTCCACAATAAAAATCTAACAAGACTTTAAAATACTCTATTCACCCCCCCCCCCCCTCTAGAGTCAAACAGTCAACCCCTCGGGTGGTATCTTTCATACCATCCTTTAATTGGTATCAGAGCCTTGCTTTCTTTGGTTTCATAGATTCACATCTGAAACAAGATCCTTGTTACATTGTTTTTCTCTTCTTTAGTTTTTCTATTGTTACAGCAATGGAACATAATAAAGATTATGCTAGCACCAGACCTCCAGTCTGCAACTTGAACAAATTTGCACTCTGAATGGCAAGAATCAAGCTTTACATGAACTCTATTGATGAGGATATTTTCAATTCAATTTTGATAGGTCCTCCTCAACCAACAGCTTCTACATCCAAATCAACTTTAAGCACTCATACAGTTCCACCACCTAAGTGGACTGATGCTCAGAAGAAAGCCAAAATAGCTGATGCAAAAGCTATGAATATACTGGCCCAAACTATGTCAGATGACATATTAAAAAAAGGTGGCTGAATGCACTTCTGCCAAAGAAATCTTGGACTCTCTAAACCAAATGGTGGCAGGCTCAACAAATGAGAGAAAGGACAGAAGATCCCTCCTAATATCTCAATATGAGAACTTCAAGAAGGAGGAATCTGAAACAGTGGCTGAGATGTATAACAGGCTTAATGTTATCATCAATGAACTAAAGACGCTGGATAAAGATATCTCCTTAATTAAGATTAATGACAAGATCCTAATGTGCTTCCCTAGCACTTGGGATTCCAGGATCTGGCCAATCAAAGAAGCCGGAAGTTTGAATGAGATATCCACTGAATCTCTGCTTAGAAAGCTAAAATCCTATGAACAGTTAATCAAGACCAGAGAGGCTGCTGAATTGAAGGCCTCAACCTCTTCAAGGAAGGAGCACAATATTGCTTTCAAAGCAACAGAAGAATCAGAAACCCTTCCTTCCAATGAAGAGTTGATTTGTTTGCTGGCCAAAAGGTTCTACAAACTGGCCAAGAAAGACTACGGGAGAAGACCATACAAGAGTGATGATAAACCTAAGTATGACAGAACTCCTACCAAGGAGATTGTCTGCTTTGGATGCAGAAAGCTTGGGCACATTCTTCCTGAATGACTAGAAGCTCAGAAAATTGATAGAAGAAAAGAGAAAGAGAGTAAAACGGACTCAAGCAGGAACTCAAGCAAACACTCCTCCAACAAATATAAAAGAAAGGAAAAAGGCTTCATTACTAAAACATGGAGTGATACTGATGAAGACACCTCATCTTCCAGCTCTAGTGAAGATGAAGAAGAATTCAAGGTAAGAGAAGTCTGCCTCATGGCAATCAATACCTCATGCAGCAGGCCTGATGCTGAAGACCAAGCAGAAACTCATTCTGAGGACTCAGAAGAGGAATCAGAGACAGAAGAGGACCAGGTAATCTCTTCTTCTGATTTTAATTCTATTGATTTTAAAAATGAATTCAAAGCTTTATATAATTACCTAATAAATTCTGAAAAATAAATCAAAATGCTAAGAGATAGGCAAGCTGAATTTGATAATCTATTTGCTGAAAGCACTAAGCTCAAGGATGATTTAGTTTTAGCAAATGAACAAATCATTTCTCTAAAAACAGAATTATGTGAGGCCAAGAAAATTGAGGAATCTCTCAATGAGAGAAGCCTTAAGCGGATGGACATCACAAGCTGGGCTTGCGTGCTTCATCAAGCTTACCTCCCATACTTAAGAAAAATATACTGACAACCCCCATAAAATTTGTTCCAAAAAAGGGAAAGAAGTTATATACAATAAACAACCCACAGAAGGCTTACTTAAATCTAAAAACCAACAAAATAGAAACAAGAAAAACTTAAATAAAAATAATGTTCAGCAGATTTCGTCGAACTCCGATCGACGAAATGTGTCTAGTTCGTCGAACTTCGATCGACGATCAATGAACGCTAGCATTAGCCATAATAATTTGTCTTACTGCGATCAACGAATCCTGTATGGTTCTTTGAGCAGAGATCGACGAACTTTGGGCCCAGAAAATGAATGTATTCATTCTCTGAGTAGAGATCGACGATCTCATCCCATCTCGTTGAACTCCGATCGACGAACTTACAATATTTTGCCGAACACAGTCAGACTTAACAAAAGTTATAACTTTAACAGAAATTTTAATCAACCTAGAAAACATGTTAATCCATTTGGTAATTGGAAAATTCCACCTATGAGATACCATCCCTTATGATATAAATCTCAACCTGAATTTTCTGTTATATCAAGTTTTTCATATCAGAAAAATAAAGGGCCCAAGGTAATCTGGGTCAAGAACCACTAATTTTTTCCTTCGCAGGTAAAGAGCTATCCAGCTTTAAATCAACAATAGTATCCGGACAGTGGATGCTCCAAGCATATGACTGGCAACAAGGACAACCTAAATAATTATAAGTCCAAGGTGGGACCAAAGGTGATCTTTGGTGACTCAAATTGTGGCCAGTCTAAAGGCTTTGGAGAAGTTAAGATTGGAACCGTCACTTTCAAAAAGGTTACATATGTAAGTGGACTGAAACATAACCTCATCTCCATAAGTCAACTATGTGATGAAGGTTATCAGGTATCTTTTAACTCAAGCTCTTGTATTATTTTCTCTAAAGAAAAACCAAACTTTTTTAATTGGAAATAGACAAGGCAATATATATTTAGTTAATTTTCAATCTGCAACATCAGATATTTGTTTATCTAATCTTGATAGCAATCAAAATGATTTATGCCATAAAAGATTAGGTCATGTTAATCTGAAAAACATTGCTAGGTTATCTAAAGACAACTTTGTTAGAGGATTGCCTTCTGGTCCCTACAAGAAGGAAGGCCCCTGCAGGGCTTGTTAATCTAAAATTCTTGTGTCATCTGTGATGCTATCTTATTTTTACTGTGTGCTGCTTGCTTAATAGTTTAGTTTTCTTTCTGCACTATCTGATTATACATATAAGTATTACTATTTTAATTCTGCAATAAAAATCTAACAAGACTTTAAAATACTCTATTCACCCCCCAGCCCCCTCTAGAGTCAAACAGTCAACCCCTTAGGTGATATCTTTCATACCATCCTTCAATTGGTATCAAAGCCTTGTTTTCTTTGGTTTCACAAATTCACATCTGAACCAATATCCTTGTTAGATTGTTTTTCTCTTCTTTAGTTTTTATATTGTTACAGCAATGGCACAGAATAAAGATTATGCTAGCACCAGACCTCCAGTCTGCAACTTGAACAAATTTGAACTCTGGAAGGCAAGAATCAAGTTTTACATGAACTCTATTGATGAGGATATTTTCAATTCAATTTTTATAGGTCCTCCTCAACCAACAGCTTCTACATTCAAATCAACTTCAAGCACTCATGTAGTTACACCACCTGAGTGGACTGATGCTCAGAAGAAAGCCAAAATAGCTGATGCAAAAACTATGAATATACTGGCCCAAACTATGTCAGATGGCATATTTCAAAAGGTGGCTGAATGCACTTCTGCTAAAGAAATCCGGGACTTTCTAAACCAAATGGTGGCAGGCTCAGTAGATGAGAGAAAGGACAGAAGATCCCTCGTAATATCTCAATATGAGAACTTCAAGAAGGAGGAATCTGAAATAGTTGTTTAGATGTATAATGGGCTTAATGTTATCATCAATGAACTAAAGACCCTGGATAAAGATATCTCCTTAATTGAGATTAATGCAAAGATTTTAATGTGCTTCCCCAGCACTTGGGATTCCAGGATCTGGCCAATCAAAGAAGCCGGAAGTTTGAATGAGATATCCACTAAATCTCTCCTTGGAAAGCTAAAATCCTATGAATAGTTAATCAAGACCAGAGAGGCTGCTGAATTGAAGGCCTCAACCTCTTCAAGGAAGGAGCACAATATTGCTTTCAAAGCAACCGAAGAATCAGAAACCCTTCCTGCCAATGAAGAGTTGATGAGTTTGTTTGCCAAAAGGTTCTACAAACTAGCCAAGAAAGACTTCGGGAGAAGACCATCCAAGAGTGATGATAAACCTAAGTATGACAGAACTCCTACCAAGGAGATTGTCTTCTTTGGATACAGAAAGTCTGGGCACATTCTTCCAAAATGCCCAGAAGCTCAGAAAAAAGATAGAAGAAAATAGAATGATATTAAAAAGAACACAAGCAGGAACTCAAGCAAACACTCCTCCAACAAATATAAAAGAAAGGAAAAAGGCTTCATTGCAGAAACTTGGAGTGATACTGATGAAGAGACCTCAACTTCCAGCTCCAATGAAGATGAAGAAGAAGCCAAGGTAAGAGAAGTCTACCTCATGGCAATCAATGCCTCATGCAGCAGGCATAATGCTGAAGACCAAGCAGAAACTCATTCTGAGGACTCAGAAGAGGAATTAGAGACAGAAGAGGATCAGGTAATCTCTTCTTTTGATTTTAATACTATTGTTTTTAAAAATGAATTCAAAGCTTTATGTAATGGCCTAATAAAATCTGAAAAAGAAATCAAAATGCTAAGAGATAGGCAAGCTGAATTTGATAATCTATTTGCTGAAAACACTAAGCTCAAGGATAATTTAGTTTTAGCAAATGAACAAATCATTTCTATAAAAACAGAATTATGTGAGGCCAAGAAACTTGAGGAATCTCTCAATGAGAGAAGCCTTAAGCTGATGGACATCACAAGTACAGTCAATGCCAGAAAAATGACAAGCTGGGCTTAGGTGCTTCATCAAGCTTACCTCCCATACTTATGAAAAATATACTAAACAACCCCCATAAAATTTGTTCCAGAAAAAGGAAAAGAAGTTATATACAATAAGCAACCCACGGAAGGCTTAATTAAATCTAAAAACCAACAAATAGAAAAAAGAAAAACTTAAATAAAAACTATGTTCAGCAGATTTCGTCGAACTCTGATCGACGAAATGTGTCTAGTTCGTCGAACTTCGATCGACGATCTATGAACGCCAGCATTAGCCATAATAATTCATCTTACTGCGATCGACGAATCGTGTATGGTTCTTCGAGCAGAGATTGACGAACATTGGGCCTATAAAATGAATGTATTCATTATCTGAGTAGAGATCGACGATCTCATCTCATCTCGTTGAACTCCGATCGACGAACTTACAACATTTCGTCGAACCCTGTCAGAATTAACAAAATTATAACTTTAACAGAAATTTTAATCAACATAGAAAACCTGTTAATCCATTTGCTAACTGAGAAATTCCACCTAGGAGATACCATTCCTTATGATATAAATCTCAACCTGAATTTTCTGTTATATCAAGTTTTTCATATCAGAAAAATAAAGGGCCCAAGGTAATTTGGGTCAAGAACCACTATTTTTTCCTTTGCAGGTAAAGAGCTATCCAGCTTTAAATAAACAATGGTATCCGGACAGTGGATGCTCCAAGCATATGACTGGCAGCAAGGACAACCTAAATAATTATAAGTCCAAGCTGGGACCAAAGCTGATCTTTGGTGACTCAAATTGTGGCCAGTTGTGAAGGCTTTGGAGAAGTTAAGATTGGAACAGTCACTTTCAAAAATGTTACATATGTAAGTGGACTGAAACATAACCTCATCTCCATAAGTCAACTATGTGATGAAGGTTATCAGGTATATTTTAACTCAAGCTCTTGTATTATTTCCTCTAAAGAAAAACCAAACTGTTTTAATTGGAAATAGACAAGGCAATATATATGTAGTTAATTTTCAATCTGCAACATCAGATATTTGTTTATTTAATCTTGATAGCAATCAAAATGATTTATGGCATAAAAGATTAGGTCATGTTAATCTGAAAAACATTGCTAGGTTATCTAAAGGCAACCTTGTTAGAGGATTGCTTTCTGGTCCCTACAAGAAGGGAGACATTTGCAGGGCTTGTCAATTAGGCAAGCAAACTAAATCCAGCCTTAAATCAGTTAATAAGAGTGATTCACCTAGGATCTTGTACTTGCTACACATGGACCTTTTTGGCCCTATTGTTGTACAAAGCCTAGGAGGGAAATTTTATACTCTAGTTATTGTAGATGACTTCTCAAGATTCACTTGGGTGTTCTTTCTGAGATCTAAGTCAGATACATTCAAAGTTCTTGCAGATTTGCTCAAGACCATACAGATTGAGTACTCTACTCAAGTTGCATTGATCAGAAGTGATAATATTACTGAGTTTGAGTATCTTCTTATCCATGAGTTCTATGAGAAGGAAGGTATCAGGCATTGCTTCTCAGCTCCTAGAACTCCTCAGCAAAATGGGGTAGCTGAAATGAAAAATAGAACTCTATTTGAAGCTGCAGGCACATTACTTGCAGATTCTTACATGCCCTTATCCTTTTGGGCAGAGGCTGTGAGCACAGCAAACTATGTACTGAACAGAAGCCTAATACATAAACTTAAAAATAAGACTCACTATGAATTGCTTAAAGGGAAGAAACCTAAAATCACCTATTTAAAAATATTTAGTTGCATATGCTACATTCATAATAATGACAAGAAATATATTAGAAAGTTTGAAGCTAAGGCTACAAAGAGAATTTTTCTTGGATATTCCCAAGTCAGCAAAGCTTATAGGGTGTTTAATAAATCTACTTTAAAAATTGAGAAATCTGTTCATGTGACTTTTGATGAAGCTAACATGTCTTGTAAGGAGAAAGAAATTTCTACCAACAGCACATTGCAGGTACCTCACTTGTGTGAGAGATTGGATGATCTAAGCCCCACCCAAGAGGTTCCAATACATCCTTCTTAACAAGTTAAAGAAGAAAGTGAAGAAGAAAGTATAGAGGTGACTGAACCCTATCCAACAGCTAATGAAATTCCACAAGAGGAATTTATTCCCCAAGCTGTTGCCCAACCAGCTCCTCCCACAGATTTTGTCACACTTAGAGATCATCCTAGATCTCAAGTGATTGGAGACATTTCAGCTGTTGTGCAAACAAGGCAGCAACTCAACCCTGACTTGATGTTTGCTTGTTTCCTCTCTCAATTTTAGCCCCAATTCATTAAAGATGCTGAGCAAGATCCCCACTGGATCATTACAATGCAAGAGGAGCTCAATCAATTTGAGAGATGTAGAGTTTGGGATTTAGTTACTAGACCCAAAGACTACCTAGTCATTGGAACCAAATGGGTGTTCAGAAATAAGTTGGATGCAGAAGGCAACATTATGAGGAACAAGGCAAGGCTAGTGGCTCAAGGCTATAGTCAAGAGGAAGGCATTGACTATGATCAGACATTTGCTCCTGTTGCAAGACTTGAGGCTATAATAATCTTCCTTGCATATGCTGTAACGCCCCCGGTTTTTCTTTGTTTTGTTTGATCTTGGATTGGCGTTACGATGATGCATTTCCGGCCTTTCACCATTGTAGAGCGTGGTCTTAGCTCTTTAGGTTCCTTGTGTAGCCTGGTTGTAACCTGTTAGCAAGATTCCCCAGCTAGTCAGAGTCTGTTTTGGTGACTCGGTTGGGCCTCTTAGGAAATGCTTGTGTTTTGGCTTCGGGAGGTGTTAGCCTGAGTGTGCGATCGTCGGATATTGTTTTCGACCTCACCGTTGTTTTCGTAGCTTGGGTGTTTAGCTACGGTGCGAGTTTTGGTTGAAGTCCGGGATCATTTGCTTTCGCGTCGTTTCGACGTTTTTTTTGTTAGCTGTAATGCTTGTTGTGTTGTGCATGGCCTGGTGTGGCCGAGCTTATTAGGCTGGTGCCTTGTTTTTTTTAGCTAAGGAGTTAGCTATATTTTTTGTGTAAGTTTGGGTGACACGGCCTGGGTCACGGGCGTGACCCAGGGCGTGTCGTGCTCGGGTAGAGCTCTCGTTTGTGTGGTCGACGTATTTCGGTCGACGGGTGTTTTTGGTAGGAACACGGCCTGTGACACGGCCGTGTCACAGGGCATGTTCCCCTTCGGTTAGTCGAGCTGTGCTCGATGGTCGTCGGGCGGTGTTCTAGTGAGTACACAGCAGTGTCACGGGCGTATCGTATCGGACACGGGCGTGACACGGGGTGTGTCTCTCTGTTCGACGATCGGTGCTCGACGATCGTCAAGCGGTGTTTGAGTTGGTACACGGCCTGTGCACGGGCGTGTCACAGGGCATGTCCCCTGTTCCGTCGAGCTGAGATCGATGATCGTCGAGTGGGTAGGTGGGTAGATGTGTGAGAACACGCCCCATGACATGGGCGTGTCAGATCGGACACGGGCGTGTCACGGGCGTGTCTGGGGCATGTTCCATACTTTTTCTCCTGAGTGTATCTTTTTTGCCGTGAACCGTTTTTCCACTCATTTCCGTTGTACCCGAGTTCGGAGAGCTTCCAGCGGAAGGGTTTTGGGAGGAGGCGGTGGTTTTTGGCCGGTGATTGCGGGAGGGAGCTCGTTTTCTCGTGCGGTAGCGGATTTGGCTTGCTCTCGTCTAGATCTTCCCTTTCATGTAAGTTTTTCTTTGGTTAGGGTTTATTCAAGGAGTTAAACTTCCTTTGAATTCTTTTCTTCTTCTCTAAATCGTTGCTTTTGACCCGTAGGTGGCCGATCTTGTCGCCAAGGCCTGTTTCGTGTTGCAATTGCCGCATCTTGGTAGTAAGGCAAGTGGCTCCTTGCCCTTGCTAAGATTGACCCCTTTTTACCTTGTTACCTTGCTGTTTATTGTTCTTAAATTTCATCCATGTTCGATTTATGTTGTGTAGGAATTTTTGGCTAGTCTCTTTCTTTTTATTTTTTTGAGGTTTAGTGTCCAGTGGGTAGCTAGAGGTAGGGTAAGGCTGCGTTTAGTTGTAGTTTAAGTTTAGTTGCGGTAGCCTCGAGTAGATAGGATAGAAGCGAGAGTTGGAATTAAATTCCCAACTCTCTGTTTCCGCGCGTTGAGAGAGTTTAGGCTGCGGTTTTAACTAAAATTTACGTTTACCCTAGGTAGAAAGTGCTGACAGCGTTGGGTGAGCCGAGTTCACTCAACGCTGTCCTCCAGCGTAGGTTTTGCGGCTAAGTATATTTTTGGCATCAAGTGAGTGGAGCTTACTCAACGCCGCGTTGAGTGGGCTCGACGTTTCTGTCTTGGGTTCGTGTGTTTTCCTTAGAATTGTTAGTGTGACTTTTCCCTTTTCTCTACGGGGGTATTGGGTGTTCGGCTAGTTTTTGCATGCCGACTCTTGGGTTGTGGCAGGTGGTGGAGTTTTGGTGCCTCTAGAGGGGTGGTTTTATGTGGAGAGCTGTGGCCACCGCCTTTTGCCCCGGTTTGGGTTGGAGTGTGTGGGACCCTAGAGCTGCCACTATTTGACCCCTTAGCCCTTTTTGGATATGGTTTTGGTTATGTATTCAGATCCATGTTTGACCACTGCCATTAACCCACGTGTTAGGACTGTTAGTTCCTTTCCTATTCTATGGCTTTTTCTTTTTGCATATATGTATATGTCTTGCTGCTGTTGCAGGCTCTTTTGTAGGGTATACAGCTTTTATTGCTCGCACTTGGTGTGCTTTGATGTGCCTTAGACAGTGCTCTTTTCTTACTGTCATGCCCTTTCTTGTGCTTTTAGCATTTTTGTTGTCGGGTTGGTAAACCCTTCTTATTGCTCATAAATCTAATGCTCTATTTACCTTTTTGATTATTTTCTTGCTGAGGTGTTCTTTTCTTGAATGCCTCAGGTCCAGGTTGTAGCCAGTTCAGCGGCTAGTTCTTTTGGAGGGGCTTGCTTGTGGCCTCTTGGGTAGCTGAGATAGCTGATCCTCGATTTTTGTGAGGTAGTTCTTTACTTTTTGTATAGACATGCATACTCACCGGTGGGTTCGTGTCAGGTTGTTGACGCCCACTGGTGGCTTCTTGCGATGCTGGGTATGAACTTAAACTGCTATTTTTGCCTATTTGTGGATGTTCACTTGTCTTCTGGGAAGGATTTATGCTAGGTTGCATGTTAGGTATTTTAAACCCTAAAGCATTACTATATGTATCTCATGCACGTCATATTTATAAAACTAAGATACTATTTTTCCTTTAGCATAAAAGACTATCTTTTATATATACCATATTCACCTTAGAGTCATGCATATCATGAGTCATCCCTCGGGGACACTTATGCTCAATTTGGGTGTCAACTTAATTTAAACAAAGTATTTTCTGCTGCGTGTAAATATACTTTTAATTGTGGACTAGCTGATCCACCGTGCCGATGGATACGGCCATTCAATATAACTTGTTTTCTTTCATATTAATCTATGATTTTCCTTAAAATCTAAAGTATGGAGTTTTGCCTGAGCGTGTGCAGTTATCCCCTGTACGACGTGGCATCACAGCACGTATTTTCTCTTGCTCTGATACGATGTTATCATAGAGAAAATGCGGGTTGTGACAGTTGGTATCAGAGGGAGGTTGCTTGGCAAATGGTCGGGCAACCTTTCCCTTGTTTGCATTAGTAGTTAGCGTCATGTCATACACACACCGATATGTCATCAGCACGTCTTGACTATAGCACGAACACTACACTCATGAGCATAAAGAAGTATACAGGGCATATTATATAGTATGGGATGCATAATATGTGTTTGTGTATGGATCCACCATAGGAGGCAACATGTGAGGGTTATGTAGTATGGGATGCATAACCTCACCACATGAATGCGGCTAGCACGTTTTCTTTTTTCGTTGCATGGGAATGTTATGTAGTATGGGATGCATAACATTTTCATGTGTACGCCGCCCATGGCATGCATTAAGGCCTTTTTAGAATGCATAGCACATCATGCATAGCATAACATTTCATAAGCACAACGTGCCAAGCTAAAGATTTGCATGATGACATATGTATACGCATAGTTTTGAGTCAAAAGGAATACAAATACATGCATTCATGGTTTAGGCACATGAGTGAGTATGATGGTGGTGAACCATCTTAGGTTAAGAATAACATTATCATGGTAAAAACAACTCCCAGAGCAAGTTTTGCAGTTGAAGTTCATATTTAAGTGTGTTTGTCTGTACCGAGTAGTTTTGTTCTAGCTGTTAGGCTAGGTCTTGTCTAAAGCTTGTGCGATTATAGGATGGCGAGACGTCCTGTGACGAGATTGACTCCCCAATCAGAGGGTTATTTGTCGGGAGCGCAGAGCGAGGCATTGATACAAAGCCTGCGATAGAGTAATGAGGCATTATCGAGACAGGTAGTGGCTATGCAGGCTCAGATTCAGTCTCTCGTAGCAGGGGTGGCGGGACAGACTCTGAGGGTTCAGGACCCCGCTGAGGGGGTAGTTGTTCCTGCCCCTCCTGCTCCTCCTGTTCCTTTGGTTGTGGTGCCCCCAGAGATGGCGTTCATATCCCAGTTTCAGCGGCTTAGGCCCCCTACTTATGATGGGCAAGCAGATTTCATGATTTTGGATGACTGGCTGATTACCATCGAAGAGATGTTCTCTTACTCTGGGATTGCGGACGATCAGAGAGTGATGCTCGCTGCCTACCAGCTCAAGGGCTTAGCAAAGAGTTGGTGGCTGAGGGAGAAAGAGAGCTTGGTGGCAGGATGCACTTGGGAGTCATTTAAGGTGATGTTGTTAAATAAGTTTCTGCCTTCAGTCGAGCGGGGCCAGCTAATGAATGACTTCCTCCATTTGAAGCAGAGGAAACTCACGGTTAGTGAGTATGAGATTGAGTTTAACAACTTGAGTCGGTTTGCTCCTGGCCTGGTGAGTGTTGAAGCAGATCGAGTTAAACGGTTTCTGGGTGGACTAAGAAGCGACATTCAGCAGTTAGCGAATACTTACGGATCAGTCAGTTATGCCAGCGTGGTTGAAGCTGCCTTGAGGGTTGAGGCCATTGAGAATGCCAAGAATAGAGGCCAACAGTTGAGGAAGGATAAGCCAGGCCACCCCTTTGATTGTCCGATTTTGTTGGGGGATTTTCTAGCAAAGGCAGATCTGAAGGTGATTGACCTGGAGGACTTCGATGTTATCTTGGGCATGGACTGGTTGTCCAGGTACGATGCAGTTATCCAGTGCGAGGGTAAGCGATTGGACTTCGTCAAAGACAACGGTCAGCCAGGGAGCGTTTATGGGTATTCTCTCCAGGAGTCTCCAGTCATTTCTACGGTACGCGCTCGGAAGTTGCTTGATTCTGGTTGTTTTACCTGCGTGGTCTCTCTGGCAGGGATAGTTGTTAGAGTGCCGCATTTGGAAGAGATTCCTGTGGTGTGTGACTTCTCTGATGTGTTTCCTGACGATCTTCCCGGCCTTCCACCCGATCGAGATGTCGAGTTTGTTATAGATTTGGAGCCAGGCACGCGTCCTATTGCAAAGGCGCCGTACCGGATGGCCCCGCGAGAGCTGGAAGAGTTGCGAATCCAGCTGGATGAGATGTTGGCAAAAGGTTTTATAAGGCCGAGTTCTTCGCCTTGGGGTGCACCAGTACTGTTCGTTAAAAAGAAAGATGGGTCGATGAGGCTGTGCATCGACTATAGAGAGCTAAACAAGGTTACTATTAAGAACAGGTACCCTCTACCTTGGATTAATGATTTATTTGACCAACTACGTGGTAGTGCCGTGTTTTCCAAGATTGATCTTCGTTCGGGCTATCACCAGTTGAGGATTCGGGAGTCAGATGTTCCGCGGACGGCGTTCCGCTCTCGTCATGGGCATTTTGAGTTTTTGGTTATGTCATTTGGTTTGACTAATGCGCCCTCAGCTTTTATGGATTTGATGAATAGAGTTTTCAAAGACTTTCTAGATAAGTTTGTGATTGTCTTTATAGATGATGTTTTGGTGTACTCTAAAGATGTGGAGGAGCATGATCGATATTTGCGACTGGTCTTGGCGACTCTGGGAGACCATAAGCTATACTCCAAGCTGAGAAAATGCGAATTTTGGTTGCCTCAAGTTTCTTTTCTGGGCCACGTGGTTAATAAGGAGGGAATATCGGTGGACCCAGAAAAGATCGTTGTTGTTATGGAATGGGCGAGGCCTGTTACTCCCAAAGAGATCAGAAGCTTCTTGTGCTTGGCTGGCTATTATAGAAGATTTGTAGAGGGATTCTCTACCTTGTCTGCGTCGTTGACCAAGTTGACGCAGAAGAATGTAGCCTTCATATGGGATGGCAAGTGTGAGGAGGCTTTTGAGGAACTAAAAAGAAGGTTATGTTCAGCTCCAATTTTGTCTTTGCCTACGGAAGGTAGTGAGTATGATATATATGTGGATGCGTTGCATGTCGAACTGGGCTGCATATTGATGCAGGGCGGGAAGGTGATTACGTACGGGTCGAGGTAGCTAAAGACTCACGAGAGGAATTACCATACGTATGACCTGCAGATTGCAGCTGTGATCTATGCGCTGAAATTATGGTGGCATTTGTTGTATGGCACGGAGTGCAAGATTTTTACTGATCACAAGAGTTTAAAGTATGTCTTCACCCAGAAGGACTTGAATCTGCGCCAGCGGCGATGGTTGGAGTATGTAGCCGACTATGATGTTGAAATCCAGTACCATCCGGGCAAAGCTAATGTGGTGGCCGACGCCCTGAGTCGGAAGTCAGGAAAGATTTTCAATCTCTCTGCCGAGCGTCTAGTGGAAGAATTCCTTTTGATGGACATTTCTGTGGGAAGCTGCGATTCGCCGAGTAGTTTGGCAGTGGCAGAACCTTCGTGGATTGCGCTTACGAGACTGCATCAGAAGGATGATCCCGATCTTCTGCATTTGTATCTTCGAGCTGAAAAAGGTGAATTACCAGATTTCTATATAGATGATGCGGGTACCTTGAAGTATCGTGGTAGGTTTTGCATCCCCGTTGTTGGAGATATCCGGAATATGGTGTGCAGAGAAGCCCACGGATCTAGTGTTGCCTACCATCCAGGGTCTACCAAGATGTATCATGATTTAAAGCAGATTTCCTGGTGGTATGGGATGAACAGATACATAGCCAGATTTGTTTTTGAGTGTCACACTTGCAGGCGTGTGAAAGCCGACCATGGGAGGCCTGGTGGCAAGCTGACTCCCTTGGAGATTCCGATGTGTAAGTGGGAGAGTATGTTGATGGATTTCATTACAGGCTTACCGAGATCTCCTAAGGGGCATGATTCAATTTGGGTGATCGTAGACAGATTGACGAAGTGTGCCCACTTCGTACCATTTAAGATCGATTATCTGATGAGGAAGATAGCCGAGCTGTATTTGGAAGAGGTTATCAGATTGCATGGTGTCCCCGTAAGTATCATATCGGATCGAGACTCCAGGTTCACGTCTCGTTTTTGGAAGAGTCTCCAAGAGGGGTTGGGAACAGATTTGATGTATTCCACAGCTTATCATCCGCAGACCAATGGTCAGACGGAGCGAGTAAATAAGACTGTGGAAGATATGATCCGATGTTATATTCTGGACCACGGAGGAGTGTGGGACGAGCGCTTGCGGCTTATGGAATTTGCGTATAACAACAGTTATCAGGAAAGCTTGAAAATGGCTCCTTTTGAAGCTTTGTTTGGGAGGCGCTGCAGGACTCCCTTGTTTTGGGCTGAGGTTGGCGAGAGACCTTTATTGGGTCCAGAAGCACTCGAGGAGATGGAAACCGCTGTGAAGCTTATTCGGGAAAAGCTTCGGTTAGCCCAGGAGAGATATGAGAAGAACGCCAACCGGCGTAGATCGGACTTGGAATTTGTGGTCGGGGACACAGTGTTCTTAAAGGTCTCCCCGTTGATTGGAGTCAAGCGGTTTGGCAAGAACAGGAAGTTGGACCCGAGGTAAGTGGGGCCGTTTCTGATTGTTGAGCGGATTGGGTTATCATCTTATAGGCTGGTTTTGCCCGCAAATTTCCCTGGCGTGCATGATGTCTTCCACGTCAGTCAACTGCGGAAATGTGTGCTGAATGGCAGGCAGGCTTTGGATTCTGTGCCTCAGTTGGAGCCGAATCTTTCTTATGTGGAGGTGCCTATCCGCATTCTGGATTCTCAGGTTCGTACATTGCGGAAGAAGACTATTCCTATGGTTAAAGTTTTATGGAGGAATCAGGATGTAGAAAGCGCGACTTGGGAATTGGAGTCGGCTATGAGGGAGGCTCACCCTCATATGTTTCCCTGATCTTGTGCCTGGTATGTGTTGTGTTTTTATATATATATATAGCCCATTCTTGGCTATTTCTCTCTCCTTCTTGATAGGGGTATTGTGAGTAAAGTTTCGAGGCGAAACTTTCTTTTAGGGGGAGTGGCTATAACGCCCCAGGTTTTTCTTTGTTTTTTTTGATCTTGGATTGGCATTACGATGACGCATTTCCGGCCTTTTGCCATTGTAGAGCGTGGTCTTAGCTCTTTAGGTTCCTTGTGTAGCCTTGTTGTAACCTGTTAGCAAGATTCCCCAGCTAGCCGGAGTCTGTTTTGGTGACTCGGTTGGGCCTCTTAGGGAATGCTTGTGTTTTGGCTTCGGGAGGTGTTAGCTCGAGTGTGCGATCGTCAGATGTTGTTTTCGACCTAACCGTTGTTTTCGTAGCTTGGGTGTTTAGCTACGGTGCGAGTTTTGGTCGAAGTCCGGGATCATTTTCTTTCGCGTCATTTCGACGTTTGTTTTGTTAGCTGTAATGCTTGTTGTGCTGTGCATGGCCTGGTGTGGCCGAGCTTGTTAGGCTAGTGCCTTGTTTTTTTTAGCTAAGGAGTTAGCTGTATTTTTTTTGTGGAAGTTTGGGTGACACAGCCTGGGTCACGGGCGTGACCCAGGGGGTGTCGTGCTCGGGTAGAGCTCTCGTTTGTGTGGTCGACGAATTTCGGTCGACGGGTGTTTTTGGTAGGAACACGGCCTGTGACACGGGCGTGTCATAGGGCGTGTTCCCCTTCGGTTCGTCGAGCTGCGCTCAATGGTCATCGGGCGGTGTTCTAGTGAGTACACGGCAGTGTTACGGGCATGTCGTATCGGACAATGGCGTGACACGGGGCGTGTCTCTCTGTTTGACGATCGGTGCTCGATGATCGTCAAGCGGTGTTTGAGTTGGTACACGGCCTGTGACACGGGCGTGTCACAGGGCGTGTCCCCTATTCCGTCGAGCTGAGATCGACGATCGTCGAGTGGGTAGGTGGGTAGATGTGTGAGAACATGCCCCGTAACACGGGCGTGTCGGATCGGACACGGGCGTGTCACGGGCATGTCTAGGGCGTGTTCCGTACTTTTTCTCCTGAGTGTATCTTTTTTTGCCATGAACCGTTTTTTCCCCTCATTTCCGTCATTCCCGAGTCCGGAGAGCTTCCAGCGGAAGGGTTTTTGGAGGAGGCGGTGGTTTTTGGCCGGTGATTGCGGGAGGGAGCTCATTTTCTCGTGCGGTAGCGGATTTGGCTTGCTCTCGTCTAGATCTTCCCTTTCATGTAAGTTTTTCTTGGGTTAGGGTTGATTCAAGGAGTTAAACTTCCTTTGAATTCTTTTCTTCTTCTCTAAATCGTTGCTTTTGACCCGTAGGTGGCCGATCTTATCGCCAAGGCCTGTTTCGTGTTGCAATCGCTGCATCTTGGTAGTAAGGCAAGTGGCTCCATGTCATTGCTAAGATTGACCCCTTTTTACATTGTTACCTTGCTGTTTATTGTTCTTAAATTTCATCCATGTTCGATTTAGGTTGTGTAGGAATTTTTGGCTAGTCTCTTTCTTTTTATTTTTTTGTGGTTTAGTGTCCAGTGGGTAGCTAGAGGTAGGGTAAGGCTGCGTTTAGTTGTAGTTTAAGTTTAGTTGTGGTAGCCTCGAGTAGATAGGATAGAAGGGAGAGTTGGAATTAAATTCTCAACTCTCTGTTTCCGCGCGTTGAGAGAGTTTAGGCTGCGGTTTTAACTAAAATTTACGTTTACCCTAAGTAGAAAGCGCTGACAGCGTTGGGTGAGCCGAGTTCCCTCAACGCCGTCCTCCAGCGTAGGTTTTGCGGCTAAGTATATTTTTAGCGTCAAGTGAGTGGAGCTTACTGAACGCCGCGTCGAGTGGGCTTGACGTTTCTGTCTTGGGTTCGTGTGTTTTCCTTAGGATTGTTAGTGTGACTTTTCCCTTTTCTCTAGGGGGGGTATTGGGTGTTCGGCTAGTTTTTGCATGCCGACTCTTTGTTTGTGGCAGGTGGTGGAGTTTTGGTGCCTCTGGAGGGGTGGTTTTATGTGGAGAGCTGTGGCCATCGCCTTTTGACCCGGTTTGGGTTGGCGTGTGTGGGACCCTAGAGCTGCCACTGTTTGACCCCTTAGCCATTTTTGGATCTGGTTTTGGTTATGTATTCAGATCCATGTTTGACCACTTCCATTAACCCACGTGTTAGGACTATTAATTCCTTTCCTATTCTATGGCTTTTTCTTTTGGCATATATGTATATGTCTTGCTGCTGTTGCAGGCTCTTTTGTAGGTCATACAGCTTTTATTGCTCGCACTTGGTGTGCTTTGTTGTGCCTTAGACAGTGCTCTTTTCTTACTGTCATGCCCTTTCTTGTGCTTTTAGCATTTTTGTTGTCGGGTTGGTAAACCCTTCTTATTGCTCATAAATCTAATACTCTATTTACCTTTTTGATTATTTTATTGTTGAGGTGTTCTTTTCTTGAATGCCTCAGGTCTAGGTTGTAGCCAGTTCAGCGGCCAGTTCTTTTGGAGGGGCTTGCTTGTGGCCTCTTGGGTAGCTGAGATAGCTAATCCTCGATTTTTGTGAGGTAGTTCTTTACTTTTTGTATAGACATGCATACTCACCGGTGGGTTCGTGTCAGGTTGTTGACGCCCACTGGTGGCTTCTTGCGATACTGGGTATGAACTTAAACTGCTATTTTTCCTATTTGTGGTTGTTCACTTGTCTTCTGTGAAGGATTTATGCTAGGTTGCATGTTAGGTATTTTAAACCCTAAAGCATTACTATATGTATCCCATGCACGTCATATTTATAAAACTAAGATACTATTTTTCCTTTAGCGTAAAAGACTATCTTTTATATATACCATATTCACCTTAGAGTCATGCATACCATGAGTCGTCCCTCGGGGACACTTATGCTCAATAGTGTGTCAACTTAATTTAACCAAAGTATTTTCTGCTGTGTATAAATATACTTTTAATTATGGACTAGCTGATCCACCGTACCGAGGGATACAGCCATTCAATATAACTGGTTTTCTTTCATATTAATCTATGATTTTCCTTAAAATCTAAAGTCTGGAGTTTTGCCTGAGCGTGTGCAGTTATCCCCTGTACGACGTGGCATCACAGAACGTATTTTCTCTTGCTCTGATACGATGTTATCATAGAGAAAATGCGGGTTGTGACATATGCTGCATTCAAAAAGTTCAAAGTCTATTAAATGGATGTTAAAAGTGCTTTTCTAAATAGAGAACTTAAAGAAGAAGTATATGTGGAGCAACCACCAGGTTTTATCTCTCCAACCTATCCCTCTTATGTATTTAGATTGTATAAAACTCTATATGGTTTAAAGCAAGCTCCAAGAGCTTGGTATGATACCTTAGCTAGCTTCTTGTTAGAGCATAAATTTTCTAGAGGCATTGTAGGTAGGACTATTTTTATTAAGCATCATAAAGATAAAATCTTATTAGAACAAATTTATGTAGATGATATTATCTTTGGCTCAACTGATCCCAAACTATGCAAAAGTTTCTCTAACCTTATGCATTCAAAGTATGAGATGAGTAGAATGGGTGAACTTTCATATTTCCTTGGTCTCCAAGTGAAGCAATCATCTGATGGTATCTTCATCTCCCAATCTAAATATGCTAAGGAGCTTATTAAGAGATTTGAGATGTGTGATGCCTCGGCAATAAAGACACCCATGCCTGCAAATACTGTGATAGATTTTGATGAGCATGGAAAATCTATTGATCAGAAGTTGTATAGGGCCATTATTGGGTCCTTATTATATCTCACAGCAAGTAGGCCAGACATCTTGTTTGCTACATGCATTTATGCTAGGTTCCAAGTGAACCCTAAAGGATCTCACTATATTTTGCAAAAAAGGATTTTGAGATATATAAAGGGTTGTCCAAATCTAGGACTTCTAATCCATCAGAGTCAGAATTTGACTTAACTGGATTTTCAGATGCTGACTATGCTGGATGTAGAGTGGACAGAAAAAGTACAACAAGAACATGTCAGTTCCTTGGTGATAGGCTAGTGTCCTGGTTCTGTAAAAAGCAAACCTTTGTGTCCACATCAACTGCAGAAGCAGAATACATAGCTGCTGGCAGTTGTTGCTCACAGGTTTTGTGGATACAAAACCAACTATTGAATTATGGATACAACTTAAATAATTCAACTATATATTGTGATAGTACAAGTGTTATATCCATAGCACAAAATCCAGTGCTTCATAGTAGGACTGTGTAGACAAAAAGAAAATTAATCTTGAATTTATTTCCACTGATTCACAAAGGGCAGACATCTTCACCAAGCCATTGGATGAGAAGAAACATCAGTTTTTATTATATCAATTAAGAATGATCAATGGAGATGAGTTAATTTAAATTTTGTTTGTGGTCGACAATTTTTTGACAGTTCGTCGAACGGAGATTGACGATCAGTGAAGTCCTCGTGAAGAGTTCGTGGAACGGAGTTCGACGATCACTTCTTAGTGAAACAGTTTTTGTTGAACGGAGATCGACGATCCCTGCTTTAGTGAATTTATCGTCAAACTGAGATCGACGATTTATTCGTCTTCTTCAGACTGAGATCGACGAACTCATTTTCTATTACAATACTTCGTCGAACTCAGATCGAAGATCTTTTCTTTTTCGTCAAACGGAGTCTGCTGGTTCATATTCTGAAAACCTTATATCTAGGTTTTCTTCGTGCTCCGTCCCGCGCTTTCAGTTCTCTTGCACTTGATCTTTGTTTTTCCCTTGCAGGTGCACTCATGGAGATTCCGGCGAGCTCTCTTTCCGCAAAGAAATTTGATATGGGTTTTGATATTGATTTCGACTCATTTTAGCATACTGACCCAATCTTTATGGAAATTCTGAAGTTATTTGAAGATCAAAATCTGAAGCAGTTCATGACCCACCGCATCAAGATTGCAATGACTGAAATAAAGGAATGGGTCTTTACATCCTCAACATTTGAAGATAATATGAAGGGAACAATTTCTTATAATCTAGTTTCCCTTTCCCCTACTGTACTAACCAAAATTTTCGGTCTACTGAATGGTGATGAAGATATAGAGATGGATAATGAGGAATATAATAACATGCTGATCAAAATGGGCCATTCTGGAGATAACCCAGATAAGCTGCTGAAGAAGAACTTGTCTGCTGAGTACAAGTTCTTAGCAAATATAATCGGCAAATATACAACAGATGACTACATCACCAGGCACCAGTTCTTGGTGATGGGTGCCTTGGTTGAAAAGAAAGGTGTAAACTGGGGCAAGTTATTATTTGACCTGATTAAAAAGAAGACTAGTAATAAAGAGGTCTATTTTGAACGGGTTTTGGGGATATTTCTATAAGACAAGGGATCTAAACATCTGGTTTCCACAACAGTGTTCATCAATGCCTCCAAAAGGCTAACCTCTGCCCTGTTTAGCAGATGGGATAGGAGAATCACAAAGCCATCCAAGACTTCCTCCTTCTCCAGGACTTCTGAGGGCACCAGGGCTGTAACAGCCACTCCCCACCCTAGTGTTGAAGAAGTTCCTCCTTCTTCAACACTTATATGAATGTTCATACAAACTTATAAGTTAAGGAGTCTTCTGCACGGCTCCCATCGTATAAAAAGTCTCACACCAATTTATACGTTGGGGTGTCAGTTGTATGCAAGTATGAGTGTAGTGATATGTTATGTCATGATTCATGCAAGTGCAACTCACGCACACGACTCTATGCACACAGACCTTTAGTTCCCCGTATTTGGGCAGCTAGCTTCACTCCCAGGAACCTCCGTAGTGGCAAACGGAGACAGTGGGTCGGGCCCCCCACTCCTAGGCGGGTATCCACACTACCAGGCCTAGCCCTCTCGTACGACCCTAGAAGAACACAACCTAGAGTATCGGCATACTAATGCTGGCCATATCCACCAGACTTTCTTTGGCTAAGTGTCTCACACCGACGAGTCAACGTATCGATGTCGGTGTGAATGACCGTCCGATACCGAAGACCCACCACCTTATTTTGTATCCAAAACCTTTTGAGCCATTGGGTCCCCGGACTATCCGTCCGTGCATCTACCTTCCGAACGAAGCGTCCAGATGGCAATCAAAACAACCTAATCAACCTCCCGAGCTACCAGGGTGTGTGAATGTGTAACCCTAGTCATACTAGTTGCTCTTGAAATGTTTTATTCTTACCATTTAGGTTGGCCAAGGACTGCCCAAGGTATTCCTCATGAAGGGCTCTCGAAGGCACTAGGAACTACAAAGGGATTACGCTCAAAGCTCCCTTTTGCAAGGCACTTACTATTATTGGTTGCTATCAGATTTCCCAAACTCTTACTCGTTGTACTGGATCTAACCTTAGAGTATTGGACAATTCCTCCCAACGGGAAAGGCGATCTTTCGTCGATCCCTAGCACCACCTAACACTAGCCAATACAACACTCTACTATTCCTAACTTCCAATGATGAACTCATTTTTATTTATCCAAACCATCAAACTACTAACCCCAACCCATGTTCCCCAAATTCATATTCCAACATAATTTCTGCAGTTTTACTAAATGCAGACCAACTTAAGCTATATGATGTACATGATAGGAGGTAGTCCAAATTTTTATCCAAATACCCTAAGATAATTAATGGGGCTCTATAATGACATATTTAGACTAAATCCAGAAAATTGTAATTTTCCTAATTAATTTGGCATTTATTAAATTTTCCAAAAGTTAGGCCATGGGTAATTTTGAACATGAAGTACTAGATTTCCTTAGGTTATGGCCACCCAAAAAATTTATTATCACTCGATGATGCCAAAATAATAATGAATACTAAATTTCACAAACTTTCATGAAATAATCAGCCCATAAATAATTAATTCAATATAAATACAATAAATAGAATTAAATAGAGAAGTACCTTAAACTATTGTCCAACAATTACACAAAATTTACCAGGGCTATAATATGATCATAAATCATCACTGACTAAGTTTCATAACATTATAAGTTAGTTTAACCATGATTTTATCAAAATCATCCTTAGGGGCAACATATAGATTATAACTACAAGTATAAGCTAATGCTTCCAAACATCCTACAATAATTTCCAGAGACTTATTTTGTTACAAAAACTCTTCACCAAAATTTCAGAAGTATCCAAGGTGAAATGACTCTTCCATATTTTCCTAAAAGTTAAAGACATAAACTAACCCTAATTAGTTTATGTTGTGTGCCTAAGCCTAAATGTCACCAAATTCCTCCCTAGGGTATCTAACCACTCTAGAATCACATGGGCTAAACACCAAGTCCATACAAGGACATATGGTGATATATCCTTCACAAACCCCCAAAGTTCAACCATAGGGTTTGAACTAGGGTCCTCGGGCTAACCCACCCCAATCCATCTCAAACTCCATGAGGGGGTGTTTTTACTGACCATGGGGCTCTGGCCAAAGTCCCACCCCCTTTGGGTGAGAATTGGCCCCTCCATGCCCCAAACGCTCTTTGCCCTAAATTAACCCCTTAAGGGCCAAACTTTGGTCTCACCAAAGCCTGTCCAAATCAAATCCAATTGGTCTGAAATTTTAACCACAGTCATTCCATGACTATAAGTGATAGACACCAAACGTTTGGTGGGTTTAGAGGTCATTAGACCACTTAAATAATTCATGCAAAGGTTATTAAATTTTTACAAAACTTTAGGAAAATTTTTTCCAAAAATTCCTATTTTTGGATATATTATAGGTATAGGTAAGAGTGACCCACAACCAAACTTTCAAGTCATTTGGATGGCTGGATTGATGGGGACACTCAATTTAGTCTCTGGTCAAGCCTATGTATAGGCTGCACTATTTTGGGTGTTGTGCTCAAACCACTTACCTAAATGGGTTGAAATCAATTTTAAATTAAAGTAGATTCAAGGGCTACAATTTTCATGTTGACCACTTTTTAATGTTTAGCACCTAAGGGTCTCATTTATTTAATTTAAAGGGGGCACAGTAATGGGTTAAAAATGTAAAAGCTTAATTAACATTTATATAAGAACATTGTTCATCTTCTTCCATGAACCCGAACAGCATCCTAAAAAAATGAAATGCATGTAGCTTTTCCCAAGACAAACGCCGGCCACCCAGCCACGTCCCTGGCCAGCCACCGCCACCACCATCTCCGTCGAGGTGGTGGCTATCGTCCGGCGGTGGTTTGGCCGCCGGAGGTGGTGGTTTCTGGCAAACCCGCCACCATGAGTATTCGAAAAACTTCATTTTTTTCTCATCAGATCGGCTAGTTTGAGCCCGATTTCTCAGCCTAATTTGATCTAAGATACTAGCACAAGGGGAGAGGAGGAGAAGCGGTCCTTGTTTGGGGTTCGATGACGGCGGCGGCGGTGGTCGGCCATGGCGTTTTTCCTCTCCGGCGAGCTTGCCCGATTCCTCGATCCTCCACCAAAACCTTTGATCCAATATTGTATTTTGACTGCCAAGGACGTTTTGAAGGTGATGGGAAGGTCAGAAATTGAAATGGGGGCTGCATAGGGGAATTTATATTTTTCATGGGAGGGGAGGTGAAGGGTTGGTTGGCCATGGTGGTTGGGCTCCCCCCATTAGTGTTGTCTGGCTGGAATTGATAGCATCATCATCCCAAGAGGCAAGGGAGATGAATGGGGACAATGGAGAGATGAATGGAGTGGCCCATGGCCTCCCTCCATAACTTCTCTCTCTCTCTTTTCCTCTTTCTCTCTCATCCATTAAGGAGAAAACTCCCATTTTCTCTCTCCTAGTCACCCCCTCCGAACTTTAGGTGGCATCCCACATAAATATCAGCCTCCTAAAGTTAATGGGCCACTCAAGTTTGGCTTAGCCCAAGTGGTTTGGGCTTGGTTAGGTCATTTAGGCTAGTTTGACCTATTTTAGGGTTGAGTTGACTTTGGTCAATTTGACCATTTGGGTTGACCCCAATGGGTCCTTGGTGAGCCATTGGCCTCCCCTAAGGTCTAGGGAGACTTGGTTTGGGTTGGTTTGACACCTTGTAGGCCACTTGACCCTTAATAAGGGCACTTTGACCACTTTGGAGCTAGTGTTGACTTTGGTCAACTTGACCACTTGAGTTGACCAAAATGGGTCCTTAATGACCTAATGTACCTCTTAAAGGGTTAGGGAGGTTTAGGTGGGGTTATTTTGGCGAGTTGGACGTCCATTGGCCCTAGATAAGCTACGTTGACTATTTTAGCATTAGGGTTGACTTTGATCAACTTGACCTTCTAAGTTGACCCCAATGGATCCTTATGGCTCTAATGTACCCCCTAATGGGTTAGGGATGTTGTGGTGGGGTCATGGAGTCATGGTGAAGCCCTATGGTCATCATAAACTATTGTTTATAATTCCACTATTTGCAAACCATGGTGATTTCCAACTTCATGCCTAAGCTCGTTTGCTCTTCTTGGGCTTCCTAAGTTTTTATCATGACCTAGTCATGACAAAACCACTCTTAGGGGTCTGTTTGAAATGGGATGTTACAAATCCCAATAAACAAAAATATAATTTTCGTCCTCGAAATTCAGGTTAGGTTGCGGGGTTTCTCCTGAGAGTAACTGAATGTAACATCCCATTGGAAGTTGAACGTATACTTTGCCCGGAGAGATCTGGGTACCTCTGCGGCATCAGATCCGGTGGCTCCCAAGTATGCTCCTCCTGCCCATGGTTCCTCTACAGGACCTTGACCAGCGGGACCTTCTTGCACCGCAAGACCCGCACCGTTGTATCATCTATCCTGACTGGCTCACAGCAGACTGATTGGTCAAAAGCTATCGAGCCATCTATACCAAGAACATGTTGTTCCGGCCGTAGTAGAGCCTTCCTAAGAGAGGAGATGTGGAAGACATCGTGCAAAACCGCTAACTCCGGCGGTAGCTCTAGTATGTAAGCCAATGGGCCGATCCGCTCCAGGATCCTGTAACGCCCCATATTCCTTGGACTGAGCTTCTTCCGCTCTCCTACCCGCAAGACTTTATGCACCAGACGTATCTTTAGGAATACACAGTCTCCATCCGGAAACTCTACTTGGCAATGTCGTGCATCGTAATATTTGGCCAATCTGCCCGAGGCCTCCAATATCCACTCTTAAAATAGTGACACTTGGATATCTGTGTTCTCCACATATTCCGAGAAGAGTGCCTTTGGATCCTCGTCCTAGATCCATGATAGTGGAATCTTGCACCTCCGTACGATGGTGGAGAGCTGTTTTGAATGTCGAGCAAGAGCCCAGATAAGCCTGGACTGATCTTCTCTCCTTGGTCGTACACTATCCATCCTGATTCGACACGACCATCTTGAGCGCACCATAATAATGAACAACTACTCACAAATCTTATGAAACACCCACGGGAGTTTTCTTTTGGGTCAGGGTGACCCTAGATATCTCGGCCAGTCTATCATTGATGTTCCAATTATAATTATGCCCGGAGTGCGGATGAGGAATCATGTGTATGAAAATCACTAATTATATCCTCGAACTTCCACTCTAACTCAGAAAGTGACTGTAATAGTTCCCCAAAAGTTCTTGCACTTAACCTTCATCGGGCGACGGACCTCACCGTGTGTCACAAAATCCATGACGCCCTTCTTCACTCTAGGGAGATACACGTTCCGAGATACACCAAACTTCTGATGATTAAATTTCTCGTTTGTATGGGGAGACAACGAATCTATAAAATCTCCACTTCACAATCAGATTCTTATCCCTATGAATACGCCCGAGTAGCACCGAATACGATTTACGTCCATTTCACTATATTTACGACGCAAAGTTTTCTAGATGAGGTCTAAGGGAAACTCAAGCCAATAACTAATTTGCCCAATAAACAAAAGACAAGCCCCCAATAAACAAAAGATAAGCCCCCAATAAATAAAAGATAAGCCCCCAATAAACAAAATATAAGCCTCTACCTACCTTGGGCTGAGTATCTTTGATATTACCATGTTATATCCATCCTAGCAGGGTGCACAATCCCTAGGGCATCAATCTTTGACTTGGGGTTCCATCCATAATCTGTTGATATACTCCATACTTTAAACCCTCTGAGTCATATTTACGACAACCTTATCCGGGTCAAAATGTTCCTAATCCCAACTGGGTCTCTTCCGAACTTGAATTCCTATCTGACCTGCGGTGTTTGTTGTGATGATTGTCTCCTGGTAATCTTATTACTAGTATGTGGGTTGAGACTATGTGTCTTCTACCGTTCTGTTAATGGACTATTGGTCTCAATTCTTATTAAAGCAGTCCTACCGGTTTGAGTAATCCTTGATAGGGACCGTAGAGCCACCTGAGTTTATGGCTTAGGTTTTCATTCTCGTGTTATACTCCTACTTTATTCTCTTTAGGTATCTCCTTAGCTTAACCAAGTTCATACCCAAAGTCTATTTCAGAATAGGGCATACTATAAGTTATCGTGGTTAGTCATGTCTCCTAGTGGGTTGAGTCTAACTCGTTGACTAGAGAATTATAAGATGGGATTTTCGCAGCCAGAGGTGCTCCCTGCTGGGGGCAGGGTTTGTCGAAGGCTACAAAAAAGAATTCCAATTGCGAGCTGATGATCAAGTGGAATTAATGAAAAGGTGGACTTTACATGTGATTCCCCTTATGGGCACACCACTGCTTCTGCTGCTAGTTTGTCCGCAAACTAAGCTCGCGCGGGGGTGGCCTAAGGTTTTTTTGTGGACTACTTCTCTTTAGATCGAGGTTTCCTATGATACCACTTGTAAGACACCTTTTTTTCTTTTTAAACCCCGGGGTCTTATGCCCAGAATCGTCGTTTTGCGGTGGCCCCAACTCTCAGGAAGGCCTCCACTACAAAACACCGATCCTGTCGGCCTTTTCGATCAACAAGAGAGAGCAGTATAATATAGTTTCGGATAAAACTAAGTCCACATCACATGTATTAAATGTAATTGAAATCACATCGAGTCTATAAAATAATATAGAGTACTGAAAGGTAACAAAAGGGAAATATAAACGGGCTTTAGCCCGGTACATCAGATCCTCGCTACAATCTCTCTCGGAAGCTATAAAAAGACTATCACTCACGGAGCTGGTCGTTGGCGCTCCGGTACTAGACTAGCCCACCTCCATGCGCACCGTACTCTGCTGGTGCTCGTCCCTGTGCTGCTGGTCCCTGTCTTCAAGTATGCCGTCCTCCGGGGCTGCTCTTTTAAGTGTCAACTATCTTCACCTATGGGGGGGGGGAATAGGTGACGTGCAGCGTTTTTGCGGAATTTAAAATTGTACCTGCACAATAAAAATAAACAGCGCAGCACACAGAATACACAAGCTATTTATAGTGGTTCCCCGACTTGGGTACATCCACTTTCCTCCTTCGACCTATCTCCCAATAAGGGACGACTCGGTCACTTCTCCAACAGGATTGAAATCCAATCCTTGCACTATCGGAAGGAACCCTTCCACACGTAGGAGTCAACACTCCCACAAACCGGGTTGCACCCAACCCTTACAACTAGGAACCAACGTTCCTTTACAACAAAAATAAAATAGAATGTACAAGAAATACAAACTACGTTTGGAGACTACGGTGTCCCTCTTCGTTGACGACGTGTTCATGAAGTCCACGAAGAGTCCACAACCCTAGATCTCTCTTGGAGAGAATCTCCCCGGAACCGGCGGCGGCAAGATGGGCGGCGGGTAGCTTCACGGGATCGGCGGCGACAATGATGTGCGGCTGCTGTTCTTTGGAGATCCAAACTTCGTAGCGAAGATAGCTAGGTCTACCAACGGTCACACTAGGATCAATCGTCTCGATCGATTCGGATGGGGAAGATTTTTCCCGATCTACAAATCAAGAGACAAGAGTTCTCCGGTTAGACACGTGAGACGCTAAGCTTAGCTAGGCTTCTGTCGCAGGAGGATCTGGGCGAAACCACGATCAAACGGCGAACTACTCGGCGCGAGCGGCGACGGCGGCGGCGGCGGAGCGGAACCAGCGATCTAGGTCACGTCGCGGCTCGTGTATTTCTTTTCTTCTTCGCTCACTTTACTGTTCAAAAATACCCGTGTATTTATACACACGTATACTCCTAAATGACCGTTGTGGGTCCCACCTGAAGGAAACCCTAGTTCCGGTTCAACATAGTCCCAGCGGCAGAATCCGGTCCAGCAGCTTCCAGAGAAATTACTAAGTCAAAATCGGCGAGAATCGCAGGTGATTCTCGACGAATCGGCGAGAATCAGTTAGTGATTCTCGACGATTCGTCGAGAATCACTAGTGATTCTCGACGAATCACTTGTTGATTCTCAACGAATATTACTTGGCCATGATCTGCTCGCGATGGGTTCGGCGAGAATCACTAGTGATTCTCGCCGAATCTTACTTGGCACCGTTTTGAGGTAGCCGGATAGAGTCGGCGAGAATCACTAATGATTCTCGACGATTCGGCGAGAATCACTAGTGATTCTCGCCGAATCGGCGAGAATCACTTGGTGATTCTCGTCGAATTATACTTAGACGAATTTTCGTCTTTCCACCCAAGAGCTGCTCCTTGACCCATCCTTCCTCCTTGTCTGCTCTTGTATAAACACGGCCCTGTACTTGAAAGTAAGTGCACTCCAATAGAGAGAGTACACGTAGGCCAACACACTGATCTGCTCAATGAGGGATTACGTCGTGCAGACCCGTGTATATTGACCTACTGCACCCTGACATTGGTGTGCACTCAGCGTGGAATAACTGCAAGCACAACTTAAGAGGTTTCATCAAATACATTGTGAATTCATCTTAGCTTGACAGGTGGCTTCCTCAAATCCAGGTAATTGTGGATACAATACCCAACAATCTCCCCCTATTTGACGAAGCCAAAACGCTACTAGCTAAGATGAATAACACCAACCAGATAATATAAACAACATTCAGAATTTAAATATACAGCACAAGAGAATATAGGCAAACAGATCAAGACTTGAGTCATTCACAAATTCAAATACATATATAAATATATATATATATAATCTCAAGATTGTTCATATAATAACAATAACCATTAATTGTTCTTAAGAGAGAATGACAAGCTATCAATTTTTGACTATTTTTCTTTGGCTAAGTCATCCTTGAGTTTTTGCGCCAAATACTTCTTTCTTTGCCTCTCCATATACTCTTTGGGCTTCGGATAATATCTGGGAGGAGGAGCTTTATCTGCCGCAGTATTGGTTCTGAAAAAGATGTTCCTTTTGGCTTTATACGTCTTATGCATCTCCCATTCATACTGGTTGTATACATCGTTTCGATTGATTTCCCCTTGTTCCTGTAGCCAGAATGTGTCCAGTATGATACTCTTGGATACTGGACTCCACTTTTTGTTTCTTACTTCCTCCTCCTTCAGTCTGATTCTCTTCTCAGCTTGTGTTTCCTTTGACGTCCCTTCTTGAGACTTTCTCTTGTCCCTGGCTTTGGCTAGGGCCTCTTGGTCAAACATGGCCATACGTTTTGCTTTGGAAATAGCCCTAGCATCAGCTTCACTCATGGGAATTTCTGCAGCACTTACTCCCTCAGCAGTCGTAGAAGTCTCAGGAGCATGAATACCCGCAGGATTTTCAGGCAAAACGACGCCTAACGCCTGTTGGAGCATCCACCAGCAACTGTCATAGACATATTTGTTTGACTGTTCAAAGTTGTTGATCATGACTTCCCGAAGCTCAGCCATCTTAGCTATATATTCTTTCTCCCCCTTTTTGGCTTTGACTGCGATGGAGTTTGCATAGGAGTGCAGTGAGTCATCAATATGCTTTGTCGTCCTGGAGAATTCAGTGACCAATGCTTGTTGATTGGCGTTGAGAGTTACCATATTACCGTCAAACTTTTGAATGTTGTTTGCTACAACATGAGCATTCTGATTTACTACGACGAGAGTGTCGGTGTTCTTTTTCAACCCGTCCATAAGAAGAGTGACCGCTTGGTCGGCCGCTGTATACTTTTCTTCAAATTTCTTTTCCATCATGTCAAGTTTATGATTGATCTCCACCATGTTCTTGAGCATGAGATTTTCAGATTTCTTAATCCTTTTCAACATTTTATTCTGAGCTGTCTCAAAAGATGCTTTAATCTCATCCACTATGCCCTGAATGATATTCACGGTGTGAGTGGCTATATCATCTCGTAGGGGAAGATTCTGAGGCACTTCTTGGTCGTGCACTTCATCAGATGCACCTGTAGAGCTGGACAGGAGCACGGCCTCTAAGGGAGGAATACTTGCAGCATCTGCAGATTTCTCGGACTCCCCCTCCACTCGTGCACCAATGTTCTCAGGAACGCTCTCAGGTGCGTGCTTGTCAGATGAAGCTTCAATGATATCCTGAGTTTCCAATGCTTCCTGTCCCTCATTGCCTTCTTCTTCACTTTCATCATCCATGAAATCATGCGCATCAGCATCATCGTCGTCAGCAGTCTCCTCTACATTAGCTTCGACTCCTTGATCGTTCAGGTTCAGAGCCTCCTCATTTTCCATCACAGTTTCACTTGCTTCTTGTATATTTGCCACTGCATCTCTGGCTATCTGGGAGATGTCAGATACGATATGAGCATCAGTGGGTAGAGGCTCCCCCTCAATTCCTGCAGTCAAATCATCAGGAATTTCACTGGGGATTACGACGGAATCATCCACAGTGCCGTCCTCGGCTGGAGATGCTTCTTGGCGTTCTACTACGGCAGCCTGCCCAATGTGCCTCTCCCATCTGTCAAACACACTTGAGTCCATTTTCTTTAAGTAATGTATAGGAACGCCTTTACTCATGTCATATTTATCTCCATTCAGCTGATTGAGATACAGACTGATGATACGGCCAAAGCTAGGAGATCTCAGGGTGTCCTTTATCTTCTCAAACAGCAATGCCCCCCAGTTGAATCGTTTCCTGCAGACAATTGCCACCAGGATCTTGAACATGTCCCCAGAGATGTGGTCATGAGATCCCGACTTGAATATGAGTACCTTCCCAACTATGTCTGACAGAAGTTTCCCTTCTTCATTCATAACCTTGCGCTTTATTGACCGAGTTCCTTGAGCGAGACCACAGAATAATAGAGTCCTGGTTTTGTCTTCTTCCTCAAGATAATCCTCGTGCTCCGAGCTAGAGAGCTGCAGGAAGTGGGTTAGCTTGTTTGCAGACATCTTGATCGTTGCCCCTGCCACCTTGCTCTTGATAAGAGAGTCTTCATTTCGGAGTCTGGCGGTAGCGAAGAACTCCAGCACCTCTTTGTCCAAGATTTTACACGGGTGCTCCAGTACGAATGAGATCCTAGCCTCTTCCAGCATAAGAATGATGTTTCTGAATTCGTCAGAGGCATGAGAGAACCCTGTTCGAACTAGCTCGCATCCAGTGACTAGCCCAGCGGTTGTCCTTGGAGCCATTGCACACCTAGGGAGAGAATCCCTACTCTACGCTTAATGAACAGTCAAAAGGGAAGCGACACTAGTGATAACGTCCAAGTACGGGTGAGAAAGAGGTTACCTAAAAGCGTAGACGGGAGTTAGATGGTTGAAGATGATGGACACCGGATGAGTGCACGCGGACTAATTCCTGGGAGGAAGAATCGAAACCGGGAGAGATCGTCGGTGAGCTTCCTGCGAGAGATCTTCGGTGAGCGTCCTGCGGGATGTCGACGGAAGCCTGCACGATTCGGCGAGATACTTGCGGGAAGACGATGGAGACCTTCGGTGAGAAACTTCGGTGGGATTCTTGCGGGAAACCTTCGGTGAGAAACGATGGAGACCAGGGAAGACGATGGAGACCTTCGGTGAGAAACTTGCGGGATCGACGAAAGGGGAAGACGATTCGGGGAAGACGATTCGGCGAGAATTTTGCGGGATTCGGCGAGTTTCCTGCGGAGAAGGTCCTTCGGCGGGATTCCTACGGAAGGTGAAGGGTCGGCGGGAATTATAAATATATAAAGGATCGTGAGTTCGGCGGGAGACTGCGTGAGATCGACGGGATTTAGAAGGGATTTTAACGGGTTTCCGGCTTTTCCATATAAGTTAATTTAAAAATCTTCTAAATATGTGAATACTTCTTAAAGCCACTATTTGGGGTTTGAACCGGCTTTTCCATACATTTCTTGATGGTAATCTTCGCTAGTTTTTAGTGAACTAATTTAAGCCTGTAGATGTTAGATCTCGAGTCTACCAGTGGAATTTCCGATAAGTCGTCATTGTTGTATCTATGGTTTATGTTTACCGTGTTAACATATCCTTAGATGTACGCACATATAAGTGTAAGGATAAGTATAAATATATATATATATATATATATATATATATATATATATATATATATATATATATATGTAAATGTGGATACAATATGACTCAAGTCCTTGAACTGATCAAAAGTACCTGGGATTATGAGAGTTATCATTTAGTCCCTCAGGTAAAACATATTAGGAGCTCGATGTGAGTATGCCCATGTATATATCACATCTGTTATTCCAGACGCTTGTTCCAATTTAGTCTTGAGCCATCTACTGTCTAGTTCCCCTCATATTTACGAGAACCTAGACTACCCTGCAAGAAAGAGTTACTTTACCTTAGGAACCCAAATCATATTGGGTCCTAGGTTCCTGTTAGCATAAGCACTCGACTGCCTTCCTTCAGAAAACCTGTCAGGAAGACTACCTCTGCCCAGAAAATGTGGATAGGCCCTTGCCCTTGACACAGAGGGGTTGTGCCAACAGTCGATGGCAAAGTGTCCCACTTTGCCACAGCACCAACACGGGTGAATGTTGTATCGCCATTTCTGACCTGATCTAGTGACTGAGGTAGTCACGGTCCTAGGTCTAAACGGGATAGGGCATGATCTCCGCACAAAATTTCCTCTTCCACCGTGACACGTGGAAGGGTGGAAGGAATGCATGTTGCGAGCGTCATGAGGTCGGGGAGGTGGTGCCTTCCTTTCAGGCATCCCCCTTCCTGAGGCCCCATGAAAACTTACACCATGACTTCTAACCTCCCTGTCCTGTGTCCTCGGGTGGTGAGAAGTGTTCTGAGAGCTGGTACATGCAGATTCACACCGAGTTGAGGCAGTGGCAGTAAATACAAAGGGCTCAGAATGAGCCTTAGGTATTCTCTCATGGGTGGCCACGATGGCCCTTGCACTACGGGTGTCTCCACATGATGACAGATCACCCTTGCAGTGACCACGATTATTCCTGTGGTCATACCTGAAGGCATGATGAGTTGCCTTCCTGCTTGGAGTGGGGGGTCGGAATACCGTTTCCCCATTTCTCCACGAGTTGATAATCCGGGAGATCCACCCATTTTCTTGCTTTCTCTTTATAGCATCAACCTTGGAAAAGTTTGATACTATTCTTTTCTCATTCTCTAGACTACTCTCTAGAGCTGAGATTTTAGAGTCCTTGACCTTGTTGGATGCCAATTGGAGAACCAACAAGATCTTCAGTCGAGCAATCTCTTGAGCTTGCTCCTCAGCAAGTAGGTTGCTTGTCTGAAGGGCTCTCTTCAGAGAATCAGAATTTTTTGAAGGAAGGAAGTTCCTGACTTCAGAAACTTCAAGAGAGACGGGGCAGGATGAAGAAGTTACCTGCTCTTCAGTGTTATTGTCATTAGAGCCCGTGACCGTTGTGTCATCCTCATCAGAGCTACTTTCCTCACTGGCCTCTTCAGTCTCTGACATAGACACTGGAGCTCTGATGTTGTCCGATAGATCCTTGCCTTCATCTTCAGAGGCGAGGACCACCACATAAGCTTCATCCTCTGATTGACAGCAGATTCCAGCTTTCTCTGACCCCCCCATCAGCTCTGAGATCATCAACCACATAGATTTAGCCGACCCACATTTTTCCAATCTAGAGCGAGAAGCTCCAGACCAGATATCCATGATAATTTGACGAATCCTCTTGTCCAAATTAAATAATGAAAGTTCCGTCTCCGACATCTCAGCAATGCACTTAGGCACTTGGATTCCAGAGTCGGAGGTCTTCATAGGAATAAAAGGACCCTCTTCCAGGATGAAGGATGCTCGAGGATCGATAGCATCCAAGTGATACGACACTCTCATCCTCCAGACGGGGTAAAACACCTTTGTGTATGTGGGGAGTCTTAGTGGCGATATCTCATGATCCAGCTCCATGCTTCTGACACTGGTGGCAGGATTCAACTCAAGGTGTAAACCTTTTTGATGAGCAACCTCCCTCTGATAACACTTGAAAGTCCACCTAGTGTCAACTATCTTCACCTATGGGGGGGGGGGGAATAGGTGACGTGCAACGTTTTTGCGGAATTTAAAATTGTACCTGCACAATAAAAATAAACAGCGCAGCACACAGAATACACAAGCTATTTATAGTGGTTCCCCGACTTGGGTACATCCACTTTCCCCCTTCGACCTATCTCCCAACAAGGGACGACTCGGTCACTTCTCCAACAGGATTGAAATCCAATCCTTGCACTATCGGAAGGAACCCTTCCACACGTAGGAGTCAACACTCCCATAAACCGGGTTGCACTCAACCCTTACAACTAGGAACCAACGTTCCTTTACAACAAAAATAAAATAGAATGTACAAGAAATACAAACTACGTTTGGAGACTACGGTGTCCCTCTTCGTTGACGACGTGTTCTTGAAGTCCACGAAGAGTCCACAACCCTAGATCTCTCTTGGGGAGAATCTCCCCGGAACCGGCAGCGGCAAGATGGGCGGCGGCTAGGTTCACGGGATCGGCGGCGACAACGATGTGCGGCTGCTGTTCTTTGGAGATCCAAACTTCGTAGCGAAGCTAGCTAGGTCTACCAACGGTCACACTAGAATCAATCGTCTCGATCGATTCGGATGGGGAAGATTTTTCCCGATCTACAAATCAAGAGACAAGAGTTCTCCAGTTAGACACGTGAGACGCTAAGCTTAGCTAGGCTTCTATCGCAGGAGGATCTGGGTGAAACCACGATCAAACGGCGAACTACTCGGCGCGAGCGGCGACGGCGGCGGCGGCGGAGCGGAACCAGCGATCTAGGTCACATCGCGGCTCGTGTATTTCTTTTCTTCTTCGCTCACTTTACTGTTCAAAAATACATGTGTATTTATACACATGTATACTCCTAAATGACCGTTGTGGGTCCCACCTGAAGGAAACCCTAGTTCCGGTTCAACATAGTCCCAGCGGCAGAATCCGGTCCAGCAGCTTCCAGAGAAATTGCTAAGTCAAAATCGGCGAGAATCGCAGGTGATTCTCGACGAATCAGCGAGAATCAGTTAGTGATTCTCGACGATTCGTCGAGAATCACTATTGATTCTCGACGAATCACTTGTTGATTCTCAATGAATATTACTTGGCCATGATCTGCTCGACGATTGGTTCGGCGAGAATCACTAGTGATTCTCGCCGAATCTTACTTGGCACCGTTTTGAGGTAGCCGGATAGAGTCGGCGAGAATCACTAATGATTCTCGACGATTCGGTGAGAATCACTTGGTGATTCTCGTCGAATTATACTTAGACGAATTTTCGTCTTTCCACCCAAGAGCTGCTCCTTGACCCATCCTTCCTCCTTGTCTGCTCTTGTATAAACACGACCCTGCACTTGAAAGTAAGTGCACTCCAATAGAGAGAGTACACGTAGGCCAACACACTGATCTGCTCAATGAGGGATTACGTCGTGCAGACCCGTGTATATTGACCTACTGCACCCTGACATTGGTGTGCACTCAGCGTGGAATAACTTCAAGCACAACTTAAGAGGTTTCATCAAATACATTGTGAATTCATCTTAGCTTGACAGGTGGCTTCCTCAAATCCAGGTAATTGTCGATACAATACCCAACAGCTGGGTTCCACGATCCCCTAAAATGATATGGTCCACCGACTGTTAGTCATAGAGACTAAGACACTATCGTCCTCGCCTCATCCCTGTGACTCCTAGGCACCGTGCGAGGAGGATGAATGCGGAGGACAACAAAGCAGAGTGGAACAAGCAGGTGACAATGGAACTAGTCTAGCAGTTATTTATATTGTATAAACAGCTAACGAAGAAAGGTACAAGCTAGCAGTTTTATAATAGTATGCAGTAAGGTAAACAAGTAGAGTAAGCAGCATATGTAAGAAAGACAAGATAATAAGTAAGTAACCTTAACTTATATGAATGTCCATACAAACTTATAAGTTAAGGGGTCTTCTGCAAGGCTCCCATCGTATAAAAAGTCTCATACCAATTTATACGTTGGGGTGTCAGTTGTATGCAAGTATGAGTGTAGTGATATGCTATGCCATGATTCATGCAAGTGCAACTCACGCACATGACTCTATGCGCACAGACCTTTAGTTCCCCCTATTTGGGCAGCTAGCTTCACTCCCAGGAACCTCCATAGTGGCAAACGGAGACAGTGGGTCGCCCCCCCCCCCCCCACTCCTAGGCGGGTATCCACACTACCAGGCCTAGCCCTCCCGTACGCCCCTAGAAGAACACAACCTAGAGTATTCGCGTACTAATGCTTGCCATATCCACCAGAATTTCTTTGGCTAAGTGTCCCACACCGCTGAGTCAACGTATCAACATCGGTGTGAACGACCGTCCGATACTGAATACCCACCACCTTATTTTGTATCCAAAACCTTTTGAGCCACTAGCTCCTCGGACTATCCGTCCGTGCATCTACCTTCCGAACGAACCATCCGGATGGCAATCAAAATAACCTAATCAACCTCCCGAGCTACCGGGGTGTATGAATGTGAAACCCTAGTCATACTAGTTGCTCTTGAAATGTTTTATTCTTACCGTTTAGGTTAGCCCAGGACTGCCCAAGGTATTCCCCGTGAAGGGCTCTCGAAGGCACTAGGAACTACGATGGGATTACGCCCAAAACTCCCTTTCGCAAGGCACTTACTATTATTGGTTGCTATCAGATTTCCCAAACTCTTACTCGTTGCACTGGATCTAACCCTAGAGTATTGGACACTTCCTCCCAAAGGGAAAGGCGATCTTTCGTCGATCCCTAGCACCACCTAACACTAGCCAATACAACACTCTACTCTTCCTAACTTCCAATGATGAACTCATTTTTATTTATCCAAACCAGCAAACTACTAACCCCAACCCATGCGCCCCAAATTCATATTCCAACATAATTTCTGCAGTTTTACTAAATGCAGACCAACTTAAGTTAAATGATGTACTTGATAGGAGGTAGTCCAAATTTTTATCCAAATACCCTAAGATATTTAATGGGGCTCTATAATGACATATTTAGACTAAATCCAAAAAATTGTAATTTTCATAATTAATTTGGCATTTATTAAATTTTCCAAAAGTTAGGTCATGGGTAATTTTGAACATGAAGTACTAGAGTTCCTTAGGTTATGGTCACCCAAAAAAAATTATTATCACTAGATGATGCCAAAATAACAATGAATACTAAATTTCACAAACTTTCATGAAATAATCAGCCCCTAAATAATTAATTCAATATAAATATAATAAATAGAATTAAATAGAGAAGTACCTTAAACTATTGTCCACAAATTACACAAAATTTACCAGTGCTATAATATGATCATAAATCATCACTGACTAAGTTTCATAACATTATAAGTTAGTTTAACCATGATTTTATCAAAATCATCCTTAGGGGCAACATAAAGATTATAAATACAAGTATAAGCTAATATCTTCCAAACATCCTACAATAATTTCCAGAGACTCATATTTTTATAAAAACTCTTCTACCAAAATTTTATAAGTATCCAAGGTGATATGACTCTTCCATATTTTCCTAAACGTTAAAGACCTAAACTAACCCTAATTGGTTTAAGTTGTGTGCCTAAGTCTAAATGCCACCAAATTCCTCCTTAGGGTATTTCACCACTCTAGAATCACATGGGCTAAACACCAAGTCCATACAAGGACATATGGTGCTATGTTCTTCACAAACCCCCAAAGTTCAACCTTAGGGTTTGAACTAGGGACCTAGGGCTAACCCACCCGAATCCATCTCAAACTCCATGAGAGGGTTTTTTACTGACCATGGGGCTCTGGCGAAAGTCCCACCCCTTTTGGGTGAGAATTGGCCCCTCCATGCCCCCAAACACTCTTTGCCCTAAATTAACCCCTTAAGGGCCAAACTTTGGTCGCACCAAAACCTGTCCAAATCAAATCTAATTGGTCTGAAATTTTACCCACAGTCATTCCATTACCCTAAGAGATAGACACCAAATGTTTGGTGGGTTTAGAGGTGATTAGGCCCCTTAAATTATTCATGCAAAGGTTATTAAATTTCTACAAAACTTTAGGAAACTCTTCTCCAAAAATTACCATTTTTGGATATATTATAGGTATAGGTAATAGTGACCCAAAACCAAAATTTCAAGTCATTTGGATGTCTGGATTGATGGGGACACTCAATTTAGTCTCTGGTCAAGCCTATGTATAGGCTGCACTATTTTGGGTGCTCCGATCAAACCACTTACCTAAATGGGTTGAAATTAATTTTAGATTAAAGTAGACTTCAAGGGCTACAATTTTCATGTTGGCCACTTTTAATGTTTAGCCCCTAATGGTCTCATTTATTTAATTTAAAGGGGGCATAGTAATGGGTTAAAAATGTAAAAGCTTAATTAACATTTATATAAGAACACTGTTCATCTTCTTCCATGAACCCGAACAGCAACCTAAAAAAATTAAACGCCTGTAGCTTTTCCCAAGACAAACTCCGGCCACCCAGCCACGTCCCTGGCCAGCCACCGCCGCCACCATCTCAGTCGAGGTGGTGGCTATCGTCTGGCGGTGGTTTGGCCGACAGAGGTGGTGGTTTCCGGCGAACCCGCCACCATGAGTATTCAAAAAACTTCATTTTTTTCTCATCGGATCGGCTCGTTTGAGCCCGATTTCTCATCTAATTTAATCTAAGATACTAGAACAAGGGGAGAGGAGGAGAAGTGGACCTTGTTTGGGGTTCGATGACGGCGGCGGCGTTGGTCGGCCATGGCGTTTTTCCTCTTCGGCGAGCTTGCCCGATTCCTCGATCCTCCACCAAAACCTTTGATCCAATACGTTATTTTGACTGCTAAGGATGTTTTGAAGGTGATGGTAAGGTCAGAAATTGAAATGGGGGGTTGCATAGGGGAATTTATATTTTTCATGGGAGGGGAGGTGAAGGATTGGTTGGCCATGGTGGTTGGGCTCCCCCCATTAGTGTTGGCTGGCTGGAATTGATAGCATCATCGTACCAAGAGGCAAGGGAGATGAATGGGGACAATGGAGAGATGAATGGAGTGGCCCATGGCCTCACTCCATAACTCCTCTCTCTCTTTTCCTCTTTCTCTCTCATCCATTAAGGAGAAAACTCCCATTTTCTCTCTCCTACTCACCCCCTCCGAAATTTAGGTGGCATCCCACATAAATATCGGCCTGCTAAAGTTAATGGGCCACTCAAGTTGGGCTTAGCCCAAGTGGCTTGGGCTTGGTTAGGTCACTTAGGCTAGTTTGACCTATTTTAGGGTTGATTTGACTATGGTCAATTTGACCATTTGGGTTGACCCCAATGGGTCCTTGGTGAGCCATTGGCCTCCCCTAAGGTCTAGGGAGAATTGGTTAGGGTTGGTTTGACACATTGTAGGCCACTTGACCCTTAATAAGGGCACTATGACTACTTTGGAGCTAGGGGTGAATTTGGTCAACTTGACCACTTGAGTTGACCCAAATGGGTCCTTAGTGACCTAATGTACCTCTTAAAGGGTTAGGGAGGTTTAGGTGGGGTTATTTTGGCGAGTTGGAGGTCCATTTGGCCCTAGATAAGCTACTTTGACTATTTTAGCATTAGGGTTGACTTTGGTCAACTTGACCTTTTAAGTTGACCCCAATGGATCCTTATGGCTCTAATGTACCCCCTAATGGGTTAGGGATGTTGTGGTGGGGTCATGGAGTCATGGTGAAGCCCTATGGTCATCCTAAACTATTGTTTAAATTCTACTATTTGCAAACTATGGTGATTTCCAACTTCATGCCTAAGCTCACTTGGTCTTCTTGGGCTTCCTAGGGTTTTGTCATGACCTAGTCATAACAAAACCACTCTTAGGGGTCCAGTTGGAAATGGGATGTTACAGTTCTACTTTTTGATCTGATCCTGCTCCTTTTATAGACAACAGATCAATTGTCTCATTGAGTAGTGGGCCCCACCAGAATTGGTGGCTGTGATTTTGCCATGAAACCACCTACTTTACATTAACGGTTGATTCAACGACTCATTGCTTTGTGTGGGCCCTAGCGAGGAATCTCTTTCCTAGTGCAACAAATCATGACAACTGTCACCCAGTGCAACTCGTAGCATTCCCGCAACATTTGAACCTGCTTTACATTGTTGACTTTACTGACGTCACCATCTCTTTGGACTTAGACAAAATCAGGCATCCGTAGCAAAGGCATTGAGTGAATGACCATCACTCAGTGCCAAAAGTCTTAAAAACATTTTCAGCCTTAGTTCAACGAACTCAGAACTCATTTCGATGAAAAATGAAATCTCAATTCGACGAACTCAGAACTCAGTTCGACGAACTCTTAATTCAGCTCGACTAAAGGTGAAATCTCAGTTCGACGAAAAGTGAAAGCTTAGTTCGACGACAAGTCAAAGCTCAGTTCGACGAACTCAGAACTCAGTTCGACAAACCTAGAGCTCAGCTCGACAAAAGGTGAAAGCTTAGTTCGACGAACTTAGGGCTCAAGTCGACGAACTTAGAGCTCAGCTCGAAGAAATATGAAAGCTTAGTTCGACGAATAGTGAAAGCTTACTTCAACGAACTTATGGCTCAGGTCGACGAACTCAGAGCTCAGCTCGACGAAATGGCCCCATGGCGTTGAGTGAGTAAGCATCACTCAGCGCCTAACTACTTTGACATACTTTGTCTCATGGCATTGTGTGAGTAAGCTACACTCAACGCCTAATCACAGAAAAGTAGCACAATAAAGTAAATGCGAACTATCAGTTCATAGAAAATCACATATCATAGTAAATAAATCTCCATGAAGGGAGTGTCCACAGAAAATACATATCAGAGTGCTAAACTACGGGCTTATGCCTGGTACATCATATCCTCACTAAAAATCACTCATGCGGAAGCAAAAGCAGAAAAAAAACTACTCAAGGTCGAGACTCACGGACCTGGCTGTATGAACTCCGGAGTTAGACTGCCCCACCTCCAAGCGCACCGGTCTCTGGGGCTGCTCCTCCATGCTGGGCTCCTCGATCCCCTAAATGATGCGGTAGTCTAAAAGACTAAGCCCTATCATCCCCCGCCCCTTCCCCCATGGCTCCTAGGCACCGAGCGGAGAGGAAGAAAGGGGAGGACTTGAAGGTGGAGAATATCAAAAACAGATGGCAGCGGACCTATACTAGCAATTCTATAACAGGTATAGACAAAAGTTGAAATATGAAAAGTAACCTTCACTTATGTGAGAACACATAAGCCAAGAGATCTTCTGCAAGGCTCCCATCGTATAAAAAGTCTCATACCAATTTATACGTTGGGGTGTCGGTTATCAAACAGCAGTAACTATAAATATCAAAATTGACCTTAATTTATAAACTTGCCCACACAAGCTTATAGACCAAGGGGTCGTTTTGCAGGGCCTAAAGTATAAGCGTCCCATTCCACTTATACTTTAGGTGTTAGGGTTGAATGAATCGATTATGCTATGACATGCAAGTGGGTATGATGGAACATGCAAGTGCAACACACACACCCGACTCTGTGCACACAGACCTTTAGTTTCCCCTTTCTCGAGCCGTAACCTCCCAGGATACCTCTATAGTGGCAGACGGAAGCGGTGGGTTGGGCCTCTCCCACCTCTAAACCATTAAAGCACTACCGATCATACCTATCATACGCCTCAACGCTTGGTGCACGAAGCGGACTCCTGCGTACTCTTGCCGGCTGGCGCACCGGACTTCTGTTGGCGAAGTGCTAACCACACTTACCGAGTCAACGTATTGGCGTCGGTGCACCGACCCTCCAATACCGAAGACCCACCACCTTAATTTTTCTTTCCTTTTATGCACATGCAAATTTAGCGTAATCAAAAACCGAGCTGAAGCTCCCTGGACCAAAACGTCCGTCTCAAACAATCGAGCCGAAGCTCCCCGGACCCAAAGTCCGTCTATTAACCATCCGAGCTGAAGCTCCCAGCTATCTTCCTGTGCTATCTGTGTTCGTGAAAAGTGTAACCCTAATTACTAAGTTACTCTTTTCAGCTTGTTAATACAGTTTACGTTAACCCAGTACTGCCCCCGGTATTCCCTGTGAAGGGCTCTCAAGGGGCACTAGGAACTATGTTGGGATTACGCCCAGCGTTCCCTTTCGCAAGATACTTATTATTATTATTGGTTGATTCCCTTACCCATTACTTTCTCTTATTACGATAGGCTGATCCTAGGGTGATTTGACTCTACTTCACCTCGGGGAGGACGATCTTTCGTCGAACCCGAGCGCCTCTAAACCCTAGCCAAAACAACACTCTACTCATTTTATCTTCCAATGATGCTCCTAATTCTATTTATCCCTTCCAGCAAACCAACAAAATCCAACTCATGTGCTCTAATTCATAATCCAACTTATTTCCCGCAGTTTTACTAAATGCACACCACTTAAGCTATATGACCCGTAAAATGGGAAGTATACCAAATGATCATCCAGTACTCATATAATAATTATTGGAGGGCATTACTGGCATTTGTAGCCTAAATCCATAATTTCCTAATTTTCATAATTTAACGGATACTTTATTTATTTATTCTAATAACCAAAAGTTCCAAGTTTGAACATGAAGTACAAGTTTTAGACAAGATAAAATTTCACTAAATTTATGCTAAATGCAAAATGAATAATCATCTAAAAATTCAGAATCTCTCAATTTTTTTCGGCAAGGTTTAAGCCCTTAAATTTTATTTCCAATTTATTCCATAATAAATCATTTAAAGGGGATGTACGACAATAATACTTACAATAGTTCAGAGAAAATTCCAGGATGATTATAAGGACACATAAAACCTCTAGATAAAGTTTCATAATTTTTTTTAGAAAGAATTATCCTCTGAATTAATTAAATACCAAATTCTCAAAATTATGGACTTGTAAAGGAAGTTCTGTAAACAGCCCTCTAAAAATTATGAATAAATTTCTACAAGTACATTTTGGCCTGAAATCATCAAAACCTAAGTCTCATGATTTTTCAACAAATATACCATCAATAATTAATTTTATACTACCAAAGCCCCTTTCCAAAACTTGTGAAGGAAGTACTAAATATAATCAAGTAAAAATTATGATAAAATTCAGGGGTATTCACTTTGGTCTAGAATGTCTTCTGACCAAGTTTCATCAGATTCAAATGAACAGAATAATCAGAAGTAATGTAAACATCATTTCGGGCCTTTTGGTATTTAACAAATGAAGTACCAGAAATATCATCCATAAAATTCTAGCAAAATTACCAGAGGTTCTAGATGGTCTATAACTTACTCCACCCAAGTTCCATAGCTTTTAGTTAAGGTTTAGTGGCTGAATTTACAATTTTGTGCTTCTACCCTAAAACTAGGGTTAGGGTTTTGAGGTGCCTACCTTCCTCCAAGTCCTCTAAGGTTACTACCAGAGAACTTAGGTTACACTACCTTCTATTCTACTGAGTTTTTAAGGCCATACAAGGGCATTTGCCCCCATGTCCTTCACAACCCCCAAAAGTCCTTCCTTAGGGTTTGAGGTTGAACCCTAGGGTAAATCAAGCCTAAATCATCCCATTTTCCTTAAGATGGTGACATTGGGCATGCCAAGTCAGTGTCCAAAACATCAGCCTCTGTTGAGGGGAGGGGACCACCCTAAGTCCATAGTGCACTTTTAATCAAGAATACCACCTTAAAGCCTAAGTAGGATTTGGTGATTCCCTAGCCAAACCCTATCCAAATGAGTTAAAATTTTGTACAGAACTAGGTATTGATGCCAGGGCTAGGCACTCAGTTTAATGACTGCCTAGCCCTAGGTATAGGTCCCACCAAAATGGGTGCCCTGGGCAAACCATGCATCCAAATTGGTTCAAACCAATTTTAATATAAAGTAGACCCAAAGGGCTACAACTTTCATGTTGAAGGTTTCCCCCCAGGAGAGCCTAAGTATTTTTAAAATTAAAAACCAAAAATATCAAAATCTGTGACATAAATCACATTATATTAAATATATTTCCTATAGTTTAATCACATAACCGCACGAATCTTGAAGCAAAAGGGATGGAATCCCTTCATCTCCTTCCTTGAGCCGACGACCAGGATCTATCTCGCCTGGAGCCGCTTCCTAGCTCTGCCGTCGGCGGTCCATCCCCTTCCCCGGCCGGCAACCGCCACCACCACCACCACCTCCGTTGAGGTGGTGGCTGTCGCCAGACGGCGGCACAGCCGCCGGAGGGGTGTTTTCCGGCGGGTCTAGTAGGAACCTTTTCTGCCGAAAACCATGAAATCCAGAAATTGGATCGGGCTAAATTGAGCCTGAACCTTGTACCTAATGATTTCTACGATCTACCAATGAGTTAAGGAGAGGAGGAGGACCTTCCTGGCGGCCTGAATGCGAGTCGATCTTCGGGTTGCCATGGAAGTGGTGCCGCCGGCCGGATTTCTGCAACTATGAATTCAAGTAGCTCGAATTCCTCAGGTAAAAGGTGGGAAGGGTTCCTCTCAGGTCCCTGATGGTGTTTAAATCATCAGTTGGGGGAGGGGAGAGGCCAAACATCAATGGCCATTAATGCCCTTGAAAGCTTGGCTCGGGTTGAGTGGGGGGGGGGGGGGCTGAATCTTACTCTTGTGGTCGGGAAATGGCTGGAATCAACTCCTCTTCCCTAGAGGAGTTGATTGCAGCCATTAAGAGTGGTTGTTGGCCTCCCTTTGGCCGGTTCCCACCCTTCCCTTCCTCTCCCCCAATTTTCTCTCTCCACCATTATCATGAAGGGAAGCTCCCTTCTCTCTCCTAGTCACCCATGTTGACTGGTCAACACCATAGGCTATGTGCAGCCCACTTAGTCATAATGATCATGAAAAGTGAGGTTAGCCGAAGGGAGAAGTGGCTTGGGCTTGGGTTAGCCCATTTGGGCTAGGTTTGACTTGGCTTAAGTTAGGGTTGACTTAGGTCAATTTGATCATTTGGGTTGACCGCATTGGGTCCTTGGTGACCCATTGGCCTCCCCCAAGGTCTATGTGGGGTTGGGTAGGGTTACCTTACACTTTAGAGGTCACCTACCCTAAGTAAGGACACTTTGACCAGATTAGGGGCTTGAGTTGACTTGGGTCAACTTGGCCCCTAGGGCTGACCCCAATGAGTCCTTAGTGACCCTTGACTTCACTTTTAGGGTTAGGAGGGCATAGGTGGGGTCCTCTAGGCTAGGAGTAGGTCAATTGGCCCTAAGTAGGTTAGTTTGACTCATTTAGGGTTAGGGTTGACTTTGGTCAACTGAGTCTCTTTGATTGACCCCAGTGGGTCCTTATGGCTCTAATGGGCCTCCCGAGGTATTAGGGGGTGTTGTGGTAGGGTCTTGGGGTCAAGGTGTAGCCCCATGGTCATCCTAAACCATTGTTTAGAATTCTACTATTTGCAGACCATGGTGATCCTCACCTTGGCCTCCTACCTCTTGGCCCATTTCTGGCTTCCTAGGGTTTGTCATGACCTAGTCATGGACAAAACCACTCCTAGGGGTCTAGTTGGAAATGGGATGTTACAACTCCCAATAAACAAAACAAAGATTTCGTCCCCGAAATCAAGGTTAAGCCTGCGGGAATTTCTACCGTAGAAAAGAAACTTGTAACATCTCATCACGACGCCATGTTTGCTAAATTAGGTTTTGAGGGAAACCTAAGTCTATACCCAATTGGCAAGATCCCAATAAACAAAAGATAAGCCCCCAATAAACAAAAGATAAGCCTATACCTGCCTAAAGCAGCCCTTACTAGCTTAAAGCAGGAGAATAAATTAAACATCTTGAGGGGTTTGTGAGGTATACCTGACTGAACAGCTCTGGGTATCTTTGTCGCATCAGGTCCTGCGGCTCCCAGGTATGCTCCTCCTGGCCGTGGTTCCTCAATAGGACTTTGACTAATGGGACCTTGCGACGCAAGATCCGTACTCCTTGGTCGTCAATCCGAACCGGCTCTAAGCGAACTGACCGGTCTGAAGCTACCGGCCCTTCGGTGGTCAAAATCTGCTTCTCTGGGCGTAGTAGAGCCCTCCTCAGCGAAGAAATGTGGAAGATGTCGTGCAGAGCTGCCAGCTCTGGTGGCAACTCCAGCCTGTAGGCTAGGGGTCTGATTCGCTCCAGGATCCTGTAAGGTCCCATGTACCTAGGGCTGAGCTTTTTCCTCCGACCACGCACCCGTGAGACTCCATGTATGGGCCGGATCTTCAAAAACACTCGGTCCCCCACCTGAAACTCCACCTGACGATGTCGGGCGTCATAGTACTTAGCTTGTCTTCTCTGTGCCTCTAACATCCTGTCTCTGATCAGCCTCACCTGAGCCTCGGTATCTTCAACAAAATCTGATCCCAACTCCTTCGGATCCTCGTCCTGAATCCAAGAAAGCGGGGTCCGGCATTTCCTTCCATACAAGGCTTCGTAAGGCGCCATCCTGATGCTGGACTGGTAGCTGTTGTTAAAGGAGAACTCGACCAGGGGTAAGAGCTTCTCCCACGGTTCCCCGCGGACCAAAATGCATAGCCTCAAAAGAACTTCCAGCGTCCGGTTGGTACGTTCTGTCTGCCCATCCGTCTGGGGATGGAATGCGGTGCTGAAGGTCAATCGCGTGCCTAAGTAAGCTTGCACGGATCTCCACTCCCTGGAAGTGAACCGGCCATCCCGATCCGACACGATCGTCTTGGGCACACCGTGATATCGAACGAACTTCTCCACAAATCTCCGCACTAATACTCCCACAGCTTCGTCCTTCCTGATCGGAATGAACCTGGCCACCTTTGTCAACCGATCGACGATGACCCAAATCGAGTCATTTCCCATCCGTGATCGGGGAAGTCCGTGAATAAATTCCATCACGATGTCTTCAAACTTCCACTCTGGTACCGGGAGTGGTTGCAACAAACCCGCGGGGCTTTTGCACTCCGCCGTCACTAGCTGGCACGCTTCGCAGTGGGTCACAAACTGAGTGATATCCTTCTTAATGCCAGGCCAGTACATAGTCTTCTTCAAATCCGCAGTCATCTTCGTGATGCCCGGGTGCACCGAGTATCTGCTGTGGTGGGCCTCCGCCATAATATCTTCCCGTACCTAGACTCCTTCCAGTATATAAGTCCGACCTCTAAAGCATACCACACCATCCCTCATCGTATAATCTCCTGCTGCACCGTTCTCCAAGGCCCAGAATATCGGCTCCAATTTGATATCTCACCTCTGTCCCTCTCTGACTCGGTCTCGGATATCGTCGGTAGCACTGACCGCAGCTAAATACTCCATGTAAAGCTCAGAGTCCTTGGATGACACTAGTGTGATGTGCATATCCTCCAATCTCCTCACCAGCTCCATAGACATAACCTGGGGCCCGGCCTCGGAAGTGGCATCTCTCCGACTCAACGCGTCAGCCACCATGTTTGCCTTCCCTGGATGGTAGTGCATCTCATACTGATAATCTGCTAAGAACTCCACCTAGTGCCTCTGCCTGATATTCAGTTCCTTTTGTGTGTCCACGTATTTCAGGTTCTTGTGGTCGGAGTAGATGTCGCAGTGGACTCCATAAAGGTAGTGGTGACAGACCTTCAAGGCAAAAACGACCGCCCCCATCTCAAGGTCGTGCACCGGATAGTTATGTTCGTGCTTCTTCAACTGGCGAGACGCATAAGCAATCACATGACCCTTCTGCATCAGTACAGCTCCCATACCCTGGTAGGAAGCATCGGTGTAGACTTGAAATCCTTCTCTCCCCGAGGGGAGAGCAAGTATGGGAGCTGAGGTGAGTCGATCCTTCAGCTCCTAAAAATCTGCCTGGCACTGCGGGGTCCACACGAAAGGTACCTCCTTCTTCGTCAAAGATGTGAGTGGGAGGGCGATTCGGGAGAATCCCTCCGCGAACTTCCGGTAATAACCGGCAAGTCCTAGGAAACTTCGTAAGTCGGTGGCTGCCTTCAACTGCGGCCAATCCTGAACTGCCCGAATCTTTGCCGGATCCACTGCCAACCCGGCTCCACTGATAATATGGCCTAAGAAGCCCACCTCCTTCAACCAGAACTGACATTTGCTAAACTTTGTGTTGGGTACATTGGTCAAATGTACCTGATTTGAAGAAGCCTCACCTAACTCAATGATATACATCATAGTGTATTTGATGTTTGTTTGAGTTACTTGTGCAGGTTAGGAATACACTGGACTGAAGCTAAAAATTTCTAAGTCCATGTGTCGACACCCAGAGGGAAAGTGTCGACACTTGAGAAAGCTTGTGTCGACACCCAGACAAGCAGTGTCGACACTTGGAGTCATTATGTCGACACCTGGGATGAAGAGTCGACACCAGACAGAAAGTGTCGACACTTGGAGCTGTGTCGACACTCAGTGAAGAAGTATGCAGAAAAGCTGTGTCGACACTTAGCAGAAGTGTCGACACCTAGAAGAGCTGTGTCTACACCAGAAAGTGTCGACACTTGGAGCTGTGTCGATACTCAGCAAAAGTCTGCAGATTCTAAGTAAAAGTGTCGACACTCAACACAATGTGTCGACACTATGCTGAAGAGTCAGTATTTGAAGTAAGTGTCGACACTCAACACAATGTGTCGACACTATGCTGAAGAGTCAGTATTTGAAGTAAGTGTCGACACTCAATACAATGTGTCGACACTATGCTGAAGAGTCAGTATTTGAAGAAAGTGTCGACACTCAGCACAATGTGTCGACACTTAGTTGAAGACTCTACACTTGAAGAAAGTGTCGACACAAGGAGCTGTGTCGACACTTAGCAAAGAACAGAAAAATTACAAAATATTCTAAGTACAAGTGTCGACACTAAAGGAATGTGTCGACACTCAGCTGAAGAAACAAAAGTGAAGACTTGTGTCGACACCAAGAAGCAGTGTCGACACTTGACAGTTTCAACACGTGAAGATGTGTCGACACAAAGGAGATGTGTCGACACTTAGAAGAATACAGTTAAAGAATGAAGTACAAGTGTTTGTGTCGACACTCAATTTCAGTGTCGACACATGCAGAAGAATCTGTGTCGAGACATACAAGGAATTGTGTCGACACCTTGTAGACTTGTGTCGACACTTACACAACATGTGTCGACACTTGGCCTATAAGTGTCGACACTTAAGAACAAAAAGTCTCGACACTATCTGACAGTTAGAGAATTTCAAGAAGTGACTGGTTGACATGACAGCTGCCGATCCAGCCGGTCTACTGCAACTGTCAGAGAAATCAGAAGTCTGTTATGAACCGGATCAACCGGTTACCATGAAGGAAGCCTATAAATAGGCACCCATTGTTTACATAAAGAGAGTGATTGATTGTTGTTGGTTACAAGTAGTTGTGAAGAATATTTAAAGTAGTTGATCAGATTAAATCAAGAAGTAATACACAGAGGATCAACACAAGAAGATCTGTCAGTCCAACTGCAGATCTAAGAAGTTGGAGAGAGAGAGCTCCAATCAAGAATTCAGTCTTTGGAACTAAGGCTGAGAAGAAGGATTCAGAATCATCTGGATCTCAAGAAGGAGAGGTCAAGGATCAACTGCAGAAGATTCAGACTAATTCAGTTCTAACTCAAGAAGCTTTGAAGGAAGCTAAGTCAGTTTGGATCTAACTGAGTTCTTCCAAGAATTCTTCAAGAAACTCTCAACTTCTCTCTTATTTTCTGAGTTGTAGAGTTAGCTATTGTATTTCTATTTTAACTTGTAGGATCCATTGGATCTGAGAGAATTGTAAGCCTATATTATAAAGGCTGAGGGTAGGGCTTGGTTGCCTGAGTGTAGGAGTTGAAGAACTCTGAGTGTAGGCCTTAATTGGCTGAGTGTAGGCCTGGGTGGCTGAGTGTAGGCCTTGGTGGCTGAGTGTAAGGCTTTGGGCCTGAGGTGTAGGAACCTAGTTGGGTTCTGAGCTAGTGGAGAAGTTTGGCCGAATCTAGTACACTGCTAGATAGGCGAAGGGGGAAAGTGGATGTACCCAAAGATTGGGGAACCACTATAAAATCTTGTGTATTCTGTGCTGTGATTGTGCTGTGTTGTGAATTGTTGTGTTTGCTGTGAGAACTTATTCAGAAATCTGTGTTATAAACTGTTGTGCTGCCAACAAAGTTTTAAAAAGGTTTTGGTCACCTATTCACCCCCCCCCCCTCTAGGTGTTTAGGTACCATATCTTTCAAGTGGTATCAGAGCCAGGTTCCTCAAAACAAGGACTAACAGTCTAAGGAGATCCTGTTTGGCAGAAACAGTCTAAGTCAGAAAACAGATTCAAGAAATTCAAGAACTTCAAGAAACATGGGTTCTTATGAGAATCACAAGAGTTGGGTTCCATGAAGTTACCCATATGCAGGAAGGAGATTTTTGGAATCTGGAAAGAAAGGGTTAGGCTATTTATGGAGGCCTCAGACCCTAGAATCTACATCACAGTCAAAGAGGGGCCCTATGTGCCCATGAAGATCTCAGTATTGGATGCAAATCAGAGGACTCCAAAGGATTTCTCTGAGATGACCAAGGATGAAATTGTCCTAGCCACTATGGACAAAAGGGCACAAAACATAATATTAAGTGCCATTGATGATGCCACCTTCCAGAACTTAATTCATTGTAAGACAGCAAAAGAGATGTGGGACACTCTTATAGTCTATATGGAAGGTTCTGAAGAAGTAAGGCAAGATAGAAAGTCCTTGCTTAATCAAGAGTATGAGAGCTTTAGGCAAGGAAGAGGAGATAGCATCACTGAATGCAACAAAAAGTTCTATAGAATTGTTAATGAACTCATGTCCTATGGAAGAGAGTTCACTAACTATGAATTGAATGATAAGTTCTTAAGGTCCCTAACAAAAGATTGGGACACTAAGATCTGTGCCATCAGAGAAATGGCAAAGTTGGGAGAAATTCCTCCTCCCACACTGTTTGGCAAATTGTTATCTTATGAGATGCAGCTGTCAGTGAGAAAAGAGGAAGAAAAATCAACAAGGACTGAGCACAGGGAAAGGACAGTTGCCTTCAAGTCAGAAGTACCTAGAAAGGGCAGGACTAAGTCATCAACTCCACCTCCAGAGGTAGTTGAATCAGAATCTGATGAATCTGTTAGCACAAAGTCTACAAGCAGTGAAAGTGATGAAGACTTTGCTGCATTCACCAGACATTTTCAGAAATTCCTGAAGAAGAAACAGTGGAGGTCCAGACCTTCATTTTCCAAAGGGAAAGAAGTACTGTATCAGGAGAAGAAGCCTTCAAAGAAGGACAAGAAAAAGACAAAGACTAGCAAGGCAACTGGGTCTAAGATAGTGTGTTACTGCTGCAATAGACAGGGTCATGTAATTGCAGATTGTCCTGAGAGAAGAAAAGAATCCAGTGACAAAAAGAAGACTCACTTCAAAGGAAAGAAGGAGAAGTCCTTTGTTGCAAAGAATGAGAAGACTCTTTTAGACATTTCTTCTTCAGATACTGAGACAGATGCTGAAGCCTACATAGGGCTATTTGCTGAAGAAGAAGAAGAGTTTATGCAGATCATGGAATCAATCTATGAACAAGAAGAGTGTCAGTGCCAAGGACTGATGGCATTGACTGAAAGTACCAAAATCCTGGAGCAGCCAGGACCTAGTCAGGTACAAAGTCCAACTCAAAGTTCAGATTTCAGTTCTAGTTCAGAGTCAGATTCATCTTCATCAAGTGATGGAAGTGTTTCTGAATCTGAGGGAGATATTCATCAGCTCTTAGATGAATATAAAGTACTGTTGCAAGCCTATAAGAAAAGCAAGTCCCTTGCCAAAAGTCAGGCAAAGGAGATTGCTGATCTCAAGGCAGCTGCAACAGATTTTGAAAAACAGTATGATCAAAAACTGAATGAAGTAGCCAGGCTGAAACACATTACAGTGATTCAGATGGGTACTATTACATTTAAGAATGATCAAATTAAGAGACTGGAGATCAATCTCCAGAAGGAAAAAGAACTTGCTGCCAGGTTTTCAAAACCTAAATCAGTATTACCATTAATTGATGAATTTGTTCATCAAAAGGCAAAGCTGGACTAGGTTTTGTTAGACCTGCAGGGACTGTACAGTCCAAGTTCAAGTCCAAGGGTAAAGCCCCAACATTCAACAAGTCTGTTGTAGTCAAGACAGCAAAGGTTGTATCTAAGCAAAGGTACAACAAGTTTGAATGCTGGTGCTGTGGCAAGGTTGGCCACTTTGCCTTGGATTGTTGGCACAATGCCAGTGCCAAGTTGAGTAGCAAGTTACCTGATGGAAAGCCAGTAGGTAGCTATGTCAAGTTGCAAACTAACAATCACCAAGGACCCAAGTTTACTTTGGGTTCTAAGGTTCATTAATTTGTTTTGCAGGTGAATCCAAGTGGCCATACCCCAACATGGTACTTGGATAGTGGATGTTCCAGACATATGACTGGAACAAGGGGACTACTGAAGGACTACATTCCAATCAAAAATGGTCCTAAAGTGACCTTTGGTGGTTCTGAAAAAGGAATCATCAAAGGGTTTGGTAACATCTCTTCAAACCTTGTTACCATTACTCAAGTGGCTTATGTTAAAGGGTTGAAACACAACCTCATTAGTATAAGTCAGTTAAGTGATGTAGGGTATGACATCTCATTTGTTAAAAATGGTTGTCATATCAAGAGGTCAAGTGATCAAGAGATCATTTTGACAGGATATAGAAAGAGGAATGTCTACTGTCTAGACATCATGATTGAGAACAATGGTTCTCCTGTTTGTCTTGTAGCTGATGAGACAGTCTCTCATTGTGTCAAGTGGCACAAGAGGCTAGCTCATCTTAACTATAAGACTATTTGCAAACTCTTTAGCAAAGAGTTAGTGAGGAATGGTCCTCAAGTTAAGTGTGTTAAAGATGGCATTTGCTCAGCTTGTCAAAAGGGCAAGCAGACCAAATCCACCTTTAAAAGCATTGAGAACAAAGATGCTGTGAGGTGCTTATACCTCTTGCATATGGATCTCTTTGGTCCAATGCCAGTTCACAGCTTAGGTAGGAAGGTCTACACCTTTGTAGTTGTTGATGACTACTCAAGGTTTTCCTGGGTGTTCTTCTTAAAGCAGAAATCTGAAACACCTAGTGTCTTCTATAGTTTTGTTAAGCAAATTCAGAATGAATTGAACTGTACAGTGGTCAAAATTAGAAGTGACCATGGTACTGAGTTTCAGTCTGAAAGCATGACAAAGCTGTGTGAAGACTATGGGATATTTCAAGAATTCTCTTCACCTAGAACACCTCAGCAAAATGGCATTGCTGAAAGGAAAAATAGGACCTTGATAGAGGCTAGGTAGAACCCTATTAAGTGATTCATCACTGCCAGAGTATTTCTGGGCTGAAGCAGTTAACACTGCATGCCATGTGATAAATAGGGCTACCATCACTAAAAGGTTAGAATAAGACCCCCTATGAAGTTGTGAAAGGCAGGAAACCAAATTTATCCTACTTTAGGATCTTTGGTTGTAAATGCTACATACTTAACAATGGAAAGTCTTACCTAACTAAGTTTGCTGCCAAGTCCCAAGAGGGAGTGTTTGTTGGGTACATCAATAATAGTAAGGCTTATAGAGTCTACAACTTGACTACACAAGTTGTAGAGGAGTCTGTGCATGTAGTTTTTGATGAGACACAACTAATTAACAATGAGTTGTCTAGCAATGTATGCAGCCCCACAGGTCTTACTAAGAAGATGGACAAGCTAACCATAGAAGATGTACCTGCTGCAAGACAGCAAGTAGAAGAAGATGGCTTATGTCCAGGGGAGAACTACATGTACCATGGAGCTGAAGAAGTACAAGGAACTCAGCATGATGAAGATGCTGAAGAAGTACAACCAGAAGTAAGGATGCCTCCAGCCAACAGGCATCTAAGAGATCATCCAGTAGAGTTGATTATTGGAGATCCAAGACAAGGTGTTCAGACAAGGAGCAGAAATCAGAATGCTGTAGTATATTCAAGTTTTCTGTCTCAAATAGAACCAAAGAAATTTGAAGAAGCTATACAAGATCCACAGTGGACTGAAGCTATGCAAGAAGAACTTAATCAGTTCAAAAGGTGCAAGGTTTGGGAGCTGGTTCCAAAGCCTAAAGACCACAATGTTATAGGAACTAAGTGGATCTACAGAAATAAGTTAGATGAACAAGGGGTCATCATAAAGAATAAAGCAAGACTGGTTGCAAAAGGATATAGGTAAGAAGAAGGTATTGATTTTGATCAAACCTTTGCCCCAGTAGCCAGACTGGAGGCCATAAGGATATTCTTGGCCTATGCAACTTATCAAGGATTCAAGGTATACCAAATGGATGTGAAGTCAGCATTCCTAAATGGTAATTTGAAAGAAGAAGTATATGTGGAGCAGCCTTCAGGTTTTGTTGATCCTACTCTTCCACATTATGTCTATAGACTTAGGAAAGCATTATATGGGTTAAAACAAGCACCTAGAGCTTGGTATGAAACCCTATCTAGTTTCCTCATTGAGAACAAGTTCTCAAGGGGGAAAATAGATAAGACTCTATTCCTTAGGGAATCTAGAGGCAAAGTCATACTTGTCCAAATATATGTAGATGACATTATATTTGGGTCTACTGAAAGTAGCCTTTGCAAAAAGTTTGCAAAGCTTATGCAAAGTCAATTTGAGATGAGTAGTATGGGAGAACTGAAGTTTTTCTTGGGTCTCCAAGTTAAACAGACTGGAAGTGGTCTATCCATATGTCAGTCCAAGTTCACCCTAGAACTCATAAGGAAGTATGGTATGGATTCATCCAGTACCATGAAGACTCCTATGGGGTCAAGTATGTCTCTAAGCAAGGATGATGCAGGGAAACCTGTAGATGAAACCTTGTATAGAGGGATAGTTGGCTCCCTACTATACTTGACTGCAAGTAGGCCTGACATTATGTATGCTACATGTGTTTGTGCCAGGTATCAAGCCTGCCCTAAAGAGTCTCACTTGACTGCAGTCAAGAGAATCTTGAGATATCTAAAGGGCACACCTTATCTAGGCCTCTGGTACCCTAGGAATGGAGATTTTGATCTAACAGGCTATTCAGATGCAGACTTTGCAGGATGCAAAGAAGATAGAAAGAGCACTACTGGATCCTGTCAATTCCTAGGTGGAAGAATAATTTCATGGAGCAGCAAAAAGCAGACTAGTGTGGCTATTTCCACAGCTGAGTCAGAATATGTAGCTGCAGGAAGTTGCTGTGCTCAACTTCTGTGGATTCAACATCAGTTAGAAGACTATGGATTTCAGGTAAGTAGAACTCCACTTTACTGTGATTCTACAAGTGCTATTTCAATAGCTAACAATCCTGTATCACATAGTAGAACTAAACATATTGAGATTAAATATCACTTTCTTAGGGAGCATGTAGAAAGAAATGATATTGCACTTGAATATGTTAAAACTGATAATCAGATAGCAGATATGTTTACTAAGCCCTTAGAAGAAGCTAAGTTCAATAGGTTCAAAATTGAACTAGGTATGATAAACTTAGACTAAGTTTACAGAACTAAAATTTGGCTAAGTAAAAAGGTGTCGACACATAGACAAGTCTATGTCGACACAGAATAGTAGGTGTCGACACTTCAGGAAAATGGTGTCGACACATCTAGGAGTTGGTGTCGACACTTCAGAATGCTTAGTGTCGACACATGTCGAGTTGGTGTCGACACATTCAATAAGGTGTCGACACTTAAGTTTTACTCAGAATTTTCTAAGTAAAGTCTCGACTACATGTCGAGTAATGTGGTGTCGACACTTAACCAAGTGTCGACACATAAAATCTGTTGACTAAACTTGTGTCGACACATGTGTGTCGAGACATTATAAGTCAGTGTCGACACTTATTGACAGTGTCGACACATCTTTAGAAATTCATCCCGCCTGTTCGTCTTCAAACCAGAAAGGTATAAATAGGGTTCTGTCTTTGTTTGTCGACACGCTTTCAAAGTTTCGAGACCAAAACTCTTGTGTCGACATTTCTCTTCTCTAAAGACTAATTCTCCAAACCCTAATGGCTCCCAAGCTGGAAGAGAACGTTAACGAAGGCTATGAACTGGTGCGTGGCGCATTCGACGACGGTGATCAAGAAATCAAATCGGTGATAACCCTAGTCACCGATTCAGGATTGGAGTTCTTGGTTTCAGAACCAACCAAGATATGGAAGAAGGAAGTTATAGAATTTCTTACTGGAGCTTCTGTAGATGACTCAGGCTACAGAATCAAGTCAAGGGTGCATGGCACCAAGGTCAAGATTTCACCCAAGTCCTTGAGAAAGGTACTTCAGCTACCTAAAGTTCAAGAAGAAGAGGAAGTGACCACATCTAAGACCAGAGAAGCACTTACCTGGTGTGGTCTTGATCCTAAGATGAAAATAGGATCAGTTTTCAACAGGAAGGGAATGAATAATCAAGGCAAATTCCTGTCTGAAGTTGTAGGCAAAGTTATACTAAGCAAACCAGGAGGACATGACAGGGTGTCAGCCTCTATGTTCAGTATTATGACCAGAATCATCTTCAACCTCAAAACAGACTGGTCTATGATTGTATTTGAGAAAGTGAAGGAAAGTCTGAAGAAGCCCAATCTGGGCAGGATACTAAGTCTCTACCTGGCTGGATCAATTCCAGAGGTAATGAGCACTGCTGCTGGAACTAAAATCAATCACATGAGGAGAATGGATTCAAGGATATTCTCTAGATGGGAAAGAGTGCTGTCCAAAGAAGTTCCAACCCCAGAAAAGCAAGTTTCAAAGAAAGACTCTCCTCCCAGGAAGAAGAGGAAGACTGCTGCTGTGACTCAGGAGTCTTCCAGCAGCTCAGGCAGTGAAGAACATGTTGTTTTCACTCCTGATAGTCCAATAGATGTGGCTGCAGAGAAGTCACCTGCTCCACAAGAGCCAGCTGAGATCCAGGGGGAGTTGCCTCCAGCTAGCCCCAAGGATCCAAGACAGGGGGAGCCTCCAACTGTAGAACAACCCTCTACACTGGAGAGTGAGCAAGCTACTCTCATTATCCTAGCGGTACTTTCTGACCTCAATACTTTAGATTTTTCTATAATTGATTCTGATTTGTCTGATGTCCATCAGCAAAATCAGCAAGCACACCAAGAACCAGATGTTGTTCTTCCAGACACATCTGTAGTGATTCCTGATAAAGTGGTTGATGAACCCAGTACATCTCCTGCACAGTCTCCTCCTGAATACACAATGGAAGATCTGTTTCTGAATCTAGAATAAGAGGATTTTGACATGGACAAGACTGCTGCTGATGAAGAGAAGAGTGCTGCTATTGAGGGGGAGAACTTGGATGTTCGGGAAGAGCCTATAAGGCTAGACACTGAGAAGGCACAAGATGTGCAAGCTGAAAAACCATCAAGCCCTAAGGATAGGGTGGATATAGCCAGTACTTCAGAGTCTGAGGATGATGAAACTGAGCAAGCTAAGAAGAAACAATTCTTTGTTTTTAAAAGAAGGAGTCAGAGCTACAAGAAGGCTTTACAAACTGTTGCTCAACACTCTCTAGTCCAACAAGCTCCATCAACAGATTACAGTAGCCTAATGGTAGCAATGCAAGTTAAGCTGGATGAGCAAAGGAGGGCTATAGAGACATATATTGATGAAGGCCACAAGTCCCTACAATTTGATCTAGCTCAAGATATCAAATCAATAAGGTTTGAAATGACTTTGAATAAGAAGGAAATGACTGACTGCTTCCACAAGGGTGGTAATGCAGTGGTCTATTTGGCAACTCACCAGGAGAAAATCAAGTCTCAAGTAGATGATATAGCACTGAAGCAAGGCTATGTGCTGGAGAATCAATTAAGAATGAATGATAATTTGACTGCATCCCACAATGCAATAGTCACTGAACTGAAGAGTAAGTCTGCTGAACCTTCAACATCCTCTGCTGCTGCCAAGGCTGAATTTGATAAAGTATTTCAGAAGAAATTGTTGCTGTAAAGACTGCAATTAAAGATTCACAGAAGGTCATTTCTGAACAGCTTACAAAGCTTAGACCTTTCTTTAAGGATGGCATAAGGTATTTGGACAGCCAAATCAGGTTCCAGAAAGATGATGTGCGAGATCATGTAGCACAAGAAGTCATAAAGGGGGAGAGGGTGTTAGTCAAAGCTAGCTCTGACCATGCCAAATGGATTTCTAATTCCATCAGAGCTACACTGGGCTATCCTCCCCTGTGTGATGATGACAATGTAGCTGAATCTGTATTCAAAGTGCATATCTTGGAGGAGAGCAACAGGAAGTAGCTCAGGTGATCTATCCACCTCCAGATTTTGACATGGTTCATGCTGAAGTAAGCACAATGTATAGCCCAACTGCTGGAAAGCCAATGTTATTCTGGAAAAGGTTAGTTTCAACCTATTACAGCAGCTATGCAAGAGGCTATGGACAAAGAAGAAGAGACAAGGCTGTCAAAGAAGAAGTTCAGGGAACTTGCTGAGCAAAAACCAGATTTTGAACAGTGGAGCCCTACTTCTAGGAACATCATTCTCACAGCTTGGAAAGCAGCCAAGGACAATGCACATGAGAGGAATAAATGGTTCTCAGAAGCTGAATGGAGGAAGCATGAGATCAGGCAGGAAGCCATTGTCCAATATAGAAGGAAGGCTAAGTTAGGAAAGCTACCTCCTACAGCTGTGGAGCCTAGCAAGTACTTTCCTAAGCCCTATCATTATTTTGAAAGGCAGAAAATCAAGGCTGAAGAACTTAAGAAGAAAGGACTCCAAGGGAAGAAGGTTGCTGATGACTGCTGAGCCTGCTGCTGCTAAGCTGAAAAATGCTGTAAAAAAGCCAAAATACAAGCTGGAAAAGGCATAGTTATAAAAGAACCCAGAGCAGAATTAGATTAAGATTAGACTGAAGAATTGTTGTAATTGTTACATCATAAATATTTTGTAAATCATTGACAATGTATGAACACAATGTTTGGACAGTTTTTGATAAATATATTTCATGATTGTTCAGTAGAATGTGTCTAATTCTTGTTGTTCTGTAATGCTGAATGAGTATACATGTGTGCTTTATTACATGTTTAAGTATACCCTGTTGATATATATCTGCTTTACATCATTCTCTAATTTTTAATTATGAGTGATGTATATCATTGACTAAGGGTTATGACTTCTCCAAATAGGGGGAGATTGTTGGGTACATTGGTCAAATGTACCTGATTTGAAGAAGCCTCACCTAACTCAATGATATACATCATAGTGTATTTGATGTTTGTTTGAGTTACTTGTGCAGGTTAGGAATACACTGGACTGAAGCTAAAAATTTCTAAGTCCATGTGTCGACACCCAGAGGGAAAGTGTCGACACTAGAGAAAGCTTGTGTCGACACCCAGACAAGCAGTGTCGACACTTGGAGTCATTGTGTCGACACCTGGGATGAAGAGTCGACACCAGACAGAAAGTGTCGACACTTGGAGCTGTGTCGACACTCAGTGAAGAAGTATGCAGAAAAGCTGTGTCGACACTTAGCAGAAGTGTCGACACCTAGAAGAGCTGTGTCTACACCAGAAAGTGTCGACACTTGGAGCTGTGTCGACACTCAGCAAAAGTCTGCAGATTCTAAGTAAAAGTGTCGACACTCAACACAATGTGTCGACACTATGCTGAAGAGTCAGTATTGAAGTAAGTGTCGACACTCAACACAATGTGTCGACACTATGCTGAAGAGTCAGTATTTGAAGTAAGTGTCGACACTCAATACAATGTGTCGACACTATGCTGAAGAGTCATATTTGAAGAAAGTGTCTACACTCAGCACAATGTGTCGACACTTAGTTGAAGACTCTACACTTGAAGAAAGTGTCGACACAAGGAGCTGTGTCGACACTTAGCAAAGAACAGAAAAATTACAAAATATTCTAAGTACAAGTGTCGACACTAAAGGAATGTGTCGACACTCAGCTGAAGAAACAAAAGTGAAGACTTGTGTCGACACCAAGAAGCAGTGTCGACACTTGACAGTTTCAACACATGAAGATGTGTCGACACAAAGGAGATGTGTCGACACTTAGAAGAATACAGTTAAAGAATGAAGTACAAGTACTTGTGTCGACACTGAATTTCAGTGTCGACACATGCAGAAGAATCTGTGTCGAGACATACAAGGAATTGTGTCGACACCTTGTAGACTTGTGTCGACACTTACACAACATGTGTCGGCACTTGGTCTATAAGTGTCGACACTTAAGAACAAAAAGTCTCGACACTATCTGACAGTTAGAGAATTTCAAGAAGTGACTGGTTGACATGACAGCTGCCGATCCAGCCGGTCTACAGCAACTGTCAGAGAAATCAGAAGTCTGTTATGAACCGGATCAGCCGGTTACCATGAAGGAAGCCTATAAATAGGCACCCATAGTTTACAGAAAGAGAGTGATTGATTGTTGTTGGTTACAAGTAGTTGTGAAGAATATTTAAAGTAGTTGATCAGATTAAATCAAGAAGTAATACACAGAGGATCAACACAAGAAGATCTGTCAGTCCAACTGCAGATCTAAGAAGTTGGAGAGAGAGAGCTCCAATCAAGAATTCAGTCTTTGGAACTAAGGCTGAGAAGAAGGATTCAGAATCATCTGGATCTCAAGAAGCAGAGGTCAAGGATCAACTGCAGAAGATTCAGACTAATTCAGTTCTAACTCAAGAAGCTTTGAAGGAAGCTAAGTCAGTTTGGATCTAACTGAGTTCTTCCAAGAACTCTTCAAGAAACTCTCAACTTCTCTCTTATTTTCTGAGTTGTAGAGTTAGCTATTGTATTTCTATTTTAACTTGTAGGATCCATTGGATCTGAGAGAATTGTAAGCCTATATTATAAAGGCTGAGGGTAGGGCTTGCTTGCCTGAGTGTAGGAGTTGAAGAACTCTGAGTGTAGGCCTTAATTGGCTGAGTGTAGGCCTGGGTGGCTGAGTGTAGGCCTTGGTGGCTGAGTGTAAGGCTTTGGGCCTGAGGTGTAGGAACCTAGTTGGGTTCTGAGCTAGTGGAGAAGTTTGGCCGAATCTAGTACACTGCTAGATAGGCGAAGGGGGAAAGTGGATGTACCCAAAGATTGGGGAACCACTATAAAATCTTGTGTATTCTATGCTGTGATTGTGCTGTGTTGTGAATTGCTGTGTTTGCTGTGAGAACTTATTCAGAAATCTGTGTTATAAACTGTTGTGCTGCCAACAAAGTTTTAAAAAGGTTTTGGTCACCTATTCACCCCCCCCCCTCTAGGTGTTTAGGTACCATATCTTTCACTTTGCATATAAATGATTCTCCCGCAGTCTCTGTAGGGTCAGTGTCAGATGGCGAGTGTGCTCATCCTCCGTCCTCGAGTAGATGAGGATGTCATCGATAAACACAATGACAAACACATCTATATACTCCTTGAAAACCTGGTTCATGAGGGTCATGAACGCTGATGGTGCATTGGTGAGCCCGAAGGGCATCACCGTAAACTCAAATAAACCATATCTGCTACTAAAAGCAGTTTTCTGAATATCCTCCTCTCGAATACGAAGCTTGTAGTATCCCGACCTCAAATCTAATTTCTAAAAGAACTGCGCTCCCTGCAGCTGGTCGAACAGCTCGTCTATCCTTGGAAGTGGATAGGTATTCCGGACCGTCAGCCGATTTAGTGCTCGGTAGTCGATGCACAATCTAAGTGTCCCGTCTTTCTTTTTGACGAACAATACCGGGGCTCCCCATGGTGAAGAGCTTGGCCGGACAAATCCGGCTTCCACTAACTCCTGAAGCTAGCTCCGGAACTCTGTCAACTCCCTTGGGGCCATCCGGTAAGGTGCCTTGGATGCCGGCTTGGCCCCCGGCACAAGCTATATCTGAAAGTCCTGCTCCCTGCGTGGGGGTAATTTGGGTAATTTTTCTGGAAAGACATCCTCAAACTCCCGCACCACCGGGATATTCGATATAGAATTCGTGGCCTCCTCCATCTCAAACAGCACCTCGTAGACCTCCTCCCCCTATAAATAGGCCTTAACGGCCTGTACTGAAGATAAGGGTATACGTAAGGCAGGTCTTATACCTTCGATGATGATGATAGAGTCCACGTGCCTCACGGTGATCCTCTTCGCTTGACAATCAATCTAGGCATGGTTCCATTGTAACCAAGTCATGCCCAGGATCAGCTCGAAGATTGGCATCCATAGGACCATTGCCTAAACTTCGAACGGCTTTCCTCCAATCTCCGCCTCCAAGCTGCAGTGGGCAGAGGTGAGTATCTCCGATCCGTCGGGTAGACGCACCCTCCTCATCCGTCCTGTGAACCGTTCTACTCCTTCCAGCCCTTCCAGAAAGGCCTCCGACATAAATGAGTGCGAGGCACCCGTGTCAAACAACGTATAGGCGGGCTTGCCGCTGATGAAGACTATACCCAGGACGGTTAAATGTCTTAGTATTTTATAACGAGTTTTCATTCCTATTTATTATACTTAGGGCAGTTCTACTTGTTGGGCAATTGAGAAAGGGAATTTAATTTAAACAATTTAAACATCTTGGCTTACCTGTGATGACCTGCTCTGGGTTTCGAGGCTGTGCCAGGTCCAAAGCATATACCTGCTCCCTTTCCTGTCTTCAATCTCCTCCCTGGTAACCACGTCCTCGGCCGCGTCCTCGGCCTCCGAAATGCTAAGCAGGTGGGCCACACTGTGGTGCTGGAGGTGGTGCCCCCCTCATGGGGCAGTTTCTCCGATGGTGTCCCACCTGATGATAATGGAAGCACTCCGATGGGGGATACGCCATACCCCCGGGTCTCGGCATCTCCTGTATCCGAAGAGGTTGAGGGGCCAATATCACCTGCTCTCTCGGCTCCTGCCTCACCTCCTGACGAGGCTGGTCCTCTGTCCTTCTCTCATCTGGTATAGCACCTCGTCGTTGATCATTTCTGGCCCTCCGGCCCTGATCCTCTGCTTGCCACTTCCGGCCCCGAGTAGTGTGCCAATCAGCCTCAATCCTCTTTGCCATCTCCAAAATCCAGGAGATAGGCCCGTCGGATACAAACAAAAAGGCCTCCCTCAACTCCTCTTTCAGACACTTATAGAACCTCTTGATGTATCCTGCTTTGTCCAGCTTGTAAGAACCTGCATATCGAGCCAAATGGTCGAACTCTCGATGGTACTCCACCACCGTCCTGGTGCCCTGCTTCAGCTGTAAGAACCGCTCCTCCAACTCGTCCCTGGCCGACTGCGGAACAAAATGCTCCAGCAGCGTGGCCCTGAATTCCTCCATGGTGATTTCCGTAACCCCCCTATCGGCAAACGTCGTGTCCAACAGCGTCTTCCACCACCTCTTGGCATGGGACTCCAAGCAAGATACCACCAAAGCCACTCTCTCCTCCAGGGCACCGTATCCCGGTCAACATCTCGTACATAATATCCAGCCACTCCTCTGTACGTACTGCCGACTCTGTCCCCAAGTAGGATGGGGGAGAGAGTCCTCGGAAGGTGCTCATCCAGTTGGCCCCTGGGTTTGGCTGCTGGGCCGGAGTCTGCTGGGCCCGGAAGGCCTCAAGGATAGCTGTAAGAGTTTGCCCCATGTCTGACTGAAGGAAAGGTGTGGGGACCATGGGAGGTGGTGCAATGTCCGGAGTCTGCTGAGCCCCGCCTTGTGGGGTGGGCTGAGCTGGGGGCTACAAAACGAACTACATTAGTAGGTAATCGACTCAATACCTAATTAAGAAGTGGACAATTTACATGTGATCCCTCATATGGGCACACCACTGCTTCCGCTGCTTAGTTTGTCCCCAAACTAAACTCGCGCAGGGGCGACCCAGGGTTGTGGACTGCTACTTTTCGATCGAGGTCTCCTCTGATACCACTTGTAAGACCCCCCCCCCCTTTTTTTACAACACCAGGGTCTTAGGCCCAGAACCGCCGTTTTGCGGTGACTCCTGCATGCCCTGAAGGGTCATCACCACAAAGCGCCGTTTCTGCCGGCCAAATTCGATCACAGAAAAGTAGCACAATAAAGTAAATGCGAACTAGCAGTCCACAAAAAATCACATATCATAGTAAATAAATCTCCACGAAGGGAGTGTCCACAGAAAATACATATCAGAGTGCTAAACTACGGGCTTATGCCCGGTACATCACATCCTCGCTACAAATCACTCATGCGGAAGCAAAAGCAAAATAAAAAACTACTTAAGGTCGATACTTACAGTCCCGGCTGTATGAACTCCGGAGCTAGACTGCCCCACCTCCAAGCGTACCGGTCTCTGGGGCTGCTCCTCCATGCTGGGCTCCTCGATCCCCTAAATGATGCAGTTCGAAAACCGTTAGTCTAAAAGACTAAGCCCTATCATCCCCTGCCCCCCCCCCCCCATGGCTCCTAGGCACCGAGCGGAGAGGAAGAAAGGGGAGGACTTGAAGGTGGAGAATATCAAAAATAGATGGCAGCGGACCTATACTAGCAATTCTATAACAGGTATAGACAAAAGTTGTAATATGAAAAGTAACCTTCACTTATGTGAGAACACATAAGCCAAGGGATCTTCTACAAGGCTCCCATCATATAAAAAGTCTCATACCAATTTATACGTTGGGGTGTCAGTTATCAAACAGCAGTAACTATAAATATCAAAATTGACCTTAATTTATAAACTTGTCCACACAAGCTTATAGACCAAGGGGTCGTTTTACAGGGCCTAAAGTATAAGCGTCTCATTCCACTTATACTTTAGGTGTCAGGGTTGAATGAATCGATTATGCTATGACATGCAAGTGGGTATGATGAAACATGCAAGTGCAACACACACACCCGACTCTGTGCACACAGACCTTTAGTTCCCCCTTTCTGGAGTCGTAACCTCCCAGGATACCTCCGTAGTGGTAGACGGAAGCGGTGGGTTGGGCCTCGCCCACCTCTAAACCAGTAAAGCACTACCGGTCAGACCTATCGTACGTATCAACTCTTGGTGCACGAAGCGGACTCCTGCATACTCTTGTCGGTTGGCGCACCGGACTCCTGATGGCGAAGTGCTAACCACACTTGCCGAGTCAATGTATTGGCGTCGGTGCATCGACACTCCAATACCGAAGACCCACCACTTTAATTTTTCTTTCCTTTTATGCACATGCAAATTTAGCGTAATCAAAAACCGAGCCGAAGCTCCCCGGACCAAAACGTCTGTCTCAAACAATCGAGCCGAAGCTCCCCGGACCCAAAGTCCGTCTTTTAACCATCTGAGCCGAAGCTCCCAGCTATCTTCCTGTGCTATCTGTGTTCGTGAAAAGTGCAACCCTAATTACTAAGTTACTCTTTTCAGCTTGTTAATACAGTTTATGTTAACCCAGGACTGCTCCCGGTATTCCCTGTGAAGGGCTCTCAAGGGGCACTAGGACTATGTTGGGATTACGCCCAGCGTTCCCTTTTGCAAGGTACTTATTATTATTATTGGTTGATTCCCTTACCCATTACTTTCTCTTGTTACGATAGGCTGATCCTAGCGTGATTTGACTCTACTTCACCTCGGGGAGGATGATCTTTTGTCGAACCCGAGCGCCTCTAAACCCTAGCCAAAACAACACTCTACTCATTTTATCTTCCAATGATGCTCCTAATTCTATTTATCCCTTCCAGCACACCAACAAAACCCAACTCATGTGCTCTAATTCATAATCCAACTTATTTCCCGCAGTTTTACTCAATGCAGACCACTTAAGCTATATGACCCGTAAAATGGGAAGTATACCAAATGATCATCCAGTACTCATATAATAATTATTGGAGGGCTTTACTGGCATTTGTAGCCTAAATCCATAATTTCCTAATTTTCATAATTTAACGGATAATGTATTTATTTATTCTAATAACCAAAAGTTCCAATTTTGAACATGAAGTACAAGTTTTAGACAAGATAAAATTTCACTAAATTTATGTTAAATGAAAAATGAATAATCATCTAAAAATTCAGAATCTCCCAATTTTTTTCGGCAAGGTTTAAGCCCTTCAATTTTATTTCCAATTTATTCCATAATAAATCATTTAAAGGGGATGTACGACAATAATACTTCCAATAGTTCAGAGAAAATTCCAGGATGATTATAAGGACACATAATGTAACACCCCAAAATTTGAGAGAGGGTCGACCAGCATTTTCTAACCAAGTTTGGTTTCTGGCAGGGGGTACACGGCCTAGGACACGGGCGTATCCCAGGGCGTGTCGGGCCCTAGTCGACGTTTTTGTCGGGAGGTCGACGAATTTCACTCGACGATGTGTCGAGACAAGGCACACGGCCTGAGACACGGGCGTGTCTCTGGGCATGTCGAGCCCGTGTCGACGTTCGGTCCGGGAAGTCGACGATTTTCACTCGACGATGTGTCGAGACAAGGCACATGGCCTAGGACATGGGCGTGTCCAAGGCCGTGTCAGTCGAGTGTCGAGAGTTCACTCGACGAAGTTCACTCGACGAGTGTCGAGTGTCGAGACAGGGGCACACGGCCTGTGACACGGGCGTGTCACAGGGCGTGTCTTGCATGGTCGACGAATTTCGCTCGACGTTTTTCCGCGGTGTCGACACAAAGGCAGTCGACGAGTGTAGAGACTTCGCACACGGCTTGGGACACGGGCGTGTCCCAGGCCATGTCCTTCTCGGGTTGTTTTCGGGGCTGTGTCGATGGAGGCACACGGCCGACCACACGGCCGTGTCAGTCGGGACACGGGCGTGTTAGTCGGGACACGGGCGTGTCGGGTCGAACACGGGCGTGTCTGATGCCCGTGTGTTGTTTCAGGCACGTCGATTTGTGATGGCGAATGAGGGACACGGCCCAGGACACGGGCGTGTGCCAGGCCGTGTTCGGCCCAGGTGTTTTATTTTTCAGGCGGATCGTGGCCATTCTTTCCCTTATTTTGGGATCTGATGGTCCAGAACTGCTCTTGGGGAGTTAAGTCCGAGAATAGGGTTGAAAACCCTCATTCTTCTTCAATCTTTTCTCTTACTAAATTCTAGAGAGAATGGAGAGCAAGGAAGAAGGTGAAGGAGGGTTTGGGCTGTAGGAGAAGCTTCGGTGCTCCAAATCGCGAGCCGAGTCCAGATCCGTGGAGTCGAGATCATTGCGAAGGTTTTCATCCGGCTATTTTGACATGGCAAGGAAGAGGAGTCGGAAGGTAAAGACTCTTCTCCTCTCGGTTTTAGGATGCATGTCTTAGCACCATTTCTTTTCTATTTTTGGGCACCAAACACTCAAATGAGAGGGGTTTTGGGTCGCCAAGGTTCAAAAGGAACCTCCGGGTTGATTGAGTCCGTCCCCGGCATGATTTGCATTACAGATCCGCTCCGTTAGTGGATTAGGCATGGTGGGTGAAGCCGTAGTCGCGACCGTTAGTCCGACTCGGTGATGTTGTATACGAACTTTAAGGATTCGTAGAGATTTCGTTGCGGCAAGATATCGTTTGTGATGTGGAGATGTTTTCCACTTTTTCTCGAGTGAGTATGTGTAGTCGGAACCGGACAAGGTTAGATCCTCAATGGCGGTAGATGGTTTCCTTGGTGGACAAGGTTAGCTCTGCATGAGTTGTAGTTGGTTTCCTTGGTGCGCGGGAACACTGCAGTACAAATGAGGGACTAGGGTGGAATTGTCTTGGTTTGTAATGTGCCAGGCGTGGCTGTGTCTCCGTGGTCGGCTGGCTATCCCGTGACGTTCACGTCATGTGTGGAGAGTGTCCCGGCGAGAGCCCGGGTCTAAGACCTTTAGCTGGTGGGGCCTTTGCAAGAGTTCCATGTGGCGGCCTGTGTGCCGTTGGGGGAAATTGAGTTACCCCCCTTTGTTTGTGGCTTTATTCCAATGGGGAAACGATGAGTACCCATGTGATGTGATGATGTGCTAGATGCATACGAGATAGGGTGCCTTGGGTGAAGCCCGAGTTGTTGCATACATGTTGCATAAGTAGGCCCTTTTTATTATACGCTCAACCAGTAGAGAACATGTATGATGTGTGTGACATCCCAGCCTGTTTCTGTAGTTTCTTTTCTTGCTTATGAATATTGCATACGAAGTGCTAACTTGCAGGTTGGAGGAGTACCCCGAGGTCCGTTAGTGGCGGCCGGGAGGAGATGTGTTTGTTACACAGTTTGAGGTCAGCTTTTGCTGACCCACATTACTAATAATTTTTACCGGACAAGGATCGCACGCAGGAGCTTGCTCGTCGTCCAGAAAGGCCTAAGCCTCATTAAGTGTTTCTTCTCTTTTGTAGCGTTACTTATATAATGTTGTATGTTTGAGACTCATGTTGTCCGGCTTGCATGCCGAGGTAGACTAGAAGTGCTATGCACTTTCTTGACTGTTGTATTATTTGAGCTTGGACTTTCTTATATTGTAAGGCCTTAAGGCCATTGTTATTACTCTTGTAGTAGTGGATAACTTCTAGTCTTGCTTATGTTTTCGCTGTGTTGTGCAAAGTGTTTTAAGTGTGGGTAGCTATATCAACTTATAATACTAAAGCTGTGGCGTCCGTATGTTGTGGGGCCCCGGCCGGACCCATATTATACGGTCATTACAGGGGAGGTGTTACAATTTGGTATCAGAGCCAGGTTAGATTTAAGGTCAATGCGTAGAGAAGTTATCCACATAAGAGTAACGCGGGACCATGAGTGTCCTTATGTTTAAGTCTTGAGATTTGAGACTGATTCCTTGTTTCTTGTTTTCTTGAAGAGTGCAAGCAACGAGGCGGGTGCGTCGAGAGCAAGAGAAGAGCTTTCGGCGAGCAGTGCTACTGCTCCAGGTCTTTTGGGCACGGGTGTAAACCCGGCTGACTTCTGTCGCATGCTTGCTGAAGCGATGGTGGAAGCCCAAGCTGCAGTGGCAGCTCAAGTAGCAACCCCTGCAACACCGGACACGGCGACGGCCGTGCCCGGCGGAGAAGCCAGGCGAGTGGAGCCTTTGGCGGAAAGGGTCGTTGTCGGACATGGAGACCGACACTTGAAGTATTTCCCGAGCTTCCATCCCCCGTCATTCAAGGGAGTTGGTACGCCAACGGATGCGGAGGATTGGTGTGTTCGAATTCAAGAGCTTTTGAGGGCGGCAGAGACGCCAGAAGAAAAGAAATCTGAGTATGCGGCGTTCATGTTGGAAGGAGACGCCAAGTTGTGGTGGGTGAGCCATAGCAGCCGCCAGTTCCTGGGATGCACCCCGTCGGTGGAGGAGTTTGGGGATGCTTTTCTTAAGAGGTACATTCCCATTTCTACACGGTTGGCACTTCAAAGGCAGTTTCTGCACTTAATGCAGCGGGACGGGACGGTGGACGAGTATGTGCAGGAGTTCACCCGTTTGGGTCGTTACGCGGGAATGACGATGGCAGATGATGTAGAGAGGGATAACCTCTTCTACAAGGGGCTGAGGGAGAATCTGAGGCAACCCCTCATCTCCATGAAGAGAGCGGGATTCAATGAATTAGTTGAGGCTGCCAGGATATTGGAAAGTGATCTGGAGTGAACCAAATGTCGTAAGGGTTTTACTCCCAAGCAAGGGGAAGGGAAGCCTTCCCAATCCCATGGAAAGTCTGAAGGGAGTAGGTGGAGGAATAAGCCTCACACATCCAGGTCCGGTGAGAAGTGCAAGTGGACGCTTGGAGGTTCACACACTAGGGGACCGCCGACGTGCTACAACTGCGGTAAGGTGGGGCACATAGCTCGTGTTTGTCCCCAAAGAGGAGCGGGGCAAGAGGCAAGGCAGGAGCAGACTGTGCGCTCTGGCCCCAGTGCTGCAGAGAAAGGGAAGATGGCGGAGTCGAGCGCTTCTCGGTTCCCAAACCGGTGCAACCAAGGGCCTACAACCTTGGATAGATGACTTGTACGACAATAATACTTCCAATAGTTCAGAGAAAATTCCAGGATGATTATAAGGACACATAAAGCCTCTAGATAAAGTTTCATAATTTTTTTTTAGAAAGAATTATCCTCTGAATTAATTAAATACCAAATTCTCAAAATTATGGACTTGTAAAGGAAGTTCTGTAAACAGCCCTCTAAAAATTATGAATAAATTTCTACAAGTACATTTTGGCATGAAATCATCAAAACCTAAGTCTCATGATTTTTCAACAAATATATCATCAATAATTAATTTTATACTACCAAAGCCCCTTTCCAAAACTTGTGAAGGAAGTACTAAATATAATCAAGTAAAAATTATGATAAAATTCAGGGGTATTCAGTTAGGTCTAGAATATCTTATGACCAAGTTTCATCAGATTCAAATGAACATAATAATCAGAAGTAATGTAAACATCATTTTGGGCCTTTTGGTATTTAACAAATGAAGTACCAAAAATATCATCCGTAAAATTCTAGCAAATTACCAGAGGTTCTAGATGGTCTAAAACTTACTCCACCCAAGTTCCATAGCTTTTAGTTAAGGTTTAGTGGCTGAATTTACAATTTTGTGCTTCTACCCTAAAACTAGGGTTAGGGTTTTGAGGTGCCTACCTTCCTCCAAGTCCTCTATGGTTTCTACCAGAGAACATAGGTTAAACTACCTTCAATTCTACTGAGTTTTCAAGGCCATACAAGGGCATTTTCCCCCATGTCCTTCACAACCCCCAAAAGTCCTTCCTTAGGGTTTGAGGTTGAACCCTAGGGTAAATCAAGCCTAAATCAACCCATTTTCCTTAAGAGGGTGACATTGGTCATGCCAAGTCAGTGTCCAAAACATCAGCCTCTGTTGAGGGGAGGGGACCACCCTAAGTCCATAGTGCACTTTTAATCAAGAATACCACCATAAAGCCTAACTAGGGTTTGGTGATTCCCTAGCCAAACCCTATCCAAATGAGTTAAAATTTTGTACAGAACTAAGTATTGATGTCAGGGACCACTCACCAAAATTTGGGAGGGTTTGGAGGTCATTAGACCACTTAATTAAAATACCCTAGCATTATTAAATGAAAGTAAAAACTTTAGGCAAAGTGACTCTAAAAATTCTGAGTTTTGGGCAGGCCCTAGGTATAGCTAGGTTAGACTCCCTGCCAGACTTTCAAGTAGTTTGGACCAAGGATGAAGTGTGGGAACTCAGTTTAATGACTGTCTAGCCCTAGGTATAGGTCCCACCAAAATGGGTGCCCTGGTCAAACCATGCACCCAAATTGGTTCACCAATTTTAATATAAAGTAGACCCAAAGGGCTACAACTTTCATGTTGAAGGTTTTCCCCCCAGGAGAGCCTAAGTATTTTTAAAATTAAAAACCCAAAATATCAAAATCTGTGACATAAATCACATTATATTAAATATATTTCCTAGAGTTAAATCACATAATCACACGAATCTTGAAGCAAAAGGGACGGAATCCCTTCATCTCCTTCCTTGAGCCGACGGCCAGGATCCATCCCGCCTGGAGCCGCTTCCAAGCTCTGCCGCCGGCGATCCAGCCCCTTCCCCGGCCGGCCACCACCTCCGTTGAGGTGGTGGTTGTCGCCAGACGGCGGCACAGCCGCCGGAGGGGTGTTTTCCGGCGGTTCTAGTAGGAACTTTTTCTGCCGAAAACCATGAAATCCAGAAATTGGATCGGGCTCAATTGAGCCCGAACCTTGCACCAAATGATTTCTACGATCTACTCATGAGTTAAGGAGAGGAGGATGACCTTCCTGGCGGCCTGAATGCGAGTCGATCTTTGGGTTGCCACGGAAGTGGTGCCGCCGGCCGGATTTCTGCAACTGTGAAGTCAAGTAGCTCGAATTCCTCAGGTAAAAGGTGGGAAGGGTTCCTCTTAGGTCCCTGATGGTGTTTAAATCATCAGTTGGGGGAAGGGAGAGGCCAAACATCAATGGCCATTAATGCCCTTGAAAGCTTGGCTCGGGTTGAGTGGGGGGGGGGGGGCTGAATCTTCCTCTTGGTGGCCGGGAAACGGCTGGAATCAACTCCTCTTCCCAAGAGGAGTTGATTGCAGCCATTAAGAGTGGTTGTTGGCCTCCCTTTGGCCGGCTCCCACCCTTCCCTTCCTCTCCCCCAATTTTCTCTCTCCACCATTATCATGAAGAGAAGCTCTGTTCTCTCTCCTAGTCACCGATGTTGACTGGTCAACACCATAGGCTATGTGCAGCCCACTTAGTCTTATTGATCATGAAAAGTGAGGTTATCCTAAGGGAGAACTGTCTTGGGCTTGGGTTAGCCCATTTGGGCTAGGTTTTACTTGGCTTAAGTTAGGGTTGACGTAGGTCAATTTGATCATTTGGGTTGACCCCATTGGGTCCTTGGTGACCCATTGGCCTCCCCCAAGGTCTATGTGGGGTTTGGTAGGGTTACCTTACACTTTAGAGGTCACCTACCCTTAGTAAGTGCACTTTGACCAGATTAGGGGCTTGAGTTGACTTGGGTCAATTTGGCCCCTAGGGCTGACCCCAATGAGTCCTTAGTGACCCTTGACTTCACTTTTAAGGTTAGGAGGGCATAGGTGGGGTCCTCTATATAACACCCCCTATCCGTCGCATAGCATAAAGCAGTAGGTCCGGCCGGGGCCCGACGCCGTATGCCACAGACAGACCGGGTGGTTACTCATGGAAACCATCCAACCAATCACAACGTCCTACACAGAGCATTCTAGCGAAAGCAGTTTATAAGAGTTGCAAATAAGAACCCAGCACTAAAGCATGAATGTCCACTAATCCGAAATAGGATGTTATACAAATACCAACATAAGCCTTAAGGCCTTACAAAATGTTTCACTTGATATTACATGATTTACAAACCACGGCACGCAGGCCGGTCATACATGAATAAAACAGTAAACACTTCCAATTAGGCCTTCGAGGGCCGGCTTCGCACTTGGGCTTTAGCCCGCTATTGACCGCTTGGTCCAGTAGCACCTGCAAGCAACAAACCACCACACGGTGGCAAAACAAGGCAACGGTCAGCAATGCTGACCAAATTATAAAGATCCTGCCCCCAACTCGGGGCGGCGATGCTCCTTCCCTGCATTTCATTAGCATAAGCGAGCAATAATATATATATAGCAATTTCATCACAGACGTTGGCTCGCACGGCCACACGCCCCGTGCTCTCAGGGCACATTCTCGGTGAACCGGTCGATGTCACGTCAATTAAAGTCATAGACATTCCGGACTCACCACCGCCACTTTGACGGCCAAACCTATGAGCAATTCATCTTCCTGGCCTGGGTCACGACAATTTAAGCCATTGACCGCCGAAGACCCTAATCTATGCCAACAGCAAGTGCCACGTACCCTTAGGTCTCTTTAACCGAACGACATAGAACGGGTACGGTTCTATCTAACCCGTGCTCACATCGCAACGACAATTTAAGCCATTTGCACGGGTCAAACTTCCACCGAGTCCCATTTCCATCACAATTCACATAACCCGGTTATGTTCAATTTGGCTCTCAGGCCACCAAGTTGGCAAGATCTCGTATCCGCCCAGTTTTCCGGGTGCACCTTTGGGTTAATCCCCAAGGCTCCCTGCTGCAATCTACCGCGTAGAAAACCCAAAAAACAATCAATAGCACGGAGTCTTCTCCGGCATTTATGCAATGCAACATCACCGATCCAGACCAACATGTCCGGGTAGGCTGCACACATCATGCCTATGTCCGTTCTCGCTTACGGACTCTGAACAATGGGGACTTCACATATCTACCCGAAGGAACGCCTCCAACTCTCCGCAAACTCGCTAGAGCGGGCTTCCTATACAAAGAAGGAGAGCTACTCATGCTCAAGAAGAGAATCGTTACCTTAGCGTTCCTCTTTGGCTCCATGGAAAAGTAAGCGGATGAAAAGCACCGCACTAGCTTTGCCTCCGTGGATCCGGAGTCGGCTCGCGATTCGGAGCTTCGAAGTTCCTCCAATGGCCGGATCTAGCTCCTTCTTCCTTCCTCGGCTCTCCTCTCTCTCTAAGGTTTTAGAAAGATAATAACTTATGAAAAGTGAGGGTTTCTAAGTCCAATCCCGGGTATATCCCTTCAGGAACAACCCCCAGTCGTTGGATCATCAATTAAAGAAATGAACGGCTTTGATTCGGGACTGAAATGCCCAATCTGGACCGCACACGGCCTGGCACACGCCCATGTCTAGGGCCGTGTGCCTCATTCGTCGTCAAAATCAGCTCGCCTGGAACAACACACGTGTATCGAACATGCCCGTGTTCGACCTGACACGCCCGTGTTCCACCTAACACGGCCGTGTGGCCGGCCATGTACCCCCATCAATTTTCCCCGAAAACAACCCGAGCACTGCACGGGTTCTAGGACACGCCCGTATCCTTGCCCGTGTCACCTCGACACGCCTGGGCTCCAGGCCGTGTACACGGTCTCGACACTCGACACTTCGTCGAGCGAAGATCGTCGACCTGATGACACGGCCTTGGACACGCCCGTGTCCTAGGTCGTGTGCCTTGTCTCGACACCATGTCGAGACCAGAGTGTCGACTTCCCGGGACGAGTGTCGACACGGGTTGACACGCCCTGCTACACGCCCGTGTCGTAGGCCGTGTGCCATGTCTCGCCACTTCATCGAATGCATAGTGTCGACTTTGCGGGCTAAGTGTCGACACGGGTCGACACGCCCTGCCACACGCCCGTGTCGCAGGCCGTGTGCCCAGTCTCGACATAATGTCGAGACCAAAGTGTCGACTTCCCGGCTGAGTGTCGACACAAGCTTGACACGCCCTGGGACACGCCCGTGTCCCAGGCCGTGTGCCTGCAGCCAGAACCCAAAACTGGCCCAAAATGTCCCCCGTCGCTCCTTTGAGTTTCGGGGCGTTACACTCTTGGCTAGGAGTAGGTCAATTGGCCCTAAGTAGGTTAGTTTGACCCATTTAGGGTTAGGGTTGACTTTGGTCAACTGAGTCTCTTTGATTGACCCCAGTGGGTACTTATGGCTCTAATGGGACTCTCAAGGTATTAGGGGGTGTTGTGGTATGGTCTTGGGGTCAAGGTGTTGCCCCATGGTCATCCTAAACCATTGTTCAGAATTCTACTATTTGCAGACCATGGTGATCCTCACCTTGGCCTCCTACCTCTTGGCCCATTTCTGGCTTCCTAGGGTTTATCATGACCTAGTCATGGACAAAACCACTTCTATGGGTCTAGTTGGAAATGAGATATTACACTAACTACTTAGACAAAATATCTCACGGCATTGAGTGAGTAAACTACACTCAACGCCTAACTACATAGACAGAATTTTCTATCATAGGGCGTTAAATGAGTTAGCTATACTCAATGCCTAACTACTTTGGCAGATTGACTTATGACATTGAGTGAATAAGCTACACTCAACGCCAAACCACAGACAGATTTTCTGTCATTTTGCGTTGAGTGAGTAAGCTTCACTCAACGCCTGTGGACATAGTCAAAATTTTACATAGAATTTCTGTGGCTTTGACTGACTAGGCAGAACTCAACAATTTTACTTACCTGGCGTTGAGTGAATAAACATCACACAATGCATGTGGACTTAGGCAAATCTTCTACCCTTCCAGCCACTTCTTTGAGTCTACCTGCCTAAACATTGTCATAAGGACTATCCTGCACACATGAACTTACACACACATCAAATACAATTATGTGTATCTCATTGACCTGTTTGACATCAACAAATCAGGGCCATTGGGATCAATGGACCCAACAATCTTCCCATATTTGAAGATGTCAAAATCATTGATCAGTTTCCTTGGTCAATGAAATACACAATCACATGGGCAGTAAAAATTTATTAAATTTAAAGAGATGAATTTTTACCTACTCCCCCTGTATTACTGCAGGTTGTGTGTTACCATAGAGGTTTACCTCTCAGCTTGATCAATCTCTCACCTTGATCAATTTCTTCTCCCCATGACTTTCTCCCCCTATCTTTCTACCATGTTGGGGCTTGATCCTTTCTTGATGTTGGGTATTGTATCCACAATTACCTGGATTTGAGGAAGCCACCTGTCAAGCTAAGATGAATTCACAATGTATTTGATGAAATCTTTCAAGTTGTGCTTGCAGTTATTCCACGCTAAGTGCACACCAATGTCATGGTGCAGTAGGTCAATATACACGGGTCTGCGCGACGTAATCCCTCGTTGAGCAGATCAGTGTGTTGGCCTACGTGTACTCTCTCTATTGGAGTGTACTTATTTTCAAGTACAGGGCTGTGATAATGCAAGAGCAGAAAAGGAGCAAGGATGGGTCAAAGAGCAGCTCATGGGTGGAAAGACGAAAAATCGTCTAAGTATTAATCGACGAGAATCACCAAGTGATTCTCGCCGATTCGGCGAGAATCACTAGTGATTCTCGCCGAATCATCGAGAATCACTGGCTGATTCTCGCCGTCTCTATCCGGCTAAATCAGAGAGTGCAAATCTGTCGCTAAGTCATATTCGACGAGAATTGCCTTTGATTCTCGCTGAATCGACGAGAATCACCTTTGATTCTCGCTGAATCGAAGAGAATCACCTTCGATTCTCGCCGATTTTGCCTTGGGCGAATTTCTGAGCACGCTGGACCGGATCAAATGTTAAGGCGCTGTTTTGAACCGGTTTTAGGGTTTCTTCTGGTGGGACCCACAACGGTCATAAAGAGGTATACTACTGTATATATACTCGCGTATTTTTGAACAGTCGACAAAAAGAAATTTAAAAAGAAAAATCTGAGCCGCCGACGTGACCTAGATCGCGAAACTTCTCCACCGCCGTCGTCGCCGCTCGTCCAGTTGATCGCCGGTGGTTTCTTCCAGATCTCCCGTCGACAGAAGCTTAGCCAAGCACAGCATCTCACGCGTCTAACCAGAGATCCCTTGTCTCTTGATTTGTTGATCGGGAAAACCTTCCCCTTCCGAATCGATTGAGACGATCGATCCTAGTGTGACCGTTGGAAGTCCTTGCTAGCTTTGCTACGAAGATTGAATCTCCAAAGAATAGCCGCAGCACGCCATTGTCGCCGCCGATACCGAGAACCAAGCCGCCGCCCTTCTTGCCGCCGCTGGTTTCGGGGAGATTCTCTCCAAGTGAGATCTAGGGTTGTGGACTCTTCGTTGACTTCAAGAACACGTCGTCGAACGAAGAGGGACACCTTATTCTCCATAAGTTGTTTGTATTTCTTGTACATTCTATTTTCAATTTTGTTGTAAAGGAATGTTGGTTCCTAGTTGTAAGGGTTGGGTGCAACCCGTGTTGTGGGAGTGGTGACTCCTATGTGTGGAAGGGTTCCTTCCGTTAGTGCAAGGATTGGATTTCAATCCTGTTGGTGAAGTGACCGAGTCGTCCCTGGTTGGGAGATAGGTCGAAGGGGGAAAGTGGATGTACCCAAATCGGGGAACCACTATAAATTGCTTGTGTCCTTTCTGTGCTGTGCTGTTTTGTTTTCTTGTGCAGGTACGATTTTAATTCCGCGAAAATGCTGCAAGACACCTATTCCCCCCCCCCCATAGGTGTCGGTAGTTGACACTAAGTGGACTTTCAAGTGGTATCAAAGTCAGGTTACTCATCAAAAAGGTTCACACCTTGCGTAGAATCCTGCCACCAGTGTCAAAACCATGGAGCTGGATCATGGGATCTCTCCACTAAGACTTCCCACATGCACAAAGGAGTATTATCCCATCTGGAAGATGAGAGTGTCCTATCACTTGGAGGCTATCGATCCTCGAGCATCTCTCATCTTGGAAGAGGTTCCATTCATTCCTATGAAGACCTCCGGCTCTGGAAAGGATATCCAAATTCCCAAGTGTATTACTGAGATGTCGGAGACTGAACTCTCATTATTTAATCTGGACAAGATAATTCGTCAGATCATCATGGATGTCTGGTCTGGACCTTCTCGATCTAGATTGGAAAAGTGTGGGACGGCCAACTCTATGTGGGTAACCATCTCAGATCTCATGGAGGGATCAGAGAAAGCAGGGATTTGCTGTCAGCAAGAGGATGAAGACTATGTGGGGGTCCTCGCCTCTGAAGATGAAGGCAAGGATAAATCGGACAGCATCAGGGCTCTGGTGTCCTTGTCAGAGACTGAAGAAGAAATTGAGGAAAGCAGTTCTGATGAAGCTGACTCAATGGTCTCTGGCGATAGTAACAGTAACTCTGAAGAGCAGGTAACTTCTTCATCTTGCCCCTTTTCTCTTGAAGTTCCTGAAGACAGGAATTGTTACCCTTCAAAAAATCCTGATTGCCTGAAGAGAGCCCTTCAGAAAAGCAACCTACTTGTTGATGAGCAAGCTCAGGAGATTGCTCGGCTGAAGATCTTGTTGGTTCTCCAATTGGCATCCAACAAGTTTAAGGACTCTAAAATCTCAGATCTAGAGAGTAGTCTAGAGAATGAGAAAAGGATAGTATCCAACTTTTCCAAGGTTGATGCTATCAAGAGAAAGGAAGAAAATGGGTGGATCTCCCGAATTATCAATTCATGGAGAAATGGGGAAACGGTATTCAGACCCCCAACTCCAGGCAGGACGAGTACTCATCATGCCTTCAGGTATGATCACAGGAACAACCGTGATCACTGCAAGGGTGATCTGCCCTCATGTGGAGACACCCATAGTGCAAGGGCTATCATGGCCACCCATGAGAGAATACCTAAAGCTCATTCTGAACCCTTTGTATTCTCGGCCACTGCCCCAACTCGGCATGAATCTGCTGGTATCAGCTCTCAGAGCGCTTCTCACCACCCTAGGACACAGGAAAGGGAGGTTAGAATTCATGCAGTTAGTTCTCATGGGGCCTCTGGAAGGGTGCTGACTGAAAGGAAGGCACCACCTCCCAGGCCTCATGATGCTCGCTACATGCATTCCTTCCACCCTTCCAAGTGTCACGGTGGAAGAGGCAATTTTGTGAGCAGATCCGGCTCTATCCCATTTAGACCTAGGACCATGACTACCTCAGTCACTAGATCAGGTCAGAAACGGAGGTACAACATTCACACGTGTTGGTGCTGTGGCAAGGTGGGACACTTTGCCATAGACTGTTGGCACAACCCCTCTGTGTCAAGGGCAAGGGCTTATCCTCATCTTCTGGGCAGAGGTAGTCTTCCTGACAAGATTTCTGAGGGAAGGCATTCGAGTTTTTATGCTAACAAGAACCTAGGACCCAATACATATTGGGTTCCTAAGATAAGGTAACACTCTTTTGCAGGGTAGTCTAGGTTCTCGTAAATATGATGGGAACTAGACAGAAGATGTTTCAAGAATGAATTGGAACAAGTATCTGGAATAACAGAAGTACTATCTACAATGGTATACTCAAATTGAACACCTGGTATGCTTTAACCAGAGGGGCTAAATGATAAATCTTATAATCACAGGTATTTTTGATCAGCTCCAATACTTGAGTCATATTGTATCGACATTTACATAGATACATTTATATATACACATATATGTGTGTACACCTAAGGAAAGGTTAACACTGTAAAAATAACCCTTAGATACATTATTAAAGATTTATCTGTAAATTTACGGGTAGATTCGAGAATGAACCTCTACAGGCATAAATCAGTCCACTGAAAATTAAAGAAGATACGTCATTGGAAGTCACTAAAACTTACAATTGACATCAAGAAATGTGTGGAAAACCCCTTTCAAACGCTAAATAGATTGGTATTAAGAAATATATATTTAGACGATTTCTAAATCCTTTAATATCAGAAGATTTCGAGATTCCGGCATGCCTCTTAACCCGTAGATTTCTATTGAAGAATCCCTTCAATTTCTATTTAGAAAAACTCCTGCCGACCCTTCGTATTCCGCATTTCGCAAGGAAACCCGTCGATATCCCGCAGGAATCCCGCCGACTCTTCCTTCCCTCTTCATTTCCGTCGATATTCCGCATTTCCGTCGATATCCCGCAGGAATCCCGTCGCCTCTTCCGTCGATATCCCGCAGGTATCCCGCCGACTCTTCCTTCCGTAGACCTCTCTTCTCGCATCCTGGGTGCTCGTCCAGTTATTTCTCCGCGGTTTCGATCAAACAAGGACGCGAGCTCCTCCAGGTTTTCCGTCGTCTCCGTCGACTCTCGCCTCCTCCTCTTTTGGGTAACCACCTCCTCACCCTTATAGTGACTTACTGTTAGTGTAGCTTCCCTCTTGATTTCTGATTAGGCGTAGACCTGGCATTCCCTCCCTAGGTTTGCAATGGCTCCAAGGACCACCGCCGGCCTGGTCACTGGATGTGAGTTGGTTCGAACCGGGTTCTCACATGCCTCGGATGAGTTCAGAAACATCATCATCATGCTTGAAGAGGCTGGACTCTCTTTTATACTGGAGCACCCCTGCAAAATTTTGGATAAGAAAGTGATGGAGTTCTTCGCAACCGCCAAACTTCGAAATGAAGACTCTATCATCAAGAGTAAGGTTGCAGGTGCAAGGATCAAGATGTCTGCAAGCAAACTGACCCAATACTTGCAGCTCACCAGTTCTGAGCATGAGGATTATCTGGAGGAACATGATAAAGCCAGGACATTATTATTCTGTGGACTAGCTAGAGGAATCAGATCGATAAAGGGAAAAGAAATGAATGAGGAGGGGAAACTCTTGTCCGACATCATTGGGAAAGTACTGATATGCAAACCCGGCTCACATGACCACATCTCAGCTGACAAGTTCAAGATTCTTGTGGCGATTGTCTACAGAAAGAGATTCAACTGGGGGGCTATGCTTTTTGAGAAGATTAAGGACACTCTTAGATCTCCAAGTTTTGGAAGAATCATCAGCCTATATCTTAATAAGTTGAACGGAGATAGGTTCGACATGAGTAAAGGAGTTCCATTTCATTATTTGAAGAAAATGGACTCCAGCGTATTTGATAGATGGGAGCGACGCATCGGGCAGGCTGCAGTGGTAGTAGAACAAGAAGAATCTCCTGCCGAGGACAGAACCGTAGCAGATTCCGTGGCTATTCCCGGTGAAGTTCCTGATGTACTGACTGCAGGAATTGAGGGGGAGCCTCTACCCGCTTCTGCTAATGTCATATCTGGCATCTCTCAGATAGCTAGAGATACAGTTGCGGATCTGCAGGAAGAAAGTGAAGATGTGGTGGAAAATGAGGCGGCCCTGAACGTGAATGGTCTAGGAGCCGGAGGTGATGTAGAGGAGAATGATGAGGAAGGTTTGGAAGATGATGCAGTTGAGAATGACATCATGGATGATGAGGCTGAGGAAGAAGGAAATGAGAGATAGGAAGTACTGGAGCCTCAGGACGACACTGAAGTTCCATCTGAAAAGCAAGCTCCTGAGATAGTTCCTGAGAAAACTAGTGCAACCGTGGAGGGGGAGTCCTCTCAGCAGAGGCTGCTAAGTACTTCTGAGAAATCTACTGAGGCTGCAAATATTCCTCCTTTAGAGACTGTGCAAGTGTCCAGCACTACAAGTGAATCTGCTGAAGAGCAAGGCCAAGGAATGCCTCAGGGTCATCCACTACGAGTTGATCTAGCTAACCACACAGTGAATGTTATTCAAGGTATAGTGGATGAGCTCAAAGCGTCTTTTGAGCAAGCTCAAAATAAAGTGTTAAAAAGAATTAAGAAATCTGAGAATCTAATGCTCAAGAACGTTGTGGAAATTAATCACAAACTGAATTTGATGGAAAAGAAGTTCGAAGACAAGTATACAGCAGCCGGCAAAGCTGTAACTCTTCTTATGGACGGATTGAAAAAGAACACAGATACTCTCGCAGTAGTTAATCAGAATGCTCATGTAGTGGCAAATAACATCCAAAAATTTGATGCCAACATGGTGGTTCTTAACGAAAATCAACAAGCCTTGATTGCCGAGTTCTCCAAGACTACAAAGCACATTGATGAGTAACTGCATTCTTATGCAAACTCCATTACCGTCGAAGCCAAAAAGGGGGAGCAAGAATATATAGCTAAGATGGCCGGGCTTCAGGAAATCATAATCAAAAATTTTGAGGAGTCAAACTTATATGTATATGACAGTTGCTGGTGGATGCTCAAACAAGTGTTAGGCACCAATATCTCTGAAAATCCTGAGGGTCATCCTACTCCTGGGAATAATAGTGCGGCTGATGAGGGAGCAAGTGCTGAAGAAGTTCCTTTAAGTGGAGCTGATGCTCAAAGGGATTCTAGGGCTACCTCCAAAGCAAAACTGATGGCCATGTTTGACCAAGAAGCCATAGCAAAACCTAGGGACAAGAGAAAAACTCAAGAAGGGACATCTAAGGAAACGCAAGCTGAAAAGAAAATCAGATTGAAAGAGGATGAAGTGAGGAACGAAAAGTGGAGTCCGGTATCAAAGAGTATTATCTTGGACATGTTCTGGCTACAAGAAAAAGGGGAAATCAATCGGAACGACGTATACAGCCAGCATGAGTGGGAGCTGCACAAGACATATGAAGCCAAACGGAACATCTTCTTCAGGACCAACACTGTGGCAGACAAAGCTCCTCCTCCCAGATACTATCCAAAGCCCAAGGAGTACGTTGAGAGGCAAAGAAAGAAGTTCCTGGCTCAAAAACACAAGGATAACCTAGCCAAAGAGAAATAGACATAAGTTTATAGCTTGTCACTTTCTCAAGAGCATATTTATCTTTTATTATTGATATATGAACAATTTTTGGGAATATATATATATATATATATATATATATATATATATATATATATATATATATATATATATATATATATATATATATATATATGAATTTATGATTGACTCAAGCTTTGATCTGTTTGCCTTTATTTATTTATGTCGTATCTTTAAATTCTATATGCTGTGTATATTATCTGGATGGTGGTATTCATCTTAGCTAGTAGGATTTTGGCTTCGTCAAATAGGGGGAGATTGTTGGGTATTGTATCCACAATTACCTGGATTTGAGGAAGCCACATGTCAAGCTAAGATGAATTCACAATGTATTTGATGAAATCTTTCAAGTTGTGCTTGCAGTTATTCCACGCTAAGTACACACCAATGTCAGGGCGCAGTAGGTCAATATATACTGGTCTGCGCGACGTAATCCCTCGTTGAGCAGATCAGTGTGTTGGCCTACGTGTACTCTCTCTATTGCAGTGTACTTATTTTCAAGTACAGGGCTGTGATAATGCAAGAGCAGACAAGGAGCAAGAATGGGTCAAAGAGCAGCTCATGTGTGGAAAGATGAAAAATCGTCTAAGTATTAATCGACGAGAATCACCAAGTGATTCTCGCCCAATCGTCGAGAATCACTGGCTGATTCTCGCCGTCTCTATTCGGCTAAATCAGAGCGTGCAAATCTGTCGCTAAGTCAGATTCGACAAGAATCACCTTTGATTCTCGCCGAATCGACGAGAATCACCTTTGATTCTCGCCGAATCGACAAGAATCACCTTCGATTCTCGCCGATTTTGCCTTGGGCGAATTTCTGAGCACGCTGGACCGGATCAAATGTTAAGGCGCTGTTTTGAACCGATTTTAGGTTTTCTTCTGGTGGGACCCACAACGGTCATAAAGAGGTATACTACTGTATATATACTCGCGTATTTTTGAACAGTCGACAAAAAGAAATTGAAAAAGAAAAATCCGAGCCGCCGATGTGACCTAGATCGCGAAACTTCTCCGACGCCGTCGTCGTCGCTCGTCCAGTTGATCACCGGTGGTTTCTTCCAGATCTCCCGTCGACAGAAGCTTAGCTAAGCACAGCGTCTCACGCGTCTAACCAGAGATCCCTTGTCTCTTGATTTGTTGATCGAGAAAACCTTCCCCTTCCGAATCGATTGAGACGATCGATCCTAGTGTGACCGTTGGAAGACCTTGCTAGCTTTGCTACGAAGATTGAATCTCCAAAGAACAGCCGCAGCACGGCATTGTCGCCGCCGATCCCGAGAACCAAGCCGCCGCCCTTCTTGCCGCCGCTGGTTTCGGGGAGATTCTCTCCAAGTGAGATCTAGGGTTGTGGACTCTTCGTTGACTTCAAGAACACGTCATCGAACGAAGAGGGACACCTTATTCTCCATAAGTTGTTTGTATTTCTTGTACATTCTATTTTCAATTTTGTTGTAAAGGAACGTTGGTTCCTAGTTGTAAGGGTTGGGTGCAACCCGTGTTGTGGGAGTGGTGACTCCAACGTGTGGAAGGGTTCCTTCCGTTAGTGCAAGGATTGGATTTCAATCCTGTTGGTGAAGTGACCGAGTCGTCCCTGGTTGGGAGATAGGTCGAAGGGGGAATGTGGATGTACCCAAATCGGGGAACCACTATAAATTGCTTGTCCTTTCTGTGCTGTGTTGTTTTGTTTTCTTGTGCAGGTACGATTTTAATTCCGCAAAAACGCTGCAAGACACCTATTCGCCCCCCATAGGTGTAGGTAGTTGACACTAAGTGGACTTTCACTTGAGCTTGTCTCTCCCCCTTGGATATTACTTGAACTTTATCAATCTCTTCTCTCCCCCCTTTTTGACTTCTTTAGATAGTTAGGTAGGGGCATCAGTTGTTTCTCTCCCCTTTTGTTCTCCCCCTAGCTAATGTAGATGAAGCCAGTAGTGTAGCTGTTAGCTTGCTCTTTATACAAGGCTAACTTTAGTTCTGCAGCTGCTGGACTTGCTCCACCTCAATAGGAGCATCTGTTCTCATCTTGTTCTTGATTTCCACTAGATCTGCATCGCTTACAAGAACAAGATTGTACCAAAAAAATATCTTAGGGAGTATCTGAAGCTATTCTAAGTTCAACATGCCCAGTTCAAACTTGAAGGTGTTGAACTTGGCTTCATCTAGTGGTTTAGTGAAGATATCAGCCACGTGCTTGTCAGTGGAGACAAACTCTAGGCTAATGTCTTCTTTCTCTACATGCTCCCTAATAAAAAAGATACATAATTTATATGCGCTTAGTCCTGCTGTGTGACACAGGATTCCTAGCAATAGAAATGACACTAGTAGAATCACAATAAAGAGGACTTCTTTAAGTCTACCTGCTAAAATGTACTATGTCTCTATAGTTGAGATAACTACACTGGTCTGCTTCTTGCTGCTCTATGACACCAGTCTTTCACCTAGGAATTGACATGTACCAGTAGTACTTTTCCTTTCTTCCTTACAGCATGCAAAATATGCATCTGAAAATCATGTTGGATCAAAATATCTATTCCTATAGTACCATAGGCCAAGATCTGGTGTGCCCTTAAGATACCTTAAAATTCTCTTTGCAGAAAATTAATGAGATTCTTTAGGGCGGGCCTGATACCTAGCACAGACACTTGTAGCATACATGATGTCAGGCCTACTAGCAGTCAAGTATAGAAAAGAGCCAATTATCCCTCTATACTAAGACTCATCAACAAGTTTCCCTGCCTCATCTTTGCTTATAGGCATGCTTGACCCCATGTGAGTTCTCATGGTGGAGGCATTCTCCATACCATATTTCCTAATCAACTCTCTGATGAACTTTGACTGGGATATTGACAAGCCATCATCAGTCTGTCTTACTTGAAGTCCCAAGAAGAACTTGAGCTCCCCCATGATGCTCATCTCAAACTTCCCTTGCGTAAGTTTAGTAAACTTCCTGCAAAGGTTGTCCTCAGTAGATCCAAAGATAATATCATCGACATATATCTGTACTAGGATTATCTTGCCCTTAGATTCCCTTAGGAATAGGGTCTTGTCTATTTTCCCCCTTGAGAATTTGTTCTCAATGAGGATATTAGACAATGTTTCATACCATGCCCTAGGGGCTTGATTTAACCCATATTAAGCTTTCATAAGCCTAAAAACATAATCAGGAAAGTGAGAGTCTACAAAACCTGGTGGTTGATCCACATATACTTCTTCTTTTAAGTCTACATTTAGGAATGTTGACTTCACATTCATCTGGTAGACTTTGAATCCTTGATAAGTAGCAAATGCAAGGAATAGCCTTATTGCTTCAAGCCTGGCTACTGGGGCAAAAGTCTGGTCAAATTATATTCTTTTTTCTTACATATATCCTTTTGTCACCAATCTGGCCTTATTCTTGACAATAATGTCATTCTCATCTAACTTGTTCTTATAGATCCACTTAGTTCATATGATATTGTGTCCCTTAGGTCTGGGAACCAACTTCCAGACTCTACACCTCTTGAACTGGTTCAGCTCTTCCTGCATTTCTCCAATCCAGAATGGGTCTTTGATAGCCTCTCAAGCTTCTTGGGTTCTTCTTGAGATAGGAAGCTTGAACAGAGAGCTGTGTTGATGCTCTTGCTTCATGTCTGGACTTTATGTCTTGTATCACCAATGATTTGGTGTATTGTATGGTCCCTCAGATATCTCCCTACTGGAGGCAATCTTACCTCAACTTGTTATCCTTCATTGTCCTCAGCTAGTTGTTCTTCATTGTATTCAGCTGGCTGTTATTCATCATCAACTTGTGAGCCTTGAGCTTCCCCTGGACAGCACTCATCTTCTTCCTTATTTTGTACTGCTGGATCACCTTCCCTGAAGGTAAGCTTGTCCATCACCTCCTTTAAACCTACAGAACTAGAAGATGAGCTAGACAACTCACAGTTAATCAATTTTGACTCATCAAAGACAACATGGACTAATTCTTCTACAACTTGACTAGTCAAGTTGTAGATTCTATATGCCCTACTATTATTGTTGTACCCAATAAATATCCCTTCTTGGGACTTGGCAGCAAACTTAGTCACATAGGACTTACCATTTTTTAGTACATAGCACTTGCTACCAAAAATCCTGAAGTAGGATACATTTACTTTTTTTTCCTTTCAGAATCTCATAGGGAGTCTTCTTGTGGCTTTTAGCAATGGAAGTCATGTTAAGGAAATGACATACAGTGCTTACTGCCTTAGCCCAAAAATATTTTAGGAGAGATGTGTCACTTAACAAGGTCCTACCAGCGTCTATGAGAGTTCTGTTTTTCCTCTCAGCAATTCCATTTTGCTGGCATGTTTTGGGAAAGGAGAATTCTTGATGAATCCCATGCTCTTCGCAGAACCTTGTCATGCACTCACACTGAAACACAGTCCCATGGTCACTTCTAATTTTGACCATATTACTGTTGAATTCATTCTGAATTTACTAAATAAATGTCTTAAAGACATCAGGGGTTTCAGATTTCTTCCTTAGGAAGAACACACAGATAAATCTGGAAAAGACATCAATAACCACAAGGGTATAGACTTTCTTACCTACACTTTGAAATGGTATATGACCAAATAGATCCATATGCAGGAGGTATAAATACCTCACTGAGTCTTTGGTACTAAGTCTCTTGGAGTAGGTCTTAGTTTGCTTTCCATTTGGCATACAAAGCAGATACCCTCCTTGGTGCACTTTACCATAGGTCCATTTCTCAAGAACTATTCACTAAAGAGTTTGCCTATTGTCTTGTAATTTAGGCGAGCTAGCCTCTTGTGTCATTTGACACAGTGTGAGGTTTTCTCATCTACAACTAAGCATATGGTAGTGACCTTACTCTCACAAGAAAAATTTAGACAATAGACATTTCCCCTCATAGTGCCTGTCAAGATGACCCCTTGGTCACAAGACCTCCTAATTTGGCACTCATCCTTGAGGAAAGAAATGTCATAGCCAAGACCTCATAGTTGGCTTATGCTTATCAGGTTGTGTTGCAAACCTTTCACATAGGCTACTTGTGTGATAGTTATTATGCCATTTCATATCTTACCATACCCTTTGGTTACTCCCTTTTCTGAACCACCAAAAATTACTTTGGGTCCATTCTCTACTGTAGTGTACTCCTTCAATATGCTCCTTGTTCCAGTCATGTTCCTGGAACAACCACTATGCAAGTATTATATAGGGGTATGGCAACTTGGACTCACCTGCAAAACATAAATCATTTAACCTTAGGACACAAATTCTTATTGGGTCCTAGGTACATGTTATGTTAAAAATGAATATGTTTGCCTGCAGCTCTTCTGACAGGTAAGCCGACATTAGCTCTCTGGATACTATTATTGTGCCAGCAATCAATGGAATAGTGGCCCGCTTTGCCACAGCACTAGCACTCAAAGATGTTGTAACTTCTTTTAAGGGCTGGTTTTACTGTAATGTTGTCATTAGCTCTCAGTCCAGTAGGTACAGCAGCAGCCTTTTTCTTTTATCTTCTAGACACAGCCTGATTTGGGATATGTGTGACAGTAGAGGTACTTGTGATATCGTGAATCCTACCAGCAGATGCCTTCCTTTCAGAGAGCATGTTCCTGATGGCTTCTGATATGCCCAAGTCTGCTTTGCTAATAGAATTTCCTTTGGTCTGATTGTGGACTGGCAGATTTTGAGAAGGGGTTGTAGCCTTATTCTTGAATTTTGGGGCATGTGCACCAAATATAAATGTTTCAGGGTAGGCCATTTGGATCTCCTCATGGGCTTCCTTGTAGGCACTAATACCCTTTCCATTCCTACCATCATGGTGATGAACATCTTTGTTCCCATAAGTGGATCCACCATTGTCCCAGTGACCAAATATGCTCTCTTGGTCATATCTGTTAGATGGTAGCAGCACTCTCCTGAAGGGAATAGGATTCTTGGAAGCTAGTGGTTGTCATTCATTAAGGACTTAGTAGCTCTAGTGTTCCCTTTGAAGCCTAACCCCTTCTTATCCTTTTGGGAGGAGAAGGAATCTATCAAAGGAGACACAGAACATGGCTTAAAAAACTTAGCCACTAGCTCTTTCTCCTTTTGGAGTGTACCTTCAAGATTCCTGATGTGGTCATTCTTGAAGGCTATTGTGCCTATCTGAATAACAATGATGTTCTTCAGCTTGCTGATTTCATTCAGCTTTTGGTCTAGCAAGATTGCTGAGTTTAAGGCAGCAAGTGTTAGAGAGGCAATCTCCTAAACCTGCTTTTTGGCTAGGAACTTGCTTCTCTTCAGTACATGTAGGAGTTCACCATAGTCATCAATTAATTGATTGATGTCTCATTCAGATTCATATCCATCTTCATCACTTGATGCAGATGGTGGGTACATTGGTTTAAATGTACCTGATTTGAAGAAGCCTCACCCAACTCAATGATATACATCAAATTGTATTTGATGTGTTTTGAGTTTACTTGTGCAGGTTAAGTATTTACAGGAAAGAAGAAAAAGTTTCTAAGTCCATGTGTCGACACCCAGGAGCAAAGTGTCGACACTTAAGAAGACTTGTGTCGACACCCAGGCAAGCAGTGTCGACACTTGGAGTCATTGTGTCGACACCAGGGATGCTGAGTCGACACCAGACAGAAAGTGTCGACACAAGGAGCTGTGTCGACACTCAATGAAGAAGAGTGCAGTGAAGCAGTGTCGACACTTAGCAGTTGTGTCGACACCCAGTGAAACTGTGTCTACGTCAGAAAGTGTCGACACTTGGAGGCTGTGTCGACACTCAGCAAAAGTCAGCAGAGACTAAGTATAAGTGTCGACACCCAGAGCAATGTGTCGACACTCAGCAGAAGAGTCAACACTTGAAGAAAGTGTCGACACAAGAAATAATGTGTCGACACTCAGCTGAAGACTCAACACTTGAAGAAAGTGTCGACACAAGGAGCTTTGTCGACACTTAGCAAAGTTCAAGAATATTCTAAGTACAAGTGTCGACACTAAGGAGATGTGTCGACACTCAGCAAAAGTCTCAACAGAAGAATAATGTGTCGACACAAGGAGCTGTGTCGACACTCAGCAAGTATCAACACTGAAGACATGTGTCGACACCAAGAAGCAGTGTCGACACTGACAAGTTCAACACATGAAGATGTGTCGACACAAAGAAATTGTGTCGACACTTACAAGAAATCAACAAAGTGCTGAAGAACAAAGTGTTGTGTCGACACTTAATATCAGTGTCGACACATGAAGAAGAAGCAGTGTCGAGATATAAAATCTACAACACAAGGAGTTGTGTCGACACCTTGTAGGCTAGTGTCGACACTTAGACAACTTGTGTCGACACTTGGTCTATATGTGTCGACACTTAAAGACAGACAGTTACAGAATTTTCAAGAACTGACTGGATGACTTGACAGCTGCCATTCCAGCCGGTCTACTGCACCTGTCAGAGTTGTCAGAAATCTGTTATGGACCGGACCAGCCGGTTACCATGAAGAAGGCCTATAAATAGGCTTATATAGTCTACAGAAACTGTTGTTGAAGTTGTTGATTGAACACAAGTACAGGTGATCAATATAAAAAGAAGATCTAGCTATTCCTTGAAGAATCTAGTGAAGATCTAAGAAGTTGGAGAGAGAGAGCTCCATCCAAGAAGTCAGCCGTTGGAACCAGGCTGAGAAGAAGGGTTCAGATTTGTTCTGAATCTTAAGTAGCAGAGATCAAGGATCAACTGCAGAGGAGATCAATCTTATTGAGTTCTACATTCAAGAAGATTTGAAGAAAGCCAAGTCAGATTGATTTCAGCTGAGTTCTTCCAAGAACTCATCAAGAAACTCACAAATCTTCTCTCTTTTCTCAGAGTTGTTGAGTTACAATTTGTTGTATTCAATTTATCCTGTAGGATCCTTATGGATCTGAGTTTTGTAAGCCTGTAATTATAAAGGCTGAGTGTACGGCTTGAGTGCCTGAGTGTAGGAGATTGAAATCTCTGAGTGTAGGTCTGTTGTGGCTGAGTGTAGGCCTTGGTGGCTGAGTGTAGGCCTTGGTGGCTGAGTGTAGGCTTTGTGAAGAAGCTGAGTGGTAGGGCCTTGGGCCTGAGACGTAGGAACCTGTGTTGTGGGTTCTGAGTGTAAGATCTGAGGATCTGAGATAGTGGAGAAGTTGGGCCGAATCTAGTACACTGCTAGATAGGCGAAGGGGGAAAGTGGATGTACCCAAACCTTGGGGAACCACTATAAAACTGTGTCTACTGTGTGCTGTGGAATACTGTGATTGCTGAATGTGTGCTGTATTAAAGTAGTTATAATTCTGTGTTAGATTCTGAATTCTGCCTAAAAAGTTAAAAAGATTCAAGTCACCTATTCACCCCCCCCCCCTCTAGGTGTTTATGTACAATATCTTTCAAGTGGTATCAAAGCCAGGTTACTCAAATGGGATATAACTGTCTGAGTAGATCCTGTTGGCAGATTCAGTCAAAGTCACATTACAGAATCAAGAAAATCAAGGACCATGGGTTCCACTGAGAATCACAAGAAATTGGGATCCATGAAGCTACCCATATGTAGGAAAGAGATCTTTGGTATCTGGAAGGAAAGGGTGAGACTGTTTATGGAAGCCTCAGACCCTAGGATTTATATCACAGTAAAAGAAGGGTCATATGTGCCCATGAAGGTTTCAGTCTTAGATGCAAATCAGAGAACACCAAAGGATTTCTCTGAAATGACAAAGGATGAGATTGTTCTTGCCACAATGGACAAAATGGCTCAAAACATTATTGTGAGTGCTATAGATGATGCAACTTTTCAGAATTTGATACACTGTAAGACAGCTAAAGAAATGTGGGATACTCTTATTGTGTACATGGATGGTTCTGAAGAAGTGAGGCAAGACAGAAAATCCTTGCTAAACCAAGAATATGAAAGTTTTAGACAAGGTAAAGCTGATAGCATAACTGCATGCTATAAGAAGTTCTACAGGATTGTGAATGAGCTCATGTCCTATGGCAGAGAGTTCAGTAATTATGAACTCAATGATAAGTTTCTAAGGTCCCTAACAAAAGATTGGGACACCAAGATCTGTGCCATTAGGGAAATGGCAAAGTTAGCAGAAATTCCTCCACCAACATTGTTTGGCAAACTGCTGTCCTATGAAATGCAGTTAATGGTGAGGAAAGAAGAGGAGAAATCAACAAGAAGTGAACATAAAGAAAGGACAGTGGCCTTCAAAACAGAAGCCCCCAGAAAGTACAGAAGTAAGTCACCAACTCCACCTCCAAAAGCAGCTGAAACTGAGTCAGATGAGTCAGCCAGCAGAAAATCTGAAAGCAGTGAAAGTGATGAGGACTTTGCTGCCTTCACAAGACATTTTCAGAAGTTCTTAAAGAAGAAACAGTGGAGGACAAGGCCATCTACTTCACAGGGAAAAGAAGACTATTATCAGAATAAAAAGTCTTCAAAGAAAGACAGGAAAAAGACTAAGTCTAGCAAAGCAACTCTTTCAAAAATAGTATGTTATTGCTGTAATAGACAAGGCCATGTTGTTGCAGATTGTCCAGAAAAAAGGAAGGAGTCTAGTGACAAGAAAAGGACTCAATACAAGAGCAAGAAGGAAAAGTCTTTTGTTGCCAAAAAGGACAAGAGCCTGTCAGATATTTCTTCATCAGAAACTGAGTCAGATGCTGAGGCATATATAAGACTATTTGCTGAGGAAGAAGAAGAAGAGTTCATTCAGATCATGAACTCTATATATGAACAAGAGGACAGTCAGTGCCAAGTACTAATGGCATTGACAGAAAGTGACAAAATCCTGGAGCAGCCAGGACCTAGTAAGGTACAACATTGTTCTTTTAGTTCAATTTCTTGTGCCTGTACAGAATCAGATTCATCATCATCAAGTGATGAGAGTGCATCTGAGTCTGAAGAGGATATTCATCAGTTGATAGATGAATATAAAGTTCTGTTGCAAGCTTATAAGAAGAGCAAGTCCCTAGCCAAAAGTCAGGCAAAGGAAATTGCTAATCTCAAAGCTGCTTCAACTGATTTTGAGAAGTTGTTTGATCAAAAGCTTAATGAGATAGCCAGACTGAAGCACATAACTGTGATTCAGATGGGGACTATATCATTTAAGAATGATCAAATCAAGAGTCTGGAGATTAATCTTCAGAAGGAGAAAGACTTAGTTGCTAGGTTTTCTAAACCAAAGTCTGTTTTACCCATAATTGATGAATTTGTTCATCAAAAAGGTAAAGCTGGACTGGGGTTTTCAAAACCTGCTAGGACTGTTCAGTCCAAGTCCAAGTCCAAGGGCAAAGCCCCAACTCTCAACAAGTCAGTTGTAGATAAAACAACAAATACTGTACCTAAGCAAAGGTACAATAAGTTTGAGTGTTGGTGTTGTGGCAAGGTAGGCCACTTTGTAATGGACTGTTGGCACAATGCTAGTGCCAAAGTGAGTAGCAAACTGCCTGTTGGAAAACCTGCAGGTAGCTTTGTTAGGAAGCAAACTAACCAGTACCAAGGACCCAAGAATTCTTTGGGTTCTAAGGTTCACTAATCTGTTTTGCAGGTGAGTCCAAGTGGCCATGCCCCAATATGGTACTTGGACAGTGGATGTTCCAGACATATGACTGGAACAAGGGGTTTACTAAAGGACTACACACCTATAAAGGATGGTCCAAAAGTCACCTTTGGTGGTTCTGAAAAAGGGATCATCAAGGGTTTTGGTAACATATCTAACTCCTATATTACAATTACTCAAGTGGCCTATGTTAAAGGTTTGAAACATAACATTATTAGTATAAGTCAATTGAGTGATGTAGGATATGACATCTCATTTGTGAAAGATGGTTATCATATCAGGAGGTCAAATGATCAAGAGATCATTTTGACTGGTTATAGAAAAAGGAATGTCTATTGCTTAGACATTATGGTTGAGAACAATGGTTCTCTAATATGTCTTGTAGCTGATGAGACAGTCTCTCATTGTGTCAAATGGCACAAGAGGCTAGCCCATCTAAACTACAAGACAATAGGCAAACTCTTTAGTAAAGAGTTAGTGAGGAATGGTCCTCAAGTTAAGTGTATTAAAGATGGTATTTGCTCAGCTTGTCAAAAGGGCAAGCAGACTAGATCCACCTTTAGAAGCATTGAAAACAAAGATGTTGTGAGGTGCTTATACCTCTTGCATATGGATCTCTTTGGTCCAATGCCAGTTCACAGCCTAGGTAGGAAGGTCTATACCTTTGTAGTTGTAGATGACTACTCAAGGTTTTCCTGGGTGTTCTTCCTTAGACAGAAATCTGAAACACCCAGTGTCTTCTATAGTTTTGTCAAACAAATTCAGAATGAACTAGCTAGTACAGTGGTCAAAATAAGAAGTGACCATGGTACTGAATTTCAGTCTGATAGCATGACAAAACTATGTGAAGAATTTGGGATATTTCAAGAGTTTTCTTCACCAAGGACACCTCAGCAAAATGGCATTGCTGAGAGGAAGAATAGAACCTTGATTGAGGCTGGTAGGACCCTATTAAGTGATACATCACTACCAGAATATTTCTGGCCTGAAGCAGTTAATACTGCATGCCATGTTATTAATAGGGATACCATTACTAAAAGCCTCAACAAGACCCCCTATGAGGTTGTGAAAGGCAGGAAACCAAACCTATCCTACTTCAGGATCTTTGGTTGTAAGTGCTTTATACTTAATAATGGAAAGTCTTACTTGACTAAGTTTGCTGCCAAGTACCAAGAGGGAATTTTTGTTGGGTACTGCAACAACAGTAAGGCTTATAGAGTGTACAACTTGTCTACACAAGTTGTAGAAGAGTCTGTATATATGTAGTATTTGATGAAACTAGACTTATTAACAAAGAGTTGTCTAGTAGTGTTTGCAGCCCCACAGGTTTAACTAAGAAGATGGACAAGCTCACTATTGAAGAAGAACCTACTGCAAGACAGCAAGTAGCAGATAGTGGCTGCTGTCCAGGGGGAGTACTACATGTACCTAATGCAGAAGAAGTACAAGGAGTACAGCAAGATGAAGAAGTTGAAGAAGTTCAACCTGAAGTCAGGATGCCTCCAGCCAATAGGCATATTAGAGATCATCCAGCAGAGCAAATCATTGGTGATCTAAGACAAGGGGTACAAATAAGGAGCAGAAATCTGAATGCAGCAATCTACTCTAGTTTTCTATCTCAAGTTGAACCAAAGAAGTTTGAAGAAGCCATCTTAGACCCTCATTAGATTGAGGCAATGCAAGAAGAGCTGAATCAGTTCAAAAGGTGCAAGGTCTGGGAGCTTGTTCCTAAACCAAAAGACCACAACATAATTGGAACCAAGTGGATCTTTAGGAACAAGATGGATGAACAAGGAGTCATCATTAAGAACAAAGCAAGATTGGTTGCTAAAGGATATAGGCAGGAAGAAGGTATTGACTTTAATCAAACCTTTGCTCCAGTAGTCAGACTGGAAGCCATAAGGATGCTCCTGGCCTATGCAACCTTTCAAGGATTTAAAGTTTACCAAATGGATGTCAAGTCAGCATTTCTGAATGGTAATCTTAAAGAGGAAGTCTATGTGGAACAGCCATCAGGTTTTGTTGATTCAACTCTACCTAATCATGTCTATAGACTTAGGAAAGCTTTATATGGGTTAAAGCAAGCCCCTAGGGCTTGGTATGAAACCTTGTTTAGTTTCCTCATTGAGAATAAGTTCACAAGGGGGAAAATAGACAAGACTCTATTCCTTAGGGAATCCAGAGGCAAAGTAATACTAGTCCAAATATATGTAGATGACATTATATTTGGGTCTACTGAAAGTAGCCTTTGCAAAAAGTTTGTAAAACTAATGCAAGGTCAATTTGAGATGAGTAGTATGGGAGAGCTTAAGTTCTTCTTGGGTCTCCAAGTAAGACATACTGAGAATGGTTTATCCATATGCCAGTCCAAGTTCACCCTAGAACTCATAAGGAAGTATGGTATGGATTCATTCAGTACCATGAAGACTCCTATGGGGTCAAGTATGTCTCTTAGCAAGGATGATGCAGGGAAACCTGTAGATGAGTCTTTGTATAGAGGGATAGTTGGCTCCCTATTATATTTGACTACAAGTAGACCAAATATCATGTATGCTATATGTGTCTGTGCAAGGTATCAAGCATGCCCTAAAGAGTCTCATTTGACAGCAGTCAAAAGGATATTGAGATATCTAAAGGGCACTCCTTATCTAGGACTCTGGTACCCTAGGAATGGGGATTTTGAACTAACAGGTTATTCAGATGCAGACTTTGCAGGATGCAAAGAAGACAGAAAAAGCACAACTGGAACCTGTCAATTCCTAAGTGGAAGACTGATTTCATGGAGTAGCAAGAAGCAAACAAGTATGGCTATCTCCACTGCAGAGTTAGAATATGTGGCTGCAGGAAGTTGATGTGCTCAACTTCTATGGATACAACATCAGCTTGAGGACTATGGAATTCAGGTAAGTAGAACACCACTGTTTTGTGATTCTACAAGTGCTATAACAATTGCACATAATCCTGTTTCCCATAGTAGAACTAAACATATTGAAATAAAATATCATTTTCTTAGGGTGTGTACAACCTCGGGCTCGTAAAGAGCCCTCAAGAAGCAAATAGGTCGAGACGGGCAGATGGGGGGCCAGGGGGGCCCACTCGCAATAGGCGAGACGATGGACTCTCCAATGGGAAAAATACCCCCATCCAGAGGCTAGAGGGCCTCCAGAAGCGAGAGGACCTCCTGGGGCGAGAGAGTCTCCATCAGCAAGGAGGTCTCGCAGTGCAGGGCGAGAGGCGCCGGCGAGACGGGCGGTGGGTCCCTCTCGCCGGCAGGTGCCTTTCCTCTCGCCAGGGGGAGAAGAGGCCTTTTTTATATTTCCCTGTCAAACAGAGGTTTTTACTCTTCTACCCCGGGTATTTTTACCCTCTTACCCTTAGTGGACTGCATATAGCTCCTCAGAACAGCGGAGTTTGGCTGTTGGCAGACCTAGCCAAGGGTACCCCGGTAATTTCAGATCGGTACAGTTTTGTTATTGGCAGTTCAGATTCTGAAATCTATAAATAAGCCCATAGGGGTTCTTCAGAAGGGACTTTTTTCAGACTCCGGGAAGAGGATTCATTGGCACAGTCTTCTGAGGAACTCCAAGCCCAGCTTTTGGCTTTGGAGGGGAAGCTCTCTGTGACCTTCCGGGTAAGCGGTGGGACCTCCCTGCTGCGGCTTTGGGCCAGTTTTCCTTAGCCCTTCACGACGAGTCGGAGGTCGAGCTTGGGCCAAGTAGGTGTCGGCTACGCCCCAATTTTGCGAACGCTTGTCGGAGTTAAATTCTCGGCAAGGAGCGAGTGGGCGACGCCTCAGGTCCCAATCGAGGTGGTCCCGCTTTTAGGCGAGAACTCCCCTGGTCAGCGCCCGGGGAAGGAGGTCCCCACGGAGGCTGGCGAGAGGGACGTGGCGGCGCGAGAAGCTCTTTCCAGGCCAGCGTCCCAGGAAGGAGATCCCTGGAGAAGACGGCGAGAAGGAGGCAGCTGTGCGAGAGCTCTTCCCTGGGCACGGTCTCACAGATCGGGCCAGCCAGCCGAGGCCGCGAGACGTGCCCTCTCGGCAAGCAGTCGGTGAGAGCCCGTTTAGTGAACTCGTCATCTCGGCTCCGGTACCGGAGGGGTTCCGAGAGCCCGACATGTCCTACTACTCAGGGAAGGATGACCCTGTACAGCATGTGCAGTGGTTTGAAGATGTGGTTTCGATAAGACAAATGACGGATGTGTTTAAGTGTCGTTTGTTTGCCATCACCTTGAAGGAGAAGGCGCGAGACTGGTTCTATCAGTTACCGGCAAGGTCGATTTATTGTTTCGAGGATCTACGGAGGGGTTTCTTATTGAGATTTTCAACATCGAAGAAGCGTAAGAAGGAGGCGGAGTGCTTGTTCTCGGTGAGGCAGAGCCAGGATGAAACGTTGGGTCACTACGTAGATCGGTTTCAGGAAGAGATCCTCCAGGTCCAGGAAGTCCCTGGGTATACGCTGATGCTTGCATTCACCCTAGGACTGAGGCCAGGCTTCTTTAGTATGGAGCTGAAAAGGGTGCCCCCCCCCTCTCTTTTGAGGAGCTTATGGAGAGGGCGGCGAAGGAGATGGATTTTGAGAGGGCCAATCCGGCGTTTGCAAGGAGGTTAGCCAGGTTGGCGGAGGACGACGCAAAGGAACCAGGAGCAGGAAAGCAAAGGGAGCAGAGGGAGCAGAGGGAAGAGAGAAGGAGGGAGGAACCCTGAGGCCAGGGGCACCAAGGGCAGAATCATCGGGGGGCCCGAGAGCCGAACAACCGGATAGGTTGGAGGCCTCATGAGGGTCGCCCCCAGGAGTTAGGAGGAGGCTTCCAGGGAAGAGATAATTTCCGAGAGCCAAGGAGGTTCGATCAACCAGCATGGAGACAGGGAGCGAGGGATCGTTTTCAGCATCAGCAGGAGGCAATGGGGATCGGTCGAGGAAGAGGAGCTCGAGGAGGAAGGAGAGGAAGAGGAGAAGGATGAAGGGGTGGGGTGGCGTTGCCTTTCTGTGACTTCCATCAGGAGAGAGGTCACGCTACAGCCACGTGCCCAGAATTCTTGGAGATGAGAGAGGTCAGAGGCTTGAGGAGGTAGGATCCGCCGGCAAGGATCGAGGAAATGCAGCAAGGGGAGGCGGAAGATAGGTGCAAGGACCGGGTGGATGTAGGAACCCGGGGAGGAATCGGGGCCATCCATGGACGGATTGGGATCGAGGCCACCCGAAAGGGGAGCCTCCAGACCATGTTCCGAAAGGGGGTAGCCTCGACCTCCCAAACCCCGGCCCCGCTAGAAAAGATTACCTTCTCTTCAGAGGACATGCCGGAGTATGAGGACCCGTTCTGCGACGCCTTGGTAATCCAGACGGCGGTAGAAAACTTTACGGTCTCCAAGATCTTGGTGGATAACGGGAGCTCCGTAAATGTGATCTTTAAGAGGGCCTTCGATGAGATGTAGGTGGTGTTGGGTTTCTCTGTAAGGGTTGGCACAACATTTGTGCGCGCAGCGGAAAAGTAAACATCAAGAAAAACCCAAAGAGATGTGGATCGGGCCATGAACGTTGAATCAAGAAGTTAGCAAAAACTAGGCAAAAATTACCTCGGTGGCGTTGAGTCACAACTCAACGGAGATGCTCCAAACTTTATCTGCTTGCTAGTGGCGAGTTCTACGTGGAATAGTGTCCACATTTCTGCAGAAGTCCACACGAGCGGGAGAACGCCGAGCTTTCCGTCGCACGGAAGATCGGGAAGGAGAAGACCGCACCTCGGCTATTCCACGGACTGCTAGGTCCGCGCCAGGAAGAGCAGCACCAGCGACAGTCGCCGGAGAAGAGGTGGTCGACGGAGCGAACACGGCGGCGGCGGAACTCTTCCGTCGGCGGCGGGGATCGGGATCGACACAGCGAAAGGTGGAACAGCTTCCGTCGGGTTCGATTCGCTACAGGAGAAAATCGCGAGCAAGTGCGTATTATCCCGAAAACCCTAAGGGTCCTATTTATACCAAGGTATAAATAAACCCAGGAAAATCGCTATCCGCAGACCACCGGAAATTAGGGTTCAGAATCGGCGAGTATCATTCGGTGAGAATCGGCGACAATCGGCGAGAATCACTGAGCAGGTTCGGCGAGAATCAGTCGACGAGTATCAAATAGGATCGGCGAGAATCAGAGTACAATACTCGACGATTCTCGCCGATCGTCGAGCCGCGATCGACGATGCACAACGATACTCGACGATCGTCGAGCCGCGGTCGACGACAATTGTCGAAGTAGTCGATCGTCGAGAATCAACAATTGATTCTCGACGATTCTCGTCGATCGGCGAGAATCAACAAGGTGATTCTCGTCGATCGGCGGGAATCAGAAGACGATTCTCGACTAATGTCATCTACCCTCGGACGACAAACCTAACCAGCCCTCCAAGGAAACATTTGCCCAACCCGATGATCCTATAAGGCAACACTTTGCCCATAACCCTATTCAGGTCGGTGATTGGTAACCTTTACCAACACAGTCAGTCATCCAACTTCTCCATATCTCTTATGTGCGACCCTGCAGGCTCATATCGCGTTGGCAGTGAGATTACATGTTTGATCACTTCCAGATCATCATGGTGACTCCAACAGACTCCCACTTGATCTCGAAAGTATCAAAACAAAAACCTCACAAACAATGAGCGGCATCTAGCAATGCATCATTGCTCCCCAAGCAATAAGAGTTAATAACTCATAAGCCTTTATGACCAATGTATCAGCATTGTCTTTGTCCCTTTGTCCCTTACATCCGGAAAGAACTAGAGGCATGGACCGTGTCACCCTCGTAATAGCTCAATCCAAGTTTCTTGATCCAGGACGGACTTTCAGAGAATGGTGAATCCAATATCACATATTGACTCAACCAAGCATGGCCATGCATTTCTCAGTCCAGTTCCATCAAGGGGCCCATGGATGCAACTCCTGTCATACAGGAGGACAAATTCCATATCTGTTCACACACAAACACCCAAATGATTCGTAACATGCCCAACAACCACCCTTATCATCAACCTTTCTCAAGGAAGACTTTAGATGGCATCAAAGCACGCTCTTCCTCACTTGGTGAATGCTGTGACTTCAGGTCAAAGGACCACAACACCATTGTCAATTGAGACCTACTCGTGACACTATTGGATGACAATCCACAGAGTAGTCTCAGGTTGGGTCTGTCCAGTACAACTTGTTCACTAACAAGTACCCACGTGATGACTTGATATCACAATATCATGACCTGTGAGAACCAGTCATCAGTCAACACACGTGCTAGCCTTCATGTATCATCATCACCCTTAGCTTCTATGATGATACTCGACCAGGGACCTTTAAGAATGAAGCTTCAAATAAAGCATAGGCTCTCACATTCAAGTCACGTACTTGATGTCCTATGGAAGCGAACATTCTAACGGTATCTATTATGTTAACATTTAACTATCATATATAGAAAAACTCACAATAAAAGAATTTGCCATTAATTATAAAAGAAAAACTAGGTACACAGTTCATCATATGAACAAACAGCCAACAAAATACATATTTACATGCAATCCACAAGATCCTCACTAGAGTTGATCGTTTAGGTATCGCATACCCATCGATCTAGTATGACCATCATGCTTTCTCTGCGCGAGAGGCTTTGTCAGCGGATCCGCAATATTTTCTTCAGTCGGCACTCTGCAAATATTTACATCTCCTCGTTCGACAATCTCACGAATAAGATGAAAACGCCGGAGTATGTGCTTAGAGCGCTGATGAGATCTAGGTTCCTTAGATTGTGCAATTGCACCATTGTTATCACAGTAGAGAACTACGGGACCAACAATGCTAGGAACTACATCAAGCTCGCCGATGAATTTCCTAATCCATACAGCCTCCTTCGCCGCATTAGCTGCTGCGATATACTCGGCCTCTGTTGTAGAATCAGCAACTGTCTCTTGCTTGGAACTCTTCCAGCTCACAGCTCCTCCATTCAGGCAAAACACAAAACCTGACTGAGACTTGGAGTCGTCTCTATCAGTTTGGAAGCTAGCATCCGTGTAACCGCTTACAACGAGCTCTTCCTCTCCACCATACACCAAGAACACGTCCTTAGTCCTTCTCAAGTACTTCAGGACATTCTTGACTGCAATCCAGTGACACTCACCGGGTTCTGACTGATACCTGCTAGTCATGCTCAAAGCAAAGGAGACATCGGGTCGAGTACATAACATCGCGTACATGATTGATCCAATTGCTGAAGCATATGGAATCAACTTCATGCGGTCCTTGTCTTCACAAGACTTTGGACACTGGTCCTTAGAGAGATTCACACCATGAGACATGGGCAAAAATCCTTTCTTGGACTCAAGCATGTTGAACCGCTTCAACACCTTTTCGATGTACGTACTCTGGGTCAAACCCAGCAACTTCTTCGATCTATCTCTATAGATCTTAATACCAAGTATATAAGTCGCTTCACCCAAATCCTTCATTGAAAAGAAGTTCCATAGGTTGTTCATAACAACTTTCAGGGTACGAATGTCATTCCCGATCAACAGTATGTCATCTACATACAATATCAGGAAGACAACAATGCTCCCACTGATTCGCTTGTAAACACAAGGCTCATCTTCATTCTTGATGAAACCAAACTCTTTTATTTTCTCATCAAAACGAAGATTCCAACTTCGAGAGGCCTGTTTCAGTCCATAAATGGACTTATTCAGCTTGCATATTTTAGTGGCTTCATCTGGGGATACAAAACCCTCGGGTTGTGTCATATACACTTCCTCAAGGAGGTTCCATTAAGGAAAGCCGTTTTGACATCCATCTGCCAGATCTCGTAGTCATAATACGCAGCAATAGCAAGCAATATCCTTATGGACTTTACCATGGCAACAGGGGAAAAGGACTCATCATAGTCAATACCATGAATTTGCTTGAAACCTTTAGCCACCAGTCGCCCTTTGAATGTCTGTACATTCCCATCCATGTCGGTCTTCTTCTTGAAGACCCACTTGCACCCTATGGGTCGTACCCCTTTAGGTGGTTCCACCAAGTTCCAAACTTGGTTTGCATACATGGAGTCCATTTCGGATTTCATAGCCTCAAGCCATTTGTCGGAGTCCGGTCCATTCATAGCCTCTTGGTAGGTTGCTGGTTCATCATCATGATCCATGAGCAACACATTACCTATTTGAGACACGAGAAATCCATATCTCTCAGGCTCAAACCTCGGTCTACCAGATCTACGTAGGACTTGTGTTCCCTGAGCAGGTTCTCTAGCTACAACATCTTGTAGTCCTGACTCAGAATCCAATTCTGGTTCATTCACTGCATGTGGTTCCTGAACTTCTTCAAGCTCTACCTTTTCAGTCTTTCTTGATAAGAACTCTTTCTCCAAGAAGACACCAGTCCTTGCGACAAACACTTTGCCCTCAGACGGTAGGTAAAAGTAATACCCTTTCGTTTCCTTAGGGTATCCCACCAGATAACATTTATCCGATTTGGGTTCCAGCTTGTCAGGCATTTGACGTCTCACGTATGCCTCACAGCCCCAAATTTTAATGAACGACATACTAGGACGCTTCCCAGTCCATATCTCATATGGTGTCTTCAGAACCGTTTTAGTTGGAGCGCGATTCAATGTCATTGCAGCAGTCTCTAAAGCAAAACCCCAAAAGGAAACAGGCAAGTCTGCATGACTCATCATCGAACGTACCATGTCTAACAGAGTACGATTTCTCCTCTCAGACACACCATTGTGTTGTGGTGTTCTAGGTGGAGTGAGCTGTGATACAATACCACACTCTTTCAGATGATCACGGAACTCATGACTCAGGTATTCGCCACCTCGATCAGATCGGAGTGCTTTAACCCTTTTACCCAACTGGTTTTCTACTTCATTCTTGAACTCTTTGAACTTTTCAAAGGTCTCGGATTTGCACTTCATAAGATACACATATCCGTATCTACTGAAATCATCAGTAAATGTAACAAAGTAGAAATACCCTCCTCTAGCCATGGAACTCATGGGTCCGCATACATCACTATGTACAACACCCAAGAGATCCTCAGCCCTCTCAGTATAACCAGTGAAAGGAGCCTTAGTCATCTTGCCTAACAAACAAGATTCGCATCGCTCAAATGATTCATAATCAAATGAGTCCAAAAGTCCATCTCTATGGAGCTTGGATATGCGCTTCTCGTTGATATGGCCCAAACGACAATGCCAGAGAAAGGTAGGGTTCGAATCATTTGTTCTTAGTCTTTTATTGTTTTCTACATTACAGATCAGATGGTCCAAGTTCAAAACGTAAAGACCATTAAACAATTGGGCTACAGCATAACAAACATCATTCTTAAATATAGAACAATAATTGTTCTTAATTATAAAAGAAAATCCAATCATGTCCAAACATGAAATAGATATAATGTTTCTAGTTATCGCCGAAACAAAATAACAGTTATCTAGTTCTATTACAAGCCCACTGGGCAAAGAAAGACGGTAAACTCCTACGGCTACAGCAGCAACTCTTGCTCCATTGCCGACGCGGAGGTCCACCTCCCCTTTACTCAGCAATCTTCTCCTTCCCAGTTCCTGCACATTTGTACAAATGTGAGAACCACATCCGGTATCCAATACCCAAGATGAAGGAGTAGAAAGGTTTATCTCTATAACGTAAACATTAGAAGCGGAAGTCATACCTCCCCTCAATTTCTGCAGACCCTCAATATACGAAGGACAGTTCCTCCGCCAATGACCAGCCTTGCCACAGTGGTGGCATTTTCCATCCTTCACCGTGCTCTTCTTTTTCATCGGTGCTGAAGACTTGGGCTCAAGATATGACTTAGGTCCTACCTTAGTCTTCTTGGAGCCCTTGGCTTTGCCCTTGCCCTTATGCACCATCAGTATGGGGCTGGCAGGCTTGGCCTTCTTCATATTGATTTCGGCAGTTCTCAACATGCCTAGGAGTTCGGGCAGTGTCTTGTCTATCTCATTCATGTTGTAGTTCAAGACAAACTGCTCATAACTGTCCGGCAACGATTGCAGGATCAGATCCGTGGCCAACTCTTGACCAAGAGGAAAACCCAGCCTTTCAAGGTTCTCTATATACCCAATCATCTTGAGTACGTGAGTCCCTACTGAGTCTCGAACTCCCATCTTGCACTGAAACAACGCTTTCGTGATGTCAAACCTCTCTTGACGAGCCTGCCCTTGAAACATTTTCCTGAGATGCTCGTCAATCTCCTTGCACCCCATGTTCTCATGTTGCTTCTGAAGCTCAGAGTTCATGGTGGCAAGCATAAGGCACTCGACATCCAAAGCATCGTCAGTATACTTCTTATAATTATCTTTCTCAGCACGGGAAGAATTCCCGGTTGGCACCTCGGGGGCTTCTTCTTCCAAGACATAGAGCTTTCGCTCTTGCCTGAGAACAATTCTCAGGTTCCTATACCAGTCCATATAATTTGTCCCGCTGAGCTTATCCTTCTCAAGGATGGCTCTCAGAGACAACGTGGAGTGCGCAACGCTTGCCATGGAATTCTACAAGAATTTATGCAGAATAAAATCAGTACCTAAATTTCAATTACAATTTATTCTAATTAGGACTTCAATTAAAATACTCCCACTATTTTATTCGAAATGATAGCCCTCACTAACAATTCGGAGAGTTCATGCGAGCTACTCTCTTAGTGGACAAGATCCGTATTTCACCAACACTATGAGTCCGCTTTGGCGTTCCTCTCACAATGCGGTTATTTAGGTAGGCAACGCTTGCCAATTACATCCTCATGCAATTCTTGTATGGTTGGTGAATAACTCCTTATTCGCATCCATCATATGGTGCATGCCAACCCTATGCCTCTAGGCACTCAACCTTTGAGGTCACCTAGTTAAGCTGGACCCGATGTCGACAGTGGGATATCACAATTATCCGCTCGCACCCTTACCAAGATAGATTAATGCACCTTGCTTTGGCAAGCCCACATTTCATCGATCGAGGCAGGAAGAGTGTCATCCATCGGAAGGCATCCGAACACTTAATATTAAAAGAAGGGATTTCAATTTTAGGTTAATAATTAACCATGATCAACATTTGATCAATGTGCACATCCAAAGAAAAACAATTCTTCTAAAACCACATGCATCCCTTATGTGCACATCCTGACACCATCAACATTTGATAGAAGGAAGGGCTAAATCTGAACATCCGGAAATTTCCAAATCCTCAGATTTACATGCATTGGACAAAGGCAAAGACAGCTCAACTTAAAGCAGTAGACAAGCTCATCTCTCTTTGTTGGATTCAGAATCCAAAACAAAATCGAGGGATGGTTACTGCTAAGGAGATCACAATTTCTAACACTTAGAAATCCACCGAAATTCCAATCGTTCTTGGCGAGGAGACCAAGACTAAATCTAGACATTTAGAACGCTTCTAAATCCCTAGGTTTACACGCACTGGAATAACAAACTTCCAAAACAACGATCATGGCCGAAACCTCCCTCTGATACCACTGTTGGGTTTCTCTGTAAGGGTTGGCACAACATTTGTGCGCGCAGCGAAAAAGTAAACATCAAGAAAAACCCAAAGAGATGTGGATCGGGCCATGAACGTTGAATCAAGAAGTTAGCAAAAACTAGGCAAAAATTACCTCGGTGGCGTTGAGTCACAACTCAACGGAGATGCTCCAAACTTTATCTGCTTGCTAGTGGCGAGTTCTACGTGGAATAGTGTCCACGTTTCTGCAGAAGTCCACACGAGCGGGAGAACGTCGAGCTTTCCGTCGCACGGAAGATCGGGAAGGAGAAGACCGCACCTCGGCTATTCCACGGACTGCTAGGTCTGCGCCAGGAAGAGCAGCACCAGCGACAGTCGCCGGAGAAGAGGTGGTCGACGGAGCGAACACGGCGGCGGCGGAACTCTTCCGTCGGCGGCGGGGATCGGGATCGACGCAGCGAAAGGCGGAACAGCTTCCGTCGGGTTCGATTCGCTACAGGAGAAAATCGCGAGCAAGTGCGTATTATCCCGAAAACCCTAAGGGTCCTATTTATACCAAGGTATAAATAAACCCAGGAAAATCGCTATCCGCAGACCACCCGAAATTAGGGTTCAGAATCGGCGAGTATCATTCGGTGAGAATCGGCGACAATCGGCGAGAATCACTGAGCAGGTTTGGCGAGAATCAGTCGACGAGTATGAAACAGGTTCAGCGAGAATCAGAGTACAATACTCGACGATTCTCGCTGATCGTCGAGCCGCGATCGACGATGCACAATGATACTCGACGATCGTCGAGCCGCGGTCGACGACAATTGTCGAAGTAGTCGATCGTCGAGAATCAACAATTGATTCTCGACGATTCTCGTCGATCGGCGAGAATCAGCATGGTGATTCTCGTCGATCGGCGGGAATCAGAAGACGATTCTCGACTAATGTCATCGACCCTCGGACGACAAACCTAACCAGCCCTCCAAGGCAACATTTGCCCAACCCGATGATCCTATAAGGCAACACTTTGCTCATAACCCTATTCAGGTCGGTGATTGGTAATCTTTACCAACACAGTCAGTCATCCAACTTCTCCACATCTCTTATGTGCGACCCTGCAGGCTCATATCGCGTTGGCAGTGAGATTACATGTTTGATCACTTCCAGATCATCATGGTGACTCCAACAGGTGGAAGCCAAGAGGATTTTGGCCTCGGATGGACCGTTGTTCGGATTCTCCGGGGAGAGAAAAGAAGTTGAAGGGGGAGTAGGGCTGCACGTGAGGTTGGGGGGCATGTCACGAAACTACCGGTTCATGATTGTGGACGCCCCGAGCAGCTACAGCGCCATCTTTGGGCGTCCCCTCATCAGCGCCTTTCACTGCGTCCCCTCCTCTTTCCATCAATGTCTCAAGTTCAACAATGGAGGGGTGCAGATCAGGGTCAGGGGGGATCCAAAAGTGGCGAGGCAGTGCTATGTTACAGCGGTTAACACCGTATCTTGGATGGCAGAGGCGGAGGAGTTGGAGAAGGAGATGGCGGCCCAAGAAGAAGCTATCAGGGAAGAAGAGGTGAGCCCAGAGGAAACGAGAGGAGGAACCAAAAAGGAAGAGGAGACTGAGAAGCAGCAAGGAGGAGGTGTGCAGGAGGATCAGGGGGGTGTTGAGGTCGAACATCAACAGGAGAGCCCGGAGGGGGCAATGGAGATTGAGGAGGAGCAGAGGGGAGGAGATGTGCAGGAAGTCCGGAGGAGCAGGGAGTTGGAGCCACAGGAAAGAATGCAGGAGAAAGTGGGAGAAGAAGGGGCTGAGGAGGAAGCCCGAAGGGACATGGAAATTGAGCAGCAGCAGGATGAGGTGATGGAAGTTGAGGGAACAGGAGGGGAGGAGGAGCTGGAGCAGGAAGAAGCAGAGGACGGCTGGGAGCAGTCGTGGCTGGAGGTGGCCGAGGAAGTGGTGGAGGTGGAGATCCGCACCAGCCAGGGGCAGGTATGAAGGGTGCGGATCAGCGGGGGCTTGAGTCCCAAGGACCAGGAGCGGATGCGGGCCTGCATTCAGAGCAACGTCGACGTCTTCTCTTGGAGCGCAGCAGACATGCCGGGAATTGATGCGGACGTGGCCTGCCACCGCCTAAATCTATACCCTCGGACGCGCCCCATATGTCAGAGGATGAGAGCCATCGCCACCAAGCTGGAGGAGCCCATTAGCGAGGAGGTCAAGAAGCTCCTGGAGGCAGGCTTCATCTCAGAGATCCAGTACCCAGGCTGGATCTCCAATGTTGTAATGGTGAAGAAGGGGGGGGGAATGGAGGATGTGTATTGACTTTTCGTTATTAAATAAATCGTGCCCTAAGGATTGCTACCCCCTGCCTCGAATCGACGCGCTGGTTGATTCAGCCGTTGGTTTTTCTGTTATGAGTTTTTTGGATGCTTTTTCAGGTTACCATCAGATCCGGATGCACCCTCCTGACGTCAAGGACGTCTCCTTCATCACAAGGGAAGGGTGCTTTAGTTATAACATGATTCCCTTTGGGTTAAAAAATGCGGGAGCAACGTACCAACGGATGATGGATCGATTTTTCCAGGGTCAGAGGGGTCGGAACCTAGAAGTCTACGTTAATGATCTCATGGTAAAGAGCAAGGGAGTAAACTCGCATCTCCAGGATCTGGAGGAGACGTTCGCCACCTTGAGGAAGTTCAAAATGAGGTTGAACCCCCTAAAATGTGTTTTTGGGGCCAGTCGGGGGAAATTCCTTGGGCACCTTCTGACCCCGGTAGGGGTAGAACCTAATCCTGATAAAGTAAAGGCCATTCTGGAGCTGGAATCACCGCGAAATGCTAAGGAGGTGCAGCGCTTGACAGGAAAGCTGGCCGGCCTTAGCAGATTCCTCTCTAGGTCAGGAGAGAAGTGCTCACCTTTCTTTTAAGTGCTACGAGGGAATCAGAGATTTGAATGGACAGCGGAGTGCGAAGAAGCTTTCCAAAAGCTGAAGGAGCAACTCTCCCTGGCTCCTCTGCTTCAAAGCCCAAAAGAGGGGGAAGATCTGACCCTATACCTAGGAGTGGGAGCAGAGGCGGTGAGCTCCGTCCTAGTCAGAGAAGAGGGAAAGAAGCAACTGCCCATTTATTATGTTAGCAGGATTCTAAGAAAGGCGGAGCTTCGTTACCCTATCCTAGAAAAACTGGCATACGCCTTGGTCGTTTCAGCCAGGAAGCTCCGGCCATATTTCCAAGCACATTCGATTAAGGTGGTGACGGACCATCCTCTCTGAAAGATTTTTGAAGGAGTAGAGCACTCGGGTAGACTGGCCAAGTGGTCTATCGAGTTGAGTGAATTCAACATTTCGTTCGTACCGAGGCTCTCCATTAAAGCACAGGTTGTAGCCGACTTCTTGGCCCACTACGTCGCGGGGGTCGAGGCCGAGGAGCCGCGGCCACCAGAAGCATGGAAGATAATGGTCGACGGGGCCTCGGGAAAGCACTCCCTTGGAGCAGGGGTGGTACTAACAAGTCCTCAGGGAGTGACCATAAATCAAGCGGTCGCCTTGCATTTCCCCACAACCAACAACCAAGCAGAGTACGAGGCAGTGATAGACGGCCTTCGCTTGGCTAAGGAGCTCGAGATTAAGGACGTTGAGGTTTTCACAGATTCATTGGTGGTAGCATCTCAGATACGTGGAGAGTTCGAGGCTCGGGAGCCCACCCTTGTGAAATATTTGTCCAAGGTTAGGACGATCATCGGGGGGTTCCGGACGTTCTCCATCCAACACATCCCCAGAGAAGAAAACACTGCTGCCGATCAATTGGCCAAATTCGGACCTTGTGAATGGGGTGCCCTGACTGATTTATTTCATCCGGTGATCGAAGAAGGAGAGCTAATGGAAGTGGATCGGTGATGTGCCCGCGAACAGACTCTTACTGTGGTTGGTTCGGTGAGTCGATCGCCGCGGGCTTGCTCGGGTAGGCAAGTGCACCTATCGCAAGTAGTACTCGATATTCGGGGGAATACCGAGGTCGTATTGTTCTCGGGGTCGCGTTGACTATTCTTACTCCTCCGGGAGGACTATTATTTTACTGAAAGAAAAGGTGGATTTTTTTTACTTTAATAAAAGGCAGAAAAGCAAAGGAGCGAAAAAAAAACGATTTAGAAAATATTCGATGAAGGGTTAACGCTCGGCATCGAATCGGATTAAGACTAAAACAATTTTTAATAATAAAAAGACTTAGTTTTCAAATTAATAAAAATGCAACTTGGCCGTGGAGGTTCCACAAATGTGAGCTCACCTAGCTATAGGGATATCGCTCACCTAAACGTTAAGACTATTCGACCGAACGTTAGTCCGACGAAGGATTCCTCTTAACGCCCGCTTTACGCTAAGAACCCCGCTATTGGGTGGGGAACCCAATCCGGTAGAATTACGCTTGTCCTCTCTCGAGGGTATGCACGCAACTCTATTTACCCAGGGGTGATCGGTCCATATGCACGGCCTCTCGGCTAGCCAGCATATGGATTACGGAAATAGGGCCCACACATCGATATGTGGTCCTACGCGTCGTAAACCCGGGGTAAACCCTAAGTGCTTAAATTAAAATGAAAATAAAGAACTTTAATTATTATAAATCATTTTAAATGTCTCAATGCTCTTCGATGCCGAGGCTAATAGCGATTAGCCACACATCGGTATGGGGACGGCTTATAATTTAGTGAGGCGCGAGTTCGAAATTAAACACTAAACGTTTATAAGAAGGAGACACAAGAAAAATAACAACATTTAGAAAGCTAAAAAGTTAACTAAAACGAGAACTCACGCACACTCCAAATTATAAATTAAACAGAAACTAAGTTACACATGAATGAAATTTGCATAATTTAAATTTGCGAGTCCCACTCAAACGAGTGGGGCGGTAAATAAAGGCTGAAAATTGCAAGTCCTACTCAAACGAGTAGGACTGAAATGAAAGCGAGTCCTACTCAAATGAGTAGGAGAAAATAAATGCGATTACAGGGCTAAAAAGTCCGGCCATTTAACTCAAGTGAGTAGGCGGAAAAATTAAAGAAAGAAAAATTGAAAGTCCTACTCAAACGAGTAGAACTGAAATAAGGTCCGGCCATTTAAACTCAAGTGAGTAGGCGGAAAAATAAAGAAAGAAAAATTACAAGTCCTACTCGAACGAGTAGGACTGAAAATGAAAACGATGCGCCATTTAACTCTTAACGAGTAGGCGGAAATAAATGCACACGAACACACACACTCCATATGAAATTCAAGAAAGCAATAAAATTATACACCTACATTCACACACTCTACATAATTTGAATCAAAGCATAAAAGTTAATACACCTACACTCACACACACTTCATGAAAATTTAAGAAGAACAAAAGAAAGTTTATTCTCATACACTCACACACACTAATAACAAAGAAAAATCAAAGTTACCTAAAAATTAAAACTTTTACTTTTTCAAGCATAGGTTTTGCCAAAAACAAATAAAAAGAAGAAATTACAATTTTAGAAGACAAAAGTTTTTCAAAACAAATTAAAAACCAAAGTTTTTGGAAAATAAAAATTTCAACATTTTCATTCCTAGGATTTCATAAAAGAGCAAAAAAGGTTGAAATAAAAGAGAAAAAAGAAAAAAGGTTTTCATTCCAAAATAAAGCTAAGTAAAAAAAACAAAAGAAACTTTAACTCTTTTACACACTCATAAGAGTGAAGATGTTGAAGAAATTAAAAGAAGACATGGAAAAGGTTTGTAATTCATCATTTCATGAGTTTCTAACAAAACCTAACTTGAGAAAAATTAAAGGCATGTAAAGTACTAAACATGTAAAGAGGAAAACCTAACATTCCTAAGCATGAAAACAAGTTAAAAACATGAATATTAAGCATGTTACACTCATACACACACACACACTTTTCATAAATGAAGAACAAGTGAAGAACAAAGATAAAACCAAGGATAAAAAGGGAAAGAGGTGAGCCATCCAAATGAATTTTTCATGCTAAATAAAGAGAGAAAATCTAACATTTTTATTAAAATTTTCAAGCTATTACAAAGCTAAAAGGTAAAGCAAAACAAAACATGAAATAAGAAGGGAGAAATCTCCTTACATAGCACTAGAATCCACGGATTAAGCCCACAAAAAGACACTAACTTGGCCCAAAAATCTGAACCCTTGGACCTTACAGAACTGGGCTATTTATAGGAAAAAATTTCTAAGTACACGCCCTCGGTCACGGGCGTGTAGGGGGGGCGTGACAGTACTATTCATGAAGGCGGCTGGCGATTGGACAGCAAAGTTGACTTCGGGCTGAGTTCGCAGCAGTCACGCCTCAGGTCACGGGCGTGACTCTGGGCGTGTCGGGGAGGTAGAACCGGGCGCGGGTTGCGTCAAATGTCCTAGGCAGCATCTTGTCGGGCCAGCTGGAAAGGTCACGCCCCATGTCATGGGCGTGACTATGGGCGTAACAGTTGGGGTCGACACTCGACGAATGTCGAGCGGAAAGTGTCGAGTCGAAATCGTTGAGCTGAAATTGGGTCACGCCCTTGGTCACGGGCGTGATACTGGGCATGACTGTTGGTGTCGACACTCGACGATCGTCGAGCGGAATTCGTCGAGAGGAGAGGACACGGGCTTGGGTCACGCCCCGTGTCGGGTGACACGGGCGTGTCGCCAGGCGTGTCAAGCTTTAACTTCAGAAATTTTGTAATTTCACGGGAAATGCACAGTCACGGCTCAGTCACGGGCGTGACCAATGTGTCACGGGCGTGTACTTCCCAAATTTTGGCAGATTTTGGAATTTTTCTGCAAAATCAAATAAAACAAGTTAGAAGAAAATTTACAAGAATAGGAGCATTTTATTGAACAAAAATAAGTAAAAACGACGAAAATAAATGAAAATGACTAAATTAATGTTCATAAAAATACGCATATTTACAGTTCATCAATCGGCAGCCCTCGTGGGTAGATCCTTTCGTTACTTTCTTTCTGACAGGGACCCTCCCTGAGGGGGTCAAGGAGGCGAGAAACTTCCGCCATAAGGCGGCTCATTATCTCATGCATGAAGGAGGTCTACACCGGAGGATGCTTTCGGGTCTCCTAGCTCGATGCGTGACGGAGGAGGAGACCAAACACATTCTGGAGGAGGTGCACTCCGGGGAATGTGGTAGTCATTCCGGAGGGAGGACGTTGGAAGCAAGGGTGGTCAGGCAGGGGTACTTCTGGCCCACCCTGAGGAAGGTCGCGACGGAGTTTGCGAGGAAATGCCGAAAATGCCAACTCTGCGCCCCCCTCCAGCTCTTGCCGGCTCAAAGGCTCTGAAGCATCACAGCACCATGGCCTTTCGCCATTTGGGGAATGGATCTAGTTGGGCCTTTTCCTCCCGCTAGTGGATAAAGAAGATTCCTCCTGGTTATGATAGATTACTTCTCCAAGTGGCTGGAGGTTAAGGCGCTAGCAAAGGTGACCTCCCAAGTCATCAGGAACTTCGTCTGGGGGGAGATCATCTGCAGGCACGGGCTGCCTCAAGCCATCGTCACGGATAACGGCCCCCAGTTTGCTAGCGAAGAGTTCATCAGCTTCTGCACTCAGCTGGGCATCGACCTCAGGTTTGCCTCCGTCCATCACCCCAGGAGCAACGGTCAGGTGGAGGCGGCAAACAAGATTATCGTTAACTTGCTAAAGAAGAAGGTGGAGAATCTGAGAGGGAATTAGGTAGAGCAGCTCCCCTCGGTCCTGTGGGCTCTGAGAACAACCCCGAACACGGCCACTGGTGAGACCCCTTTCAAACTTTCCCATGGTTGTGAGGCGGTACTACTAGTGGAGTTCGAGGTCCGATCCCCACGGGTCGCAGCTGCAGGTGATGGGGACGAGGCATGGAGGATGGAAAATGAAGAAGGCCTGCGCCTCTCACTAGACCTTGCAGAGGAGCTGCGAGACGTAGCAGCCATCAGACAAGAAGAGATCAAGCGTCGAATGGCAAAGCACTTCAACAAGCATATCAGGATAAAGCAATTCGAAGAAGGAGACCTAGTACTAAAGAAGGTTGATGCGGCAGGGAGGTCCGCCCCGGTGGGAAAGCTCAATCCAAATTGGGAGGGGCCTTATATTGTAGAGAGAGTGTTGAAAGCGGGGGGATACTACCTCCAGGATGTGGAGGGTAGGACCTTGAACCATTCCTGGAGTGGGGATGACTTAAAACGCTTCTACACATGAGAAGGGAGAGCAGAATACATGTACTCAAAGCATAATTAATATAATGTACTTCTCAAATTATTTCTCGTTCATTATTTCTCGTGAAGTCCTAATGACAGGAAGAGGTATCTTCATCGGCACCCCGAGCTCGGCTCGGCCCCAGGTAGACCCGCTGCGCAGGCTCCCATCTAGCTGGCAGGTCCGAAGGCTCGCCTGTGGGGGATAGGTTTCGGTTTGAGATCTTCATCGACACCCCGAGCTCGGCTCGGCCCCAGGTAGACCCGCTGCGCAGGCTCCCATCTAGCTGGCAGGTCCGAAGGCTCGCCTGTGGGGGATAGGTTTTGGTTTGAGATCTTCATCGACACCCCGAGCTCGGCTCGGCCCCAGGTAGACCCGCTGCGCAGGCTCCCATCTAGCTGGCAGGTCCGAAGGCTCGCCTGTGGGGGATAGGTTTTGAGTTGAGATCTTCATCGGCACCCCGAGCTCGGCTTGGCCCCAGGTAGACCCGCTGCGCAGGCTCCCATCTAGCTGGCAGGTCCGAAGGCTCGCTTGTGGGGGATAGGTTTTGAGTTGAGATCTTCATCGGCACCCCGAGCTCGGCTCGGCCCCAGGTAGACCCGCTGCGCAGGCTCCCATCTAGCTGGCAGGTCTGAAGGCTCGCTTGTTGGGGATAGGTTTTGGTTTGAGATCTTCATCGGCACCCCGAGCTCGGCTCGGCCCCAGGTAGACCCGCTGCGCAGGCTCCCATCTAGCTGGCAGGTCCGAAGGCTCGCCTGTGGGGGATAGGTTTTGGTTTGAGATCTTCATCGACACCCCGAGCTCGGCTCGGCCCCAGGTAGACCCGCTGCGCAGGCTCCCATCTAGCTGGCAGGACCGAAGGCTCGCCTGTGGGGGATAGGTTTTGAGTTGAGATCTTAATCGGCACCCTGAGCTCGGCTCGGCCCCAGGTAGACCCGCTGCGCAGGCTCCCATCTAGCCGGCAGGTCCGAAGGCTCGCCTGTGGGGGATAGGTTTTGAGTTAAGATCTTCATCGACACCCCGAGCTCGGCTCGGCCCCAGGTAGACCCGCTGCGCAGGCTCCCATCTAGCTGGCAGGTCTGAAGGCTCACCTGTGGGGGATAGGTTTTGGTTTGAGATCTTCATCGACACCCCGAGCTCGGCTCGGCCCCAGGTAGACCCGCTGCGCAGGCTCCCATCTAGCTGGCAAGACCGAAGGCTCACCTGTGGGGGATAGGTTTTGAGTTGAGATCTTCATCGGCACCCCGAGCTCGGCTCGGCCCTAGGTAGACCCGCTGCGCAGGCTCCCATCTAGCTGGCAGGTCCGAAGGCTCGCCTGTGGGGGATAGGTTTTGAGTTGAGATCTTCATCGGCACCCCGAGCTCGGCTCGGCCCCATGTAGACCCGCTGCGCAGGCTCCCATCTAGCTGGCAGGTCCAAAGGCTCGCCTGTGGGGGATAGGTTTTGGTTTGAGAACTTCATCGACACCCCGAGCTCGGCTCGTCCCCAGGTAGACCCGCTGCGCAGGCTCCCATCTAGCTGGCAGGTCCGAAGGCTCGCCTGTGGGGGATAGGTTTTGAGTTGAGATCTTCATCGGCATCCTGAGCTCGGCTCGGCCCCAGGTAGACCCACTGCGCAGGCTCCCATCTAGCTGGCAGGTCCAAAGGCTCGCCTGCGGGGGATAGGTTTTGGTTTGAGATCTTCATCGGCACCCTGAGCTCGGCTCGGCCCCAGGTAGACCCGCTGCGCAGGCTCCCGTCTAGCTGGCAGGTCCGAAGGCTCGCCTGTGGGGGATAGGGTTGGGTCAAGCAATCTCCCTCAGCATCAAACTGACAGGACAGAGAATTCATTTTGGCGGAATAGGGTGAAAATTCCCCTTAAGCGACACTACACCTTAGTATCCCAACTTAGTCCTAAGGTACAAAAATAAACAAAGGGAAAAAGGGTGTGGAGTAGGGCAGGTGACAACACTTGCAGCGGATGGCTTTTGAGGATCGTCTCGCCGGTAGCGAAAGGGCACTCGCGAGGCAAGCCATTGCGCCAACTCGCGGTCGTTAAGCGCGTCGAGAATGCGTCTCACGTAGAACATAAAACAGAAAAATATATATACAGAAAGGTTACGCGGCGAGACGAAGTGGTAGCGCCGTCCCGCAGGCAAAAAACAAACCAGAGATTAACTTCACAAAATAGAAAACAAAATAGAAGACAACAAAATTGAGCACTCGCTCGTCACTTGGCAGATGCCACAAAAATATGGTTTAAAGTTTTTACAAAATCAAAGGAGCAGGAGAGAGTGATTCTAAATCTTGGAGGCGGCGCGTCAGTCCTTCTCGCCGGATGAAGAATCATCGCTCTCCTCGCTATAAAGCTCGGGGACCAAGTCGCGCGCTGTCACTGTCTCAGATTCGTCCTTCACGACCCCCAGGTCTTTCATCATTTGCAGCACCAGCTCAGCCCCACGGACACCAGCGTCTCGGCACCGCTCCTCAACTTCCTCGTAAGAGTAGTGTGGCAGAGGTGTCCGGAAGGGCTCGCGGCGAGATGACGACGCAGCATCAGCCTGAAGGCACGCGTTCTCAGCCGTCAATACCTGGACCTCCTCCTCCAAAGCGGCCAAACGCCAACGCAGTTGTCCCGCCGTCTCGACATCCTGCGGGATGACCTAGCGATTAGCCAAGAATCATGGGAAAGGAAAGACCCAAGGGAAAAGAAAGTTATGGCTTACCACGCCGCCTTGGGCCTTCGCGAGGAGTGACTCGGCATCTGACAACCTTCTCGCTAAACCAGTAGATTTCTCCCGCTCCGCCTCCAGATTTTCCTCGCTGGCCTTCCACTTTGAATTGATGTAAATGAGGCGGCGAGAGGAGCGGTGCGAGAACTCCAAGGCCCGCATTTGGTGATGGCAAGTTTTTAGCACAAGGTCCTTGGTGGACTCGCTTTCAGGCGAAGCGGCGTCAAGGCCGCCATAGAGGTCGTACCCTATGGCGAAAGCATGGCTGGAAGGGACCTCTTTCTCCTTCCATGATGGAAGGAGGGTGGAGATGGACACGCGGTTGGCGTCCCGCCCCCACAGCAGAACCGGGTCGCCGACGGCATCGTGAACCACGGGACCCAGGTTGTAATTCATGTGAGAGGCGGGGCGGGACGGCCAGAGGAGTCGCCCTCGCGAGAAGAGGTGGCAGCCACCTGGTCTGGAGCAGCAGCTCGCGGGTTGGAAGCAGTGGCGGGCAGATTGGAGGCAGCAGCAGGTTGATCAGAGAGTACCGTCTCGCGGATAGGCGAGACGGCCTGGTGATTAGGCGAGGGAGGCGGTGGAGTTTCCCCTATAGAGATAGGGCTCCCTTGAGGAGCCTTCCTCCTTTCCTTGGAAACAACAACAGCCTTCTTCATCTTCTTTTTAGGAGGGCTGGAGCGAGAAGGGACCGTGTCATCTCCGGGACGCTTCGGCGGGATGACCGCCAGGGACTCTCTCGCCGCCTCTGCCGCTGCATTGGCGAGATCAAGACCCTTGGCGGGGTAAATATTGCTCTTGTAAGGAGGGGATGCTGGAATAATTCGCTCACCTAAAAACGAGTGGGGGTTAGGAATAGGCGGGACGGCAAAAAGCGAGAAGAGAGGAACGAAAGGATAAGAATACCTTCGCCAGGGGGCACTAGAAGAAGCGAGTCAAGACATCTCCGCAAGAAGTTGACCTCGAAATTCTTGCCGACTAAGTACTCGCACAGCAGCTTCTTGGGACCGCTGACTTGGGGGGTGGCGTAGAAGCTCTCTGGCGGAGAGACCGGCGCGAGAGGGATGCCGCCGAAGTCAGCACGGTCTCCCCGGATGAAGACGAATCGGGTGAGCCAGTGATGGTTCTTGTTAGGCGTCTCGCATACCTTGAGCCCCTGCCCAGTAAAATACGAGACGCCATCGGCATTGGCGTGGTAGATGAAAAGCTTGCGGAAGGCCGTCAAGCTGAACTCGATGCGCTCCCGGCGCATATAGCAGGCGAACGCGATCAACACCGAAATCGTGTTAGGGTTGAACTGTGCCGGGACGACACCGAAGTATTTGAAGGTCTGCTTCACCTCAGGCCAGAGGGGCAGTCGCAACCCCGCCTCGAAATGCGAGACGGGGAAGGCGAGTTCCCTCGGGTAATATGTGTTGATGCACTCGCCAACCTTGGGGGGACGCGACTCGACCCCTTCTCCCAGGTACTCGCGGGCAAACTTATCATGGTCTTCTCGAGGGAGCCGGCCAAGCGGGAAGTCATGGTCAGTAAACATCTTCCCACAGCGGCTGCGCCCCTCACCCTCCTCCACCTTCTTCTTACCCATCTTCTTTCGCGAATTGGTCCTCGGCGAGACGAAGGAAGAAATAGGCGAGAGATCTAAGAGCGGAAGGCGAGAAGGGGCCGGCGAGACGGAGAAGTAAGAAAGCCAAGACTCGGTTAACGGCAGAAGCGGAGGGTGCGGTATCTAATCCTGGACTAGGCATATTTATAACTGATACATTGCCAATGATTAAATGGGCGGGAAAGTATGGGGGGAGAGGAAGAGTCGATTTCTTTTCTCTCTCCTATACCTCGATCGGCGCAACCCTTCACAGTCAGGAAAAAATATATAAATATTTAGCATAAATTAAAAGGAGGATTAAAAAAGGGAATGAAAAATTAAGCCATAAGAATATATGTCCAGAAATCGTCCCGCAGAGGACCAAGCTCTCTGCATACTTTGGCGAGACTACCATTATTACAACTTTTGCGAGAAGAAGAAAAAGAAGGATAGCGAGACGGACATTCTTCAGTACGGGCGCCATTCCCAGCGGCCACCGCGAGCTCCCCTGCGAGGAGGTCTACTCCGCGAGTGGAAGGAGCGGATGGTTTCAAGACCACGTCGCGCGAGATGGAGCTGCATATCGGTCTCATTAATAATAGCCTCGGGGTCGGTGCCGTCGACATCTAACTCGGCATTAGCTCCAGAAGATAGACGAGCGCACTCGCCCTCCAGCGACTCGATGCGCTTCTCCGCGGCCTGTTTGTCTAGAGTCAAGGAGTGGATAAGGCGCGCGTGCTTCCGGAAGAGCTCGGTCGTCTTCCGCTTCATTTCCACTGGATTTGAAGGGTCACCCAGATAGTCTTCAATCCCGTCTGCAGGAGGAGGCGAGACGGAGAGTCGCTTTGGCTGCTCCTCAATAGGAGAGTTGGCCCGAGAATCTGCGCAAGGGGTGCAGAGGCAAGGTGGAAGAGGCACTCGCAGAAGGGAGTGAGAGTAGCGAAGGGGATTCAAAAGGGCAAGGGAAGGTCCCTTACCAGGATGGCGAGAGGTATCGGCGGCCGGGGAGGGGTCGTCCCTCCTCTCGCTGGGAGTAGTTGGGGGAGTAGATGAGGGCTGCGAATCGAACTCCTCGCAGCGGGCAGCAGAATCATCTCGCGGACTCTTCGGGGGCTGCGGAACCACAAGAGCCCCCTGAAAAAGCATTAGTCAACAAGAGAAAGCACCCGGTCGCGGAGATAACAGTGGTAATAGCGAGTACCCAACGCTTTTTCCGTGGAGGGCGCATGGGGAGTGGGGATGGTTTCCAAAGCGACGCGAGACAAATCTCCTGCGGCAGGTGATGGGCCCCCAGCCTTCGTCTTTTTCAGGCGAGACGACGGGGCGAGAGGGCCAACCAGAGAAGAGGTAAAAGCCGCCACATTGGCCTTATGTTGCTCTCGCACCAGTGCGAGACGTTCGCGAAAACTTTGACTCTGCGTCATTCCGAAAAACTCAAGAATGGGGAAGAAGAATAATATGCAGAGCGGGGCACCAGGTGTGCGGGGCAGGAGTCATATATTTATAGGCCCCGGTGGAGGCCTCAGAAGATTCCTCATAAATACGTTTTTTAAATGCGCCTCAAATAACGAGCCTCGGTTGAACATTCTTTTTGAGCTTAAAGTAATCTCAAAAAAGAGCGGGGATTGTGTACAACCTCGGGCTCGTAAAGAGCCCTCAAGAAGCAAATAGGTCGAGACGGGCAGATGGGGGGCCAGGGGGGCCCACTCGCAATAAGCGAGACGATGGACTCTCCAATGGGCAAAATACCCCCATCCAGAGGCGAGAGGGCCTCCAGAAGCGAGAGGACCTCCTGGGGCGAGAGAGTCTCCATCAGCAAGGAGGTCTCGCAGTGCAGGGCGAGAGGCGCCGGCGAGACGGGCGGTGGGTCCCTCTCGCCGGCAGGTGCCTTTCCTCTCGCCAGGGGGAGAAGAGGCCTTTTTTATATTTCCCTGTCAAACAGAGGTTTTTACTCTTCTACCCCGGGTATTTTTACCCTCTTACCCTTAGTGGACTGCATATAGCTCCTCAGAACAGCGGAGTTTGGCTGTTGGCAGACCTAGCCAAGGGTACCCCGGTAATTTCAGATCGGTACAGTTTTGTTATTGGCAGTTCAGATTCTGAAATCTATAAATAGGCCCATAGGGGTTCTTCAGAAGGGACTTTTTTCAGACTCCGGGAAGAGGATTCATTGGCACAGTCTTCTGAGGAACTCCAAGCCCACCTTTTGGCTTTGGAGGGGAAGCTCTCTGTGACCTTCCGGGTAAGCGGTGGGACCTCCCTGCTGCGGCTTTGGGCCAGTTTTCCTTAGCCCTTCACGACCAGTCGGAGGTCGAGCTTGGGCCAAGTAGGTGTCGGCTACGCCCCAATTTTGCGAACGCTTGTCGGAGTCAAATTTTGGCTTCAACAGGGAGCATGTAGAGAAAGAAGATATTTTACTAGAATATGTTAAAACAGATAATCAACTAGCCGATATGTATACTAAGCCCCTAGAAGAAACTAAGTTCAATAGGTTTAAAATTGAACTAGGTATGATAAACTTAGAATAAGTTTATAGAAATGGCTAAGTCAAAAGGTGTCGACACTTCAGTGAAAAGGTGTCGACACATCTAGGAAGTTGGTGTCGACACTTCAGAATATTAGTGTCGACACATGACAAGTAGGTGTCGACACTTAGGTTTTACTAAGAATTATCTAAGTAAAGTCTCGACTAAATGTCGAGTTATGTGGTGTCGACACATAAACAAGTGTCGACACATATATATGTTGACTAAACTTGTGTCGACACATAGGTGTCGAGACATTATAAGTCAGTGTCGACACTTATCGACAGTGTCGACACAATTTAAGTTAGCTGCCCACCCTTTCATCTTCAAACCTAGAAAGGTATAAATAGGATTTTGCCTTTGTCTGTCGACACGCTTTCAAAAGTTTCGAGACCAAACTTGTGTGTCGACACCTCTCTTCTCTCCAGTCAAATTCTTCAAACCCTAATGGCACCAAAGCTTGAGGAGAACGTCAACGAAGGCTACGAACTGGTGCGACAAGCATTTGAGGATGCAGACCCAGAGATCAAGAACGTGATAACCCTAGTTGTAGACTCAGGGTTAGAATTCCTTGTTTCTGAGCCGACTAAAATCTGGAAGAAGGAAGTTCTAGAATTTCTAAATGGAGCTGAAGTGGACGAATCTGGATACAAGATCAAGTCTAGGGTTCATGGTGAAAAGATTAAGGTTTCACCAAAAAGTTTGAGGAAAGTCCTTCAGTTACCAAGAACTAAGAAAGAAGAAGAGGTTACTGCTTCCAGGACCAGAGATGCATTGGCATGGTGTGGTCTGGATTCTAAAATGAAAATTGAATCAGTGTTTAATAGAAAGGGCATGAACAGCCAAGGGAAATTCCTCTCTGAAATTGTAGGAAAAGTAATTTTGAGTAAGCCAGGAGGGCATGATAGGGTATCTGCCCATATGTTTAGTATTATGACGAGGATAATCTTCACTCTAAAAACTGACTGGTCTGTAGTAATCTTTGAGAAGATTAAGGAAAGCCTAAAGAAGCCCAACTTGGGCAGGATATTAAGTCTATACCTTGCTGGTATTATACCAGAAGTTATGGGTCAAGCTGCTGGAAGTAAAATCAACCATATGAGGAAAATGGACTTGAGGATATTCTCTAGGTGGGACAGGGTTTTGTCAAAGGAGATGCCAACCCCTGAGAAAGTAACACCTGAGAAAGTAACTTCTCAAAAGAAGAAAAAGAAAGCTGCCCCAGTAGATCAAGAGTCCACTAGCAGCTCTGATAGTGAAGAACAAGTTTTCTTTACACCTGATGAGAATGAAGAAGGAAATGCTGAGAAGTCTACAGCTCCACAAGATGCTGCAGAGAAGCAGGGGGAGCTACCACCAGCTAGCCCCTTACACCAAGATCAAATCCAGGGGGAGCCACTAGTTGTGGAAGAACCCACTCCTCTTGAGAGTGAGCAAGCTACAAATATCATCCTTGAGGTAATCACTGAGCTTAATGCTTTAGATTTCCCTATAGAGGATAATGTTTTGTCTGATTCCTTCATTAATGTTAATCAGCAAGTTCCAGATGTTGTCATGGAAGACACATTTGTTACAGTTCAAGTTGTATCTGATCCTGTGGTAGATGAGCCAAGAATTTCTCCAGCTCATTCTCCACAAGAATATACCATGGAAGATCTTTTCCTAAATCTGGATCAAATAGATTTTGACAAGGATTGTGCTGCTGTTGAGGGGGAGAATTTTCCAGTTGAGGGGGAGCAAGTGCAAATTCAAGAAGAAACAGCAAGGCAAGATCAATAAAAGCAAAAAGCTGTTGAAGAGCTACCTAAGGACAGGGTAGATATAGCCAGCACCTCAGCTTCTGAAGATGAGGAAGCCGCAAGGGCAAAGAAAAAGAAATTTCAAGTATTCAGAAGAAGGAGTCAGAATTATAATAAGGCCTTACAAACTATTGCACCACAGCCTATATCACAGCCAGCACCTACTGTTGATTATAGTGTTCTCATGGTTGCAATGCAAATTAAGCTTGATGAGCACAGGCAGGTCATTGAGAAGTATGTGGATGAAGGGCAAAAATCATTGCAGTTTGATCTGGCCCAGGATATAAAGTCTATAAGATTTGAAATGAATCTTAATAAGAAGGAGATGACAGACTGCTTCCATAAGGGAGGGAATGCAGTGGTGTACTTGGCTACACACTAGGAGAAGATAAAAGCTCAAGTGGATGAACTTGCAGTCAAGCAAGGCTATGTACTTGAAAATCAAATTAGGATGAATGATAACTTGACTGCTTCTCACAATTCCATAGTAACAGAGATGAAGAATCTAGCTGCAGGGCAGACTCCAGCTAATGCTACACCTAAAGCAGATTTTGACAAAGCATTCTAAGAGGAAATAACTGATGTTAAGACTGCCATACTAGACTCTCAGAAGATCATAACTGACAAACTCCAAAGGTTAAAGCCTTATTTTAAAGATGGAGTCAACTATTTGGATGCCCAAATAAGGTTTCAAAAGGATGATCTGAGGGATCACATGGTTAGAGAAGTCATAAAGGGGGAGAGGGTGTTAGTCAAAGCCAGCTCTGATCATGCTAAATGGATTTCTAATTCTATCAGAGCTACTCTTGGATATCCTCCTATTTGTGATGATGATAATGTTGTAGAATCTGGGATTAATCCTGTTTATCTAGGAGGGGAGCAACCTGAAGTGGCTCAAGTCATCTACCCTCCTCCAGATTTTGATATGGTACATGCTGATATCCAGACCATGTATAGTCCACCTGATGGTACTCAGAAGGTTATCCTAGAGAAAGTTGTTCAGCCAGTCTCTGAAGCTATGCAAGAATCTCTGCAATAAGAAGAAGAAACTAGATTGTCTAAGAAGAGGTTTAGGGAGCAAGCTGAACAAAGACCAGACTTTGAGCAGTGGAGCTCTACTTCAAGAAATATTATCTTAACTGCATGGAAAGCTGCAAAAGATAATATACAAGACAGAAATAAATGGTTTTCTGAACTTGAATGGAGGAAACATGAGACAAGGCAAGAAGCAATAGTCCAATATAGAAGGAAGGCCAAGATGGGAAAGCTACCTCCTACTGCCCAGGAGCCTAGCAAGTACTTTCCCAAGCCTTATCATTATTTTGAAAGGCAAAAGATTAAAGCAGAAGAGCTAAAGAAAAAGGATCTGAAAGGCAAGAAGCCAGCTGATGCTGAAGTTGCTGAAGCTCCTGTTCAAGCCAAGATTCAGTCTGGAAAAGGGATTGTGATTAACGAGGCTGAACAAAAATAGCATAGAAATTTTCTTAAGTTTAATATGTAATCTTTTGATGTTAACACTATGTAAAACTTTTGTATTATGAATATTACAAAGTTGTGAGAACAATATGATGTGTTTTAAATATATTTCATAATTGTTCTGATATGTTATCTGTATATGCATGTTTGTTTAATACATGTGATGTTCTTTCCTGATTACATAATCCTGTTTTACATAATACTTGATTTTATTCTGTATGGTGTATATCATTGACTAAGGGTTATGACTTCTCCAAATAGGGGGAGATTGTTGGGTACATTGGTTTAAATGTACCTGATTTGAAGAAGCCTCACCCAACTAAATGATATACATCAAAATGTATTTGATGTGTTTTGAGTTTACTTGTGCAGGTTAAGTATTACAGGAAAGAAGAAAAAGTTTCTAAGTCCATGTGTCGACACCCAGGAGCAAAGTGTCGACACTTAAGAAGACTTGTGTCGACACCCAGGCAAGCAGTGTCGACACTTGGAGTCATTGTGTCGACACCAGGGATGCTGAGTCGACACCAGACAGAAAGTGTCGACACAAGGAGCTGTGTCGACACTCAATGAAGAAGAGTGCAGTGAAGCAGTGTCGACACTTAGCAGTTGTGTCGACACCCAGTGAAACTGTGTCTACGTCAGAAAGTGTCGACACTTGAAGGCTGTGTCGACACTCAGCAAAAGTCAGCAGAGACTAAGTATAAGTGTCGACACCCAAAGCAATGTGTCGACACTCAGCAGAAGAGTCAACACTTGAAGAAAGTGTCGACACAAGAAAGAATGTGTCGACACTCAGCTGAAGACTCAACACTTGAAGAAAGTGTCGACACAAGGAGTTGTGTCGACACTTAGCAAAGTTCAAGAATATTCTAAGTACAAGTGTCGACACTAAGGAGATGTGTCGACACTCAGCAAAAGTCTCAACAGAAGAAGAATATGTCGACACAAGGAGCTGTGTCGACACTCAGCAAGTATCAACACTGAAGACATGTGTCGACACCAAGAAGCAGTGTCGACAATGACAAGTTCAACACATGAAGATGTGTCGACACAAAGAAGTTGTGTCGACACTTACAAGAAATCAACAAAGTGCTGAAGAACAAAGTGTTGTGTCGACACTTAATATCAGTGTCGACACATGAAGAAGAAGCAGTGTCGAGATATAAAATCTACAACACAAGGAGTTGTGTCGACACCTTGTAGGCTAGTGTCGACACTTAGACAACTTGTTTCGACACTTGGTCTATATGTGTCGACACTTAAAGACAGACAGTCTCGACACTTACAGACAGTTACAGAATTTTCAAGAACTGACTGGATGACTTGACAGCTGCCATTCCAGCCGGTCTACTGCACCTGTCAGAGTTGTCAGAAATCTGTTATGGACCGGACCAGCCGGTTACCATGAAGAAGGCCTATAAATAGGCTTATACAGTCTACAGAAACTGTTGTTGAAGTTGTTGATTGAACACAAGTACAAGTGATTAATATAAAAAGAAGATCTAGCTATTCCTTGAAGAATCTAGTGAAGATCTAAGAAGTTGGAGAGAGAGAGCTCCATCCAAGAAGTAAGCCGTTGGAACCAGGCTGAGAAGAAGGGTTCAGATTTGTTCTGAATCTTAAGTAGCAGAGATCAAGGATCAACTGCAGAGGAGATCAATCTTATTGAGTTCTACATTCAAGAAGCTTTGAAGAAAGCCAAGTCAGATTGATTTCAGCTGAGTTCTTCCAAGAACTCATCAAGAAACTCACAACTCTTCTCTCTTTTCTCAGAGTTGTTGAGTTACAATTTGTTGTATTCAATTTATCTTGTAGGATCCTTAGGGATCTGAGTTTTGTAAGCCTGTAATTATAAAGGCTGAGTGTAGGGCTTGAGTGCCTGAGTGTAGGAGATTGAAATCTCTGAGTGTAGGCCTGTTGTGGCTGAGTGTAGGCCTTGGTGGCTGAGTGTAGGCCTTGGTGGCTGGGTTTAGGCTTTGTGAAGAAGCTAAGTGGTAGGGCCTTGGGCCTGAGGCGTAGGAACCTGTGTTGTGGGTTCTGAGTGTAAGATCTGAGGATCTGAGATAGTGGAGAAGTTGGGCCGAATCTAGTACACTGCTAGATAGGCGAAGGGGGAAAGTGGATGTACCCAAACCTTGGGGAACCACTGTAAAACTGTGTGTCTACTGTGTGCTGTGGAATGTTGTGATTGCTAAATGTGTGTTGTATTAAAGTAGTTATAATTCTGTGTTAGATTCTGAATTCTGCCTAAAAAGTTAAAAAGATTCAAGTCACCAATTCACCCCCCCCCCTCTAGGTGTTTAGGTACAATATCTTTCAGCAGATGTCTCTAACTCTGGACCTGTCTTATAATCAGACACAGAAGATGGAGAATGTACTTTGTTTGGACCAAGCTGTTCCTGCTGGGTTCTTCATCAGCCAGAGCCATCAGCCCAAGGCAATGGCTGTCTTCTTCTACTTCTTCAGTCCTGGCAGCATCATCAACTTCACCAGCAATTGCAGCCAACATCCCTAAGAAATCTGCCTCTATAGCTTCTTCTTCTTCAGCAGTGAATAGTCCAACGTAGGCTTCATCTTCATCTTCCTCTTCCGACTCTGATGATGAGGAGTTAGTCCAACTCTTTTGCTTCTTAGTAATGAAGGATTTCTCTTTCTTGCCCTTCTGTTGTTGTCCCTTCTTCTCACCAGCACCCTTCCTTTTGATAGGGCAGTCTGTTATAACATGTTCTGGCTTGCAACAACAATAACATACAATTTTAGAAGAAACATGTTTATTTGGTTTAGAACCATACCTTTCCTCTTTAGAGGTTTTCTTCGTGCCCTTGTAGTAGTCTTCTTTGGGATAAGAAGAGGAGGGCCTGCTTCTGCAGTGCTTCTTCTTCATGAATTTCTGAAATTGCCTAGAGAAGGCAACAAAGTCTTCATCAGACATGTGGCAGTTTGATGTACTGATTTCTGAACTTTCTGAATCTGATTCAGCATCCCTCCTTAGTGGAGAAGGTGTTTTTCACCTGCTCCTCCTTATGACTTCAGTTTTGAAGGCCGCAGACTTGTCCTTGACTGCATACTTGCTGATTTTCTCCTCCTTTCTGGTTGTCAGATGTATTTCATAGGACAACAGCTTTCCAAACAGAGTTGGTGGTGGTGTGTATACAAGTTTTGTCACTTCTCTGATGGCACATATTTTAGTGTCCCAGTCTTTTATTAGGGACCTGAGGAACTTGTCATTTAATTCATATGTGCTGAAAACTCTGCCATATGTACTCAGCTCATTTACAATCCTAAAGAATCTTTCATAGCACTCAGCTATGCTATCGGTTTTGCTATGTCTGAACCTCTCATATTCTTGATTGAGCATGGACTTCCTGTCATCCCTAACTTCATATGTCCCCTCCATATAAACAACTAGTGTGTTCCACGTCTCCTTAGATGTCTTGTAGTGAACTAGGTTTTGGAAGGTGGAGTCATCAATGGTGTTGTCTATGATATTTTGTTCCCTCTTATCCATTATGGCAAGGATGACTTCATCCTTAGTCATTTCAGTGTATGTCTTTGGTGTCTATATATTAGCATCTAGAGCTGAGACTTCATATGGATGAATGATCCCTCTTTGATAGTAATGAAAATTCTAGGGTCAGTGCCTCCATAAACACCCTAACCCTCTCCATTCATATGTCAAATCCTTCCTTCCTACATATGGGGAGCTTCATAGCCCCTAACTCCTTGTGGTTTACTCCTGAACCCATAAGGGCTGTCTTTCCTTGTTGAGCTTGGAGATCTACTCAGACTGTTGAGTCTTTAACGAGTAACCTTCCTCTGATACCACTTGAAAGTATTGTTTTAAGGTCAACTAAATACCTAGAGGGGGGTGAATTGGTTTTTCTCCTTCTTTTTAATTAATCAGACCTATAATTGATTTTATGTGCTTAGTGATTAATTGATTTGTGCTTTCAAGAACAATCACAGACGACATAGATATTTTTATAGTGGTTCCCCAATCTTGGGTATGTTTACTGTCCCTATCCACCTTTCTAACAGTGTGTTAGACAAGGCTATTTACCAATTCCTCGGCACCTTAAGAGCTTACAGCACGATCCCGCAGGATCACTCGGTCTTATTTAAGACCTACAACTCGAGCACCAAGCCCTACCACTCAGATCCCAATTGGATCCTACCTCGGCCTTTATAATAGAAGCCTACACTCAGGCACTAAGCCTTACCACTCAGATTCTAACAAGAATCCTACTCTCAGATCTACAATAGATCCTACCTCAGCCTTTATAGCATAGGACTACACTCTGATTCCCCAAAGAATCATACCCTCAGATCCCGAATTGGATCTTACAGAGAATGTTAAAAAGATGAGATACTCAGACACCAGAGAATGATCTCTGTGTATGTCTTCCTGGACTGAGCAGAAATCAACCTTATCTTCTTCTTCACAACAACAAGTTGAACAAAAATCTTCAATTGAAGCACGACTCATTCTGAAAGTAACTAGCAAAAGATTCTGCTTCTTCTTTTTCAGGATGCAATCCTGATCTTGCTTTCACAGATGATTATCGTAGCAGCTAACTCGTTTCGCGTTCAGGTTCTCTGTTCTGAACTTCTTCTGGCTCGACAAGAAAACGGGGAAGAAGACGTCATCCAGCTGCAGGATTGCAAATCCAGAAAACCCTAATTACGTCCCTTCTTGGTGTTGATTGTTATTGATTGTGTTCTGTTTTTTGATCTGATCCAACTCCTTTTATAGACAGCAGATCAATTGTCTCATTGAGTAGTGGGCCCCACCAGAATTGGCGGTTGTGCTTTTGTCATGCAACCACCAACTTTCCGTTTACGTCTGATTCAACGGCTCTTTGCTTTGTGTGGGGCCCAGTGAGAAATCTCTTTCCTAGTGCAACAAATCATGACAGCTGGCACCCAGCGCCACTAGCAGCATTCCCCAACATTTGAACCTGATTGACATTGTTGACTTTACTGACGACACTATGTCTATGAACTTTGACAAAATCAAGCATCTGTAGCAAAGGCATTGAGTGAATGACCATCACTCAGTGCCAAAAGACTTAAAAACATTTTCAGCCTTAGTTCGACGAACTCAGAACTCAGTTCGACGAAAAATGAAATCTCAGTTCGACGAACTCAGAACTCAGTTAGACGAACTCTGAACTCAGCTCGACGAAAGGTGAAAGCTCAGTTCGACAAAACGTGAAATCTTAGTTCGATGACAAGTCAAAGCTTAGTTCACTGAACTCAGAATTAGTTTGATGAACCTAGAGCTTATCTCTACTAATGGTGAAAGCTTAGTTCAACGAACAGTGAAAGCTTAGTTCGACGAACTTAGGGCTCAGGTCAATGAACTCAGAGCTCAGCTCAACGAAATGTGAAAGCTTAGTTCAACGAACGATGAAAGCTTAGTTCGACGAACTTAGGGCTCAGGTCCATGAACTCAGAGCTCAGCTCGACGAAATGGCCACATGGTGTTGAGTGAGTAAGCATCACTCAACGCCTAACTACTTTGACAGACTTTGTCTCATGGCATTGAGTGAGTAAGCTACACTCAATGCCTAACTACTTAGATAGATTTTCTGTCTTATGGCATTGAGTGAGTAAGCATCACTCAACGCCTAACTACTTAGACAGAATGTCTCACAGCGTTGAGTGAGTAAGCCACACTCAACACCTAACTATTTAGACAAAATTTTATGTCACATCTCGTTGAGTGAGTAAGCTACACTCAACACATAACTACTTAGGCAGATTATCTTATGGCATTCAGTGAATAAGCTACACTCAACGCCAAATCACAGATAAATTTTCTGTCATATGGCGTTGAGTGAGTAAGCTTCACTCAACGCCTTGGACATAGTCAAAATTTTACACAGAATTTCTGTATCTTTGACTGACTGGGAAGAACTCAACAATTTTACTTACCTTGCGTTGAGTGAATAGACTTCACTCAACACCTGTGGACTTAGGCAAATCTTCTGCCCTTCCAGCCACTTCTATGAGTCTACCTACGTAAAATTTGTCACAAGGACTATCCTGCACAGATGAACTTACACACACATCAAATACAGCTGTGTGTATCTCATTGACCTGTTTGACATCATCAAATCAGGGCCATTGGGATCAATGGACCCAACAGTGGGGGTGAGGCGGGGACGAAGCAGCTGAGTCTAGTTTGACTGACGGTCGTTTGACCACATCATTCTAGGGACGCGTGGAGATGTTGCCGCGGTTTGACCAGGCTTAAAAAGAGATTGAGACACTAGGATCTGAGGTGTCGGAGCCGCGCAAAACCACTACTACTACCCGATGTCAGGTTGATGATTCTATGTTTTAGCTTCCGCATTTTTAATCGAGAGAGTGATATTTTATGATGTTCATGTACTGGGCATAAGCCCTTTTTCTTGTACTCTTTCATTATGTAATGTGGACCTTTACTTAGATTTTTATATATCTTTGTTGTGATATGTGAGCTTGTTTTACTTCTTCCTTCGTTGGTTGCGAATGATCGTGCTTGCCGGCAGGGTCACTGCCTTGTGGTGGCAACTAACTTGTAGTTGGTGTCATTATAAGGCAAGAGTCCTGGGCATAAAATCTCTTCTTGGTCGTGCCCAATTCACGTTAGGAGGGATTTTACACGCTCATCTCTTCCTTCCCGGCACCCACACTCTCCGCCTTCTCGTGCGCTCTCGCGCACATCGCTTCCTTGCGTGTACCTCTTCCCTCCGCACTCCCCGTCCTCCCCTTCACTGAGCGCTCCAGACAAGCGTCATGTGCATTCACATCCTACAAGCGCTGTGCGCGCTCTCCTCCGATAAGCGCCAAGCGCGCTCTCTACCAGCAAGTAATCCGCGCGCTCTCCGCCAACAAGCGCCCCTGCGCTCACCTCCTGCAGGCGCCCCGCGCGCTCTCCTCCTATAAGCAGCACGTGAACTCTCTGTCAACAAGCGCCCCTCGCACTCAACTACTGCAAGTGCTCCGCACGTTCTCATCCAACAATCGTCATGCGCGCTCTCTACAAACAGGTGCTTCGTGCGCTCTCCGCCAACAAGCGCCCCATACTCTTTCTATCAACAAGCGCTCTTCGCCAAAAAGCGCCCCACGCGCTCTCCTCCGACAAGCGCCCTGCGCGCTCTCCTCCAATGAGGGCCCGCATGCTCTTCTCCACCAAGCGCCCCACGCAATCTCCATCAGCCATCTCTTCCTGTGCTCTGCAAACAAGTCCGCTCCAACCGCACCTCTGTATGTTCCGCTCTCAAAACCGCTGCAAGTATTCAATGTCTTCAGCTCAGCAACGAGCCTACAAAGGGCCAGCAAGTCAGTAATTCTCGTCTCCTCTAAGTACAACAAGATACAATCCATAGAGGATAGGATGTGCCCAACGCGTCGCATGAGCTTCCATGCCCCAAACATCAGAACAAGTGCAACAAGCTGCTCCCGCCTCCAAGAACTATCAAATGACTCCAGAATATAACGAGCGTATATCTCCCCACAACACACAAAAAAATTGTTAGCTCTGCGAACGGTGGTCTGTCACTCTCCGAGCTCTTCTCTCTTTCCCCCAATAATTGTAATGAGTGGCAACCTATCACCCTCGAGTTCTTGGAAAAGCCCTGAAACAACACTTAGATATAGTGGAGGTTTGGTCGACACTGCTTCGAACATTTGGTTCTTCACCCAGTTGACTGGTTTTCCACGTAAAAAAAATTTACCTTGTCAGCTTTTCTTTCTCCGCGACTGTGTGCGTGCTCGATCGGGACATCGAGTTTAGCCGCAATAGGAGCCTTACCTGTGTTCGGCCGGAGAAGAGAAGAGGGGTCGTCACCAGGGAAGGAGTGACTCGCCGACAGCTGGATTCACATGCGTGAGGGGGACTGCGGTGCCGAGCAGGTAGTTTTGCTGGAGTCACGAGCGGGAGGGTTTGTAGTGTAGCGCGAGTGCTTCTGTCAAAACGTAAGGTTGGCCGATCGGGGACGAATGGGGAATGCGGTTTATTTATTTTATTCAGGAGTATTTGCCACAGTTTTTTACTATAACAAATACTATTATATTATTTGTCATGATTAAAAACCGTGGAAAATATTTATTGTAAAAAAATTATTTAAGTGGGTGCGGTCGCCCATATTGAGCCTATGGTAGGTCAGACTATGTATCTAGGCATGGGGTCGAAACCTTCTTATGAGAGTTAGGTGTACGAGCGATGTGAGGACAAGCATTTATGTGGCCCTGTAATAATTCGTAACATTCTCTATACTTAACCTGATTACACACTTGATTTATTTATTAACGGCACTTTGCTTTTAATGTTGCTATTGCGGCATTGCCTTTGAATTTGGGATGCTCGTGCTATTTCTTTTGAATGAAAAAAACATTCTGATATGGTTATTATTGGAGATTGTCCGCCTGAACCCGGCTACTATTCAACATTTTGACATCGGAGGTGATGTATCGTGCTTTTTTAGTATGTTTACGTACCTATTCATAGGTACGTATATAAAAGCCGTTTCACGTAGTGGACCTCATATTTTTACGAAACGGAGAAGATGGGAAACCTAGCTTTCCTTCTCCGACGACGCGCAGCGGAGACCTTTAAAATAGGCTGTGATCATCTCTTGGGCAGAGAATCGAAGAAAATATCCTCGACGAATGTAAGCTTCCTGCTCCTACTCCCATTTTCTACCTGTTTATCGAGCAAAACGCATTTTCTGCACATTACCGAGCAAAACGGTACTGGTGTATTACATTTTGGATGCAGACTGTTTCGCATCGAAATACGACCGTATTTTTAAAGTGTTATGATAAAACTTTGATAATATCTATGTTTAACCCTAAATACAGCTGTATTGTATTTGTATCCTCCAAAAATTAATGCCCTAATTATACTGAAAATACCAGCTAAATACAAACATATATTGTGGTTATGTCGTCATAGTGCAGACGTATGTTGTTTAAGTGCATGTTGTGATAATACGACAGTACTTGTTTAGAACATATATCTTTATCCATATGTTATGTCGTATTTATGTTGATTTTAAAACATTCTGCATTTATAATACGGTTGTATAGTATGTAGTCGTCAAGTTAAGTACAAATGGAATACAATTGAAATACGGTCGTACCTACATACTATACAAGGAAATGGAATACAATTAATATTACATAATAATACCAAGGGTATTGCATTTGTTGCTTGGCTTGCTTGTACTTTATCTGCATTTATAATACCAGCTACATCGAAGGTTGCTCGATCATCTTGGTGGTGAGCTAAAATCTAATCGGACAGCTTATTTTATCTTCTAATTGACTGGTTAAATCAGGAGTCTCGTATTTGCAGGTGTGGTTCTATGAGTACATCAAATTTCTTCCGCGCAAATTTAAGCACTTCTTATACGTGTCATCCAATCATGCTATTAGTATATTTTTTCCTATACTCTTTTTGTACAAACCTTCAAAATGTCATTTGTATTGTTATATAATACATGGTTATCTTATGCAGAATATGAAAAAACACCAAAGGAATGTTCGAGCACTTGTTAGTCACATCACGAGTAGCTCAATGGAGTATGCAAATTTATTTTTAATTCCAGTACACCTTACAAAACATTGGGGTTTGCTGGTTGAAAAGATTGTGGAGGAATGTTGGCAATACTATGATTCCTTGTACAAGGATTCAAATTATAATAAGCTTAGGACAGTGGTATGTTTATTTTGGTAGATAGAAAGTATAATAATTCATTTGTCTATTCATATATTTTGGGGAATGCAGATAATTGTTTTTAAGAAGATCTAAGTGAGGTCCTTCCGGAGAGAATCCATGAGTGTTCATTGTTCTATGTTAATGACATTCCAACATAAGATAGTCCTAATGATTGTGGTGTTTTTGTTCTTCTGTATATGAAGAATATTGTCCGAAAAAAGAAAATTGATTTGGGAAAGTGTTAATGTTGGGCAAAACAAATGTCAAAGTTAATGGTAGAAAATGCAATTGATCTAATTAACGCTTTTCTTGACAAAGTTACGAGTAAGTGATGTTAAATACTCCTTAACAAATAGATATGCAATACCTAATATTTACATTTCAATCAATACTTTGCAGGTAGATAAAGTGGAATACTTTGCGATAGATAATGATGGGAATACTTTGATGCCGATAGTTTTCCAAGTTGACGGAAATCTTTACTTGGTCATTGGTCTATCGTCTCAAGTGCTACAAATGGACATCCAGCAAAAAGATTCTGCTAATAGTGGTTTACTGTTATAAAAGGACCGCATGCTTAATTACATTTGGTTAGCGTATAAGTGTTGTCAAAAATGATGATGTAGCCAAACATTCATAATCCAATTTTATCGGGACATCAATCTAGAAGAAATTATGCAGGCGGTTCATTTCATCTTTTTGTTTATCAAAAGAAACATGTTATCTAACAACTGTGTCTCCTTAAAAATTTCCAATAATGTAGCTGAATCTCCAATTTCGATGAGCGTTCTTCTTTCCCGATGTATGAAGTTATATGCATCCGCTTTTGTGAACCATACATTATGAGCTCCTCCAACTTCTTCGGCGATAAGGTTGAACGTGCCAACCATTCGTATCCCCACGCCTGTCATATTCTGAATCAAGGTGGCTTGGGCATCACCTACATGGCGATGCGATCTCAACAAATGTACCTCTTGCGGTATAGTCAAAGGATGATTGTGTTCTTCAATAAATTTTAGTACCTTCCAATTCCGAGCCTCTTCGTCGGCAATAAAGTACAAGCAAGCCAAGCAGCCCGTCCTAAAATTCTGTTTATGCAATTTTCTCTTTACATCGGAGCACGACTTGTGAAGTTTAAATCCTGCTTTCGAATATGAAAACTCTCATCCCTTGATGATTCGTGTATGTGTCCAGTAAAATACATGTTGTCTTCGCACACTAAATCCGCATTGGCGAGCATATTATGAGCACATTTTGTAAGCCTCATCATCAAAATGAAATGTGCGAAACATTACTTGCTCCTTGTGCACCTTCAAAAATGTGGTTTAATGTACGGGTAGATAAGAAAGCAGATTCAAAAATATACTATTGTATTACACATATAATACAGCCTAATCCTAACTTATACAGCTGTAACAACACAGTATCTTTCAGTGTGTATCTCCTCATTAGATGGACCAGTACTCTTGTCCAATTCCTACAACTTCTTAGGTGATAGATTGTTGTCCTCCATAGAAGTACGACGGATGAATGTGTTATTGGCCTCTCCTACCACAAATGTCCCTGACTACCAGATTTTCCCGAAAATGTTCCGCTAAAGTTGTAAAACATTGCCCATATTCTTCAGCAAATAACCAGGAACAGGGAAAGAGGTGGGGTTTTCCGGAAGCATATACTTACGGACTGCAATGACGGGAAATGCAGAAAGCAATGAGATGTGATGTTTAAGTTATGCACAGACAGGGTTGTGCTATTTCTGACGGGTCGCTTATGTTGTGCTATTTGAGAAGGGTTACACCAAAACAAAGAAGATGAGCGCTCGCCCGCTTCAAACCTAAAAACGCGACGCCACTTATTTGTAACCCTCCTCTTTTTACATTCAAACGAAGAAGATGAGTGATTGGCCGCTCCAAACCCTGAAAACGCGAATACCGAAAATTAGGGATGGAAACGCGACGACTCCCTAAAATAAAGACTATTTATATGCATACTTAATAATAGAGCGCATACGTACCCAAAAAAAATTGTTTATATGTACCCATTAATAGGGGGCGCAAACGTACCCAAACATTTCTGTTTTTTATAAATAGGGATGCTCTTACCCTCATTTATTAGTTAGCACGTGTGATAAAACATGAGTGAGATGGTGCTACCTCAATTGTGAGGTTAACTTCATGAGTCACGAACCTGACCTCCCCTCAAATTCAGTCTTCGATTTTTTTTTTGTTGAATCCTATCGATGAAGGGTGCACATGTAGCTTCCGCTGGTTGAGGAGCGGATTGTAGTCTCCTTCGACCATTTCGATGCAGGTTGGACATTCCCCATCTTCTCATAGATGGTGAAATCCTGAACTTCTACGGTGACGTGCCTGTTGAAATTTGTGAAGTGGAAGTGGGTGACGGGACAGGCCACGCGGTCTGTGGCGGACAGCTTTGGCGGACTGGGCGGACTGGGCGGACTGCGATGTTCGGCCTGGTGGAAGGTCTAGTGGGAAGCCAGTTGTTCTTCTGAGCAGTTTGCACGGGTTGAGTCCGCGGACTATGCGGCCTGGTTTCTGCGGATAGGGTGTTTTCTGATTGGCTTTGCCAAGGAGCGGCCTGTGCGGATGAAGGTTGCGGACTGGTGCATAGCTCAGTGGTCGCGGATGCAAGCTTGTGTTGATAGGCGGTATGGCTCGTGTCCGCGGGTAGCTTGCGGACTGGAGTGTCCGCGGTATTGGCTGTTGCGGACTAAGCTTAGAGCTTGGCTGAGGCCTTGTCGAACTCTGGTGGCACAGCAGGGAGTTACTGTGGAGATCGTTGTGGCGGCCTGGTTTTGGAGTCCGGGATTTGACCGCTGTGTTAGGGCAGGAGTGCGAGGAGCTCGCGGACTGTGGCGGTCTGCGCTGTGGTGTTTTGGCGGACTGGAGTTTTGCGTCCGCCAAGCTCGCATTAGCCCCTTATGATTTTGGGCTTGGTTTCACTTGGTGCCGAGTTCAGTGTGTCCGCCGTATCCGCCGAGTCCGCTGTGACCGGGCGGTCTGCCTTAGCTGCCTTTGGTCGTGGACTTGTGGCGGATGGAGGTGTGTGTCTTGCGGACTGCCTCGGGTTGGTGCGGACAGCCATTGAAGGGGGTTTGCTGTCCTGAAGCGGTTGGAGCTTTGCGGGCTGATGCCTTGTCCGCTTAGCTTAGGCGGACTGGAGAGGGTTCGCCAATGTTTGCCTAGCTCCTGGCGGTTTTCCTTGGTGACCGGCTAAGTCCACGCGGACTCAGCGGACGGTGGTTTGTATTCGCGCGGGCTAGGGCGGTGTCGCTATCTCTTGGGCGGTGACCACACTCCTCACCCGGCCTATAAATAGGACCCCCCTGGCACATCTACAGTAACTTGAGTGAACAGTAAGTTGGGGTGTGCGAAGTGCTGCGGTCTGTGTTTGCTAGTCCGCACGGTTTGTTTCAGGCTGACAGTTTGCTGTGTGCAGGTCGCGCGGATAGCTTCAAGGAGCCAGGAGTTTGGCTGTGACTTCGGTCAAGTGCTTGGAAGTGTGCGGTCTCTGCGGACTCAGCAGGAGGTCGCTCTGCGGCTTGTCAGTTCTGTTTCATCTTTGCCAGCTTCTATAACCTGTCCGCCGGCTTCAGGCCGGTAGGGGTGTTCCTCAGTTCAAGTTCAGTAGGAGGCGAATAACGGTGTGTCCGCGCGGCCTCACGGCTTCGGCGGACTCCGTGGTATTCGGCGAATTGCAGCATAGTTTGGGCGGCTTCGGCGACCTCGGTGACCTCGCGGTCTCGGCGGACTCGGGTTCTGTCCGCCCGGCTTGTTTTTTGGTGCTTCTGTTGTTCAGCTGTTATACTAGCGAAATCATGTCTCGCTATGTATGCCTCGCATTGTAAAGAAGTGAATGAATATAAGACCTGCTTGTGCTTACATTGTTTGTTGTGATTTACCTCTGTATCTCTAGTCCTTGGTTTCCGCTGGTTCAACGTGCGAACTGGGTAGTTCCGAAGATATTAATTTGGCTTTTGGGCTATCTTGCTGACCACGTTGAGAAAATTTAACATGGTATCAAAGCGAGGTTTCTGAGGTTGCTGAGGTTCAGTTGCGTGAGCGGAAGTTAGCCAGTGTTGTTACTCTGTGATTGAGTGGTGACCAACCTGTGTTGTTGCTCGGAGCTGCTGAAAGGTTGCCAACAGGTGTTGCAATGGAAGGGAGCTTAGCAAGAGGTCTGGGCATTGAACTCTTAACGCAGACTAACTTTAAGAAGTGGAAGTCGTGCAGGAAGAGTTATCTTCTTGGCGAGGAGCTGTGGGATGTCGTTGGTGGAGACGACAGGCAGGAAGTCACTGCTGCTTTCGGTACTGCTGAGCAGGTGAGGCTCTGGAGAAGAACAAATTCTAAGGCGGAGTTCGTTCTGAAGAGAGCTGTGTCTCCAGAACTGTTTGATCACATCATTGGATGTGAGTCGGCTGCTGATATTTGGACAACCATTGATGAGTTGTTCAATAGGAAGAATGTGGCGCGGCTTCAGTTCATGGAGAATGAGTTGGCCAGGGCAACTCAGGGAGACCTTTCCATTTCCAAGTACTTCTTAAAGATGAAGAGCTTGTGTGCTGAGCTGTCGGCACTGGATCCTGATGAGCCTATCTCTGAGGCAAAGATGAAAAGGCACATTATCCGCGGCTTGCGGAAGGAGTATGTGGCCTTTGTCACATCTGTTCAAGGGTGGGCTACTCAGCCGTCGTTGCTGGAGCTGGAGAATCTGCTTGCCTCGCAGGAGAGCTTAGCAAGGCAGATGGCTGGAGTGAACCTGAATCAGGAAGGCAGCGAAGCTCTCTTCTCAGGAAAGAAGAAAGGATGGGAAGGGAAGAAGAAGAAGGTGCAGGCCGCTGTTGAGAAGGAGACTTCAACTTCATATCCGCCGGAGAGGAGCAATGCTCCTAAGGACTGGAAGAAGAATCTGAAGTGCTACCGGTGTCATCAGCGTGGGCACTTCAAGCGGGACTGCAAGGTCAAACTGCAGCCTGGGCATGCTGCGGGAAAGGAGGAAGCTTGTTCGAGAAGTGAAGAAGCAGAATGGGGCGGAGCTTTCTTGACGGGCACTTGTGTCCGGGCCTTGTCTGCTGAGGACTTCAACGGCGAGTGGATCGTGGACTCCGGGTGTGGTCATCACCTCACCGGAGACAAATCGAAGTTCACCTCCATGCAGGCTTACTCAGGTAATGAAGCTATTATCACTGCTGATAATACTGTTTATGCAGTAGAGAAAGAGGGGGTCGTGTCATTGGGTAGTGATCAGGGGCCACTTACGTTAAGGAGTGTGTATCACGTACCGGGCATGAAGAAGAACCTCTTCTCGGTGACCAATGCGGTGGACGTTGGGTATCACGTTCTGTTTGGGCCAACAGACGTGAGGTTCCTTCGCAACGTATCAGCGGTAAAGGCTGATGTTGCTCATGTTGGGAGGAGGGTGAAGAGCTTGTATGTTCTTTCCACCAGTGCTTATATTGATAGAATGAGGGCCAATGATAGTGCGGCTATCTGGCATGAGAGGCTGGGGCATGTTGGCATGGACAAGCTAAAGGCAATGGCGAGTAGAAGTCTGGTGAGGGGGTTGCCGAAGTTGTCCTCCTTTGGTGATGGGCATGTTTGTGCGGGCTGTCAATACGGTAAGGCACATCGCCTTCCGTTTGATAAATCACAAACAAGGAGCAAGAAGCCACTAGAGTGTATTCATGGCGACCTGATGGGACCGACTGTTACTGCCAGCCGTGGTGGAAGCAGATACATGCTTGTCTTGGTTGATGACTACTCAAGGTATACTTGGGTGTACTTCTTAAAGGAGAAGTCGGAAGCCTTCCGTTTGTTCGTGGAGTTCAAGGAGTTGGTAGAAGGCCGGCTTGGCTTGCGGGTTAAGAAGTTTAGAACTGATAACGGAGGGGAGTTTGTCTCTTCCGAGTTTTCTAACTTCTGCAGGAAGCACGGGATCCAACGGGAGCTTACTTGTGCTCACACTCCACAACAAAATGGGGTAGCGGAGCGGAAGATCCGTCATTTGACGGAAACCTGCAAATGCTGGCTGCATGCGAAAGATATCCCAAGGTCTTTTTTGGCGGAGGGAATGTCTTGTGCTGCTTATGTAATCAACCAGATGCCACTCAGCCATATCAACATGAAGACTCCTATTGAGCTGTTGCTGAAGGAGAAGCCGAATGTGGGACACCTTAGGGTGTTCGGTTCAACTTGCTACGTGCATGTCCCGGATGCTTCACGGACAAAGCTGGATGCGAAGGCAAGGAAACTTGTCTTTGTTGGCTATGATGAGCGGAAGAAGGGATGGAAGTGCATGGACCCTGTGACGAAGAAGTTCGTGGTGTCAAGAGACGTTGTCTTCGACGAGCTGACGTCATATGGAGGTAGCTCGGTGGAGCTAACCGGAAGTAGCAAGGATGATGAAGCACCGGTGGAGGCTGCTGAAGGCTTGGAAGAGGAGCTTGCTGTTTCACCAGCAGCTCCTGTTGCTTCGAATTCCGAGGCTGAGCCTTCTGGCTCAGGAAGCAGGGGGAGCACTGCTCAATGCTTGCCCCAGGTAGGAGTGGAGCCCGAAGAAGCAACGGAAGCCGTGAGCAAGGAGCCGTGTCTTCGGAGATCGAAGAGGGTGGTTAAGCCACCGGCTCGGTACTGTGATGGGAATGCAGTGAGCTTTGTCTCCTGCTTCTTTGCAGGTCCTCTGGATGAGCGAGAGCCTGCAAACTTCAACGAGGCCACTAGAGTGAAGGAGTGGGATGATGCCATGAAGGAAGAGATTGATGCTCTGAAGAAGAATGAAACCTGGGACCTTGTGCCCAAGGTTGATGGCGTTACTCCGGTTACTTGCAAGTGGGTGTATAAGTTGAAGAAGAAGGCTGATGGGAGCATTGATCGGTTCAAGGCTCGCCTGGTCTCTAGAGGATTCTCACAGCAGTATGGAGAAGACTATGAGGAGACATTCAGTCCAGTTGCGAAGATGACTTCTGTAAGAGTGGTGATCGCCTTGGCTGCTAGCAAGGGATGGAGGTTGTGGCAACTCGATGTGAAGAATGCTTTTCTTTACGGAGAGATTGACAAGGACATCTTCATGGATCAGCCGCTTGGTTTTGTCTCTGAGAAGCATCCGGACTATGTTTGCAAACTCAGGAAGGCTCTCTATGGGTTGAAGCAAGCTCCTCGAGCGTGGTATGGGAAGATTGCAGAGTACTTGCAATTCTGTGGATACCTGGCTTCCAACTCGGATTCAAGCTTGTTCGTCAAGAAGAAGGGAGAGCTAAGAGTCTTGGTCCTGCTGTATGTGGATGACATGATCATCACAGGGAACTCGAAGGAGGAAGTAGCAAGGCTTAGGGCAGAGCTTGCTATACGCTTCGAGATGAAAGACTTGGGAGAGTTGCATCACTTTCTTGGTCTGGAAGTGGAGAGGAAGGAGTGCGGGGTTCTCATTAGCCAGAAAGGATATGCTGATCGCATTGTGAAACGGTTTGGCATGGGCGAAGGGAAGAAGTGCTCTACTCCACTGGAATCTGGGCTAAAGCTTCGACGAGATGAGGGGAGGGTTATTCATGATCCCTTGGTGTTCAGGGCTCTTGTTGGGAGCTTGATTTACCTGACGATTACAAGGCCGGATATCGCTTATGCTGTTGGCCGAGTAAGTCGGTATATGACTGAACCAAGGCAATCTCATCTAGTGGCGGCGAAGGGAATTCTGAAGTATGTCAAGGTTTCTTCTGACTTGGGACTCCTCTATAGAAGGGACGCGGAGGTTGCGTTGCTCGGGTACACGGATGCTGACTATGGCGGTGATTCGGATGATCGAAGGTCTACTTCAGGTTATGTGTTCACTTGCGGATCAGCTAGCATCTCGTGGTGTAGCAAGAAGCAGGACTCGGTGTCGGTTTCAACCACGGAGGCGGAGTATAAGGCTTCGGCCTTGGCTGCTCGGGAAGCCGTTTGGTTGAGGAGGCTTATAGAGGATGTTCATGAAGAAGTGCAAGGGCCTACTTTACTCCGGGGTGACAATGAGAGTGCTCTCAAACTGGTTAACAATCCAGTGTGTCACGCCAGGACCAAGCATATAGAGATTGATCACCACTTCATCAGGGAGAAGGTGTTGGAGGGGTCTCTACTGGTCGGGCATGTTCGGAGTGAAGATAATCTTGCTGACATCTTCACAAAGCCACTGTCGAAGGGGCCCTTTGAACGCTTGCGCAGCTTGCTGGGCTTGGTCACCACTTCTCACTTCAAGGGGGAGTGTTGAAATTTGTGAAGTGGAAGTGGGTGACGGGACAGGCCGCGCGGTCTGTGGCGGACAGCTTTGGCGGACTGGGTGGACTGGGCGGACTGCGATGTGCGGCCTGGTGGAAGGTCTAGTGGGAAGCCATTTGTTCTTTTGAGCGGTTTGCACGGGTTGAGTCCGCGGACTATGCGCCCTGGTTTCTGCGGATAGGGTGTTTGCTGATTGGCTTTGCCAAGGAGCGGCCTGTGCGGATGAAGGTTGCGGACTGGTGCATAGCTCAGTGGCCGCGGATGCAAGCTTGTGTTGATAGGTGGTATGGCTCGTGTCCGCGGGTAGCTTGCGGACTGGAGTGTCCGCAGTATTGGCTGTTGCGGACTAAGCTTAGAGCTTGGCTGAGGCCTTGTCGAGCTCTGGTGGCACAGCAGGGAGTTGCTGTGGAGATCGTTGTGGCGGCTTGGTTTTGGAGTCCGGGATTTGACCGCTGTGTTAGGGCAGGAGTGCGAGGAGCTCGCGGACTGTGGCGGTCTGCGCTGTGGTGTTTTGGCGGACTGGAGTTTTGCGTCCGCCAAGCTCGCATTAGCCCCTTATGGTTTTGGGCTTGGTTTCACTTGGTGCCGAGTTCAGTGTGTCCGCCGTATCCGCCGAGTCCGCTGTGACCGGGCGGTCTGCCTTAGCTGCCTTTGGTCGTGGACTTGTGGCGGATGGAGGTGTGTGTCTTGCGGACTGCCTCGGGTTGGTGCGGACAGCCATTGAAGGGGGTTTGCTGTCCTGAAGCGGTTGGAGCTTTGCGGGCTGATGCCTTGTCCGCTTAACTTAGGCGGACTGGAGAGGGTTCGCCAATGTTTGCCTAGCTCCTGGCGGTTTTCCTTGGTGACCGGCTAAGTCCACGCGGACTCAGCGGACGGTGGTTTGTATTCGCGCGGGCTAGGGCGGTGTCGCTATCTCTTGGGCGGTGACCACACTCCTCACCCGGCCTATAAATAGGACCCCCCTGGCACATCTACAGTAACTTGAGTGAACAGTAAGTTGGGGTGTGCGAAGTGCTGCGGTCTGTGTTTGCCAGTCCGCACGGTTTGTTTCAGGCTGACGGTTTGCTGTGTGCAGGTCGCGCGGATAGCTTCAAGGAGCCAGGAGTTTGGCTGTGACTTCGGTCAAGTGCTTGGAAGTGTGCGGTCTCTGCGGACTCAGCAGGAGGTCGCTCTGCGGCTTGTCAGTTCTGTTTCATCTTTGCCAGCTTCTATAACCTGTCCGCCGGCTTCAGGCGGGTAGGGGTGTTCCTCAGTTCAAGTTCAGCAGGAGGCGAATAACGGTGTGTCCGCGCGGCCTCACGGCTTCGGCGGACTCCGTGGTATTCGGCGGATTGCAGCATAGTTCGGGCGGCTTCGGCGACCTCGGCGACCTCACGGTCTCGGCGGACTCGGGTTCTGTCCGCCCGGCTTGTTTTTTGGTGCTTCTGTTGTTCAGCTGTTATACTAGCGAAATCATGTCTCGCTATGTATGTCTCGCATTGTAAAGAAGTGAATGAATATAAGACCTGCTTGTGCTTCCATTGTTTGTTGTGATTTACCTCTGTACCTCTAGTCCTTGGTTTCCGCTGGTTCAACGTGCGAACTGGGTAGTTCCGAAGATATTAATTTGACGTTTGGGCTATCTTGCTGACCACGTTGAGAAAATTTAACAGTGCCTACATAGATCCCTCTGAATATCGCAGCTTAAAGTTTTCCATACGTTGTATACATGCAGAGGAAAGCATTCGTTTCAACCTGGAGGTATTCCGCACCATGTCCTGCATGTGGCCTGGCACATGAACATGGGCAGATGTACTTTGGCTTGGAGAAATTCCAAATTCTTAATTTTGTGAACAAGATCCACGACTGGTTAGCGAAGTCACGATATGCAGTGGAGACTTCGACGGTATCCATATGGTGCCAGATCTGTTGGAGTAGGACTCCTTCAGACCTTCAAAGCTCTCGACAACAGGGGAGGGAATAATTAAGTTTCTTTTAGGTACCTCGTTCAACGTTGTCCACTATGTGTAGTGCATGCGAGAGGTCAAGTACCAGATTATATACGAATGTAAGTGTATGCGATTAGAAATATATATAACTGCGCATATCTTTAGATGTTAACAATCTTTTCTTTTGTAGTTGTCTTGATGGTACCCGTGTCAAAATTATACCAACCTCCTGGGAACGTCTTGACTGTCACTGAGAAATGGCACACACTGAGCTCGCCCCAGGCGGGCGCGTTCTGCGATGAAAAGGCACAGGTCCTCGCGAAGTACAATGGAGGGAGGTTGTGTCCCCACCTTCTCCAGCATAGGGGAGGACCTGCTTGACCTCTGGGGAAACCCACAGAAGTTGTGGGACCCTAAGGCGTTCACCCAGTGCACCAACCTTCCATCCTGGAGGGAGCCTTGGCTGACCTTATCACAAGCTCTTGCGGTATCCTCTGCGGTATTCGGTAAAGAGGACTTGGAGGAGATGAGTAAAATCTGTAAGTTTTCCTGATTGTGTGTGACTAATTTAATCGAGACGTCTCGATCACCAGCGAGTGTGCATCAAAATTAATTTACGCGAATAGTCAAAACCCGTGATAGGAGGGCTAGATTATTTCGACTTTCATTACACAAGCTTGGTCTTCCCCTGACACGCGCAGATTAATCGGTTTTAATTTGTGCATGCGATTCATTTTGCGCATGCACAAGTTATAAATTTTGTAAAAGATAATTTGAGGTGTCATTAGTATTTTCTCCGCACTCTCTAAATCATTCTCCTATTACAGGGAATAAAAAGTTGGTTACTGTGTCTCTTCCCGATCGGTTGAGATCTTTGTTCTTCTTCTCGTTTGACGGCAAGGTACACGGTTGTATTATTCGCTGTTATGCCCTATCGAGGAGTTGCTAACTAGAAGAGGACAAGAGAGTCTGGCGAAATCATGTTCTTTTTTATTTGCAAAAGGGAAGGCCATTGCTGACTATTTGTTCTCGAAGTAGACCCCATTGGAAGAGGGCATTGCTTCATTGAAATATTGCCCGTCTTTTGCTATTTTTTGTTTCCAGAACAGTATGTGGAGAAGAAGTGTTGTTTCGGTCTTATTAATTGATGATTGTTGTGGACAAACCAATTTTAGATAAGTGCAAATCAATTTTACGGGCAAACCAAAAATTTATATGTGCAAACCAAATTGTTACATGCAAACCAGTATAAAATTTTCAAATTCATCATATAAATTTTCTTTTAATGATGAGTGCAACTTTTTGCCGTTTTTTTTCTTCGCAGGAGAAATATGAAAACAAATGATGAAAATGAGAAATACGGAAAAAAACGGTTTAAATCTACGGCTTTCTTCTGATCAAAGGAGATGAAAAAGAGTGAGAATGTCCGATGTAAATAAATTTGGAGCTCCTGCAGTAGTCAGAAGCGAGGATGTGTGGTAGGTGTCATCGCGTATGGCTTGCGGTAGGCGTTGGCGGCGGTGTTGATGGCAGTGGCGGCGGAGGCATTGGAGGCAGCGGCGTTGGCGGCGGCGAAGTGAGAGGCGTCGGCGGTGGTGGCGGTGGTGGCTGTGGTGGCGGTGGTGGCTTGTGGTGGTTGTGTCGTCGCATATGGCTCACTCCTGTCAACATGATGAGGAAATGGTTTGCCCCTATCAATTTTACCGCAACATTTAAAATAATTGTTTAAGAGTTTTTTTTAAAAGTGGTTGGCACCTATCCAAAATAGGTTTGCCCATATCAATTACCTATTAATTTCAGGCATTAATTACCTTTGGTCAACATTATTAGAAAAGTCTCTTATTATCATAGTGAGTGTATGGTATTCTCCTCTACAAGGACCGCTATCTTCCTTCGATCCAATACAATCGGTCTTTTGAGAATGTCGGTCACCATGTGACATGAAGCCGACACCAAGAACAGTATGCAAGTTTATTTTTTTGTTTTACACACTTAACTTTATAGTGTACTGTATTTCTTTCAGAAACTTCATTATTTGTGATCGCAGAAATTTTATAAGTGAATAATTTTTGTTACACCGTTGCATAGGAATTAATTAATTGTGTTCATGTCGATCATGCACGCATAGATCACGCAAGATTATTTGATTTTTTTGATCTCATATCGTCAATGTCTGTGATCTGCACGCTTCATATAAATTTCTAACATTTGGTATCAAAGGGAACTTGAACATTTTAATTAGTTTTATTCATTGCCGGTGTAGTTGATTCTGATTAATCGCTAGCGATCATTCATAAATAAAATATTTCTCCATTTCGAAGAATATCAATGCGTTAGAGACTTGTGAAGTGCATTAATTTTAAGTCCCTAAACAGTTTGATCTTTAGACACTTCAGTTCCCTTTGTCATTAATTATAAGATCATACCACTTAATTTGAGAATAATTTAGAGAATCCCAGTTTTGGAGGATCTTGTGGGTTAATTGAACTATAGCCACCGAATTGGCCTGTTTGATTGATTTACGAGATTTCATTCCCACACGACTTTCGGATTTCTCTAGTTCTAGCTCATGATCATTCACCCAAAGGTGGTGGTTGCGTGATAGGATTAAAGGGTTGCACACGAGCATTTGATCAGAAGTGTGAAGTTTCTAGTAATCTATTCACCCAAATGTGGTAGTTTTGCAAAAGCCTAAACACTACCATGTCTCGCTCGGTGTAGAGAATTTCTAATTGTGTGACACGTATTCTTCCCAATGGTGTTGCGTGTTGACGCGTTTGAATTCTCATGTGTGTTTATTTAAGGTTCTAGAACACACTTATCCTCATTGCTAAATATTGCATTGTTTTCTTTTTCAGTCACTTTCACTATGCACAATGATTTTGCGACCATTAAAAATTTTTTTGGGTCAAACTTTAAGAAGTGGAATTTTGATATCATGTTTGCCGTGCAAATAACAGACATAGATTTAGCCCAGAAATCTGATAAGCCTAGGGAGTTGACTTCAAACAAGACTCACACTGCACTATACGTTTCAAAGGCTTCATCCAAGAAGAAGAAGAAGTTCAAGGCTCCAATTGCGTTTCTAGACAGTCAGTCTAGTGGGGCAAAGGATTCTGCCTGTGTCATTATGAAAGTTCTGACATGCTTCTTTTGCAGAAAGAAAGGACACGTGAAAAATGAGTGCCTGAAATTCAAGACTTGAGTTGAAAAACGTGGGCTCACAAATAGAGGTAATCCTCTTGCACTCGTCATATGTGAATCTATTTTAATTGAAGCCTCATCCAGTTCCTGGTGTCTTGATAGTAGAGCAACTAATGATGTTGCTTACACATTATACAGGTTCACTAACAGGAGGAGGCCAAGCAAGGATGAGTGTAGGCTTATTGTGGGAAACAACGCTGAATTTGAAGTTGAGTTCATAGGAGATATCTGCTTGATTTTAGAATCTAATTTCAATCTATTGTTAAAAGACACTTTTTATATTCATGCATTTCGAAGAAACTTAATTTTTGTTTCTGCATTAAACAAACTTAATTATGGTTTCAACATTTCTGGTTGTTTAATTCAGTTATTTTATGAATCACATATTGTTGGCCATTGCACTTTGTCTAATGGTTTATATAGAATATGTCTTGCTACTAATGAAATTTATGCGACTTCATTTAATATTGAAAATGTTGTTTCTAAAATACCTCTAACTAAAGAAATGTCTTCCCTGTTGTGGCATAAAAGGCTTGGCCACATCTGTAGGGATAGAGTAGAGAGATTGATTAAGGATAACATTCTTCTTACTCTTGACTTTAGTGACCTAGAGATGTGTGTTGATTGTTGTCGAGGGAAAATTGCCAAGATAAAGAAGAAGAGCTCTACACGTAGTCTTGACTTGTTGGAGATTATTCATACAAACATTAGTGGACTCTATTTATCTATGCTCTATAAGAACACCTATTTCATTACTTTCTTTGATTATTTCTCCAGTTATGGTTATTTGTTTCTCATTATGGAAAAGTCCGAGTCTTTTGATAAATTCAAGATATTTAAGACTGAAGAAGAGAAACAAATAGGTAAAGTTATCAAGATTGTTAGGTCTAATAGAGGAGGCGAGTGAAATTCTTTAGTTTCAAGAGTATCTAACACATAGAGGTGGGTGAATAGGTTTTAGATCTTTTTATAGTTTCTCCTTACTTTGGTGTGTTGTGAGTTAGATTAAGTTAGCTTTCAAGATCACACAACAAGCACACAAAATATTTATAGTGGTTCCTCAAATTATGGGTGCATCCACATTCCCTCTCACATTTCTAACAGATTGTTATATAAGGACACTTTTCCTAACTCCGCTCCAAAGTGCTTACAACATAGATCCCTCAGGATCTCTCAATCTCCTACAAGACCTACCTCAGTCACAAAGCCCTACCACTCAGAGCCAGCAAAGCTCCTATAGCTCAGTGATCTACAGACCACCTACCTCAGACTTATCTCTAAGTCCAACAACACAGACTAGGAGGATAGCCCTACTACTCAGAGAGAATGACTCTCCTACCTCAGGCCAACAACCCTACCACTCAGATCCAAACCTGGATCCAACCTTAGATTCACCAATTGAATCCTACCTCAGATCTACAGAAGATCCTACACTCAGCCTTTATATATTAGGCTTACACTTAGATCAAATGATCTTATAGAAAGAGTAATGGTTTGTTGATGATGTTTAGACACCAGAGAAATATTCACAGTGTCTTCCTTCTTCTGTATTGAGATAACTCAGTCCAGTCTTCTTCACAGCTCCAGAAAGTGTTCTTCAGGAATGTTTAGCTTGAGCTTGTGAAGTAGCTGCGGCTAGGGCTTGACTTGCTGCTTCTTCTTCTTCAGAGAAATTACTCTGAACTTACTGTTGAACATCAGCAGCTAAGTGGCTGCACTTTCAGATCAGTAGTTAGAACAACTCCTTTTTGGCTCTGTAACAATGGCGAGAGGAAGAAGATGAAGTTTAGTACTTTCCAAAAGTTAATTTCTTCTCACTGATCTGTAGCTTTTATCCCGATGTCCAACGGCTCTTTGAGCCATGGGCTCACTCATATTTTGTAGCTGTAATCTTGCTTTTGCATTAAATGCAGTACAAGAGGCATGCGGTGCCATTTGTCGTATACTGTAGACCTCCCGCAACATTTTGAATTTTTGTTGACCTCTACAACTGTGGACTTAGTCGATTTCTAACAATTCATCATAGGCGTTGTGCAACACCCACATCCATCGCATAGTATATAACAGAAGGTCCGGCTAGGGCCCGACGCCATATACCACGGACAGGTAAGGAGATTACAAGTTGTTGCCAAACCCAAGTTCAAGTAGAAATGCGTCCTACCACAGAACATTCTAGCGGAAGCATTTTAATTTAAAAACCCACTCATAATGAGAATGTCCACTATACAAAAGGAATGACATAACATACCCATACATTACATCACATGTTTCGGTCGTAGCCTTATTATAACTGTTTCATATATAACAAGTGGTTTCATACATCAACACGCAGGCCGGCCACACATGAAAATAGTAATTATTCTCTTTTGGGCCTTCAAGGGCCAGCAAATTGAAGCACATGAGCTTCAACCTGCTACATTCCACTTGGCTCTCCAGTACCTGCACAAAATGGGCCACCAAAACGTGTTAAACAAAGCAACAGTCAGCATTTTACTGACCCGTTTATAACGATCTCACCCCTTACTTGGGGCAGCATTTCTCCATCCCTGCAAACAAGACATAGTATATAGATATATAGTTATAACAACAAAGTGTATTTAAGCACCATTCACCATTGACGTTGTCCCAATGACCACACGCCCCGTGCACTCAGGGCACATTTTTGGTGTACCGGACTCCCCCGTGTAACACCACCGTTCAGAGGTCCGTGACTTAACGACAACTTTGTCGTTCAGAGGTACTTAACTTGACGACTATGTCGTTTAGAGGTACCTAACTTGACGACCAACTTCCCATTCAGAGGTACTTAACTTGACAACCCAGTCGTTCAGAGGTACTTAACTTGATGGCACAGTAGTTAGCCTTCGTAGCTCAACACATCACAAGCCACATGGCTTTGTCCATTTTGGGCTAGCACCCACCACAAGCCAGACAACTTAAGCACATAGCTTTACATTCAACGGCCCCCAGGTCTCTTAAAGATAGGCCTCATAACACTAGCTCACAAGGAGCTATCGCCCGGTGATATCAACAGTTCACAAAACCGTGATCTTTCCTGGATATTTTCCTAGAAATACTTCCAGTACTTTAATGCAGCCTCCTACACACCCCTTCACTCCGAAATTCACACGCACATCACACGTATATCCATAGAGTCTTCTCTGGCACGCAAATACAAAAACATCACCAATCCAGACCAAACTGTCCAGATGAGCTTCTCACAGCATGCCTATTTCGTACTCTACATTTCTGAATCTATATGTAGTAATATATGGGGATCAAACCGATCTACCCACTGGAATCCACCTTTTTTCACCTTTTGGTGAGGGGATCCATGCAAATATGCATATTGAGGATTTCACTTATGCAGGAGAAATTTGTTACCCCTGAAGTTCTCTTTAGAGCCGTGATAAAGCTCTTCTACACGGATGAAAATGAGCGTCTCACTTTTCCCTTCACGAATCTAGCTTCAGATCTTGATTCCAGTCACAAGAACTACTCCAGTCCACCCAATCCCTAGTTTTAGCCGTAAGTTTTTGACTCCATAACTGGAACACAAGGAAGAGAGAGAGAGAAAAGGAAATAATAATTTCCTCATTCTAATCCCTCTGCATAAGTGGCCTTTGGTTCCACCCCAGTCACACGATAAACTCATCAAAACACAACAATGACTCGCGTTTAAGTTGAAAAGTCACCCACCACCTACTGGCCGCTCACCAGCCATCTGACACGAGTCAATGCTCGTCCATATCTTCATTTTTCGACAAATCGTCGAACAGGGCTGATTTCGTCAAACAAACTTCGTCAATCGGGAGTAAGTTCGTCGAACAGGCTTTAGTTCGGCGAACGTGATTGATTTCACATAACAGGCCATCACCGTCGAACTCTGCTTGAGGGTCGACATTTTTATCGAGCTCTGCTCGACGATATTTATTGAGCTCTGCTCGACGATTTTCGTCGAGCTCCGCTCGACGCTTTTCATCGAGCTCCGATCGATGCTTTTCGTCGAGCTCCACTCGATGATTTTCGTCGAGCCCTGTTGATGTGCGGAAATGGATTAGGGGAGAGAGTAGAGGGTTGTTATCGCGGGCACCAGCAGCTAACGGGGTGTGTTCGGTCTCACGAGCAAGGTGATGAGGTGAAGAAGTTGATGGTTACGGGGATAACGGAGAGGAGAAAGCTTTTGAGTGCTCGAGAGTGGAGGAAACCCTTGTTTAAGAGTTGCGGGGATAGACGAGAGAAGGATGTTGATTCGAGTGAGGAGTTGGTATGGAAGGTTGATCAGGAGTTGTCGAGCAGACGATTACTTTGACGGTTGTGCTTGCATGTTGACGCCGAGTGAGTTGAGCTGAGAAGAAGAGAAGGGCCGCTAGCAGTGGAAACAACAGACTTCTCCATCCGCGGCTTAAATTCCACTCTTGCGATGGGCTTTCCTTAAACGCCCCCGATTTTCTGATAATATTATTTGAATTGATGTCGTCATATTTATGACGTCAGGGCGTTACCCTTTTTGCGTTTTGGTTGACGCCGCTGTACGGTTTGTGTGTTTTGCGTCCGTTAGGTTTGTTTGACCGTATTTGGGGATTTTGATTAGATTGAATGCTTTACTTGGTCTAAAGGAATGTGTTTTGAGGTTTGACCTTGTCCAGTTTTATTGCGACCCGAGCATTTTGGAGTCTCGACGTGTGTTTGGATCTTTCTGAAGATTTCTGCTTGTGTGAGCATTTGTTGATATTATCTCAAGAATGGTGCGTCAGATTCTAGGGTTGTCTCCCATGCTAAATTCATAGAGTCAGCATTTTATCCTAGAATTTAAGACAATCTGAATTCTCGAATTCCATCTTGCTCCGTTCTCGAGTAGAGCTTATGTTTTCGAGAAAGCCCTTATTGATCTCGAGATGTCTAGTTTTAGCTCTCGAGAAGTTCCCTCCTTGTTCTCTACTGGCCCAGTAGTACTCGAGAAACCCTCCTATTGTTCTCGAGAAGCCCTGTAGTTCTCGAGAAGTCTTTCTGTAGCTCTCGAGGAATGTCTTTGGTGTACTCGAGAAGGTCCTTCTGTTGTTCTAGAGAAGTGCTGTTGTACTCGAGAAGTGCTTGCCTTCTAGTACTCGAGTAGTCTTCTAGTACTCAAGTACTCTCCTTCTGCACTCGAGAAGTGTCTTAGCTCTCGAGTAATTCTTCTTTCTAGTACTTGTGTAATTATTCCCTAGTACTCGAGTAGTCCTACCTTCAGTTCTCGAGTAGTCTTCTAGCGCTCGAGAAAATCCATCTCCATTACTAGAGTAATCCTCCCCTAGCACTCAAGTAGTTTTGCCGTCAGTACTCGAGTAACTTTCTAATACTCGAGTACTCTCTTCCTTTACTCGAGAGGATTTTGACTTCAGTTCTCGAGTAACTTAATAGTACTCGAGTACTCCAAGTCTTCATCCCGGAAACCGGTTCAGGCAACCCTGGTTCATTCTTCTAAGTGTAAAGGTTTTTATAATATATCTATCATATATATATATATGTATATATATAAAAATATAAATACCCTACTTCTTCTTCCTCCTTCAATTAGACCGAACTTCTGTTCTCTTTCCCGAACCAGAGCATCGTGAGCAAGAGAGAGAAAGTCTTTTTCGTGATTCTTCTAGTGGTCGCCGACGGTGCTCCAGGGCTCGAAATTTCAAACCAATCATAGATCCGAAAAGCTCTCAGCTAGAGCTTCGTCATCATGGTATAATCTTCCCCATTCTTGAGTTTTTCTCGTTAGGGTTTTTGGCCCTAACTTCTATCTTGGCTATTTCTTGTTAGATTTTGACTTCCCTCATCTTCTTTAGCCCCGATCTACGTCAAGGAGCAATTTTAAAGAGTTTTTCCGGCCAAACCAAGGCAAGTGGTGGTTTTCCCTTTTCCCTCTTCTTTCCAATCTTGATGATAACTGGTAATCTCCTTGTTCTTCATTCTTTCTACACTAATGTCCTTTCCATTTGTAGATATATTTAATTTTCCTTTGAATCCACTTGTGTTATTAGTTTCGTCATGATAATTTAATCTTGTAAGTGTTGTAGAAATTCAATGAAAATGTTCATTCGATGGCTTTAATCGTTCCTAACTATTATGTAGGATGTGTTAAAAGTTGTTTAGGACCGTGAAATCTTTCCTAAAGGTTGATCAACCGCTTCAATTCTAGAATTGTTTAGTAGAATCCGACGTGTCATTGTTGACTTGAGATGTCTACCATAGTTTTTCTTCGTGGCGATGTTGTGGGGCGAGACATGCCACCAGGCCCCGATTGGGTTGTAGTGTGCCTCTGAGCTCTAAACCCGGATCGTTACGGGGTTTTCCTTTCAGGTTTTTCTTCATTGCAGGTGTTATTAGTGGGTAAATCCCCCGTCGCAATGTTTGATCTCCCCATTACCACTTTGTGGGGCTCTATCGGGCTTTTGGGGCATTTGCGGTGTTTGGTGGAGTGTTTAGTCTCCCCCGCATTTAGACGGATAATTGTCTTGTGGTTGTGTCCAGCTGAGTTGACCACCCTGCCTGTTTTTGATTGTTTGGTGGAGTTGACCACAGGTGGCTAATTGGAGTTTGTTTCTCTTCCAATGGTTTAATCCTGATCTATTTTCCCTTATAGCCTTGTGCGTTTGGGGTAATCTTTTTGTACGTGACGCTTCACGTAAGTTTTTCTCTTTACTTTTGTACCCTAATGCTGTACTCGTTTACGTATCTTTTCTTTGGTCTTGGGTTGGTACCCTTGACTTATTTACTTATGACTTATTTCTTTTGTCATCACTTGTACTTTCTTGCTGAGCTGTTCAGTCTTTGGAATGCCTCAGATTCAGAACTGTAGCTGATTCTTCGGTGCTAGTTTTGGAGTGCTTGTGCGGCAGTGTTGGCCGTTGTTGTTGCCTCGACATAGCGAGGTAGTTTGTTGTTTATCATATTTCACTGGTTCAGACATACTTTTCTCTTGTGGGTTCGTGTCAGTTTGTTGACGCCCACATGACTGTTATTTTTTGGATACTTGCTAGCTGATTCGTTTTCTTTTTGTGGATGTGGATTACTCGCTCTCTGAGATATTTTATGTTAGGATTGCAAGATAGTTATTTCCAAGTATAAAAGAAAAATTACTATTATTACTGCATGCATTGTATAATTTAAAATGTTAAATCACTAAATTTAACGATTGCACAAATCCACTATTATTACTATTATAAATTTATAACTTGCATATCTTGAGGTGTCCTTTTGTGTAACGCCCCCGATTTTTAGATGATTTTATTTGAATGGCCATCATCATATTTATGACGTCATGACGTTACTTTTAATGACGAGTTGGTGGCGCAATGTCATTAAGGCTTTTTCGCGTCCGTGCGGTCAATTTGGCCGAATTCTTGTTGTAATGGGAAAATTTTGCATTTGGAATTTAAGTTAAGTAATTTCGGACTTGCTCGTCAAGTTTCGTCGCGATCCGAGCGATATTTGTGTCTCGGCGATTTTCCGAAATTTTGTGGAATTTATATTTGTCGTAAACTTTAAAAATTTATATCTCGAGAATGGCTCGCCGGATTTTGGTTTTGACTTCTATGTTGTGTTCGTAACGTCAGTGTTCGCTTACGGTGTGAATTTCGTTTAATTTGGAACGTGTTTGGGCCTCCGTTTTGAACTCGTGTCTTTTTATTTAAAAATATATAAATATGATTATTTTAATATTATAGTACTATTCAAAAATGTTTTTTACTATTCACTTATATAGTTTAATTTTTTTGGATATATTTGTAAAAATTTTACTAATTGTGCAAATTTTGTTTCTGCCTCTCTCGAGTGGTTATAGTTTTACTCGAGTGATTCCTTCAGTTCCCGAGCCTTCCTGCTGATTCTTATTCGAGTATTGTTCTAACGTCTCGAGTGCTCCTCCCCCCCCCCCCACTCGAGAGCTGCCTTTTCTTACTCGAGTACTGTTCTAACCTCTCGAGTGCTCCTTTCCCCCCCCCCACTCGAGAGCTGCCTTTTCTTACCCGGGTACTGTTCTTACCTCTCGAGTGCTCCTTCCCCACCCCCCCCCCCCCACTCGAGAGCTGCCTTTTCTATACTCGAGTGCCCGTTTATTACTCGTGTGATGTTTTATAATTAATCGAGTGATTTCTATATATACTCCAGTGATTTTTTTCCAGATCTACTCGAGTGACTTTTCTCCTACTCGAGTGATTATTCTGTTACTCGAGTGATATTTTTTTTTGAACTCGAGTGAATTTTCTTACTTCTCGAGCACTGCTTTCTTATCTCTCGAGAAGCATGTTTTTCTACCTCTCGGGTACCTGTAACTCTTTCTCGAGTACTCCGTTGCCTTTTGCGTTCCGGAGATTTTTTGAGGGTTAAAACGATGTCGTATGGGAAAATGGTTAATATAAAATTTGTTCATCTCGACGAGATCTACAACTTTTGTGTTGGACACTTTTCAATTTGAAGCCATCCTAAATCCCTATTTTCGTCTTCCGCGCACCTGCTCGTAAAAGGTCCGTTTTTAGACAAAATTTTATATAATTATATATATATATATATATATATATATATATATATATATATATATATATATATATATATATATATATATATATATATATATATATATACTCTTATTAGATAAACACTTCATTTTCTCCAACATTCTGAACCGACCCAAAGAAATATAGGCGTGAGAGAGGAAGCTGTTCGTGAATCTTCCGGTGGCCGCCGATGGTGCTCCGTTGCTCGAAATCTCCAACCGAGTATAGATCTGGAAATCTCTCGTCGAGAGCTACGCCATCGTTGTAAAAATTTTCTCATTTCTTGAGTTTTCGCGTTAGGGTTTTGCGGCCCTAACCTCTACTTCGGCCGTTTTTTGTCTAGACTTCAACTTCCTCCATCCTCCTTTGCCCCGATCTGTGACGTGGACTGATTCAGAGAACTTTTCCGGTAAAACCAAGGCAAGTGGTGGTTTCTCCTCGTTTCTACTTGTCCGATTTGATGGTAACGGCTAAGTTTTTATGTTCTTTAAAAAACATTTCTGCACTATGTCTTCCAATTTATTGTTATGATTAATCTTTTTGATGATCACTTGATGTTGTAAGATTTTGTCATAATGAACTCGATCTTTTCATGTTATGTTTACTCGTTCTTGAAGTGTTTTATTGATGGCTTTAAACGTCTTACCTATCGTTATTGAACGTACTAGAGTTTATCTAGGATTGTAAATCGTTCGTAAGGGTTGATCAACCATGTCTTGAATCTAGAAATGTCAAGTAGAATCTGACGTGCCAAATCTCGAGATATATGTGGTGGTTTTTTTGGGGTTTTTTTGATTGCAGGAGTTAGTGGATGAAACCACCTCCGTAATGTTTGATGTCTTTATTAGTACCTTGTGGAAGTCTACCAGGTTTTTGGGCGACTGCGGTGTATGGTGGAGAGTATGAGACTCCCTCGCAGTTAGACGAATAATATATCCGTGAGGGTGTGTCCAGTTGAGTGACCACCTCGCCCGGTTTTGTGGGTAGTGTCGACCACAAGTGCCTAATAAAGGTTTTGTATTTCTTCCTTATGATTTATTCATGTTGTTGCCTTGTAGCCTCGTGCGTCTGGTGTACTCTTGTTGTATGCGACGAATCACGTAAGGGTTCTTTTCCTGTTGAGCCCTTGCTTCTTTTTGTACTTTACTTCAGTGTTTTTGGTCTTGGGTTGGTACCCCTTTGACCTTTGTTTATTTTTGGCCTATTTTTCTGCTACCATTTGTACATTCTTGCTGAGGTGTTGTCTTTGGAATGCCTCAGTTCAGAGTAGTAGCAGATAGCAGAGCTGGTGTTGGAGTTTCTGGGCAGCAGTGTTAGCCGTGGTTGTTACCTCGTCTTAGCGAGGTAGATTGTGGTCTATTTTGTTTTACTGGTTCAGACATACTATTTTATAAGTGGGTTCGTGTCAGTTTGTTGACGCCCTCAGAATTGTTATTTTTAGATACTTGCTAGCTGCTTAGTTTTCTATATGTGGATGTGGATTACTTGCTCTCTGGGAGGATTTATGTTTGGAATGCATGTTAGGTATTTTCAAGTATAAAATCTACTACTATTACTTCATGCATTACATGATTTAAAACTATTACTTGTTATATTTAGCGACCGTAAAAGCTATCTTTACTACTATTATAAATTTAGGGTCTTGCAAAGCATGAGTTGCTCTTTGGGGACGTTTATACTCATATAGGATGTTAGAGTCAATCTAAACAAGTATCTTCCGCAGCATATAATTATATTTTGATTCGTGGACTAGATGAGCCACTGAGCCGAGGTATATGTCTATCTACTGCACTTAAACTGATTTTACCTTAAATTAACTTAAAGAAGCTTTCTTCATGTTTAAGTAGGCGTTTGCCTGAGCATCTGCAGTTATCCCCTACTGACGTGGCCTCATGACGCACATTTTATCTTACTCTGATATGTTATGATATGCGGTGAAAATGTGGGTTGTGATAGTTGGTATCAGAGCCAGGTTGCTTGACAATTGGTCCGGCAACCTTTCCTTCTTAGTGTTAGTTGTTTAGTGACATTTCATACACACACTGATGTGTCATCAGTACGTCTTAGCCGAAGCATAGTCACTACACTCATAGCATGATAAGAAGTATACATGGCATATTATGTAGTATGTGATGCATAATATGTGTCTGTATATGGATGCACCATAGGAGGCAACGTGTGACTGTTATGTAGTATGAGATGCATAACCATCGACACATGGGGGCCCATTAGCACGTTTTCTTTTCTCGTTGCATGCAACATTATGTAGTATGGGATGCATAACATTTCATGTGTACGCCTCTCATGCATGCATTAAGGCATTTCTAGAATACATAGCACTGCATACATAGCATATCACCGCATAAGCTTGAGTGCTAAGTTAAGGTTTACATGATGACACATGTACACACATGATTTTATATAAGAATAAAAAATACATGCATTCATTTCATAGGCACAAGAGTCAATGGGATGAGATGATATCATCCTTAGTAGGACATAACATCATTATAAAATCCCAGAGCAAGTTGCAGCGTAAGCAAGTGTCTATTAAGTATGGTCTAAACTAGTCGCGTGGCTTTGTTGTAAGCTAGGATTTTGATGAGTTGTTCGTTTGCTTTTTAGAAATACCGCCAAAGCATCCTGCGACGAGGTCGACTCCCCAGTCGGAGGGTGAGTCATCAGGTGCATAAAGTGACGCGATTATCGAGAGTCTGCGACAGAGCAACGAGGCTCTGTCGAGTCATCAGGTACATAGATTTTGCGTCCCCGCCTTTGGAGACATTCGAGCTAAGATTTGTAATTAAGCTCATGGTTCCAGTGTGGCCTACCATCCTGGTTCCACCAAAATATATAAAGATCTAAAGCAAATTGTCTGGTAGTCAGGAATGAAGAATGATATCGCGATGTTTGTATCGGGATGTTATACGTTTCAGCGTGTTAAGGCTGATCATAGAATGCCTGGTGGTAAATTGACACCGCTTGATATTTCAAGCTGGAAATGGGAGAGTATTTCAATGGATTTCATCACCGGTTTACCAAAATCTCTCCGTGGGCACGACTCTGTTTGGGTGATAGTCGATAGATTGACAAAGTTTGCTCACTTTGTTCCGTTTAAGATTGGGTATTCGATGAAGAAGATAGCTGAGCTATATCTTGAAGAAGTCTTCAGGTTACATGGAGTGTCGGTTAGCATTGTATCAGATCGGGACTCCAGATTTACGTCTCATTTTTGGAAGAGTTTACAGAAGGGGTTGGGTACCAATTTAAGGTATTCCACCGCCTATCATCCACAGATGAATGGTCAGACGAAAAGAGTAAATCAAATCGTAGAAGACATGATCAGGTGTTGTATTTTGGATCATGGTGGTTCTTGGGATGAGCGTCTCAGACTCATGGAGTTTGCGTACAATAATAGTTATCAAGAGAGTCTGCAGATGGCCCCGTTTGAGGCCATATATGGGAGGCATTGTAAAACTCCTTTGTTTTGGGCTGAAGTTGGTGAGAGACCGTTGCTAGGTATGGAAGCCCTTGAGGAGATGAATTATGCTGTGACAAATATCCGAGAAAAGCTGTGTGTGGCTCAAGAGCGCTATGAGAATTATACTAATCAACGAAGGGTTGATCTGGAGTTTTCCATTGGAGACTTAGTTTTCTGAAGGTTTCTCCGATGTCTGGCGTTAAAAGGTTTGGAAGGAACCACAAGTTAGACCCCCGGTTCATGGGACCTTTCCAAATTCTAGAGCGCATCGGAGTGTCAGCTTATAGGCTGGATTTGCCCGCGACCTTCCCTGTTGTCCATAATGTGTTCCATATGAGCCAGTTGCGGAAGTGTGTTCATAATGATCGTCAAGTCCTCGACTCGATGCCATAGATTCAGCCCAACCAAACGTATGTGGAAGAACCTGTTCGTATTCTGGATTCTCAAGAGCGTGTGTTGCGAAGATAGACCATCCCCATGGTCAAGATTCTTTGGATAAATCAACACGTCGAGAGCGCGACGTGGGAATTGAAATCGGCGATGACGGAATCACATCCGCACCTCTTCTCCTAGTTTCGGGTATGTCTTTATGTTTTTAGTCATGTTTGATTTTATCATTTTGGTTTGGTTTTGGAGTTGTATTAAGTTTCAGGACGAAACTTCTTTTTAGGGGGAGTGACTGTAACGCACCCTATTTTTAGATGATTTTATTTGAATGGGCATCGTCATTTTTATGACGTCATGACGTTACTTTTAACGTCGAGTTAGCGACTCAATGCATAAGGCATTTTCGCGTCCGTGCGATCAAGTCGGCCGAATTCTTGTTGTAATAGGAAAATTTTTCATTTGGAATTTAAGTTAAGTAATTTTGGACTTGCTCGTCAAGTTTCGTCGCGATCCGAGCGATATTTGGGCCTCGGCGATTTTCCGAAGTTTTGTGCAATTTATGTTTGTCATAAACTTTAAAAATTTATATCTCGAGAATGGCTCATTGGATTTTGGTTTTGACTTCGCCGTTGTGTTCGTAGCGTCAGTGTTCGCCTACGGTGCGAATTTCGTTTAATTCGGCACGCGTTTGGGCCTCCGTTTTGAACTCGTGTCTTCTTATTCAAAAATATATAAATATTATTATTTTAATATTATAGTAGTATTCAAAAATGTTTTTTACTCATTTGTATAGTTTAATTTCTTTGGATATATTTGGAAAAATTTTACTGATTGTGCAAATTTTGTTTTTGCCTCTCTCGAGTGATTATAGTTTTACTCGAGTGATTCATTCAGTTCCCGAGCCTTCCTGCTGATTCATACTCGAGTATTGTTCTAACCTCTGGAGTGCTCCCCCCCCCCCACTCGAGAGCTGCCTTTTCTTACTCGAGTACTGTTCTAACCTCTCGAGTGCTCCTTTCCCCCCACTCGAGAGCTGCCTTTTCTTACTCGAGTACTGTTCTAACCTCTCGAGTGCTCCTTCCCCCCCCCCCCCACTCGAGAGCTGCCTTTTCTATACTCGAGTGCCCGTTTATTACTGGAGTGATTTTTTATAATTACTCGAGTGATTTTTATATACACTCGAGTGATTTTTTTCCTGATGTACTCGAGTGACTTTTCTCCTACTCTAGTGATTATTCTGTTACTCGAGTGATTTTTTTTTTGAACTCGAGTGAATTTTCTTACCTCTCGAGTACTGCTTTCTTATCTCTCGAGTAGCCTGTTTTTCTACCTCCCGGGAACCTGTAACTTGTTCTCGAGTACTCCGTTGTTTTTTTGCATTCAGGAGCCTTTTTGACGGTCAAAATAATGTCGTATGGAAAATGGCTAATATTAAATTTGTTCGTCTCGACGAGATCTACAACTTTCGTGTTGGATACTTTTCAATTTGAAGCCATTCTAAACCACTATTTTCGTCTTCTGCACACCTGCTCGTAAAAGGTTCGTTTTTAGACAAAAATTTTTATAATTATATATATATATACTCTTATTAGATAAACACTTCATCTTCTCCAACATTCTGAACCGACCAAGAGAAAAATAGGCGTGAGAGAGGAAGCTGTTCGTGAATCTTCCGGTGGCCGCCGACGGTGCTCCGGTGCTCGAAATCTCCAACCGAGTATAGATCTGGAAAGCTCCCGTCGAGAGCTACGCCATCGTGGTAAAACTTTTCCCATTCCTTGAGTTTTCGTGTTAGGGTTTTGCGGCCCTAACCTCTACTTCGGCCATTTTTGTCTAGATTTCAACTTCCTCCATCCTCTTTTGCCACGATCTGTGACGTGGACTGATTCAGAGAACTTTTTCGGTAAAACCAAGGCAAGTGGTCATTTCCCCTCGTTTCTCCTTGTCTGATTTGATGGTAACGATTAAGTTTTTATGTTCTTTTAAAAAAAAATTCTACACTATGTCTTCCAATTTATTATTATGATTAACCTTCTTGATGATCACTTGATGTTGTAAGATTTTATCATAATGAACTCGATCTTTTCATGTTATGTTTACTCGTTTTTGAAGTGTCTTATTGATGGCTTTAAACGACTTACCTATCATTATTGAACATATTAGAGTTTATCTAGGATTGTAAATCGTTCGTTAGGGTTGATCAACCATGTCTTCAATCTAGAAATATCAAGTAGAATCTGACGTGCCAATTCTCAAGATATATGTGATGGTTTGTTTGGGGGTTTTCTTGATTGCGGTAGTTAGTAGACGAAACCACCTTCACAATGTTTGATGTCTTTATTAGTACCTTGTAGAAGTCTACCAGGTTTTTGGGCGACTACGGTGTATGGTGGAGAGTATGAGACTCTCTCATAGTTAGACGAATAATATATCTGTGAGGGTGTGTCCAGTTGAGTGACCACCTTGCCCGTGTTTCTGGGTAGTGTCGACCACAAGTGCCTAATAAAGGTTTTGTGTTTCTTCCTTATGATTTATTCATCTTGTCTCCTTGTAGCCTCGTGCGTCTGGTGTAGTCTTGTTTTATGCGACGAATCATGTAAGGGTTCTTTTCCTGTTGATGCCTTGTTTTTTTTTGTACTTTACTTCAGTATTTTTGGTCTTGGGTTGGTACCTCTTTGACCTTTGTTTATTTTTGGCCTATTTTATTCTACCATTTGTACTTTCTTGCTGAGCTGTTCTGTCTTTGGAATTCCTCAGGTTCAGAGCAGTAGCAGATAGTAGAGCTGGTGTTGGAGTTTCTGGGCGGCAGTGTTAGCCGTGGTTGTTACCTCGTCTTAGCGAGGTAGATTGTAGTCTATTTTGCTTTACTGGTTCAGACATATTATTTTGTACGTGGGTTCGTGTCAGTTTGTTGACGCCCTCAGAATTGTTATTTTTAGATACTTGCTAACTGCTTAGTTTTCTATATGTGGATGTGGATTACTTGCTCTCTGTGAGAATTTATGTTAGGAATGCATGTTAGGTATTTTCAAGTATAAAATCTACTACTATTACTTCATGCATTGCATAATTTAAAACTCTAACTTGTTATATTTAGCGACCGTAAAAGCTATCTTTACTACTATTATAAATTTAGGGTCTTGCAAAACATGAGTTGTTCTTTGGGGACGTTTATACTTATGAAGGATGTTGGAGTCAATCTAAACAAGTATCTTCCGCAGCGTATAATTATATTTTTATTCGTGTACTAGATGAGCCACTGAGCTGAGGGATACGACTATCTACTGCACTTAAACTGATTTTACCTTAAATTAACTTAAAGAAGCTTTCTTCATGTTGAAGTAGGCGTTGGCCTGAGCGTCCGCAGTTATCCCCTGCTGACGTGGCATCATGACGCGCATTTTCTCTTACTCTGATAACTTATGATATGCGGTGAAAATGCGGGTTGTGACATTTTGGAACCTCTATGTTGGAACACCCTATTACTAATTTGGGTCAGGATCACTATGTCCCTAGGAATCTGTGTTTTGACCTTCTGTATAGCTTAATAGGTCAATTAGAATTGAGTCTAAGGGTTAGAAGGCTAGGATTGGAAGCTGCTCTGAAGACCCAAGTTTTTCTGGAGACTAAGTCCAAATCGTCGAGCTCAGCACGACGTTTTGTCGAACTCCGGTCGACGATCGTCTAGCTCAACTTCTGCAGATCGTCGAGCTCCATTCGACGATCGCTGAGCTCAACCTCATAATATCGTCGAGCTCCATTCGACGATCGCTGAGCTCAGGTCGACGTTTTTGACTCTGCATTAGATCCTTATCTCTGAGCTCAGTTCGACGATCGTTGAGCTCAGATCGACGATCTCTTTGCTGCTTGGATTTTCCAGTTCGCTGAGCTCAGCTCGACGATAGCAGAGCTCAGTTCGACGATTTTAGTTATCTTTCAGAATTCAAATTCAAATCAGATAGAAGTTATTCTGCATTTAATTCAGAAGATCTGCCAGCCGTTTTCATTTACTTCTGGAGCAAGTTTCAAGGAATTTTTCAAGGAACAATTCAGTGGACTTTCCTTCAGAACAGATTATGCAATTAAGGCTGTAATCAATGCAGACCAACGGCTATCTTTGACAGAGTAATATCCTATTCAGACACAGAGAATAATTTACAGAATGTTTTTGAATGAAATAGAGAAAAAAAAAAGACAGAGATAGACAAGTAGAGCACACACAACTCAATACACAGAGACTCTGAAAAATATTCTGTCAACAAGAATTCTGAAGAACACTCATCAGAGAGATCAAGCTTTCAAAAAATCTTCAGATCTCTTCAGCTCTCAAGTGTTCAAGGCCAACATCATCTCAAGACTCCAGACACTCAACATTTCAGCTTGCTGAAATCATCTTTTGCTGGAGATCTATCTTTGAAGGCCTATCACCCTCAGCAAAGCTCATCTTCCTGAAGATTTCAAGGACTCAGGGGGAGCTTTGACAACATCACTGAATCCACATAGTCTTCTCAGTTGCTTGAGAAAGAGAAGACTGCCATCACTCTCTCAACCCCATTCTGTAAAGGGTTTTTCAAACTCCCTTCAAAAGTTTGAATCTGGTTTTTGAGCACCTTGTCAAAAGCTCATTGGTGGCAAGACACCTGATCAAAAAATCTGTGTTGGTTTTTGAGCACCTTATCAAAAGCTCATTGGTGCCCAGGACACCTGATCAACTCATCCTGCAGTGGATTCCTACCTAGGGTGGTAGAAGAGTGGATGTACCCAAGTTGGGGAACCACTATATTTCCTTGTGTCATCTGGTTTTGCATGTTTTCTTTTTGTTTCTGGCCTAGATTTTCTTGTGCTTAATTTCTGCATAGCTTAGTTTTATTTCTGCTTCCCTGCTTACACTCATTACAACAATTGTTGTAAAGCTTTGCAAAAGTTTTTCTTTGTGTTTTTAAAAGCACCATATACTCTATTCACCCCCCTCTAGAGTATATCTGATCTAGTTCCCCCTTTCAATTGGTATCAGAGCGAGGTTGGTTAAACATACCATATCTGTTTGGTTGTACAGGCTAACACCTGAACCCCAAAGATCCCAAACTAGATCCTTCTTTTGTTTTCTAGTATTAGATTTAGCTTGCACAAATCATGGCCCAGAACAAAGATTATACTAGTACCAGACCTCCAGTGTGCAATCTGTCAAAGTTTGCACTTTGGAAAGCAAGGATTAGACTATACATGAACTCTATTGATGAAGATATTTTTAATTCTGTTTTGACAGTGTGTCCAAGACCTCCAGAGAGCACAAGCACAAATGCTGTTCCACCTCCATCAGGAACAGATGCTGACATTAAAAAGTGGAAAGTAGCTGATGCCAAGGCAATGAACATTCTAGCTCAAACAATGTCAGATGACATTTTTCAGAAGGTAGCTGAATGTAATTCAGCCAAGGAGATCTGGGACAAGCTCTCAGAAATAGTTTCAGGATCAGCTGATGAGAGAAAAGACAGAAGATCCCATCTCATCTCCCAATATGAGAACTTCAAGAAGGGAGAAACTGAATCAGTGGGAGACATGTACAACAGACTGAGTCTAATTTTCAGTGAACTGAGGACATTAGACAAAGAGATCTCACTAACAGAACTTAATGACAAGATCCTAATGTGCTTCCCCAGCACTTGGGATTCAAGAATCTGGCCAATTAAAGATGCCAGAAGCCTGAATGAGATCACCACTGAAGCCTTGTTGGGTAAGCTCAAATCTTATGAGCTACTCATCAAGAATAGAGAAGAAGAACAGAAGGCTGCTTCTCCAGCCACAAAAAGGGAGAAGACTATAGCATTCAAGGCAACTGAGGATTTGCCTGAAGAAAAAGGAACAGCCAATGATGAACTTCTCAGCTTGCTGGCCAAAAGATTCTACAAGATGGCCAGAAAGGACTTCAGAAGAAGATCATACAAGGAGCAAGACAAGCCAAGGTATGACAAGTCCATTGGCAACAACAAAGACATTATTTGCTTTGGTTGCAGGAAACCAGGGCATATGGTTCCTGACTGTCCAGAAAACAAGAACAAGGACAGAAGGGACAGAAAAGAAAGAAGAAAGGAGAAGGACTCCAAAAGGAATGGAAATAGCAAACCCTCCTCCAGCAGAAATAAGCACACAAGGAAAGGATTTGTTGCTGAATCCTGGAGTGAGACTGAAGAGGAGTCAGAAGCCTCTTCCAGCTCAAGTGATGATGAGGATGATGCAGAGGAAAAGGAGTTCTGCATGATGGCAATGAATGCCTCACAACACAACTCAGAGGAAGAGGAGTCAGAGTCAGACTCAGAGACTCAACCTGAAGAAGATCAGGTAATCAGCTCTTTTGACTTCACTTCAGAAGATTTTAAACTTGAATTTAAAGCACTATGTTTAGACCTGCTAAAGTCTGAGAAAGAGATCATCTCTCTCAGAAAGCAATTATCTGAACAAAGTGGTTTAAAATCAGAAAACCTCAAACTCTCTCAGGAGTTGGAGAACTATAGGGAACAGATAGCTTCACTGAAGAGTGAACTCTCTGAGGCCAAGAAGCTTGAAGAATCTCTCAATGGGAGAAGCATCAAGCTGATGGACGTCACAAGCACAGTGAACTCAAGATTCAACAGTACACTGGGCTTGGGTGCCTCATCCAGCCAACCTATTGTTCTAACAACCCCTATCAAGTTCATTTCTGACAAGGGAAAGGGAGTTGTAGAGGTTGCCAGGAAAAATTCTGATCTGCCTCAGAAAACCAAAGTCCAGTACAAATCATCGAACGGAGATCGACGATCGCCGAATGGAGATCGACGATCGCCGAACGCAGCTCGACGATCTCAGGACAAATCGTCGAACGCTGATCGACGATCTCAGCCAAGATCGTCGAACGCTGCTCGATGATCCCATATACCTGACCTCAGCCATAGTCGACCGTCGAACGGAGCTCGACGATCTGACCCAAGATCGTCGAACTCAGCTCCAAGATCGTCGAACAGAGGTCAGAGCTCTGGAAAGTTTTTCAATGGTAAGTCAAAATTGAATCCTGAGGGTTCTTCATCCCAAACCTTTAACCCTTATACTGAATGGATTATACCTCCAAGGAGATATCATCCTGAAGGATATAAGAGTCAGCCAGGGATATCTCTCATTTCTGAATTTAAAGGTTATCAACCTAGGCCCAAGGTAAACTGGGTCAAAAACAAGTGAATTGCTTAATGTGCAGGTGAAGACCTATCCAACATCTAACCAGCAATGGTATTTGGATAGTGGGTGCTCTAAGCACATGACAGGGAACAAGGACAACCTAAATTCCTTTAGAGCCAAGCTTGGACCCAAAGTCATCTTTGGTGACTCCAACTTTGGACAAACTAAAGGATATGGAGCAGTCCAGATTGGCTCTGTAACCTTCAAGAAAGTAGCATATGTGGAAGGACTGAAGCACAACCTGATCAGCATCAGTCAGCTATGTGATGAAGGCTACCAGGTGACCTTCAGCAAAACCCTATGCAAAATCAAGTCAGAAGACAACACAACTGTGTTGACAGGTAAAAGGAAAGGTAACATCTACCTAGTAGATTTTCTTTCAACTACTATAGATATCTGCTTATTCAACTCAGTTTGTAGACCAAATGTTTTATGGCATAAGAGACTAGGACACCTAAACCTTAGAACTATTGCTAGGCTATCCAAGGACAACCTTGTTAGAGGACTACCTTCTGGCCCCTACAAGAAGGAAGGACTCTGCAAGGCTTGTCAATTAGGCAAGCAAACTAAAAACAGTTTTAAGTCACTTAATAAGAGTGATTCACCTAGGATACTGTATCTGTTACACATGGATCTATTTGGACCCATCACAGTACAAAGCCTAGGAGGGAAATCCTACACTTTAGTGATTGTAGATGACTTCTCTAGATTCACTTGGGTGTTCTTTCTAAGGAAGAAGTCTGATAACTTTAAGTGTCTGACAGAGTTTCTCAAATGTGTAAAGATTGAGTTCAATACTCACATTGCCCTGATCAGAAGTGATCATGGGACAGAGTTTGATTCTCTTCTTATGCAAGAGTTCTGCCAGAGTGAAGGGATCAGGCATACTTTCTCAGCTCCTAGAACTCCTCAACAAAATGGGGTAGCTGAAAGGAAAAATAGAACCCTTATTGAATCTGCCACTACATTGTTGTCAGATGCTCATCTACCTCTATCCTTTTGGGCAGAGGCAGTGAACACCTCCAACTATGTGCTGAACAGGAGTCTGATACATAAACTAAAGGGAAAGACTCCCTATGAATTACTCAAAGGGAAGAAACCTAAAGTTGACTATTTCAAAATTTTTGGCTGCATTTGCTATATTCACAATAATGATAAGAAATATTTAGCAAAATTTCAAGCCAAAGCTGATGAAGGAGTGTTTCTGGGATACTCCATGATCAGCAAGGCCTATAGGGTATATAATAAATCATCACTGAAAATTGAGGAATCTGTTCATGTTTCTTTTGATGAAACTAACATGTCTTTCAAGGAGAAGATTTCTTCTACCATAGAACCTTTGCAGGAACACTCTCTAGTTGAAGATATGAACAAACTACAGGTTGCTCAAGAAGATGAAAGCAGTGAAGATGAAAGCAATGCTCAACATATTGAAGCACAACCTGAAGAGCCAGTTGTTGTACCACAAGAGGAGACAACAACACAGGTTGGTGAACAATCAACACCCCCTGTTGATTTAGTAACATCAAGAGACCATCCAATTACCCAAATAATTGGAGAAATCTCAGCTGGTGTGCAAACCAGAAATCAGGTCAACCAAAACCTGTTGCACACCTGCTTTCTTTCTCAAATTGAACCTCAGTCCATTCAAGATGCAGAGCAAGATCCACACTGGATCATTGCCATGCAAGAGGAGTTGCATCAATTTGAGAGGAACAAAGTATGGGAACTAGTGCCCAAGCCTAAGGATCATTCCATTGTTGGAACAAAATGGGTATTCAGAAACAAACTGGATGATCAAGGAGTAATAATAAGGAACAAGGCAAGGCTAGTTGCCCAAGGATATTCTCAAGAAGAAGGAATTGACTACGACCAGACCTTTGCACCTGTTGCAAGATTAGAAGCCATCAGGATATTCTTAGCTTATGCAGCTCACAAAGGCTTCAAGGTTTATCAGATGGATGTCAAGAGTGCCTTCTTAAATGGAGACATCAAAGAGGAAGTCTATGTCAGACAACCTCCAGGTTTTATCTCTCCAACTCATCCTGATTTTGTTTTTAGATTAAATAAAGCATTATATGGTCTCAAGCAAGCTCCTAGAGCATGGTATGAGACCCTAGCATGCTTTCTTTTGGAAAATGGTTTTATAAGGGGTAGAGTAGACCAAACTCTTTTCATTAGAACCCATAAGTCCCATACCCTACTAGTACAAATTTATGTAGACGATATCATTTTTGGTTCTACTGACTCAAAACTATGCAGAAGGTTTTCTAACCTAATGCATTCTAAATTTGAGATGAGTAGCATGGGTGAGCTATCCTTCTTCCTAGGATTGCAAGTCAAACAACATGCTGAAGGCATCTTTATTTCTCAAACCAAATATGCTAATGAGCTGGTTAAGAAATTTGGCATGTCTGAGGCATCTTGTATGAAAACACCCATGCCTACCAATGCTGTATTGGATGCTGATGAACATGGGAAACCTGTTGATCAGACAACATATAGAGCAATGATTGGCTCTTTACTGTATCTTACAGCTAGCAGACCAGATATAATGTTTGCTACATGTATATGTGCTAGGTTCCAAGTTAGCCCTAGAGAGTCACACCTCACATTAGTAAAGAGGATTCTTAGGTATGTTAAAAGTTGTCCAAATCTAGGTCTCTGGTATCCAAAAGATTCAGCATTTGAGTTAACTGGATTCTCTGATGCTGATTATGCTGGATGCAGAATTGACAGGAAAAGCACCAGTGGAACTTGTCAGTTCCTTGGTGATAGACTTGTCTCTTGGTTTTGCAAGAAACAAACTTCTGTGTCAACTTCAACTGCTGAAGCTGAATATATGGCTGCAGGCAGTTGTTGTTCACAAATACTGTGGATTCAAAATCAACTCCTAGACTATGGTTACAACTTAGTGAAGTCAAAAATCTTTTGTGACAATACAAGTGCTATCTCCATAGCTCAAAATCCAGTCCTCCATAGTAGGACAAAACATATAGAGATTAGGCATCATTTCTTAAGGGATAATGTTGAAAAGAACAAAATTGAACTGCAATATATCCCAACTGATTTACAAAGGGGAGATATTTTCACCAAGCCTTTGGATGAAAAGAAACACACCTTCTTCCTAAATCAGTTAGGAATATTAGATGGAGGAAGTCTCAAATAATACTCAAGATTTTGAAAGCTAAAAATTGACCAAGACTAGGCAAAATTTCTGATTTTCCTTAGTATCTAAAATTTCTCTGATCTCTGAACTGCGCTCGACGATTTCCCCAAAGATCGTCGAACGGAGTTCGACGATTTCCAGGATCGTCGAACTGAGTTCAGCGCTCCTCAGATAGTATAGACTATTTCTTCTGCTCAACGATCGTCGAACGGCGCTCGACGATTTTGTTCACTGAACGATCGTCGAACGGAGCTCGACGCCTTTCCAGATCGTCGAACGGAGATCGACGATTTTGGAGTCTCTTCAGATTCCTTTAGAAGCCTCGATCGTCGAACTGAGTTCAACGATCTTTCCTTTTCTGCGTCGAACCCTAATATAAAACTCTTTTTTCGCCGTCGTTCTCTCTTGCGCTTTCAATTTCTCTGCAAGAATTTTCTTCCCTCCAAACAGTTCTACACTTGGTCGTTTTGTCTGTTGATTTTTGCAGGTACAATGGCCGTTTCAGTTGCTGTGCTCGCTGCAATGAAATTTGATGCCGGCTTTGACATCGATCTCGACTCCTTCAACACAACTGATCAAGTCTTCCAGGACATTCTCAGTTTGTTCAAAGATCAGCACTTATCTGCCCTTATGACAACCAGAATCAAACTTGCATCCGATGAAATCAAAGAATGGGTATACACTGCCCACAACCTTGACAACAATACCATAGTTGGTTCTATTGGTGGCACCCAGGTACCTCTGACCCCAACAGTATTGACAGAGGTTTTTGGTTTAAGGAATGGTGAAGACTCTGCTGACCTTTCTGGAGAAGAATTCTCAGATGTACTTGCCAGGATGGGTCATCCTGAGGGGAACCCTAGCAAGTTGTTTAAGAGGAACCTGTCAGTGGAATACAGGTTTCTGGCTGATGTAGTAGGCAAGGTTCTCTTGGCCAAACATTCTGCTCATGACACCATCTCCAGATATCAGCTCTGCCTCATGGGAGCTCTGGTGGACAGAAAAAGCTTGAACTGGGGAGAAGTATTTTTTGATCTGCTGAAGAAAAAGATAAACAAAACATTTGTGAACTTTGGAAGAATACTGGGAGTCTTCCTCCAGGCCAAGTGCCCTTCTCTGCTAGTCTCCTCTGGAGTGCACATCAATGCCTCCAAGAGACTCACCTGTGCCCTATTTGGGAAATGGGACACGCAAATCATCAAGCCCAGCAGGCCCTCTCCATCTGCCCCTTCAGGCACCAGGACTCTAAGAGTCACTCCCCCCAGGTCTCTGCCCCTGCAGAAGACCTGCCTGCTGCTAGTGCTGCTGCTTCTCCTCCTCCAAGCCCAACCCTACCAGCTCCATCCACCACTCCAGCCTCATCCACCATTACAATCTCAAGCCCATCTCCAACAATTTCCTCTCCACCATCAGACCACTTCCACCCCCTTTTCTCCTATCCCCCACCAGATGTCACCTCATCCCCATCCCTTCCATCCTTCACTCTCCTGGATGAATCCTACATGGATGATTCCCCCTCCTCTCCTCCAGAATTGCCATCCTCCTCCACAACTTTCCAAGCCCTTCTCAACCAAATTATTGATCAACCCACCTTCACTCCATCCATATCCATCCCTCTATCCTCCATCTCTACCATCCCCTCTCCTGAACCATTCATTCCACCCTTCAGCCCTCCTCCTCCAGCTCCATCAGCCATCCCTGTACCCTCTACCTCTGCTCCTCTCATTGAGCATATAGATCTCCCAGCCCTTGCTGATCAGTTGTATGAGCTCCTTGCACCTAGGCTCTCTCTTCTCATGGAGGCCTCTTTAGCTCCTCTACAACAATCAGTGGCAGCTCTCTCTGCCAGGATTTCCTCTTTCCTTGCTCCTCTAGCAGCACCCCCAGCAGTGTGCCTTGATGCACAGGTATCTGCATCCAGGCAGGGGGAGATGCCCTATGAAGCCAGCCTTCATGCTGCTGTTGCTGCTGCTGCTCCTCCTGCAGTGTCTGCTTCTGCTGCTGCTGCTACACCAGTACTAGCAATAGACCTAAGGTCTTTGCTATCTACTTTTGATACTGCTTACTTCTGCTGCCTCCCAGAGCCATATGCTGTCCAGCCCCCAAAGGTTCTTGCTGGCCAGCTCTCTGAAGATCTGTCCAAGGCTCTAGTGCCCTTCTCTTGCTGTGACCCCAAAATCATTTCTGATTTTATTCTGTCAGTGACTGCTGCTTCTGATGATGTTACTACTGCTGCTGCTGCTGAAGACAATGCTCCAACTGCTACTGTTGAGCCCATTTCATAGGATTCTCTGATGACAGAGGCTGTTGCTTTTGAGCCTGCTGTAGAAGTTGTTGTTTCTGAAGCTGCTGCTGCCCTCATGCCTGAAGTAATCACTGTTGTTTCTTCTGCTGCTCCAGTACCTATAGTTACATCTGCTGCTGCTCCTGTTGCTGCCCCTTCTGCTTCTGCCCCATCAGCTGCTGTTAAATTAAAAGAGGATTTGATGAAGAAGATTGATGCCTTGTATGATGCACAAAGTTCTGAATCTGAGGATTACAACACTGCTTCTGATGACTCATCTGCCACAATTGCAAAGAAAAGAAAGGCAAGAAGTAAGGCTTTGAAGAGAGTTCCTCCTGCCAAGGTTAGAGATGATAATGATGTTCCCTACTATATTCTGCACAACTGCCCAATCTCTGAGCATTGGATGCAATTCTCTAAGAACCAGTTAAAGGCTATGAAAAAGAAGAGGAAGTATGAAAAAGGTCCCACTCAGTTCAAGCACCCTCATCCTCCTCCACCACCTCCACCTGATGCAGGTGCAGGTGGCAGCTCTGCAAGTTCAGGCCCTGCTAGAAGCCAGGCTCCCTACCAACCTCATGCAAGAACATATCAAAGGGAAAGCCAGTCTAGGGGGTCTTACTCTAAAAGGGGAGGATATAGGGGAAACCAAAGAGAAACTCAGGTTTACTCCAAAGGACACTCCAGGCAGCATCCTTACTCTAGGGGAGGACATGTTTCTGCTGATACATCTTCTGGTCCTTTCCCCTACAAGCTCAAAGATACTGTGACTGCCAGGACTCCTCAAGATAATACTTCCAACAGGTATGAGCCACCTGTTCCTTTTGAGGACCCTGAGAATAATCCTATGGCTTGGACTGCAAGAATGAAAGAGCTGGCTGCTTTAGATCAAATCAAGAAAGCCAAAGAGAAAGGCCTAGACACTTCCAACATCTCCACAATGTCAGAACAAAGACAGAAAGAATTAGAGAGATATGCTTCAAGCAAATTTTTTGATGCAGACAGGTACATGGAATTGCATCCAGCTGCAGTGGTTCCCAGGACATCAAAGCAAATTTATTTGGGTGCAGCTGATGATACCAGATCAAAACAACAAGCTTTAGATCCTAACAGAGAAATTAAAATGGTAAAAGGCAAAGAAAAGGAATAACTCTGTAAGGTGATAACTCTTGGTTTTTCTGACTGCCCTCTGGATATCATATTTATATATATCTCTGTGATGGTTCTGTAATGTCTAGCTTCTGTTGTTTCTGTATTTTTCTGTATGATGTTGTTTGTTTTTCCTATGTCTGTAAATAGTTTTCCTAACCCAAATAGGGGGAGATTGTTGGAACACCCTATTACTAATTTGGGTCAGGATCACTATGTCCCTAGGAATCTGTGTTTTGACCTTCTGTATAGCTTAATAGGTCAATTAGAATTGAGTCTAAGGGTTAGAAGGCTAGGATTGGAAGCTGCTCTGAAGACCCAAGTTTTTCTGGAGACTAAGTCCAAATCGTCGAGCTCAGCACGACGTTTTGTCGAACTCCGGTCGACGATCGTCTAGCTCAACTTATGCAGATCGTCGAGCTCCATTCGACGATCGCTGAGCTCAACCTCATAATATCGTCGAGCTCCATTCGACGATCGCTGAGCTCAGGTCGACGTTTTTGACTCTGCATTAGATCCTTATCTCCGAGCTCAGTTCGACGATCGTTGAGCTCAGATCGACGATCTCTTTGCTGCTTGGATTTTCCAGTTCGCTGAGCTCAGCTCGACGATAGCAGAGCTCAGTTCGACGATTTCAGTTATCTTTCAGAATTCAAATTCAAATCAGATAGAAGTTATTCTGCATTTAATTCAGAAGATCTGCCAGCCGTTTTCATTTACTTCTGGAGCAAGTTTCAAGGAATTTTTCAAGGAACAATTCAGTGGACTTTCCTTCAGAACAGATTATGCAATTAAGGCTGTAATCAATGCAGACCAACGGCTATCTTTGACAGAGTAATATCCTATTCAGACACAGAGAATAATTTACAGAATGTTTTTGAATGAAATAGAGAAAAAAAAAAGACAGAGATAGACAAGTAGAGCACACACAACTCAATACACAGAGACTCTGAAAAATATTCTGTCAACAAGAATTCTGAAGAACACTCATCAGAGAGATCAAGCTTTCAAAAAATCTTCAGATCTCTTCAGCTCTCAAGTGTTCAAGGCCAACATCATCTCAAGACTCCAGACACTCAACATTTCAGCTTGCTGAAATCATCTTTTGCTGGAGATCTATCTTTGAAGGCCTATCACCCTCAGCAAAGCTCATCTTCCTGAAGATTTCAAGGACTCAGGGGGAGCTTTGACAACATCACTGAATCCACATAGTCTTCTCAGTTGCTTGAGAAAGAGAAGACTGCCATCACTCTCTCAACCCCATTCTGTAAAGGGTTTTTCAAACTCCCTTCAAAAGTTTGAATCTGGTTTTTGAGCACCTTGTCAAAAGCTCATTGGTGGCAAGACACCTGATCAAAAAATCTGTGTTGGTTTTTGAGCACCTTATCAAAAGCTCATTGGTGCCCAGGACACCTGATCAACTCATCCTGCAGTGGATTCCTACCTAGGGTGGTAGAAGAGTGGATGTACCCAAGTTGGGGAACCACTATATTTCCTTGTGTCATCTGGTTTTGCATGTTTTCTTTTTGTTTCTGGCCTAGATTTTCTTGTGCTTAATTTCTGCATAGCTTAGTTTTATTTCTGCTTCCCTGCTTACACTCATTACAACAATTGTTGTAAAGCTTTGCAAAAGTTTTTCTTTGTGTTTTTAAAAGCACCATATACTCTATTCACCCCCCTCTAGAGTATATCTGATCTAGTTCCCCCTTTCACTCTAAGCTCTTATAGGATGCCTAATCCGATAAAAGAAGTATTTTTTGTCGGGCATAATCACTTTTCTTGTGGAGTAGATGAGCCACTAAGCTGAGGGATACGACTAACTACTGCACTTAAACTGATTTAACCTTTAAATAACTCAAAGATCTTTCTTATTGCGTTAAGTAGGAGTTTTTGCCTGAGCGTCAGTAGCTATCCCCTACTGATGTGGCATCATGACACGCATTTTCCCTAAATCTGATATACCTTTAAATGAGGTGAAAATCCGGGTTGTGACAGTTGGTATCAGAGTAAGGCTGCTTGACAATTGTTCGGGCAACCTTCCCTTGCTAGTACTAGTTGCTTAGTCACATTTCATACACACACTGATGTGTCATTTGTACGTCTTAGCCGAAGCATAGTCAATACACTCATAGCATGATAAGAATTATATGGGGCATATTATGTAGTATGGGATGCAAAATTTGTGTTTGTATATGGATCCACCATAGGTGACAACATGTGACAGTTTTGTAGTATGAGATGCATAACCACCATCACATGGGTGCCCATTAGCATGTTTTATTTTCTCATTGCATGCGATGTTATGTAGTATGGGATGCATAACATTTCATGTGTACGCCGCTCATAACATGCATTAAGGCCTTTTTAGGATGCATAACACTGCATACATGGCATATCACCGCATAAACACGCGTGCTAAGTTAAGGTTTACTTGATGACACCAGTACACACATGATTTTAAACAAGAGTAAAGAATCCACGCATTCATATCATAGGCACAAGAATAAATAGGATGAGAGGATATCATCCTAAGTAGGACATATCATCATTATAAAATCCCAGAGCAAGTTGCAGCATAGGCAAGTGTCTTTTAAGTATGGTCTGAACTTGTCGTATGGACTAGTTGTAATCTAGGATTTTTTTGATGAGTTGTTCGTTTGCCTTTTAGAAATGCCGCCAAAGCATATTGTGACGAGGTCTACTCCCTAGACGGAGGGCGAGTCGTCAGGAGCGTAAAGTGATGCGATTATCGAGAGTCTGCATCAGAGCAATGAGGTTCTGTCGAGACAATTAGTTGCGAAGCAATCACAAATTCAGTCTTTGTTGTCTGCCGCTCCCGGGCTGCAACCTTTAGTGCAAGGTCCTACCTTGGGCCAAGCCGTGCCTGATACCCCTGCTCCTCTGGTGCCCTCGATGGCGATACTACAAGAAATGAATTTCATATCGCACTTCCAATGATTGGGACTTCCCACCTACAACTGGAGTGCAGACCTTAGGATTTTAGATGATTGGATCATCTCCATCGGTGATGTTTTCGTATTCAGGGATTCTAGAAGCCCAGAGGGTAATGATTGCAGCCTATCAGCTAAAAGGCCTGACAAAGAGTTGGTGGATTCGGGAAAGGGAGAGTCTGAAGGAAGGTTGTTCTTGGGAATCTTTTAAGAAGATGCTGCTGAAAAAGCTTCTACCCTCGGTCGAGCAGGACCGTCTAATGAATAACTTTCTGCATCTAAAACAGAGATAGCTCGCAGTGAGCGAATATGAGATTGAATTTAGTAAGTTAAGCAGATTTGCTCATGATTTGGTAGCTTCAGAGGAGGGAAGAGTGAAACGTTTCGTTGGAGGACAGAGAAGTGATGTCTAGCAGTGGGCATGCTCTTATAGAGCTGAAAATTATGCGGAGGCAGTGGAAGCCATATTGAAAGTTAAGGCGATTAAGAATGCCAGGAATCGTGGTGACAAGAGAGGAAGCTCAGACCACTACCCAAGTGATATCAGGTTAGATTCTAGTTTATCTTCTACTCTCCATTGTTGGTCCTAGTTTTCGTTCGTTTAGTTATGTATGCTATGGTTTTAGGGGAGTTTAAGGTGAAGAATAGGTGGGCGCGCATTTTTTCGATTCGGGTGCCACCCATTCCTTTGTGGCATGGAGTTTCGTAGATAAACATCGTTTGAACCTGGTGAAAGAATTGGTTTCAAGATGTTCTAAACACCTAGAGGGGGGTGAATAGGTTCAATTCTTTTTCTGACTTAGGCAGATAATTCTATCTAATTTAGCAAATTACTTAGCAGAAAACACAGCACAACATTCACCTACACATAGCATTCACAGATTGCACACCAAATTTATAGTGGTTCCCCAAATGATGGGTACATCCACTTTCCCCCTTCGCATATGTAGCAGTGTACTAGATTCGGCCTAACTTCCTTCCTTCTTCTCAGATCCACAGATCTTATAGCTCAGAACCAAGATCGGTTCCTACAACTCAGAGTGAATCCACACTCCTACAACTCAGGCACAAGCCCTACCTCAGCCTCTTCCACATGCATACAACTCAGTGTGACACCCCACTCCTACAACTCAGGCAAAAGCCTTATCTCAGCCTCTTTCACAGGCCTACAACTCAGGGAACAGATTCCCCTACCTCAGCCTTTATAATTTAGGCTTACAACTCAGAGAAGTAAATCTCCTACACTCAGATCTAGTACAGATCCTACAAAAATTACTGATGAAAAGATGATGATATCTTCAACCAAATGGAGAGAGAATTGGTTGAAGGCTTCTTGATCAGTTCTTGATAGAACTGATTTCTTAAGGATCAACCTGTCTTAGCTTTCTTCAACGCTTCTTGAATTTGAACAAAGTAGGGTTGATCTTCTTGGTGTTGGAGTTGATCTTCAATCAGCTTCCTTCAGAAATTAATCTGAATTCTTCTTCAGACTTGATCTGAATTCTTCAGACAGACTGTTCAGAATCTGCCTTCACTGGATGATAACTTCTCTCCTTCGTGTTTTTCTCTCTCTACAATCTGTTGACTGTTTCTTCTTTCTCTTCTTCTAGATTCTCAATCCTTCAGAGATTATAATTGATTAGCTTGATTAACTTTTCTCTGTTCTGTATGTTGTTGTGTCCTCCCAATTGTTGAGAGAGCATATCTATATATAGGCTTCATCCATGGTAAACGACTGTTCCGGTTTCAAACAGTCTTCTAACACCTCTGACAGATGTGACAGCAATGTCAGTAATGACAGCTATCAAGTCTCCAGTTGTATTACTTCAGCCTTCATTGGACTTTGACTCAGCAACAGAGAATGTCGAGTGAATTCTTCATATGTGTCGACACACATAGTCCATGTGTCAACACAAGTCTTTTTGTTGTCGACACAACTTCTGTGGAATGTGTCGACACAATTCCTGTGTGTCGACACAAAAACACCTTATCTTGACAAAGTTGGTGTCGACATAATTCTGGTGTGTGTCGACACAAGTTTTGTGTGTCGACACAGTCGTTGTTGACAGAATTATGGAATGTGTCGACAGCTTCTCTGTGTGTCGACACAACTTCTGATAATGTCGACACAATCTGGCCCTTAGTGTTGACACAGTGTTGTCGACAGATTTTCTGTGTGTCGACACAAATTCTGGGTGTCGACACAATCTGGCCCTTGGTGTCGACACAGCCATTCCCAAGTGTCGACACTTGTACTTAGAGAATTTTCCTTTCCATTTACTTAACCTGCACATGATAACTCAACACAACATCAAATACAACTTGATGCATATCATTGAGTTAGGTGAGGCTTCACCAAATCTGGTACACATTTTCCAATGTACCCAACAATCTCCCCCTATTTGGAGAAGTCATAACACTTAGTCAATGATATACATCACTTATAATAAAATTAACAATATGATATATAAAAACATTCAATGACAGGAAACATATAAACAAAATAAGTAAATAATATCATCATAGAATATGATACAAACATAACAAGCATGAATCATTGTTTTGTTTAAACTTCACAAAAATTTGTTGACAACAGATTACATGGAGTTTAAAACTGAAGATTACAATGTTATAAAATCTAGTACATTTATCCTAAGGCTGATCAGCCTCCTTGATCACTATGCCTTTTCCAGACTGGACCCTTGCTTGTACTGGTGCTTCAGTATCTTCAGCTGGCTTCTTGCCTTTGAGATCCTTCTTCTTAAGTCCTTCAGCCTTAACTTTTTGCATTTCAAAATAGTGATAAGGCTTGGGAAAGTATTTACTGGGCTCTACAGCTGTAGCAGGTATTTTCCCAGCCTTGTGATCCCTTCTGAACTGATGTATCACATCTTGTCTTTGCAGATATTTGTTCCACTCAACTTCAGAATACCACTTGCCTCTATCATGCATTTTGTCTTTGACAGCTTGCCATGCAGTGAGTATTATATTTCTGGAGGTTGGACTCCATCTCTCAAAATAAGGCTTTAGTTCAGCCTGCTCTCTAAACCTTTTCTTTGATAGTTGAGCTTCTTGCTCTTTATTCAGTGCTACCTCTAACATTTCCACTTTCTCAAATATAACATTCTTAGTATCCTCTAGAGGGCTATACATCTATTGAACAAGGTGTTGACTTCCTTCAAAATTAGAAGGGGGGTATATGATTTGAGCTACCTCCTGCTGACCCCCTTCAATTCATACAACTTGAATACCTGACTCAGCTGTATTATCATCATCACATAGGGGTGGATATCCCAGAGTTGCTCTAACAGCATTTGTTATCCATTTAGCATGCTCTGAGCTAGCATTGACTATCATCCTCTCCCGCTTTATGACTTCTCTCTCAATATGATCTCTTAAGTCATCTTTTTGGAACCTGATATGATTAACTAGATAATTGGTTCCTTCTGTATAATAAGCTTTAAACTTCTATAGCTGAGCAGATATGATCTTCTGAGAGGCTTGAATGGCTGATTGAAAAGTGGCTAAATCTTCTTGAAGTTTCTTATCAAATTCTGACTTCTCTTTAGCCCTTTTCTCAGTTAATGCAGTTGCATTATTCTTTAACTCAGTAACTATCACATTATGTGATTTAGTAAGATTATCATTCATCCTAATTTTATTTTCTAGAACATATCCTTGCTTGACAACTATATCATCAATCTGTGTCCTTGCCTCTTGTTGTTGTTTTGCCAGATAAACTACAACATTACCTCCTTTTTAGAAGCAATCTGTCATCTCCTTCTTATTCTGGTTAACTTCAAATCTGATTGGTTTTATATCTTGAACCAGAGTGAACTGAAGGCCCTTATGGCTTTCATCCATATATTTCTCCATGGCTGCTCTTTGCTCATCCATTTTAATTTGTAGAGCAACCAACAGTGAACTGAAATCAACTGTTGGAGCTGAGGGTTGTGAGACTGTCTGTAAAGCTTTCTTATAATTTGAGCTTTTCTTCTTGTAAACCATCAGTTTTCTATTCTTTGCTCTTAGTGTTTCTCCATCATCAGATTCAGAAGAACTTTCAAGATTCACTGTGTACTTTGGACTTGAGGGCAGCTCCTTGTCAGTTCTTCGCAACTCCCCCTGAGTCCCTGGCTCCTCCCCCTCAGTTCTTGGCACTAGTTCCTCAGTTCTTATTTCTTGTAAGTCAGGAAACAATTCCTCAAGAGTAAATTCTTGTTGCAGTTGAACTGGAGGAACATTTGTATCTTGTATATTTGATGGAGTATCATCTAATTCAGATGTATTATCCATAGATACATCCTGTGCAGGGATGTTGTCATGGTGTGTCTGTTCAACATCAGTTAGAAGCACAGTTAGTGTATCTGGCTCAGTATGTAGTATAGTTTGATTATTATCATTTATTACCTCAAGAATAGTTTGAGTGGCTGTTTCACTCTCTAAGGAAGCTTGCACTTTCTCAGGAGCACTTTCTGGAGACAAGACCTCTTGTTGCGCTGGTGAAAGCTCATTGGCTCCCCCTAGAGGAGGCACATCCTGAGCTTGATCCAGTTGGATGGTGCTTTCTGGAATATGCTCCCCCTGCATCTGACTATCATCAACATTCTTAGTGGCAGATGATTTCCTTGTAGATTCTTGTTGTTCTTCATTTGAACTGAAGATTACTTGTTCTTCTGAATCACTAGAAGATTCAGGTTTCCTGACGGTTGTCTTTTTCTTTTGTAGTGGTGGTTGTTTCTGTGGTGTAGAACCATCTTTTATCAAAACTCTTTCCCACCTTGATAGTATTTTCATATCCATCCTTCTCATGTGATTTATTCTAGATCCAATTGTGTGGTTTAGCACTTCAGGAATATTTTTTGCCAGATACAGACTCAGTACTCTACCTAGATTAGGTTTCTTCAGGATTTCCTTTATCTTGTCAAAAATCACTGCAGACCAGTTAGTTTTTATTCTGAAAATAACTCTGGTCATCAAGCTGAACATATAGGCTGAGATCCTATCATGTCCTCCTGGTTTGCAGAGAATTACTTTTCCCATAATCTCTGAGAGAAACTTTCCTTGTGAGTTCATCCCCTTCCTCTGCATTGATGATTCAATCTTAATAGTGGGATCTAGGTCACACCATTGAAGAGCTTCTTTTGTCATTGAAGATGTGACTTCATCATCTTCCTGAGTCCTGGGCAATTGTAGTGTCTTCCTCAGACGCTTTTGGGTAAGTTTCACCTTGCTTCCTTGAATTGATGATCTAATCTTCAATCCAGTTGAATCCATGGTTGCTTTTGTATAGAATTCAAGAATCTCCGTCTTCCAGGTCTTGGTAGGTTCTGAAACTAGATATTCTAAACCATTTTCTTGGATTAGGGTTATCACATCTCTAATCTCAATCGCTGCACTCTCAAAAGCATTGCGAACTAACTCATAGCCTTCGTTGATGTTGTTCTCCAACTTTGGCTCCATTGGTGATGAGAAATTTGAGGAGAAGTGAGATGAAGGTTTGTCGACTCAAAGATTTGGTCTCGAAAATGTTGAGAGCTTAGTCGACAAAGTTGTTCTGTGACCTATTTATATGTTTGTCAACAGCGAAGGTCAAAAGGCGGGGTAATAGATACTTAATGTGTCGACACTGTAGAGATTGTGTCTACACACACTTCTAATGTCTCGACAGAGTCAGACAACACTATGTGTCGACACAGTTTGCAATGTGTCGACACAGGCTTCTAATAGTCGACTATAATATATGTGTGTCGACACAGACATCTGTATGTGTCGACACAACTATCTAAATGATAGAACTTCTATGTGTCGACACCAAACTCTGAATGTCGACACCACTATCTCACCACTATTTTGTTGTGTCGACACAACTTATCTTAAGTGTTGACACAAACTACTATATGTCGACACAGATTTCCTTTTGTGTCGACATAAACTACTATATATCAACATTGATTTACTTAGCCAGATTTACCAAGTTACTCTAGGTTTAACATGCCTAATTCAATTTTGAAATAATTGAATTTAGTTTCATCTAGTGGTTTAGTAAACATGTCAGCAATTTGATTATTTGTGGTGACAAATTCCAAACAAATATCTTCTTTTTCAACATGCTCTCTAATGAAGTGAAATCTAATTTCTATATGCTTTGTTCTGCTATGTGATACAGGATTTTTAGCAATAGAAATAGTACTTATAGAGTCACAAAATAGTGGAGTTCTACTTACCTTGAGACCATAGTTTTCAAGTTGATGTTGAATCCATAAAAGCTGAGCACAGAAGCTGCTTGCAGCAATATACTCAGACTCTGCAGTGGAAATTTCCATACTTGTCTGCTTCTTACTGCTCCATAACACCAATCTACCAACTAGAAACTAACATGTGCCAGTGGTGCTCTTTCTATCTTCTTTGCAACCTGCAAAGTCTGCATCTGAAAAACCAGTTAGTAGAAAGTCTCTATTCTTAGGATAACAAAGACCAAGATTAGGTGTTCCCTTAAGATATCTCAATATTCTTTTAACTGCAGTATAATGAGATTCTTTAGGGCTTGCTTGGTACCTAGCATAGACACATGTAGCATACATAATGTCTGGTCTACTGACAGTTAAGTATAGAAGGGAGACAATTATCCCTCTATACAAAGACTCATCTACATGTTTTCCTGCATCATCTTTGCCTAAAGGCATACTTGTCCCCATTGGAGTTCTCATGGTAGTGGATGACTCCATACCATATTTCTTAATTAACTCCTTGGTAAACTTAGACTGTGATATGGACAAGCCATCATCAGTCTGTCTTACTTGGAGTCCCAAGAAGAATTTGAGCTCACCCATACTGCTCATCTCAAACTTCCCATGCATAAGTTTTGCAAACTTCCTACAAAGGTTGTTTTCTGTAGATCCAAAGATTATGTCATCAACATAAATCTGTACTAGGATCATCTTGCCCTTTGACTCCCTAAGGAATAGAGTCTTGTCTATTTTCCCCCTTGAAAATTTATTTTCAATGAGGAAAGTAGACAATGTTTCATACCAAGCCCTAGGGGCTTGTTTCAAGCCATATAAGGCTTTCTTAAGTCTATAAACATAATCAGGATAATGTGGATCAACAAAACCTGAGGGCTGTACAACATAGATTTCTTCTTTCAAATTACCATTTAAGAATGCTGACTTGACATCCATTTGGTATACTTTGAACCCTTGGAAAGCAGCAAAGGCAATGCCTTATTGCTTCCAACCTTGCCACTGGGGCAAAAGTCTGATCAAAGTCAATGCCTTCTTCCTGTCTATATCCTTTGGCAACCAGTCTTGCTTTGTTCTTCACTATGATGTCATTTTCTTCTAGTATGTTCATGTAGATCCACTTTGTCTCAATAATGTTATGATCCTTTGGTTTTGGAACCAGCTCCCATACTTTACACCTTTTGAATTGATTCAGCTCCTCCTGCATTACATCAATCTAGTTGGAGTCTTGTATGGCTTCTTCAAATCTCTTTGGTTCCATCTATGACAAAAAACTTGAGCAAAGCACTGTGTTCATGTGTTTGCTTCTGGTTTGCACACTATGTCTGGGATCACCAATGATTTGGTGTGCTGGATGATTCTTTAGATTCCTTATTGCTGGAGGCATTCTATCAGAAATTTGAACTTCTTCAATTTATCCACCATGCTGAAATTCATTATCTTCAATGTTAGCTTGTGGACCTTGTACTCCCCCTAGACAGCAACCATCATTTTCCACATCCTACCTTGCAGTTTGGTCTTCATTAATGGCCAGCATGTCCAACTTTTCTTTTAAACCTGTTGAGCTATAAGGATTGCTAGACAACTCACAGTTAATTATCTCTGATTCATCAAACACTACATGAACAGATTCTTCTACAACTTATGTAGTCAAGTTGTAGACCCTATATGCCTTACTATTATTGTTGTACCCAACAAATATCCCATCTTGGGATTTGGAAGCAAACTTAGTTAGGTGAGACTTGCCAGTGTTAAGCACATAACACCTGCTACCACAGATCCTAAAGTAGGATATGTTTGGTTTTCTGCCCTTCATAATCTCATAGGGAGTCTTTTTGTGGTTCTTAGTTATAGATGCTCTATTGAGAAAATGACAAGCAATATTTACTGCCTCGGCCCAAAAAATTTCTGGAGTGAGGTGTCACTTAGTAGAGTTCTACCAGCCTTAATAAGAGTTCTATTCTTTCTTTCAACAATTCCATTTTGCTGAGGTGTTCTAGGTGAGGAGAATTCCTGATGAATCCCTAGTTCTTCACAAAACCTTATCATACACTCACACTGAAATTTAGTTCCATGGTCACTTCTGATTTTGACCACTGAATTGTTAAATTCATTCTGAATTTGTTTAACAAAGTTATGAAAGAAAGTATGGGTTTCAGATTTCTGCCTCAAAAAGAAAACCCATGTAAATCTAGAACACACCTTGTCTTGACAAAGTTGGTGTCGACAGAATTCTGGTGTGTGTCGACACAAGTTCTGTGTGTCGACACAGTCGTTGTCGACAGAATTCTGGAATGTGTCGATAGCTTCTCTATGTGTCGACATAACTTTTGATAATGTCGACACAATCTGGCCCTTAGAGTCGACACAGCGTTGTCGACAGATTTTCTGTGTGTTGCAACAATTCTGGGTGTCGACATAATCTGGCCCTTGGTGTCGACACAGCCATTCTCAAGTGTCAACACTTGTACTTAGAGAATTTTCCTTTCCATTTACTTAACCTGCACATGATAAGTCAACACAACATAAAATACAACTTGATGCATATCATTGAGTTAGGTGAGGCTTCTCCAAATCTGGTACACATTTTCCAATGTACCCAACACCTGGATCAATTAAGAGATTCCTTCAACATCAAGTTTCCCTCCGGAGATCTGGTGATATCCAATCAAGGAGTTCAGAGATGCCCGATTTGTCTAGGTAACTTTTTAGTCTTTGCAGATCTGATGGTGCTAGATCTGGCGGTTTCCGACGTGATTTTTGGGCATTTACTGGTTGTCCCAGTACGATGCAGTCATCTAGTGCAAGGCAAAGCGATTGGATTTCAAGATGGACAATGTCCAACCTATGAGTGTCTATGGTTTTTAGGACAAGGGTTCCCTCCTTATTTTTGTTGTACGTGCTTGTCGAGTTATAGAGTCTGGTTGCGAGGCGTATCTTATTTCTATGTCAGCATTGGAAACAACTTTTGTTACACAACATCTTGAGGATGTCTCGGTGGTGCGAGAGTTTCCAGATGTCTTTCCTGATAGTCTTCCAGGACTTCCTCCTGAGAGAGAGGTGGAGTTTGTGATAGACCTCGAGCCAGGTACTCGCCCGATTGCTAAGGCACCATATTATATGGCTCCGCGTGAGTTAGAGGAGTTGTGCACTCAGCTGGATGAGTTACTGCAGCGTGGTTTTATTAGGCCGAGTTATTCTCCGTGGGGTGCCCCTATTCTGTTTGTTAAGAAGAAAGACGGTTCTATCAGGCTCTGCATAGATTATGGAGAGTTAAACAAGGTAACCATCAGGAACCGATATTTGTTACCTTGGATTGATGATCTATTTAATCAGTTGTGGGGATGCGCTGTGTTTTCGAAGATTGACCTTCGTTCAGGCTACCACCAGTTGAGAGTCTGTGAGGCTGATATACCACGGACGACCATTTTGAGTTCTTGGTGATGTCCATTGGTTTGACAAATGCACCCCTTGCGTTCATGGACTTAATGAATAAAGTGTTCAAAGATTTCTTCGACCATTTTGTAATTGTGTTCATAGATGACGTCCTTCTGTCTTCCCGAAGTGTTGAGGAGCATACTCAACACTTGAGTTTAGTTTTGTCAACCCTGAGGGAGCACAAGCTCTATGCTAAGCTGAGTAAGTGCGAATTCTGGCTACCCCAGGTGTCCTTTTGGGCCATATTGTGAGCAAGGACGGTATTTTCGTAGACCCGACCAATATTTCTGCTGTGATGGAATGGAAGAGACCTTCTAATCCTAAGGAGATTAGAAGCTTCTTAGGTCTGGCCGGTTATTATAGAAGGTTCGTGGAAGGGTTCTCTGTGCTATCTGCTCTGCTAACTAGACTTACACAGAAGAACAACGCGTTCATTTGGAGCGATAAGTGTGAAGAAGCCTTCCAAGAGTTGAAGAAAAGATTGTGTACTACTCCAGTTTTAAATTTGCCTACTAAAGGACTTGAGTACGCGGTATATGTGGATGCATCACACATTGGACTTGGTTGTGTTTTGATGCAAGAGGGAAAGGTGCCCGCGTACGGATCAAGACAATTAAAGAATCATGAAAGAAATTATCCTACACATGATTTAGAGTTTGCTGCTGTTATTTATGCACTGAAGCTTTGGAGACATTTACTGTATGGCGCACTGTGCAAGATCTACACAGACCATAAGTGTTGAAGTACGTCTTCACTCAAAAGGAGCTAAATCTGCGCCAGCGTAGGTGGTTATAATATGTGGCTGATTATGATGTAGAGATCCTATATCACCCGGGAAAGGCTAATGTAGTAGTCGATGCCTTGAGTAGGAAGACCGCCAAAATCTTTAATCTGTCGGTGCAGTCTCTGGTGGAAGAATTATTGTGGATGGACATTGAAGTTGGGAGTAGCACTGTGCCTGCTAGTTTGGAAGCAGAAGAGCCCTCTTGGATTTCCCTCACCAGAGTGCACTAGAAGGATGATACTGATTTATTGCATCTCCGGAAGAGAACTGAGAAGCGAGAGTTACCTGATTTCTCTTTGGACGAGTTAGATACTCTGAAATATCGAGGTAGATTTTGTATCCCCGCTTTTGGAGGTATTCAGGCTAAGATTTATAATGATGCTCATGGTTCAAGTGTTGCCTACCATCATGGTTCCACCAAAATGTATAAAGATCTAAAGCAAAATGTTTGGTGGTCAGGAATGAAGAATGATATAGCAAAGTTTGCGTCAGAATGTTTTACATGTCAGCGTGTTAAGGCTGATCATAAAAGGCCTGGTGGTAAACTGACACCGCTTGATATTCCAAGTTGGAAATGAGAGAGTATTTCAATGGATTTCATCACTAGTCTACCAAAATCTCCCCGTGGGCATGACTCTGTGTGGGTAATAGTCGATAGATTAACTAAGTGTGCTCACTTTGTGCCCTTTAAGATTGGGTATTCTATGAAGAAGATGTTGGGTTTCTCTATAGGGTTTGGCACAACAGTTGTGCATGCAGCGGAAGATAAAACATCAAGAAAAACCCAAAGAGATGTGGATCGGGCTATGAACGTTGAATCAAGATGTTAGCAAAAACTAGGCAAAAATTACCTCAGTGGCGTTGAGTCACAACCCAACGGAGATGCTCCAAACTTTGATTTCTGCTGGTGGCGAGTTCTACGTGGAATAGTATCCACGTTTCTGCAGAAGTCCACACGAGCGGGAGAACACCGGGCTTTCCGTCACACGGAAGATCGGGATGGAGAAGACCGCACCTTTGCTTTCCCACGGACTGCTAGGTCCGCGCCAGGGATTGCAGCACCAGCGACAGTCACCGGAGAAGAGGTGGTCGACGGAGCGAACACGACGGCGGAACTCTTCAGGCGGCGGGAATCAGGATCGGCAGAGCGAAAGGCGGAACGGCTTCCGTCGGGTTTCGATCTGCTACAGGAGAAAATCGCGAGCAAGCGCGTCTTTTTTTTTTCCAAAAACCCTAAGGGTCCTATTTATACCAAGGTATAAATAAACCCAGGAAAATCGCTATCCGCAGACCACCCGAAAATAGGGTTCAGAATCGGCGAGTATCAATCGATGAGAATCAGCGACAATCGGCAAGAATCACTGAGCAGGTTCGGCGAGAATCAGTCGACGAGTATCATACAGGATCGGCGAGAATCAGAGTACAATACTCGACGATTCTCGCCGATCGTCGAGCCGCGCTCGACGATACATAACGATACTCGACGATCGTCGAGCCGCGGTCGACGACAATTGTCGAAGTAGTCGATCGTCGAGAATCAACAATTGATTCTCGACGATTCTCGTCGATCGGCGAGAATCAGAGAGACGATTCTCGCCGATCGGCGGGAATCAGAAGACGATTCTCGACTAATGTCATCGACCCTCGGACGACAATCCCAACCAGCCCTTCAAGGCAACATTTGCCCAACCCGATGATCCTATAAGGCAACACTTTGCCCATAACCCTATTCAGATCGGTGATTGGTAACCTTTACCAACACAGTCAGTCATCCAACTTCTCCACATCTCTTATGTGCGACCCTGCAGGCTCATATCGCGATGGCAGTGAGATTACATGCTTGATCACTTCCAGATCACAATGGTAACTCCAACAGACTCCCACTTGATCTCGAAAGTATCAAAGCAAAAACCTCACAAACAATGAGCGGCATCTAGCAATGCATCATTGCTCCCCAAGCAATAAGAGTTTATAACTCATAAGCCTTTATGACCAATGTATCAGCGTTGTCTTTATCCCTTTGTCCCTTACATCCGGAAAGAACTAGAGGCATGGACCGTGTCACCCTCGTAATAGCTCAATCCAAGTTTCTTGATCCAGGACGGACTTATAGAGAATGGTGAGTCCAATATCACATATTGACTCAACCAAGCATGGCCATGCATTTTTCAGTCCAGTTCCATCAAGGGGCCCATGGATGCAACTCATGTCATACAGGAGGACAAATCCCATATCTGCTCACACACAAACACCCAAATGATTCGTAACATGCCCAACAACCACCCTTATCATCAACCTTTCTCAAGGAAGACTTTAGATGACATCAAAGCACGCTCTTCCTCACTTGATGAATGATGTGACTTCAGGTCAAAGGATCACAACACCATTGTCAATTGAGACCTACTCGTGACACGATTGGATGACAATCCACAGAGTAGTCTCAGGTTGGGTCTGTCCAGTACAACTTGTTCACTAACAAGTACCCACGTGATGACTTGATATCACAATATCATGACCTGTGAGAACCAGTCATCAGTCAACACACGTGCTAGTCTTCATGTACCATCATCACCCTTAGCTTCTATGATGATACTCGACCAGGGACCTTTAAGAATGAAGCTTCAAAGAAATCATGGGCTCTCACATTCAAGTCACGTACTTGATGTCCCATGGAAGCGAACATTCTAAGGGTATCTATTATGTTAACATTTAACTATCATATATAGAAAAATTCATAATAAAAGAATTTGTCATTAATTATAAAAGAAAAACTAGGTACACAGTTCATCATATGAACAAACAGCCAACAAAATACAAGATTACATGCAACCCACAAGATTCTCGCTAGAGTTGATCATTTAGGTATCATATACCCATCGATCTAGTATGACCATCATGCTTTCTCTGCGCGAGAGGCTTTGTCAGCGGATCCACAATATTTTCCTCAGTCGGCACTCTGCAAATGTTTACATCTCCTCGTTCGACAATCTCACGAATAAGATGAAAATGCCGGAGTATGTGCTTGGAGCGCTGATGAGATCTAGGTTCCTTAGATTGTGCAATTGCACCATTGTTATCACAGTAGAGAACTACGGGACCAACAATGCTAGGAACTACATCAAGCTCGCCGATGAATTTCCTAATCCATACAGCCTCCTTCGCCGCATTAGCTGCTGCGATATACTCGGCCTCTATTGTAGAATCAGCAACTGTCTCTTGCTTGGAACTCTTCCAGCTCACAGCTCCTCCATTCAGGCAAAACACAAAACCTGACTGAGACTTGGAGTCATCTCGATCAGTTTGGAAGCTAGCATCCGTGTAACCACTTACAACGAGCTCTTCCTCTCCACCATACACCAAGAACACGTCCTTAGTCCTTCTCAAGTACTTCAGGATATTCTTGACTGCAATCCAGTGACACTCACCGGGGTCTGACTGATACCTGCTAGTCATGCTCAAAGCAAAGGAGACATCGGGTCGAGTACATAACATCGCGTACATAATTGATCCAATTGCCGAAGCATATGGAATCAACTTCATGCGGTCCTTATCTTCACAAGACTTTGGACACTGGTCCTTAGAGAGATTCACACCATGAGACATGGGCAAAAATCCTTTCTTGGACTCAAGCATGTTGAACCGCTTCAACACCTTTTCGATGTACGTACTCTGGGTCAAACCCAGCAACTTCTTCGATCTATCTCTATAGATCTTAATACCGAGTTATATAAGTCGCTTCACCCAAATCCTTCATTGAAAAGCAGTTCCCTAGGTTGTTCTTAACAACTTTCAGGGTAGGAATGTCATTCTCGATCAACAGTATGTCATCTACATACAATATCAGGAAGACAACAATGCTCCCACTGATTCGCTTGTAAACACAAGGCTCATCTTCATTCTTGATGAAACCAAACTCTTTGATTTTCTCATCAAAACGAAGATTCCAACTTCGAGAGGCCTGTTTCAGTCCATAAATGGACTTATTCAGCTTGCATATTTTAGTGGCTTCATCTGGGGATACAAAACCCTCGGGTTGTGTCATATACACTTCCTCAAGGAGGTTTCCATTAAGGAAAGCCGTTTTGACATCCATCTTCCAGATCTCGTAGTCATAATACGCAGCAATAGCAAGCAATATCCTAATGGACTTTACCATGACAACAGGGGAAAAGGTCTCATCATAGTCAATACCATGAATTTGCTTGAAACCCTTGGCCACTAGTCGCCCTTTGAATGTCTGTACATTCCCATCCATGTCGGTCTTCTTCTTGAAGACCCACTTGCACCCTATAGGTCGTACCCCTTCCGGTGGTTCCACCAAGTTCCAAACTTGGTTTGCATACATGGAGTCCATTTCGGATTTCATAGCCTCAAGCCATTTGTCGGAGTCCGGTCCATTCATAGCCTGTTGGTAGGTTGCTGGTTCATCATCATGATCCATAAGCAACACATTACCTATTTGAGACACGAGAAATCCATATCTCTCAGGCTCAAACCTCGGTCTACCAGATCTACGTAGGACTTGTGTTCCCTGAGCAGGTTCTCTAGCTACAACATCTTGTAGTCCTGTCTCAGAATCCAATTCCGGTTCATTCACTACATGTGGTTCTTGAACTTCTTCAAGCTCTACCTTTTCAGTCTTTCTTGATAAGAACTCTTTCTCCAAGAAGACACTAGTCCTTGCGACAAACACTTTGCCCTCAGACGGTAGGTAAAAGTAATACCCTTTCGTTTCCTTAGGATATCCCACCAGATAACATTTATCCGATTTGGGTTCCAGCTTGTCAGGCATTTGACGTCTCACGTATGCCTCACAGCCCCAAATTTTAATGAACGACATACTAGGACGCTTCCCAGTCCATATCTCATATGGTGTCTTCAGAACCGTTTTAGTTGGAGCGCGATTCAATGTCATTGCAGCAGTCTCTAAAGCAAAACCCCAAAAGGAAACAGGCAAGTCTGCATGACTCATCATCGAACGTACCATGTCTAACAGAGTACAATTTCTCCTCTCAAACACACCATTGTGTTGTGGTGTTCTAGGTGGAGTGAGCTGTGATACAATACCACACTCTATCAGATGATCACGGAACTCATGACTCAGGTATTCGCCACCTCGATCAGATCGGAGTGCTTTAACCCTTTTACCCAACTGGTTTTCTACTTCATTCTTGAACTCTTTGAACTTTTCAAAGGTCCCGGATTTGCACTTCATAAGATACACATATCCGTATCTACTGAAATCATCAGTAAATGTAACAAAGTAGAAATACCCTCCTCTAGCCATGGAACTCATGGGTCCGCATACATCACTATGTACAACACCCAAGAGATCCTCAGCCCTCTCAATATAACCAGTGAAAGGAGCTTTAGTCATCTTGCCTAACAAACAAGATTCGCATCGCTCAAATGATTCATAATCAAATGAGTCCAAAAGTCCATCTCTATGGAGCTTGGATATGCGCTTCTCGTTGATATGGCCCAAACGATAATGCTAGAGAAAAGTAGGGTTCGAATCATTTGTTCTTAGTCTTTTATTGTTTTCTACATTACAGATCAGATGGTCCAAGTTCAAAACGTAAAGACCATTAAACAATTGGGCTACAGCATAACAAACATCATTCTTAAATATAGAACAACAATTGTTCTTAATTATAAAAGAAAATCCAATCATGTCCAAACATGAAATAGATATAATGTTTCTAGTTATCGCCGGAACAAAATAACAGTTATCTAGTTCTATTACAAGCCCACTGGGCAAAGAAAGACGGTAAACTCCTACGGCTACAGCAGCAACTCTTGCTCCATTGCCGACGCGGAGGTCCACCTCCCCTTTACTCAGCAATCTTCTCCTTCCCAGTTCCTCCACATTTGTACAAATGTGAGAACCACATCCGGTATCCAATACCCAAGATGAAGGAGCAGAAAGGTTTATCTCTATAACGTAAACATTAGAAGCGGAAATCATACCTCCCCTCAATTTCTGCAAACCCTCAATATACGAAGGACAGTTCCTCCGCCAATGACCAGTCTTGCCACAGTGGTGGCATTTCCCATCCTTCACCGTGCTCTTCTTTTTCATCAGTGCTGAAGACTTGGGCTCAAGATATGACTTAGGTCCTACCTTCGTCTTCTTGGAGCCCTTGGCTTTGCCCTTTCCCTTATGCACCATCAGTATGGGGCTGGCAGGCTTGGCCTTCTTCATGTTGATTTCGGCAGTTCTCAACATGCGTAGGAGTTCGGGCAGTGTCTTGTCTATCTCATTCATGTTGTAGTTCAAGACAAACTGCTCATAACTGTCCGGCAACGATTGCAGGATCAGATCCGTGGCCAACTCTTGACCAAGAGGAAAACCCAGCCTTTCAAGGTTCTCGATATACCCAATCATCTTGAGTACGTGAGTCCCTACTGAGTCTCGAACTCCCATCTTGCACTGAAACAACGCTTTCGTGATGTCGAACCTCTCTTGACGAGCCTTCCCTTGAAACATTTTCTTGAGATGCTCGTCAATCTCCTTGCACCCCATGTTCTCATGTTGCTTCTGAAGCTCAGAGTTCATGGTGGCAAGCATAAGGCACTCGACATCCAAAGCATCGTCAGTATACTTCTTATAAGTATCTTTCTCAGCACGGGAAGAGTTCACGGTCGGCACCTCGGGGGCTTCTTCTTCCAAGACATAGAGCTTTCGCTCTTGCCTGAGAACAATTCTCAGGTTCCTATACCAGTCCATGTAATTTGTCCCACTGAGCTTATCCTTCTCAAGGATGGCTCTCAGAGACAACGTGGAGTGCGCAACGCTTGCCATGGAATTCTACAAGAATTTATGCAGAATAAAATCAGTACCTAAATTTCAATTACAATTTATTCTAATTAGGACTTCAATTAAAAAACTCCCACTATTTTATTCGAAAAGATAGCCCTCACTAGCAATTCGGAGAGTTCATGCGAGCTACTCTCTTAGTGGACAAGATCCGTATTTCACCAACACTATGAGTCCGCTTTGGCGTTCCTCTCACGATGCGGTTATTTAGGTAGGCAACGCTTGTCAATTGCATCCTCATGCAATTCTTGTATGGTTGGTGAATAACTCCTTATTCGCATCCATCATATGGTGCATGCCAACCCTATGCCTCTAGGCACTCAACCTTTGAGGTCACCTAGTTAAGCTGGACCCGATGTCGACAGTGGGATATCACAATTATCCGCTCGCACCCTTACCAAGATAGATTGATGCACCTTGCTTTGGCAAGCCCACACTTCATCGATCGAGGCAGGAAGAGTGTCATCCATCGGAAGGCATCCGAACACTTAATATTTGATGAAGGGATTTCAAATATAGGTTAACAATTAACCATGATCAACATTTGATCGACGTGCACATCCAAAGAAAAACAATTCTTCTAAAATCACATGCATCCCTTATGTGCACATCCTGACACCATCAACATTTGATAGAAGGAAGGGCTAAATCTGAACATCCGGAAATTTCCAAATCCTCAGATTTACATGCATTGGACAAAGGCAAAGACAGCTCAACTTAAAGCAGTAGACAAGCTCATCTCTCTTTGTTGGATTCAGAATCCAAAACAAAATCGAGGGATGGTTACTGCCAAGGAGACAACAATTTCTAACACTTAGAAATTCCCACGCAATTCCAGACGTTCTTGGCGGGAACCAAGACTAAATCTAGACATTTAGAACACTTCTAAATCCCTAGGTTTACACGCACTGGAATAATAAACTTCCAAAACAACGATCATGGCCGGAACCTCCCTCTGATACCACTGTTCGGTTTCTCTATAGGGTTTGGAACAATAGTTGTGCACGCAGCGGAAGATAAAACATCAAGAAAAACCCAAAGAGATGTGGATCGGGGTATGAACGTTGAATCAAGAAGTTAGCAAAAACTAGGCAAAAATTACCTCAGTGGCGTTGAGTCACAACCCAATGGAGATGCTCCAAACTTTGATTTCTGCTGGTGGCGAGTTCTACGTGGAATAGTATCCACGTTTCTGTAGAAGTCCACACGAGCGGGAGAACACCGGGCTTTCCGTCACACGGAAGATCGGGATGGAGAAGACCGCACCTTTGCTTTCCCACGGACTGCTAGGTCCGCGCCAGGGATTGCAGCACCAGCGACAGTCGCCGGAGAAGAGGTGGTCGACGGAGCGAACACGGCGGCGGAACTCTTCCGGCGGCGGTAATCGGGATCGGCGGAGCGAAAGGCGAACGGCTTCCGTCGGGTTTCGATCTGCTATAGGAGAAAATCGCGAGCAAGCGCGTCTTTTTTTTTCCGAAAACCCTAAGGGTCCTATTTATACCAAGGTATAAATAAACCCAGGAAAATCGTTATCCGCAGACCACCCGAAAATAGGGTTCAGAATCGGCGAGTATCAATCGGTGAGAATCAGCGACAATCGGCGAGAATCACTGAGCAGGTTCGGCGAGAATCAGTCGACGAGTATCATACAGGATCGGCGAGAATCAGAGTACAATACTCGACGATTCTCGCCGATCGTCGAGCCGCGCTCGACGATACATAACGATACTCGACGATCGTCGAACCGCGGTCGACGACAATTGTCGAAGTAGTCGATCGTCGAGAATCAACAATTGATTCTCGACGATTCTCGTCGATCGGCGAGAATCAGAGAGACGATTCTCGCCGATCGGCGGGAATCAGAAGACGATTCTCGACTAATGTCATCGACCCTCGGACGACAATCCCAACCAGCCCTTCAAGGCAACATTTGCCCAACCCGATGATCCTATAAGGCAACACTTTGCCCATAACCCTATTCAGGTCGGTGATTGGTAACCTTTACCAACACAGTCAGTCATCCAACTTCTCCACATCTCTTATGTGCGACCCTGCAGGCTCATATCGCATTGGCAGTGAGATTACATGCTTGATCACTTCCAGATCACAATGGTAACTCCAACAGAAGATAGCTGAGCTATATCATGAAGAGGTCATCAGATTACATGAAGTGCCTGTTAGCATTATTTCAGATCGAGACTCCAGATTTATGTCTCGCTTTTGGAAGAGTTTACAGGAGGGGTTGGGTACCGATTTAAGGTATTCCACCTCCTATCATCCGCAGACAAATGGTGAAACAGAGCGAGTTAATCAAATCGTGGAGGATATGATGATCAGGTGTTACATATTGGATCACGGAGGTGCTTGGGATGAGCGTCCCAGACTCATGGAATTTGCTTACAATAATAGTTATCAAGAGAGTCTGCAGATGGCCCCGTTTGAGGCCCTGTACGGAAGGCATTGTAGGACTCCTTTGTTTTGGGCTGAAGTTGGTGAGAGATCGTTGCTAATTCCTGAAGCCCTCGAAGAGATGAATTGTGTTGTAACTCATATTCGTGAAAAGCTCCGTATAACACAAGAGCGTTATGAGAAATATGTTAATTGACGAAGGGTCGATCTGGAGTTCGCCGTTGGAGACTCGGTTTTTCTGAAAGTCTCTCCGATGTCGGGTGTTAAAAGGATTGGAAGGAACCACAGGTTAGACCACCAGTATGTGGGACCTTTTCAAATTCTTGAGTGCATCAGAGTGTCAGCTCATAGATTGGTTTTGCCTTCTACATTCCCTAGTGTCCATGATGTGTTCCATGTGAGCCAGTTGTGGAAGTGTGTTCGTAGTGATTGTCAAGTCCTTGACTCGGTGCCCCAGATTCAGCCCAATCTTTTATATGTGGAAGAGCCTGTCCGTGTTTTGGAAGCTCTAGATCGAGTGTTGCAGAGGAAGGCCATTCCTATGGTGAAGGTTCTTTGGAGTAATCAAGACGTAGAGAGCGTGACGTAGGAATTGGAGTCGGTGATGAGGCAATCTCATCCGCACCTCTTCCCTTAGTTTTCGGTATGTCTCCATGCTTTTGGTAGTGTTGGATTTTCTCGTTTTGGTTTGATTATGGAGCTGCGATAAGTTTCGGGCTGAAACTTCTTTTTAGGGGGAGTGACTGTAACGCCCCCGATTTTCTGATAATATTATTTGAATTGATGTCGTCATATTTATGACATCAGGGCGTTACCCTTTTTGCATTTTGGTTTACGACACTGTACCGTTTGTGCGTTTTGGGTCCGTTAGGTTTGTTTGACCGGATTTTGGGATTTTGATTAGATTGAATGCTTTCCTTGGTCTAAAGGAATGAGTTTTGAGGTTTTGAACTTGTCCAGTTTTATTGTGACCCGATCATTTTGGAGTCTCGGCGTGTGTTTGGATCTTTGTGATGATTTCTGCTTATATGAGCATTTGTTGATATTGTCTCAAGAATGGTGCGTCGGATTATAGGGTTGTCTCCACTGCTAAAAATCTTAGAGTCAGCATTTTATCCCAAAATTTAAGATAATCTGAATTCTCGAATTCCATCTTGCTAGTTCTCGAGTAGAGCTGAAGTTTTCGAGAAAGCCATTATTGATCTCGAGATGTCTGGATTTAGCTCTAGAGAAGTTCCCTCCATGTTCTCGTGTGGTCCAGTAGTACTTGAGAAACCCTCCTCTTGTTCTTGAGAAGCCCTGTAGTTCTCGAGAAGTCTTTCTGTAGCTCTCGAGGAATGTATTTGGTGTACTCGAGAAGGTCCTTCTGTTGTTCTAGAGAAGTGGTGTTGTACTCGAGAAGTGCTTGCCTTCTAGTACTCGAGTAGTCTTCTAGTACTCGAGTACTCTCCTTCTGCACTCGAGAAGTGTCTTAGCTCTCGAGTAATTCTTCCCTATACTACTCAAGTAATTCTTCCCTAGTACTCGAGTAGTCCTGCCTTTAGTTCTCGAGTAGTCTTCTAGCACTCGAGAAAATCCATCTCCATTACTCGATTAATCCTCCCCTAGCACTCGAGTAGTTTTGCCTTCAGTACTCGAGTAACTTTCTAGTACTCGAGTACTCTCTTCCTTTACTCGAGAGGATTTTGCCTTCAGTTCTCGAGTAACTTAATAGTACTCGAGTACTCTAAGTCTTCATCCCGGAAATCGGTTCAGCCGACCCTGGTTCATTCGTCTAAGTGTAAAGGTTTTTATAATATATCTATCATACATATATATAGATATATAAATATAAATACCCTACTTCTTCTTCCTCCTTCAATTAGACCGAACTTCTGTTCTCTTTCCCGAACCAGAGCGGCGTGAGTAAGAGAGAGAGTCTTTTTCGTGATTCTTCCGGTGGCCGCCGACGGTGCTTCGGTGCTCGAAATTTCCAACCGATCATCGATCCGAAAAGCTCTCAGCGAGAGCTTCGTCATCGTGGTAAAATCTTCCCAATTTCTTGAGTTTTTCTTGTTAGGGTTTTTGGCCCTAACGTCTATCTTGGCTATTTCTTGTTAGACTTTGACTCCCCTCGTCTCTTGTTAGATTTTAAAGAGTTTTTCCGGCAAAACCAAGACAAGTGGTGGTTTTCCATTTTCCCTCTTCTTTCTAATCTTGATGATAACTGGTAATCTCCTTGTTCTTCAATCTTTCTGCACTAATGTCCTTCCATTTGTGGATATATTTAATTTTCCTTTGAATCCACTTGTGTTATTAGTTTCGTCATGATAATTTAATCTTGTAAGTTTTGTAGAAATTCGATGAAAATGTTCAATCAATGGCTTTAATCATTCCTAACTATTATGTAGTATGTGTTAAGAGTGGTTTAGGACCATCAAATCTTTCCTAAAGGTTGATCAACCGCTTTAATTATAGAAATGTTTAGTAGAATCCGACGTGTCGTTGTTGACTTGAGATGTCTATCATAGTTTTTCTTCATGGCGATGCCGTTGTTAAATTTTCTCAACGTGGTCAGCAAGATAGCCCAAAACACCAAATTAATATCTTCGGAACTACCCAGTTCGCACGCTGAACCTGCGGAAAACCCAAGGACTAGAGGTTGCACCCAACAAAACAATGGAAGCACAAGAAGGTCTTATTATGCATTCACTTCTTTACAATCCGAGGCATACATAGCGAGACATGATTTCGCTAGTATTACAGCTGTAAACAGAAGAAACCAAAAAACAAGCCGGGCGGACAGCACTCCAGTCCGCCGAGACCGCGAGGTCGCCGAGACCGCCGAGACCGCTGAGCTCGCCCAAGCTATGCTGCAATCCGCCGAATACCACGGAGTCCGCCGAGACCGCGAGGCCGCGCGGACAGACCGTTATTCGCCTCCTGCTGAACCCGAACTGAGGAACTCCCCTACCCGCCTGAAGCCGGCGGACAGGTTATTGAAGCTGGGAAAGTTGAAACAGAACTGACAAGCCGCAGAGCGACCTCCTGCTGAGTCCGCAGAGACCGCACACTTCCAAGCACTGACCGAAGTCACAGCCAAACTCCTGGCTCCTTGAAGTTATCCGCGCGACCTGCACACAGCAAACCGTCAGCCTGAAACAATCCGCGCGGACTGGAAAACACAGACCGCAGCACTCGCCCAACCCAATTTACTGTTCACTCACGTTACATAGGTTACTGTAGATGTGCCAGGGGGGTCCTATTTATAGGCCAGGTGAGGAGTGTGGTCACCGCCCATGAGATAGCGACACCGCCCCAGCCCGCGCGAATACAAACGACCGTCCGCTCAGTCCGCGAGGACTTAGCCAGTCACCAAGGGAAACCGCCAGGAGCAAGGCAACCATTGACGAACCCTCTCCAGTCCGCCCAAGCTAAGCGGACAAGGCACCAGCCCGCAAAGCTCCAACTGCTTCAGGACAGCAAACCCTCTTCAATGGCAGTCCGCACCAACCCGAGGCAGTCCGCAAGACTCACACCTCAATCCGCCACAAGTCCACGACCAAAGGCAAACAGCAACAGTCCGCCCGGTCACAGCGGACTTCGCGGATACGGCGGACACCATGAACTTGACACCAAGTGTGACCAAGTCCAAAACCATCAAGGGCCATTGCGAGCATGGCGGACACAAAGTCCCGTCCGCCAAACACCCTAGCACAGACCGCAACCAGTCCGCGAGCTCCTCGCACTTGTCCAACACAGCAGCTACTTCCCGGACTCCAAACACCAGTCCGCCAATCGGTCTCCACAGCAAGACCTGCTGTAACACCTGAGCTCGACAAGGCCTCAGCCAAGCTCAAGGCCCAGTCCGCAACAGCCCAAACCGCGGACACGCCAGTCCGCAAGGCTTCCCGCGAACTCGAAACAACCCGCCAACAGCACAAGCTTGCACCCGCGACCACTGAGCAAAGCACCAGTCCGCAAGCCTCTCTATCCACAGATACCAGGCCGCACCAAACCGCGGACTCCATGCAACAACCCGCTCAGAACACAGCCGGCTTTCCACCAGACTTTTCACCAGGCCGCAAACCGCAGTCCGCCCAGTCCGCCCAGTCCGCCAAAGCTGTCCGCACAGGCCGCGCGGCCTGTCCCGTCACCCACTTCCACTTCACAAATTTCAACACTCCCCCTTGAAGTGAGAAGTGGTGACCAAGCCCAGCAAGCTGCGCAAGCGTTCAAAGGGCCCCTTCGACAGCGGCTTCGTGAAGATGTCAGCAAGATTATCTTCACTCCGAACATGCCCGACCAGCAGAGACCCCTCCAACACCTTCTCCCTGATGAAGTGGTGATCAATCTCTATATGCTTGGTCCTGGCGTGACACACTGGATTGTTTACCAGTTTGAGAGCACTCTCATTGTCACCCCGGAGTAAAGTAGGCCCTTGCACTTCTTCATGAACATCCTCTATGAGTCTCCTCAACCAAACGGCTTCCCGAGCAGCCAAGGCCGAAGCCTTATACTCCGCCTCCGTGGTTGAAACCGACACCGAGTTCTGCTTCTTGCTACACCACGAGATGCTAGCTGAACCGCAAGTGAACACATAACCTGAAGTAGACCTTCGATCATCCGAATCACCGCCATAGTCAGCATCCGTGTACCCGAGCAATGCAAACTCCGCATCCCTTCCATAGAGGAGTCCCATCTCAGAAGTCACCTTGACATACTTCAGAATCCCCTTCGCCGCCACTAGATGAGATTGCCTTGGTTCAGCCATATACCGACTTACTCGGCCAACAGCATAAGCGATATCCGGCCTTGTAATCGTCAGGTAAATCAAGCTCCCAACAAGAGCCCTGAACACCAAGGGATCAAGAAGAACCCTTCCCTCATCCCGTCGAAGCTTTAGCCCAGGTTCTAGTGGAGTAGAGCACTTCTTCCCTTCGCCCATGCCAAACCGCTTCACAATGCGATCAGCATACCCTTTCTGGCTAATGAGAACCCCGCACTCCTTCCTCTCCACTTCCAGACCAAGAAAGTGATGCAACTCTCCCAAGTCTTTCATCTCGAAGCGTGTAGCAAGCTCAGCCCTGAGCCTTGCTACTTCCTCCTCTGAATTCCCTGTGATGATCATATCATCCACATACAGTAGGACCAAGACTCTTAGCTCTCCCTTCTTCTTGACGAACAAGCTTGAATCCGAGTTGGAAGCCAGGTATCCACAGAATTGCAAGTACTCTGCAATCTTCCCATACCACGCTCGAGGAGCTTGCTTCAACCCATAGAGAGCCTTCCTGAGTTTGCAGACATAGTCCGGATGCTTTTCAGAGACAAAACCAAGCGGCTGATCCATGAAGATGTCCTTGTCAATCTCTCCGTAAAGAAAAGCATTCTTCACATCAAGTTGCCACAACCTCCATCCCTTGCTAGCAGCCAAGGCGATCACCACTCTTACAGATGTCATCTTCGCAACAGGACTGAATGTCTCCTCATAGTCTTCTCCATACTGCTGTGAGAATCCTCTAGCGACCAGGCGAGCCTTGAAACGATCAATGCTCCCATCAGCCTTCTTCTTCAATTTATATACCCACTTGCAAGTAACCGGAGTAATGCCATCAACCTTGGGCACAAGGTCCCAGGTTTCATTCTTCTTCAGAGCATCAATCTCTTCCTTCATGGCACCTTCCCACTCCTTCACTCCAGTGGCCTCGTTGAAGCTTGCAGGCTCTCGCTCATCCAGAGGACCCGCAAAGAAGCAGGAGACAAAGCTCACTGCATTCCCATCACAGTACCGAGCCGGTGGCTTAACCACCCTCTTCGATCTCCGAAGACACGGCTCCTTGCTCACGGCTTCCGTTGCTTCTTCAGGCTCCACTCCTACCTGGGGCAAGCATTGAGCAGTGCTCCCCCTGCTTCCTGAGCCAGAAGGCTCAGCCTCGGAGTTCGAAGCAACAGGAGCTGCTGGTGAAACAGCAAGCTCCTCTTCCAAGCCTTCAGCAGCCTCCACCGGTGCTTCCTCAACCTTGCTACTTCCGGTAGGCTCCACCGAGCCACCTCCATATGACGTCAGCTCGTCAAAGACAACGTCTCTTGACACCACGAACTTCTTCGTCACAGGGTCCATGCATTTCCATCCCTTCTTCCGCTCATCATAGCCAACAAAGACAAGTTTCCTTGCCTTCGCATCCAGCTTTGTCCATGAAGCATCCGGGACATGCACGTAGCAAGTTGAACCGAACACCCGAAGGTGTCCAACACTCGGCTTCTCCTTCAGCAACAGCTCAATAGGAGTCTTCATGTTGATAGGGCTGAGTGGCATCCGGTTGATAACATAAGCAGCACAAGACATTCCCTCCGCCCAAAAGGACCTTGGGATATCTTTCGCATGCAGCCAGCATTTGCAGGTTTCCGTCAAATGACGGATCTTCCGCTCCGCTACCCCATTTTGTTGTGGAGTGTGAGAACAAGTAAGCTCCCGTTGGATCCCGTGCTTCCTGCAGAAGTTAGAAAACTCGGAGGAGACAAACTCCCCCCCGTTATCAGTTCTAAGCTTCTTAATCCGCAAGCCAAGCCGGCCTTCTACCAACTCCTTGAACTCCACGAACAAATGGAAGGCTTCCGACTTCTCCTTTAAGAAGTACACCCAAGTATACCTTGAGTAGTCATCAACCAAGACAAGCATGTATTTGCTTCCACCAAGGCTGGCAGTAACAGTCGGTCCCATCAGGTCGCCATGAATACACTCCAATGGTTTCTTGCTCCTTGTTTGAGATTTATCAAACGGAAGGCGATGTGCCTTACCGTATTGACAGCCCGCACAAACATGCCCATCACCAAAGGAGGACAACATCGGCAACCCCCTCACCAGACTTCTACTCGCCATTGCCTTTAGCTTGTCCATGCCAACATGCCCCAGCCTCTCATGCCAGATAGCCGCACTATCATTGGCCCTCATCCTATCAACATAGGCACTGGTGGAAAGAACAAACAAGTTCTTCACCCTCCTCCCAACATGAGCAACATCAGCCTTCACCGCTGATACGTTGCGAAGGAACCTCACGTCTGTTGGCCCAAACAGAACGTGATACCCAGCGTCCACCGCGTTGGTCACCGAGAAGAGGTTCTTCTTCATGCCCGGCACGTGATACACACTCCTTAACGTGAGTGGCCCCTGATCACTACCCAAAGACACGACCCCCTCCTTCTCTACTGCATAAACAGTATTATCAGCAGTGATAATAGCTTCATTACCTGAGTAAGCCTGCATGGAGGTGAACTTCGACTTGTCTCCGGTGAGGTGATGACCACACCCGGAGTCGATGATCCACTCGCTGTTGAAGTCCTCAGCAGATAAGGCCCGGACACAAGTGCCCGTCATGAAAGCTCCTCCCCATTCTGCTTCTTCACTTCGCGAGCAAGCTTCCTCCTTTCCCGCAGCATGCCCAGGCTGCAGTTTGACCTTGCAGTCCCGCTTGAAGTGCCCACGCTGATGACACCGGTAGCACTTCAGATTCTTCTTCCAGTCCTTAGGAGCATTGCTCCTCTCCGACGGATATGAAGTTGAAGTCTCCTTCTCAACAGCGGCCTGCACCTTCTTCTTCTTCTTCCCTTCCCATCCCTTCTTCTTGCCTGAGAAGAGAGCCTCGCTGCCTTCCTGATTCAGATTCACTCCAGCCATCTGCCTTGCTAAGCTCTCCTGCGAGGCAAGCAGATTCTCCAGCTCCAGCAGAGACGGCTGAGTAGCCCACCCTTGAACAGACGTAACAAAGGCCACATACTCCTTCCGCAAGCCGCGAAAAATGTGCCTTTTCATCTTTGCCTCAGAGATAGGCTCATCAGGATCCAGTGCCGACAGCTCAGCACACAAGCTCTTCATCTTTAAGAAGTACCTGGAGATGGAAAGGTCTCCCTGAGTTGCCCTGGCCAACTCATTCTCCAGGAACTAAAGCCGCGCCACATTCTTCCTATTGAACAACTCATCAATGGTTGTCCAAATATCAGCAGCCGACTCACATCCAATGATGTGATCAAACAGTTCCGGAGAGACAACTTTCTTCAGAACGAACTCTGCCTTAGCATTAGTTCTTCTCCAGAGCCTCACCTGCTCAGCAGTACCGAAAGCAGCAGTAACTTCCTGTCTGTCGTCTCCACCGACAACTTCCCACAGCTCCTCGCCTAGAAGATAACTCTTCATGCACGACTTCCACTTTTTATAGTTAGTCGGCGTTAAGAGTTCAATGCCAAGACCTCTTGCTAAGCTTCCTTCCATTGCAACCACCTGTTGGTACCCTTCAGCAGCTCCGAGCAACAACACAGGTTGATCACCACTCAATCACTGAGTAACAACGCTGGTTGACCACCGCTCACGCAACTGAACCTCCGCAACCTCAGAAACCTGGCTCTGATACCATGTTAAATTTTCTCAACGTGGTCAGCAAGATAGCCCAAAACACCAAATTAATATCTTCGGAACTACCCAGTTCGCACGCTGAACCTGCGGAAAACCCAAGGACTAGAGGTTGCACCCAACAAAACAATGGAAGCACAAGAAGGTCTTATTATGCATTCACTTCTTTACAATCCGAGGCATACATAGCGAGACATGATTTCGCTAGTATTACAGCTGTAAACAGAAGAAACCAAAAAACAAGCCGGGCGGACAGCACTCCAGTCCGCCGAGACCGCGAGGTCGCCGAGACCGCCGAGACCGCTGAGCTCGCCCAAGCTATGCTGCAATCCGCCGAATACCACGGAGTCCGCCGAGACCGCGAGGCCGCGCGGACAGACCGTTATTCGCCTCCTGCTGAACCCGAACTGAGGAACTCCCCTACCCGCCTGAAGCCGGCGGACAGGTTATTGAAGCTGGGAAAGTTGAAACAGAACTGACAAGCCGCAGAGCGACCTCCTGCTGAGTCCGCAGAGACCGCACACTTCCAAGCACTGACCGAAGTCACAGCCAAACTCCTGGCTCCTTGAAGTTATCCGCGCGACCTGCACACAGCAAACCGTCAGCCTGAAACAATCCGCGCGGACTGGAAAACACAGACCGCAGCACTCGCCCAACCCAATTTACTGTTCACTCACGTTACATAGGTTACTGTAGATGTGCCAGGGGGGTCCTATTTATAGGCCAGGTGAGGAGTGTGGTCACCGCCCATGAGATAGCGACACCGCCCCAGCCCGCGCGAATACAAACGACCGTCCGCTCAGTCCGCGAGGACTTAGCCAGTCACCAAGGGAAACCGCCAGGAGCAAGGCAACCATTGACGAACCCTCTCCAGTCCGCCCAAGCTAAGCGGACAAGGCACCAGCCCGCAAAGCTCCAACTACTTCAGGACAGCAAACCCTCTTCAATGGCAGTCCGCACCAACCCGAGGCAGTCCGCAAGACTCACACCTCAATCCGCCACAAGTCCACGACCAAAGGCAAACAGCAACAGTCCGCCCGGTCACAGCGGACTTCGCGGATACGGCGGACACCATGAACTTGACACCAAGTGTGACCAAGTCCAAAACCATCAAGGGCCATTGCGAGCATGGCGGACACAAAGTCCCGTCCGCCAAACACCCTAGCACAGACCGCAACCAGTCCGCGAGCTCCTCGCACTTGTCCAACACAGCAGCTACTTCCCGGACTCCAAACACCAGTCCGCCAATCGGTCTCCACAGCAAGACCTGCTGTAACACCTGAGCTCGACAAGGCCTCAGCCAAGCTCAAGGCCCAGTCCGCAACAGCCCAAACCGCGGACACGCCAGTCCGCAAGGCTTCCCATGAACTCGAAACAACCCGCCAACAGCACAAGCTTGCACCCGCGACCACTGAGCAAAGCACCAGTCCGCAAGCCTCTCTATCCGCAGATACCAGGCCGCACCAAACTGCGGACTCCATGCAACAACCCGCTCAGAACACAGCCGGCTTTCCACCAGACTTTTCACCAGGCCGCAAACCGCAGTCCGCCCAGTCCGCCCAGTCCGCCAAAGCTGTCCGCACAGGCCGCGCGGCCTGTCCCGTCACCCACTTCCACTTCACAAATTTCAACAGCCGTGGGGCGAGACAAGCCACCAGGCCCTGATTGGGTTGTGGTGTGCCTCTAAGCTTTAAACCCGGATTGTTACGGGGTTTTCCTTCTGAGTTTTTCTTCGTTGCGGGTGTTATTAGCGGGTAAATCCACCGCCGCAATGTTTGATCTACCATTAGCACTTTGTGGGGCTCTACCAGGTTTTTAGGGCATTTGCGGTGTTTGGTGAAGTGTTTAGCCTCCGCTGCATTTAGACGGATAATTGTCTTGGAGTTGTGTCTAGCTGAGTTGACCACCCTGCCCGTTTTGGATTGTTTGGTGGAGTTGACCACAAGTGGATAATTGGGGTTTGTTTCTCTTCCAATGGTTTAATCTTGATCTATTTTTCCTATTAACCTTGTGCGTTTGGGGTAATCTTGTTGTACGTGACGCTTCACGTAAGTTTATCTCTTTTACTTTTGTACCCTACTGATGTACTCGTTTACGTATCTTTTCTTTGGGCTTGGGTTGGTATCCCTTGACTTATTTACTTGTGGCTTATTTCTTTTGTCATCACATGTACATTCTTGCTGAGGTGTTTTATCTTTGGAATGTCATAGGTTCAGAGATGTAGCTGATTCTTCGGTGCTGGTTTTGTAGTGCTTGTGCGTCAGTGTTGACCGTTGTTGTTGCCTTTGTATAGCGAGGTAGTTTGTTGTTTATCTTGTTTCACTAGTTCAGACATACTTTTCTCTTGTGAGTTTGTGTTAGTTTGTTGATGCCCACATGATTGTTATTTTTTTGGATACTTGTTAGTTGCTTCGTTTTCTTTCTGTGGATGTGGATTACTCGCTCTCTGTGATGTTTTATGTTAGGATTGCATGGTAGTTATTTTCAAGTATAAAAGAAAAATTACTATTATTACCGCATGCATTGCATAATTTAAAATGTTAAATCACTATATTTAACGACCATACAAATCCACTTTTATTACTATTATAGATTTAGAACTTGCATATCTTGAGGTGTCCTTTTGGAACCTCCAAGCTCTTGTAGGATGCCTAATCCGATAAAAGAAGTATTTCCCACCGAGCATAATCACTTTTCTTGTGGACTAGATGAGTCACTAAGCCGAGGGATATGGCTAACTACTGCACTTAAATTGATTTTACCTTTAAATAACTTAAAGTTCTTTCTTATTGCGTTAAGTAGGAGTTTTTGCTTGAGCGTTTGTAGCTATCCCCTAATGACGTGACATCATGACGCGTATTTTCCCATACTCTGATATACCTTTAAATGCGGTGAAAATGCAGATTATGACATTTCCTTTAATTAAAATTGAGTATTACAGATTGAGTTACACCTTTACATGGAAAGCAAATAAAGGGTATATTGGGGGAAGCTGGCAGCTAAGGAAAGAAAGTGCCAAAAAGGAGGCCACACGGACTGAGGAGTCAGATCGGCAGGCCGCGCGGTTTGTAGAAGAGGGTGCGCGGACTGAGAAAGGGAGTCCGCCGGGGTTGATGGCTTGAGCTTATCGACGGCTTTCCTCGAGCATGAGGCGATGTGAGCCTCAGCCTCTGCCCTGTAATGAGAGGTATGGGGGTCTATTTATAGGCCCGTGGAGGTAACGACTTTCGGTAACATTACCCCCGGCGGGTCGGTAACTTGTGCGAGTAGAGAGTGGAGACTGCCGAGTCCACAACATGTCGCGCGGTGTGGGACTGCCTTCTGGAGCTGGTTCTGCTGCTTGGCGGACTGGGAAGAGTCTGCCCCTGGTGTGTTGAGCGAGTCCGCGCCACGACTGTGAGGTTTGAGGGATTACTCGCCTGCTACTGGGAAGAGAGTGCTAGAAGCTGAGTGTCAGACTGCGCAATGAGTCCAGCTATACTGCTGGAATAGGAGCGGGGCGCCTACTGCTGAAAAGCTAGAGTAGGGTTTCATCAATGTAGGCAGACTGGAAGGTTGGACTGCACGATGAGTCTGCCCAGTCCGCGGCGGACGGACAGTGCTGAATGTTATGGAGAGATGGAGCAAGTCCAGGATCTTGGGGCGACTGAGATGGAGTCCGCGAAACTTGCGAGCAGATGAGCTGACATGGGCGACCTGGCGTACTGGCTAAGCAGGTCACCCCTTCTGCTCAAGTCCGCCCCCTGTTGAATGGAACGGCTTGCCGCCCCAGCTGGGCAGCCTGGGCTTGGCAACCTGGTAGGTCGCACATGCTGGTGAAGTGGAACCAGGTATTGCTAGCTGGCGGCCTAGGGTCAGGTCGCCATTCTTGCTACTCGGTGAGCTAGCTTGTTGTCGGCGCTACTGATGGTGGGCGGGCTGGAGGCAGGTGTTTTGACGATGTTGCGGTCTGGTCTGCTTGATGTGCGACCTGCAGGAGCAGGTTGAAGGAGACTAACTCCTGCAAAGCACACAACTTATTCCCGGTCTGGGCGGATTGGTATCTAAGTCCGCCAAAGTTGGTCATCACCTATCAGGATGGAGAGGAGCTGTAACGTCCCGAATCGCACTAGGCCCCTTGTACGTGTTTTTGAGTCATGAGAGATGACTTGGGTTCGGGGGAGTGCTGACAACAGGGCAGCACATGTGAAAAGGAGGAGAAATCAGTCAAGCATAGGACACGGGTAGAGACACGGGCGTATCCCTACCCGTGTGGGAGTGGCCAGCTCTCGAGTCAATGACTGGAGTATGTACGGAGAAGGACACGGGTAGTGACACGGGCGTATCACTACCCGTGTGAAGTGACATAGGTAGAGACACGGGCGTGTCCATACCTGTGTGCGTGTGTGTCGAGTTGGACTCGACACAGCGTGTCGAGATCGACGAACTGCGTGTCGAGATCAACGAATTGTATGACACGGGTAGAGACACGGGCGTGTCCCTACCCGTGTGCCGTATGTGTCGAGTTACACTCGATAGGGCGTGTCGAGATCGACGAGATGTGTCGACATCGTATAACACGGGTAACGGCACGGGCATGTCCCTACCCGTGCGTGTCGAGTTACACTCGACAGAGCATGTCGAGATCGACAAACTATGTGTCGAGATAGACGAATTGTATGACACGGGTAGTAGCCCGATCAATACATCCCCACAACCGATGGTGCTGTGGCGTCTGATAGGTCTGTGCGACTAGAGCCGGTGCGGATCGTGGATAGCTAGACAAGAAAGTTACGTCGCAAAAGTGTTCCCTTGGTGAAGGTGCTATGATCTAATCATGGGAAGGAGGAATACACATGGGAGCCAATGGATTTGATGCAAAAATGCTATCCGGAGTTGTTTGCTCAAGGTATTTTTATTTAAAAGCATATTGTATTTTCTGTTTATAGCCTAAGATTGATTTCAGGGACGAAATCTTTTATTTTGTTTATAGGATTTGTAACGTCCCGAATTGCACTAGGCCCCTCGTACGTGTTTTTGAGTCAGGAGGGCTGACTTGGGTTCGGGGGAGTGCTGATAACTGGGCAGCACATGTGAATAGGATTTGTATCACCCGAGTCATTGGTCAACACTTTGTTGTCGAGGTGTTGACACACTGGATCAAGGTGTCGACACAGTGTGTCAACACCCAGGTTGAGGTGTCGATACACTGGTGTCGACACCGTGTGTTGACACTCGCTATGCTGACACAATGGAACCAGGTGTCGACACAGTCTGACGACACCCTGGGGTTGAGGTGTCAACACACTGGTGTTGACACCGTGTGTCGACACTCTCTGTGTCGACACACTGGAACCAGGTATCGACAAAGTGTGTCGACACCCTAGTGTCGACACTCTCTGTGTCGACATACTGGAACCAAGTATCGACAAAGTGTGTGGATACCGGTGTCGACACCGTGTGTCGACACATGCTGTGTCGACACACTGGAACCAGGTGTCGACACCGTGTGTCGACACCCTGGGGTCGAGGTGTCGACACTCTGGTGTCGACACCATGATGCAAGATACGGGCCTACCCATGTGTGTGAGTGTGTGAAACAAGTATGACACGGGTAGAAACACGGGCCTGTCCCTACCCGTGTGTCGTTGTGTCGAGTTAAGTCGAGGTGTATCCAGAGGAGGACACGGCCAGGGAACACGGCCGTATCATGTGGACACGGATTGGGATACGGGCGTGTCCCTACCCGTGTCGAATAATGAACCGAAACTGAAAACTGCTGTAACGCTTCGCGCAAGCAGGACACGGGCAGGGACATGGGCGTGTCCCTCCCCATGTCAATTTTCATATATAAGGGGAAGAGAAAACCCTAGCCGTTTTCACTCCTCATTCCAGCCACGTTTCCTGAGAGAAATTTCTGTAGAGAGGGAAAATTGTTGGAGCAAGTCCAAGAGGAGGAGAACCGCCGCCACCGTGAAAAATAAGATGGCGCCGAGAAGAGTTACACGATCTATGGCTGGAAATAGTGGAAACGCCGGAAATGAGGTGAGCTTCATCCCCTCTCCCTTGGTGCTAGATCTGTAGTTATCTGTGCGAGATGTCAACTCAAAAGAGTCTAGACTTGTGAGATGGTGATTTCTCTAGGATGAGGCCGATGTAGGGCATGTGCTCTTGGTTAGTGGTGTCTTCAACCCCACCAACCTTCTATGCGAAGATGGGGGATGGTTTCATGAAGAGTAAAGGCCTCACGAGGGTGAATAAGGGAGGAGGAATTTCTGGAGTGATTATGGAAGATCGACTTGAAGAGGAAGATGAACCGATGCCGTGCATTCCTCTTTAAGATACGTGCAGAATCTGTATTCTGCGCGTAGCAATCTTCTGGGCCATTTTTATATAGGATGTGGGCGGATCTACGCTTTTGACAAAACTCGAAAGTTGAAGCCCTTGAAAATACCTTTCCAACAAGTAGTTGCATGTCTTCATGCGAAGTTCGTAGCCACAGGAAAGTCTGAACGAACATGACGTCCGATAAATCATGCATGCAGAAATTGTGTTCTGTACGCAGCAGACTTCAAGGTTGACTTCAAATAGGATACACTCAAATCTGGGTTGTGGGCTGAATATGAAAGTTGTAACCCATGGAAAGACCTTTCCATCGAGGGGTTACATGTCTCCACCAGATTTGTGTAGCTTCGGGAATTCCAGGTTGAAGTTGGTGTCCAGATTTATTCTGCACTTAAATTCTGGGGTTTATATAATATGAATTTGAATTCGGTGGAATCGATGTTGCAAATTAACTCGAGACTTTTGATGCACTATTTTATTCTAACCACCGTACTTCTATGAATGATGAATCTTGTTAATTAGATTTCATAAAACTGAATTGTGGAGCAAGCTTTATTGCATGATATGACTTGCTAAAATTGATAGATTATTAAAAATGCGCACCATGTTTATAATATGATGAATGAAATGACTAGATACAAATTGGTAGATTATTATTAATGTGCATCATGTTTGTAATATGTTGAAACCATTTGGAATGACAAATAGAAGGATAAACCATGGCCATGAGTATGTATGATCGTTAGAATGAAATGTAGTAGTCCAATACTTAGAGCGTAGTCTCCCTACGGGTATTATTGTGGATGGATGTAAGTGCGGTGTTGATCGTCACTAGTTGGGTTTGAGTTGAGATGAGGTATAGATGTATGGTTGGGCTGTGTCCTCGTGCTTACTTCTGAGGCCCTTCCATACCACGATGATGTGGAATTTGCATGCGGTGTGAGTCGACACGCGGTGTCGTAATCATGGGTTAAGGATAGTGTGGCAGGTCTACGGGCTCGCCGATCGTCACACCGACGGGAGTTGACAGTTAGACTTTGGGCGGTTGGGCTGTGTCCTCGGTATTCACTTCCCGAGGCCCCTTCCGTGCCAAGTGAACGGTTGGGCTTGTGTCCTCGTGCCTTCTTTCGAGGCCCCTTCCGGGTCACAATAGGCCAGTTCGGGCTGTATTCTCGGTGCACATCTACCCGAGACACCACTGGGCCATAGTACGCATGGGCTCCGCTGTTGTGTTCTTAGCATTGAGGCATACGGAGGCCTAGGTGAAGTAGTGTTGATACCCGCCTAGTAGTAGAGATGCCCACTCTACTGTCACTTCCTGGCCACGACGGCTGATGCCTGAGAGGTTAGCTACCTGCTCGAATAGTGGGAACTATAGTCTGTGTCGACATAGTAATTGCATGTGTGTGATCATGGGTGAGTCATTGCATAACATACATACCATTACATAGCATTGCACAAATAAGACCCTCATCGTATAAGTTTGTATGGGCACTCTTATACGATGAGTTACTTTTATGTAACCCGATCCTTAACTTATAAGCTTGTATGGACATCCTTATAAGTTAAGTTACTTTTCTGCTGTAGTTACTTGTACTTGTTGATTAACTAATTGTTCAAGTAGAACTGCTAGTTTATAATATTGTTATTCAAGTAGAACTGCTAGTTTATAATGTTGTTATTCATGTACTATTACCATCTGCTTGTACCTGATCTACTACTTGTATTATACTTGTACCCTTGTTCCTTTCTCCGCCCGGTGCCGAGGAGTCGCCGGGGGAGCGGATGTGAAGCCACTTAGTCTTTTCGACTAACGGTTACTACGTCTTCCTTTTTAGGAGGTCACCCCGCAGGTAGAGCAGTCGCAGACTTTGCAGCAGGACAGTCATGCCAGGACGACAGGGCCTGATGTGACGGTGTCGTCGCTACCGTCAGTTACGGATGTGAGTGTTGTGAGATTTTGATGTAGCCCATTTGGGCAATTTTATAGCTGTACTCTGATATTGTAGAAGCATGTTTTAGCTTCTCTTATTTGATGCATTTGGACATATATACTTAGTGTGGATTTGACTTCTTCTTTCTTATATTATGGTTGGGTTGGCATGTTTATTTTCATATTGGTTGTAGCCGGCGGAATAGGCGTCTTGTGGTACAGGTTAGCCCGTGTGCTAATGCTACCGCAAGGCGGCTGTTCCGGGCATAAGACCCCCTTCATACTGTGTTTTGGGATCCGAGAGGGGGTTCTTACAGGATCTTGGGGCTGTAAGCTGATCAAAGGGCGCGACCTACATGGGCGGACAGAGGAAGCAGTCTGCGGCCCCTGCCAAACAAGGGAAAGCTGTGCGACCTAGGCGGTTCGACCGCTGAGACTGCCCAAGCCGCGCGGACTGAGTGGACAGAGAAGCCTGTCTGCCCATCCTTTGACGTCGCGACCTCCATGGAGAACCCGGAGCAGGCCGCGACTAGCGAGCTGTCTACCTTGGGAAGGATCGCCGATTTCTAGGTTAAAATAATCCCCGTACTTTTTGAAGTTCTGAAGGGAACTTCAAAAAAGTATGATACCCACGAAAATCATGATCCAGCCCAAAGAAAAAGGAGGTGAGGAGAGAGAGAACCTGATGTCTCTCCTTAGGAGTTTGCTAATGTTTATCTTCTTCCTGCAAAGGAAAAGTTAGCATAAATATGTGCGGAAGTTACATCTTGTGTGTACCTGAGTTTGCCTTTGCAAAAATGAAGGAGACGTGTCTTCCACTGAGTTCTGCAAAACGAAGATGAGTGGAAAGCATAAAAGAATAATAACTTGCAAGTACCTGATGGAGGGTTGCAAGTACCTGTTATCCTCTACAAAAAGAAGAGTATGCATTATGCATGAAGGGAAAAATAAGTTGCAAGTACCTGAAGGGGTCTTGCAAGTGTTTGCTGGTTTCTGCAAAAGAGAAGTTAGAGGCTGATATGAAAGTAAAGTAAGTCATAAGTACCTGAAGGGAACTTGCAGGTATCTGCTAATCTCTGCAAAAAGTAGTTAGAAGCAGACATGATACATGAAAATAGGCTGCAAGTACCTTAAAGGAAACTTGCTGGTATCTGCTGATCTCTGCAAGGAAAGAGTTAGAAGAAGATGTGATATATGAAATTAGGTTGCAAGTACCTGAAAGAAAATTTACTGGTATCTGCTGATCTCTACAAGGAAAGAGTTAGAAGTAGATGTGATATATGAAAGTAGGTTGCAAGTACCTGAAAGGAAACTTGCTGGTATATTCTAATCTCTGCAAGAAAAGAGTTAGAAGTAGATGTGATGAAAAGACTAAGCTGCAAGTACCTGGATGAGACTTGTAGGTGCCCGCTGATCTGTAACGACTCCATCCGTTCGTAGGTATATACTATAAGGTCTGGCAGGGCCCCACAACATATACCATAAAACAGGCGGGGAAGTCATGTAGCAATACCAGAGTTGTGCATCCTAACTCATTGCATTCTAGCGGAAGCCTATAACACGAAGCCAAACTCACACTCATTGCATCCTAAATCAGCATCTACATCTGCTGCTTCTGCTGGTACTGATGTTGTGGCTATGTCTACTACTGTTGCTACTGCTGGGGATACTGCTGCTGCTGCTTCTTCATCAAGTATCTCCCCCTGCCTGGTTTCAGTGCAAACTGGAGCCAGACCCCTAACTGAAGAGGGAGCAGCAGAGTGGGTAGATATTTGGGCAGCATGAGAAGATATGGAAGTAGCAAGAGGGGAAATAGCCTCTGCTATAAGATTTTTGAGGAGAGGAGTAAGCAGTGCAATAAGAGAAGTAGTGATGGAGTGATCCAATGGTAGAGTTGCAGATGGTGTGGCAGAATGTGCTGGTATGGAAGCAGATGTAGGGATGGAAGTAGTTGGTGGAGTGGGAGGGAGAGCATCTTACATGGTTGTATCTTATGGAGAAGGACTATTGAGAGGGGAGGAGAGTATATTGAATGTTGGGAGGTTGGCTAGTTTGGGAGGTAAGGGAGATGAAGGTGGTGATGGATCTGGTGTACCATGAGGAGAATGAGGGGTCATTGATTATGGAGATTGAGATGGAGAGAGTTGCTGAGTTTCTTGAAGTGGGGAAGAGGGAATGTCAGTGAGATCTATTGGTGGAGAAGTTGCAGGAGGTGGAGCTGGACTAGAAACAAGAATAGGTTATTGTTGTTGTTGTTGTGGTGGTTGTTGTAGAGAAGGAATGGTGGAAGTCGATGGAGGTGTAGGAAGGATCTCATCAGTAGGGTGGGGAGTGGCTAAGTTAGCCCTAGTACTCTTAGAAGCTTTTGTGGAAGAGGGAGCCTTGGAGGGCTTTGTGATGGTCCTATACCACTTGCCAAAAAGAGCACAAGTTATCCTCTTACTGACATTTATGAATATGGTCTGGGAGACCAGTGATTCAGCAGCCTTCTCTTTTAGGAAGATCCCTAGGATCATTCCAAAATTGACTTCCTTTTTATTACACTTTTTCTTTATCAGATCAAATAGAATCTGAGCCCAGTTTAATTGTTTCTTATTGACCACAACACACATAACCAGGAATTGGTACCTGGTAATGTAGTCATGTGCAGTGTGCTTTCCTAGCAGCGCTTTTCCCACAATGTCTGCGAGAAATTTGAACTTGGCAGACAAATGTTTCTTCAGCAATTTGTTAGGGTTTTCTCCAGAGTAACCCATCACACTCAGCATATCATCATATTCTTCAGTATCCATTTCTAAATCCTCTTCAACATTACTTAAGCTAAATATTTCTGTTAAAATGGCGGGAGTGAGAGAAACAGCATTACCCGGGATTGTTCCTGACATGGTGTTATCAGCTGTGGTAGAAGAAGTATACACCCATTCACTGATTTTCTGTGGCAGATATCTTGATTCTAGTTGATAGCAGATTCTTCAGTTGTTGGTCTTCAAGTAGTTGCAGGATATCTAAGAAGATGGGGTCAGAGTGTTGGAAAGAGTCGAAATCGACATCAAACCCTGTGTCAAATTTCATTGCGGCAAGGGTTCCTGCTTGAATCACCATTAGAGCACCTGCAAGAGAAAAGCAAAGATCAAGTGCAAAGGAATTGAAAGCGTGGGACGGAGGTCGAAGAAAACCTAGATATAAGATTTTCCAGAATATGAATCAACAAACTCCGTTCCACGAAAATAAAAAAATTCTTCGATCTGAGGTCGACGAAATAATTTAGAGTTAAACAATTCGTCGAGCTCAGTCTGAAGATTTGAAGACATTTCGTCGAGCTCCGTTCGATGAAAGTTTTCTGAATCAGATTCGTCGATCTCCGGTCGACAAAAATTGGTTCACTCACAAAGAGTTCGTCGATCTCCGTTCGACGAATGTCTCAAGAACTTTTCCCAGATCGTCGAACTCCGTTCGACGAACTGTGAAAAATTCATCGAGTGCAGACAGAAACTAAACTAAGTCTTCTCCATTGATCATTCCAATCTGATTTATAAAGAACAAGTGATTTCTCTCATCCAGAGGTTTGGTGAATATATCAGCTCTTTGTTTATCAGTGTAAATATAGACAAGATTAACTTTGTTTTTGTCTATACACTCTCTAATGAAATGATGTCTAATATCTATATGATTGGTCCTACTGTGATGAATTGGATTTTGTGCTATGGATATAGCACTTGTGTTATCACAAAATAGAGTTGAATTATTTAAGTTGAGACCATAGTCTAGGAGTTGATTTTGGATCCATAACATCTGGGAACAGTAACTGCCAGCAGTTATATATTCTGCTTTAACTGTTGATGTAGACACAGATGACTGTTTCTTACAAAACCAAGACACTAATCTCATCCCAAGGAACTGGCACAAAGGCAGCATCTGAGTATCCAGTTAGCTCAAATTCTGACTCAGTAGGATATCATAGGCCTAGACCAGGACAACTCTTTATATATCTCAAAATTCTTTTTAAGAAAATTAGGTGAGATTCTTTAGGGTTCACTTGGAACCTAGCACAAAGGCATGCGGCAAACATGATATCAAGTATGCTAGCTGTACGATATAGTAGGGACCCAACAATGCCCTTATATAGCTTCTGGTCAACAGGTTTCGCTTGTGGATCAGAATCTATTACAACATTTATAGCCATGGGTGTTTACTTTGCTGAGGCATCAACCATTCCAAACTTTTTGATAAGCTCTTTTGCATATTTAGCTTGGGAGATGAAGATGCTATCAGGGAGATGCTTCACTTGGAGACCAAGGAAGTAGGAGAGCTCACCCATGCTACTCATTTCAAATTTTGAATGCATGAGGTCAGAGAACCTCTTGCATAATTTTTAATCATTAGACCCAAATATGATGTCATCAACATAGATTTGTACTAACAAGGTTTGGTCCTTATGATGTCTAGTGAAAAGTGTCTTATCTACTATGCCTCTAATGAATTTATGCTCTATCAAAAAGCGAGCTAGGGTCTCATACCAACCTCTTGGAGCTTGCTTTAGATCATAAAGAGCTTTATGCAATTTAAAAACATGATAAGGATTATTTGGAGAGACAAAACCTGGAGGTTGCTTAACATAAACCTCTTCTTTAAGTACTCTATTCAGAAATGCACTCTTCACATCCATCTAATAACCCTTGAATTTCTTGTAGGCAGCATAGGCCAGAAAAATTTTGATGGCCTCTAACCTTGCAACGGGTGCAAAGGTTTGATCATAATATATGCCCTCTTCTTGCCTGTATCCTTGAGCAACAAGCCTAGCCTTGTTCCTCACAATTATACTTGGGGCATCTAGTTTATTTCTATATACCCATTTGGTTCCAATGAGTGGGTAGTCTTGAGGTCTTGGAACCAAATCCCAAACTCTACATCTCTCAAATTGGTTAAGTTCCTCTTGCATTGCAATGATCCAGTGGGGATCCTACTCAGCATCTTTTATGGATTGAGGTTCAACCTGAGAGAGAAAACATGCATGCATCAAGTCTTAGGATGAGTTGATGCCTTGTCTGTACACCTGCTGACATGTCTCCAATTACTTGGGATCTGGGGTGATCCCTGAGTGTGACAAAGTAAGTTGGTGGAGTTGGTTCAGCAAGAGCATTTTGAATTAATTCCTCTTATGGAATTGAGTTTGCTGTTGGATGAGGTTCAGTCACTTTAGTTCCTTCTTCTTCACTTTCTTCTTCATCTTGTGGAGAAGGATGTCTTGGAGCCTCTTGGTAGAGGCTTAGTCCATCCAAGTTCTTACACAAGTGAGGTACCTGCAAAGGATTGCTGGTAGAAATCTCTTTCTCCTTACAAGACATATTAGCCTCATCAAAAGTAACATGAATATATTCTTCAATTTTTAAAGATGATTTATTGAATGCCCTATAAGCTTTGCTTACTTGGGAATATCCTAGAAAAATTCCCTCTTCAGCCTTAGCTTCAAACTTTCTAATATATTTTTTGTTGTTATTATGTATATAACATATACAACCAACTACATTAAAATAGTTGATTTTAGGTTTCTTTACTTTAAGTAATTCATAGGGCGTTGGTGGGCCAAAACCCGAACAGGCAAGCGTACCTGTCGAATTGTAGTACCAAGGTCGTATTTAAACACGGGGTTGTCAAGTACTTCTACTCGCGCTCTAACTATTATCCTGCCGGAAAACTAATGGGATTTGAGAATTTTAAAATTCAAACTGAAACGAAATCTGAAACGGAACTATGGATTAAAAGATAGCACTTGATCGATGATTCACCATGAAAAGAGATAGGAGAAATGAAAATAATATTTTATAATTGCGACTTCACTCGACCGTGACGGATCCGACAATAAGACAAAATCTCGCTAGAGCATTAAGTCTCCTAACTTATAGACGCTTTGATCGAAATCTCTTTACAAATCAAAGGGGCCTAAAGTTGCATTATCGAGATGATCCGCACTATTGGATTTGACTCCAATCCGGAGGATTTACGTCGTCCTATCTCTAGGATTGCGTTCAACTCCTTCCCTCTTTGAGTGATCTTTCAAATCAATAAGTCTCTCGACTATTATGAAATGAGATCAAAGGCCTACTACCGTATACCGGAAATACGGAGTCGGCTCGAAATAAATCAAAGAGGGATCGAGCGAAAGTTAGCAAAAATAGAATTTCGAAGTAAAAATAATTCCTATCTCAAATCATGGATCCTCATGATCAAATGCTAAAAGAAGATTAGCTATGCATAGTTGAGAAAGAAAGCACGGAAAGATAAAAGAAATTCATCTTCATTGATATGTAAAAATGGAGAAGTACAAAATAATAAAGGGACAAGATTAGGCTAACGAAGAAAAGATTATACTATTAAAAGCAAAGGTTACACTAATGAAGACTTAACAACATGTAAGCAACATAAAAGAAAGACTCTCTCTTGAACTAGTACTTCACTTGCTCTCCAAAATCCAACTCTCCAAAGCATGAGACCATGGTGCCCTTTTATAGATGAGGAGGGAAGATTCTAGAATGGAAAGAAGAAGAGGGGGCAAGGGGGGTGGCCGGCCATGTACTTGGGAGATGCATGTATGGCATTTATGATGGGAGAGGGAGAAAATGAGATTCATTGCATGTAGTTAAAAGAAATAAAAATAAAAAAATACAAGGGGAATGAATAAGAAATAAAGAGGGGATAAAGAAATAAAAGAGAGGAAAAGAGAGAAGGAGGTGGGATGAATGAGGAGGGCCGGCCATGCATGGGTGGCAAGGTGCATGCATGAATTAAATGAAAGGGAGAGAGAGAGAGAACATGCATGTATTCATTAAAAGGTGGCCGGCCATGCATGAGTGCATGCATGCAATAAATGGAAGGGAAATCAATGAGAAGGGAGAGAGAATATTATGATGCATGCATGGATTGAAAGGTGGCAAGAGAAATAAAGGAAAGAGAGGGGGGTGGCCGGCCATGTGGGCTTAAATGGGCTGTTTAGGGGGGCTCGGGTAGGCTGCTTTTGAGGGAGGGGCTCGGGTAGGCTAGGTGGGCTGCTTTGGGTTGCATAGGGGGCTCGGGTTGGAGCTAGGGGCTTCATGGGCTGCACCAATCTTCAAAATTCGGGCTGCTCCAATGAAGGGGCTGCATCATGTAGGCTTTATGGATGTGGGCTGCACCATGTAGACTTTGAACCTATAAATAAAACAAAACAAAACATGGATTAGTCATAACAAAATTAAAACATAACATAACACAATACTATATAGATTTAAAAACATAACATAACAAAGTTAAAGAAGAGATTTCTATCACAATAATAAAAACATTACACATTAAAATTAAAACAAATCATAACATAACATAATAACATGACACACATATTAAGACTATATAGATTTTTATATCAAAACTCTAATACACTAGGAATTAAAATATTTTAAAGAAACATGAAATAACAAACATAAAATATAAATAAAATTAGGCATTTTGAAAACTAAATTACCCCAAAAAGGATGACTAAAACTAGTCATCAAATTCCCCCATGCTTAGACATTTGCTTGCCCTCAAGCAAATAGAAATAAAAACTAGGGTAGGAAATAGAAAATAAACAAAGCTAATTTAGGTTTCATAATTAAGAAAAACGAAACATGAAAAATTAAACTATCCTAATTCCTATGTTAACAACTAGTGGGGTGAGAAGTGCACAATAGAAAACTTGAGAGTGGAGACCTAAAAATATCATTAGAACATAAGAAAAGTCTACACATTTCTAAATCTTAAAAACAAGGCATCCAAAATAAATGAAAATAAGGACAACAAAAAGTAGAGGTTCTAAATAAGCGGCGCATTAACAAACTACTAGGTTGCTAGATAAACATTAACCCTAAGACATTCCAAGATAACCTCCAAAGAAATCCATCAATGATGGTGGCCATAGGCTTGTACGTTCACACTTTCTCCACTACGCGAAATTAAGTTCTAAGATCATTAGGACTTCTACTAGGCATTAAAACTTGGCTTAGGTAAATGATTAGGAAGTGGAATCAAAGATAAACATGAAGGTTTTAGGCACTAAACCAAGGTGAGCTCAAAAATAAATAAAGCATAATGAAAAATGAGAAATAACAAGTATATCATTTTTCCAACATGAAACTACAAAACAAGGCCATGGAATTTTTTTTCTTTTATAAACTTGGCCAAACACAAACTTTTTGCATTCATTTTTTTTGATTTTGTAATGATATATATATTTTTTCTTTTGTTTCTCAATTTTTTCCTTTTGAATAACATTTGATAAGAAAGCTCCAACGAATGAGCTTGTAAATTGCCTATTCATTTCAAAAATAATACCCTTCCCAAAATAATTTTTAAGCTCAAAGTTATAGTGCAAAAATGGGAAAGATATTTGTCTTTGGTGAACATAGTGAAATGAAAGGTGGAGCTAAAAACAAAGAAAATAAGGAAAAAGGCCCAAAATTGTTTTGCAAGGGTTTTGTTTTTGGTGGGCAAGAAAAGCTCAAACTATTCAAATGGTGGCCTAAATCATTTCTAAAGAACGTAAAAACGGCGCAAATGCTTCGAGAGTAGCTTGGTACAAGTTCTAGACACCAAGAAAGACTACCCCGCAAATGAAAAAGAGCTAATGATACCTAGCAACCATTCGTAAGCAACTAACCGAATAAAAAGACATAACTACAAATTGCTAACTTAAAACGTAAAAATCGGATGCCTATATTTAAGAAAAAGAAACTAGTAAACTAAGCTATGTTAAACTGATAAGTTTAGAAAACCAATTCAAAGAAATCTAAATAGAACTAAGAAACCGCACGGGCCTACACATCACTAGAAGAAACATAAAAAGAAAGATAGAAAATAATTTTAGGTTTTGTTTTTCAAATAGATTTTAGCATAATTTTTTTGATTTTTGTTTTTTTCTAATTTTTTGGGTTTTATATTTTATAATTTTTGGATTTTAGAAAACATAAAATACTATACTAATATAAAGCATAATTTTGTTTTTTTGTTTTTTTTTTTTGAACGAAGAAGAACAAAAAGGAAAAGACAAAAGAAACTAGACCCCCCCATGCTTAAATCCTTCATTGCCCTCAATGAAGAAAACATAAAGAAAAAGAGAAGGGGACTGAGAAGAAGAGAAAAAGAAAAATGCAGGAAAAGTAATAAAAAAGAACAGGACTTCCCCGGGTTCGTGAGATGAAGGCGGATGTCGCTCCCCCATGCTTGCTGTTTAGAGTACTTGATCGTCAGCAGGTATGACTTGATCCATCTGATATCAGCAACGGCGGAGCGGCGACCACGAACATGGACTTGATTGGCCTCCGGTAGGAAGAGCAAAATAAAAACAAAACATGGATAGAGTCCATGGGCAGATGCCCGATAATGTTTTTTTTTTTATTACAATCATCCAAATAAAAGAGTCACAAAATAATAATAAGTCCAAAACGAAAATGTCCATCAGAAAATAAGAGAACTAAGAATCAAAAAGAAGATTCTCCTTGGCAGGAGTCACAGAATCATTAGAGAAATAGAGTTTAAGTCTATGACCATTAACTTTAAAGTCCCCCTTATCGGGGTGTGAAAGTAGCACAGTGCCGTAAGGAAAAACATCCTTGACCGTGAATGGTCCGGACCATCTAGATTTGAGCTTTCCCGGGAAGAGACGTAAACGCGAATTAAAAAGAAGAACTTGATCGCCTGGTTTAAAAGTTTTAGGGTGGCGCAGGTTCTTATCGTGATACAATTTCGTGCGTTCTTTGTAAATTTTATTATTTTCGTATGCGTACGCTCGCCACTCGTCAAGCTCATTTAGTTGGTTTTTTCTATGCTCGCCGACCGAGTGCGGATCGAAATTAAAAAACTTTAACGCCCAGTACGCACGGTGTTCTACTTCTACCGGAAGATGACACGATTTTCCATAGACTAATCGGAAAGGAGTACAACCGATGGCGGTCTTGTACGCTGTCCGATAGGCCCACAGAGCATCGTCCAATTTTAAAGACCAATCCTTACGAGAAGTAGAAACGTTTTTCTCCAAAATTCGTTTAAGTTCGCGATTGACTACCTCGACCTGACCGTTAGTTTGGGGGTGATAAGCGGTGGATAATTTATGCGTAACGCCATATTTGGCTAAAGCCTTAGTGAGTTGAGCGTTGCAAAAATGACTTCCCCTATCACTAACGATCGCTCGAGGAAAACCAAAGCGAGAAAATAATTTTTTTAAAAATTTGACAACAACGCGAGCATCATTATTTGGTAGAGCTTGGGCCTCGGCCCACCTAGAAACATAATCGACTGCGACTAGAATATATTTATTTCCTAAGCTGGAGGGAAATGGGCCGACAAAGTCTATGCCCCATAGATCAAAAACTTCGCATTCGAGAAAGTAGTTTTGTTCCATTTCATGTTTATTTGAGAGATTTCCAGTCCGCTGGCATCGATCGCACCCGCCCACAAAGATTTGTGCATCTTTAAATATGCTTGGCCAATAGAAGCCAGCACTAAGTACTTTGTGTGCGGTGCGGTTAGCTTGATAGTGCCCGCCAGTCGGACCTTCATGAACATGTTTTAAAATTAGGTGACCCTCTTCCCGTGAAACACATCTCCTAACCACCTGGTCCGCACAAATGCGAAATAGAAATGGGTCTTCCCAAAAATAATACTTCAACTCCGAAAAGAATTTCTTCTTTTGGTGAGTGGAGTATTCTTTTGGGAGGACCCGGGCCACAAGATAATTGGCCAGATCGGCAAACCAGGGGGTAGGAGATGAAGAAATAGTAAAAAGACGCTCATCCGGAAAAGAATCATTAATAAAAGTTTCATTTAAAAGATCTAGATTTGGATTTTCAAGACGAGAGAGATGATCAGCTGCTAAGTTTTCCGCTCCTTTCTTATCCCGAATCTCCAAGTCGAATTCTTGAAGTAAGAGGATCCAACGGATAAGACGCGGCTTGGCATCCGGTTTAGAAAGGAGGTACTTCAGAGCGGAATGATCCGTGAAAACAGTAACCTTAGAAAGAGTAACATACGGTCGGAATTTATCAAAAGCAAAAATAACCGCTAAGAGCTCTTTCTCCGTCGTGGTGTAGTTTTCTTGCGCAGACGTGAGAGTTTTACTAGCGTAGAAAATCGGATGAAAGTTCTTAGCAATTCGTTGACCTAAAACCGCACCTACCGCATGATTACTCGCATCACACATGATTTCGAAAGGTAAATCCCAAACTGGGGCGATCAAAATAGGGGCATTTATAAGTTTAGATTTAATTAATTCAAATGCCGCGAGACATGATTCATCAAAAACGAAAGGAGTGTCTTTTTCGAGAAGGTGGGTGAGAGGCTTAGTAATATTTGAAAAGTTTTTAATGAATCGTCGATAAAAACCCGCATGCCCTAAAAAACTTCTAATTGCTTTAATATTTGTAGGCGGCGGTAACTTTTCAATTACTTCGATTTTTGCCTTGTCCACTTCAATTCCCCTAGCGGAAATGTTGTGGCCAAGTACTAAACCTTCACGTACCATAAAGTGGCACTTCTCCCAATTTAAAACTAGATTCGTTTCTTCGCAGCGTTGTAAAACTTTTTCCAAATTTTCTAAACATAAATTGAAAGTGTCGCCGAAAACAGAAAAATCGTCCATAAAGATTTCCATAATATTCTCTACATATTTATCAAAAATGGCAAGCATACACCGCTGAAAGGTGGCGGGTGCGTTGCATAGTCCGAAAGGCATTCTACGATAAGCAAAAGTTCCGAAAGGGCAGGTGAATGTCGTCTTCTCTTGGTCCTCGGGTGCGATAGGGATTTGAAAGTATCCCGAGAGACCATCGAGGAAGCAATAAAAATTGTGCCCGGACAACCGTTCTAGAATTTGATCGATAAAGGGGAGGGGGAAGTGATCTTTTCGAGTGGCATCGTTTAGCTTACGGTAATCGATGCACATCCTCCATCCCGTTATCGTCCTAGTTGGAATTAAGTCGTTATTTTCATTTGGTACTACCGTAATCCCTCCCTTCTTAGGAACAACCTGTACCGGACTCACCCACTGACTATCGGAAATCGGATAAATGATCCCCGCATCTAATAACTTAAGCACCTCTTCCTTCACAACCTCTTTCATATTTGGATTGAGACGACGTTGTGGTTGAACTACACCCTTAGGATTATTGTCAAAAAATATTTTGTGTGTGCAGAAGGAGGGGCTTATGCCAGGAATATCACAGATTTGCCACGCTATAGCTCGGCGATGCTTTTGTAGTACTTCGATCAACTGATCGTTTTCGGATTGAGATAAATAGGCCGAGATTATAACGGGCAACTTAGAATTTTTTTCAAGAAAGGCATATTTTAGATGATCAGGGAGTGGTTTTAAATCAAGATGGGGTGGCTCATTATAAGAGTTTTTCAAATTCTTTTCTTTTTCAAAAACAAGACTTTCATACTTACTTCTACCAAAGACAGAATCATTTTCAAAAATTGTTTTTGCGGACATAACCGTGTTTTCAAAATCATGTGAAGAAATTTCAGAAAAAGAAGAGGAAAATTCATTTGAAGAGATGTTGGAAAGGGAAAGGGAAGAATCTTCATTTAAAACATCAATAAAGAAGCATGAGTCATCATTTTGTAACGAATTTTTCATGGATTGATTAATTGAAAATGTGACCTCATCATCTCCCACACGTAAAAACAACTTTCCGTTACTAACGTCTATAACCGCTCGAGAGGTGGCTAGGAATGGTCGTCCAAGGATAAGAGGGACCTCGACGTCCTCTTCAATATCAAGAATGACAAAATCCACCGGGAAGATGAATTTGTCGACCTTTACTAGCACGTCCTCAACGATACCCAGTGGATACTTGATAGACCTATCGGCTAACTGGATACTCATTCTGGTAGGGCTGAGAGTGCCTAGTCCTAGCTTTTTGAATAAGGAAAAGGGCATCAGATTTATGCTCGCCCCTAGATCCGCTAGCGCATGTTTAACGAACAGATCACCAAAAACGCATGGAATGGAAAAACTACCCGGATCGTTTATCTTTTTAGGAAGATTAGAGTTTTTAACGACCGCCGAGCATTCTTCATTTAACGTTACATGCGATAAATTTTCTAATTTCGTTTTGTTCGTTAATAAATCTTTGAGATATTTGGCGTACTTAGGCATTTGACTAATCGCTTCATGAAATGGTAAATTAATATGAATTTGTTTGAACATTTCAAGGAAGCGTTGGTATTGATCATCTAGTTTTTCTTTCCTAAGTCGGGCCGGATAAGGGGGTGGCGGAAATTCCTTTATGATAAGCGGAGCATCATTTTGAACATCATCATTAGAAAAAATAGAAACATCTTTTTCTTTATCTAAAGTAGATTTTTCATTTTCAAAATTTGCTTTATCATTTTCCGTAGGGGTAATTTCTTCCACAACAGGAGGGACAATCACCTTTGGCTCTTCCCTTGTGGTGGGCTCGTTAACAACTTTACCGCTCCGAAGGGAAATTGCATTTGCATGTTCCCTTGGGTTAGGCTCAGTGTTCGAGGGAAGAGTTCCAGGTGGTCTCTCGGAAAAGGCCTTAGCGAGTTGGCCGACTTGATTTTCTAAGTTTTTCATTGATCCTGTTAAACTTCTAATAGTGGCATCGTTCGAGCTTATATATTTAGCGAGGATCTCTTCCAAAGGGGAAGGTTTTTGAAAATTTTGTTGCGGTGGTGGTGGTGGTGTAAAATCGTGCGGTGGGCGTATGGCGTTAGCGTTATTACTCCACGAGAAATTTGGATGGTTACGCCATCCGGGGTGATAAGAATTAGAAGAAGAAGAAAAACCAGGCGGAGAAGAAAAATTCGTAAAAGCAGAAAAATTGTTTGCAGAATTATTTTGAGCAGGCCTGGGTATGTTCCCCAGATAATCCACCTGCTCGGCAGCAGCAGCATTCACGTTTTCATATACCTTAGCGGCGGAGGAAGCAGTCATCTCCGAAATCTTCTTGTTTAACATTTCCACTTGTAGCGCCAGCTGCGAAACCGAATCCACTTCATAGATACCTGCAGGTTTAGATGGGCGAGACCTGGACGAGTTCCACTGATAAGTGTTCATCGCCATGTCCTCGATAAGCTCAAGAGCGGCTTCCGGAGTTTTGCGGTCTAAAGAACCAGCGGAAGCGGCATCTATCATTTGCTTTGTCTCTTGGTTTAGCCCATTGTAAAATGTCTGAACCTGTAACCATACAGGCAGAGCATGATGAGGGCATCTTCTCAAAAGTTCTTTGAACCTCTCCCAAGTGTCATAGAGGGTCTCAGAAGCAATTTGAGAATAAGAAGTGATATCATTTCGAAGCTTAGCAGTTTTGGCGGGGGGAAAATAACGAGAAAGAAATTTTTCAGTTAAAATATTCCAAGTAGTGATTGAGCCTCTTGGAAGAGAACTCAACCACTGTTTGGCTTTAGTCCTTAAGGAGAAGGGGAAGAGTCTTAGCCTTATAGCATCATCTGAGACACCATTAATTTTAAAGGTGTCACAGATTTCAAGAAAATTAGCAATATGTAAGTTCGGATCTTCATCTTGTAATCCGTCGAACTGGACATATTGCTGCACCATTTGTATGATGCTAGGCTTAAGCTCGAAGTTATTGTTCGCAATGGCAGGTCGAACAATACTTGTTTCAGTCCCCTCCAGGTTGGGTCGAGCATAATCGGACATAGTCCTTTGCTGAGCCATTCCTGGGTTGGGATCTCCCATTTCAGAATAATTGCAATCCCCAAAGGAATCCTCAACCGCTGTTTGAGAAGTGGAAGCCCCGAATCGTAGTTGTCTCCGAAAGGAGCGTTCGATTTCTGGGTCCAAATCAACAAGTAGCGACGGATTCGCTCGGGTCATGCACTAGTGAAGAAAACGAGGGAAGATGAGAATAAAAGCTTGAAAAAAAAGAAAAAGAGGGAAAAGAAAGGAAAATTTTTTTTAGTTTTGTTTTTTTTTTTGAAAAAAAGATTTTTTTTTTTAGACGGCTTGGCTCTCGAACTTCCCGAGGACTACCCGGTGAAGGGTTCGCCCGGTACTAGGTAAAATGGTGGCGCTTAAAGCCCCTTACCCTTTTCGAGAGATTTTAGGTGGGGTAGAAATTAAAATGAGGTGGGTTGGTTATAAAAAAATTTAAATATATAAATTATAATTTTTTTTTTTTGATTTTTTTTTTTTTTTGGAGAAGTAATAGCGCAAGCGTTTTCAAAATATTGACAAAGAAAAGTCCCCGGCAACGGCGCCAAAAACTTGGTGGGCCAAAACCCGAACAGGCAAGCGTACCTGTCGAATTGTAGTACCAAGGTCGTATTTAAACACGGGGTTGTCAAGTACTTCTACTCGCGCTCTAACTATTATCCTGCCGGAAAACTAATGGGATTTGAGAATTTTAAAATTCAAACTGAAACGAAATCTGAAACGGAACTATGGATTAAAAGATAGCACTTGATCGATGATTCACCATGAAAAGAGATAGGAGAAATGAAAATAATATTTTATAATTGCGACTTCACTCGACCGTGACGGATCCGACAATAAGACAAAATCTCGCTAGAGCATTAAGTCTCCTAACTTATAGACGCTTTGATCGAAATCTCTTTACAAATCAAAGGGCCTAAAGTTGCATTATCGAGATGATCCGCACTATTGGATTTGACTCCAATCCGGAGGATTTACGTCGTCCTATCTCTAGGATTGCGTTCAACTCCTTCCCTCTTTGAGTGATCTTTCAAATCAATAAGTCTCTCGACTATTATGAAATGAGATCAAAGGCCTACTACCGTATACCGGAAATACGGAGTCGGCTCGAAATAAATCAAAGAGGGATCGAGCGAAAGTTAGCAAAAATAGAATTTCGAAGTAAAAATAATTCCTATCTCAAATCATGGATCCTCATGATCAAATGCTAAAAGAAGATTAGCTATGCATAGTTGAGAAAGAAAGCACGGAAAGATAAAAGAAATTCATCTTCATTGATATGTAAAAATGGAGAAGTACAAAATAATAAAGGGACAAGATTAGGCTAACGAAGAAAAGATTATACTATTAAAAGCAAAGGTTACACTAATGAAGACTTAACAACATGTAAGCAACATAAAAGAAAGACTCTCTCTTGAACTAGTACTTCACTTGCTCTCCAAAATCCAACTCTCCAAAGCATGAGACCATGGTGCCCTTTTATAGATGAGGAGGGAAGATTCTAGAATGGAAAGAAGAAGAGGGGGCAAGGGGGGTGGCCGGCCATGTACTTGGGAGATGCATGTATGGCATTTATGATGGGAGAGGGAGAAAATGAGATTCATTGCATGTAGTTAAAAGAAATAAAAATAAAAAAATACAAGGGGAATGAATAAGAAATAAAGAGGGGATAAAGAAATAAAAGAGAGGAAAAGAGAGAAGGAGGTGGGATGAATGAGGAGGGCCGGCCATGCATGGGTGGCAAGGTGCATGCATGAATTAAATGAAAGGGAGAGAGAGAGAGAACATGCATGTATTCATTAAAAGGTGGCCGGCCATGCATGAGTGCATGCATGCAATAAATGGAAGGGAAATCAATGAGAAGGGAGAGAGAATATTATGATGCATGCATGGATTGAAAGGTGGCAAGAGAAATAAAGGAAAGAGAGGGGGGTGGCCGGCCATGTGGGCTTAAATGGGCTGTTTAGGGGGGCTCGGGTAGGCTGCTTTTGAGGGAGGGGCTCGGGTAGGCTAGGTGGGCTGCTTTGGGTTGCATAGGGGGCTCGGGTTGGAGCTAGGGGCTTCATGGGCTGCACCAATCTTCAAAATTCGGGCTGCTCCAATGAAGGGGCTGCATCATGTAGGCTTTATGGATGTGGGCTGCACCATGTAGACTTTGAACCTATAAATAAAACAAAACAAAACATGGATTAGTCATAACAAAATTAAAACATAACATAACACAATACTATATAGATTTAAAAACATAACATAACAAAGTTAAAGAAGAGATTTCTATCACAATAATAAAAACATTACACATTAAAATTAAAACAAATCATAACATAACATAATAACATGACACACATATTAAGACTATATAGATTTTTATATCAAAACTCTAATACACTAGGAATTAAAATATTTTAAAGAAACATGAAATAACAAACATAAAATATAAATAAAATTAGGCATTTTGAAAACTAAATTACCCCCAAAAAGGATGACTAAAACTAGTCATCAGGCGTCCTATTCTTGAGTTTATGTATTAAACTTCTATTCAGGACATAATTTGTTGTGCTTACAGCCTCTGCCCAAAAGGATAGGGGCATGTAAGCATCTGCAAGTAATGTACCTGCAACTTCAATTAGGATCCTATTTTTCCTTTCAGCTACCCCATTTTGATGGGGAGTTCTAGGACCTGAGAAACAGTGTCTGATACTTTCCTTCTCGTAGAACTCATGCATAAGAAGAGACTCAAACTCTGTACCATAATCACTTCTGATCAATGCAACATGAGTAGTGTACTCAATCTGTATGGTCCTGAGAAAATCTGTAAGAACTTTAAAGGTATCATACTTAGATCTCAGGAAGGATACCCAAGTGAATCTTGAGAAGTCATCTACAATAACCAAGGTATAGGATTTCCCTCCTAGGCTTTGTACAGCAATGGGTCCAAAGAGATCCATGTGTAAAAAGTACAAGATCCTAGGTGAATCACTTTTATTTACTGATTTAAAGCTAGATTTAGTTTGTTTGCCTTGTTGACAAGCCCTGCAAAGGCCTTCCGTCTTGTAGGGGCCAGAAGCTAAGCCTCTCACAAGGTTGTCTTTTGATAGCCTAGTAATATTTTTCATATTAACATGACCTAGCTTTTATGTCATAATTCATTCTGAGTACTAACTATGTTGAGTAGGCAGATATCTGAATTGGCAGAATAAAAATTAACTAAGTAGATGTTGCCTTGTCTATTTCCAATTAATACAATTTGTTTTTCACAGGTCTAACCCATAGACTCCTTAAACAACACGTTTATCACAGAGTCTTCTCTGGTGTGTATATGCAACATCAACAATCCAGACCAACCTGTCCAGATGGGCTTCACACAGCATGTCTATTCCGTACTCCTTTTTCGGATCTATATGCCAAATGACTGGGGATTCCATGAATCAACCCAAGAGACTCCCATAACACGCCACCCTCTGGTGGGGAAATCATATGCACATGCCAAAGTGGAAGCCTTCACATGGCTAGGAAGAAAAGTCATTACCCTCGAAGATCGCTTCGGTGCCATGAGCTACTAACTGGCTGGAAAGAACTGCAACGGCTTTTCCTCCGCAATGCTGGGCTCGGATCTCTTGTCGGAACTCCGTAGCACCACCAGTGGCCAACTCCTCTTCCTCCTCCTCCTTCTTCCTCTCTTTCTCTCTCTAGTATTTTAGAAAGATGAAGGCCAAATGACAAATGAGAATTCCCTTCTCATCCACGGCCATAAGGAAGTAGGGAGTCACCTCAGCCATTGGATCACAGTTGAAGAAATGGACAGCCAGGATTTTGCCACAAAATCATATTTTTTGCCTGACACGGCCTATCACACGCCTGTGTCCCAGGCCATGTACCTCAAGCGGTGCTCAACCGACTTATCCAATCCAGTACATGCCCATGTGACACGGCCGTGTTACGGGCCGTGTCACCTGACACGACTTCAGACACGCCCGTGTCTGTGGCCTTGTTCTTCAGGCTGCACAAAATTGAGATCAACCCGAGAGGGACACAGCCTATGACGCGACCGTGTCCCAGGCCGTGTGCCCATACAAGTCACTAGACATACCCCAGCTCAACTTCGTCGAGCTGAAATTCGTCGACCCGCAAGGACACGCCCTGTGACACGCCCGTGTCACAGGCCGTGTCTCTGCACTCAACGATCGTCGACCGAATTTTGTTGACCACTCGTCGACTGCTCACCCGAGAAGTACACGCCCTGGGATACGCCCGTGTCCCAGGCCGTGTCACCGAAATTTTTCCCAACTCTGAAATTTAGGGTGTTACATGATCACTGCAAAGAGAAGAGTGAGCAGCAGATATAGTATAATGAATTAAGCTACAAGTACCTAAGCGGGACTTGCGAATGCTAACTGTTGATGAGATAAGATGGATATGATCATATAACAGAAGAAATGTCTGACGAACTCTGATGATAATTGAATGAAGATAAAACAAGAATAGTGATCTTGCTAGATTAGAGATGACATCTTTAATATGATGTCCATATCAATAAGAAGAAATCATCTTAATTAGACTCCAATAGCATGGCTTGTTAACCAAGGAGAGCCATATTTTTTGATCAATGACTGATGTCATTAACATTTGATAAGAGTAATGAAGAGCTTTGTAGATCATCATCTGATAGAGCTTTGAGCAACCAATGCATATACGATGAGAATAAGCAAAATGATTGCTGCAAATCCCTTTGATAGGATGGATTTAACCGATTCACCTATGAAAGAAGCAGTGATAAAAAGATGTCTATACTCCAAGATGACCAAGAAAGACTGGATGCTGCAATAGGAGATCACCCGTCGGCCTTATGCATCGCTTGCTTGAGAAAGTTCATCAAGACTATAGTCCTACTTAGAGCGGGCTGGCCGCACATCCATTAGAAGGGCACAAAGAGAAAAGCATGGGAAATCCTGAGAAGGATCGTTAGATACACTACTTTCATTCCACGGGTTAAAACATCGATGATCGGTCAGGCCAGGTACGCCAAGTGGTCTAAAGAATTGCTTGCCTGTGACAAAGATCAGCGGAGTTGTGTGTCCCATGAAAGCACGGATTGAGAGTACCAAAGAGTATTCTACCATTACAATCATGAGATGATTGAAGAGACAAGGCTACACTTGATCGCCATTTCTTGTCAAGCAAAGATCATCGTAACTGTAATGTATCCTTAACGAAGCACAGCAGAGCTAACACACGGGACCTCACTTGATGCACACTTTGTGTTAGATTCCGGCTAGGATCCGAAGTCCTGTATTCCACCGCGTGAGAGTTGGACAGCTCCCACTACACATATGTGAACACTCCTTGCGATACGTGGTCATCGTGGCCTTATGACGGAGTCCAATCTCTAGGGGGCCTATAGCAAGACTCTGCGATGTCTCGGTGGTCCAGTAATATCTTTGGCAAAGAGAAAATAGAGGAGGAAGCACTCCAAAAAGGGAAATGTGTCAGTACAAGATCCTTGATGTAAACTTTATTGAAATGCAATAATCAACACTTAGGAGTGCTTTGGAAAGAAAATGTTTGAAATATGTAGAGTAGAGTTAGAGTAACCGGTAATGAATGTGAGGAGCTTTGAGGAGCTGTGATGTCCTTTTTCTGCTCAGAATAGTTTTCCAAGCTTGCCCTCATCATCAACATCAAAGAATTCAACAATATTGAGGTTGGGGTGATTGTTGATTTGACTCACTCCCTTTGAGCAGCAAGGAGTGTCTGCAACTTCTTTGTCTTTTGAGGTTGTTGGATCAGGGTGATCATCTTTGGGGAGCAGGTTACGCATCTTACCTTACCGTAACATCCTTTGCACTAGTTGGCAAAGTGCTCGACAGTTTTCAGTTAGGTGGTCTGGCTCTTTATGGAATTCATAGTACAGATCTGAGTCTTTCGATCTTTGATCAGCTGGTCGATAAGGCCTTTTGTAATTAGCACTATCCTTCATGACTTGTCTTACTTCTTACATGGCCACGTCTAGTTCACGCTCTTGCAAGTCATCATCCTGCTGTTGATGAACCACAACTATTTGTGAAGACGGATCTAGTAGTAATAACAATTGATCTCGAGTACGATCATGGTCCGGGAAGGAGTGTCGATGGCGCCGAAATCTACTTCCGTTCCTTGAGTGAGATGGGAAATCCTTGTGAGGAGACCTCAGAGGCTCCTTGTGAGAAGGAGGATCTTTCTCTGCTATAAGCCTGGAGATGAAGCCTGGGTTGCTCTTTTAACCTCGGATGTATGAGTTGGCTAGGAAAATCAACTCTTGGTATGTTCTTGGTGCTCGGACATTAGCTTCAAACTTGAGCGGCCCTTCACGGAGACCGTGGATACGAGCCACTCGGTACATCTCTTGGTCAACAATCTCAATGTCCAAGATTTTTCTCTGAAATTGATCAACAAACTGAGACCAAGTTTCATTCTGACGTTGCCAGATCTTAAAGAGGGCTTCTGGTCCGCCCTTTCTCTTTGTTGAAGAAGAAAATCGGAGCAAGAACTCCCTTTGCAGATCAGCAAATGAAGTAATGGAATGAGGGAGCAGGTCATAGAACCAATCCCTCACTTGTCCGTCAAAGGTTGTCACAAGGAGCTTGCACTTAGTAACATCTGAGAGAGTTTTGAGAGCAATGGCTAATTCAAAAGGCTTGAAGATGCTTCAATGGATCAGTATCCCCTGTGTAGATTGGTAACTGTGGCTCTTTGAAATTGGCTGGAGTTGGCTCATGACAGACATTCTCTGAACATTTTGATGGTTCTTCCTGTTCTCCAATAGTATAACGATAGAAGGGAGCATAAGTTGTAGCTGCAAAAGAAGCAGGTGGAGGATATAAAGGAAAAGCTGCAGTAGGAGGATCAAAAGCAGGAGCTGATGGGTAAGGATGACTTCCCTGAAAGTTCAGAAATCTTGTTGGACTTCCCCGGGAAGCTTCCCGGAAGAAGTTTTGATGAGCTGCAAACTCATCATTCTGAGATTGTAAAGGGGTTGCAGGCCCTTGCAGAAAGGTTCGTGTGTAAGGAGGAGGATAGACCGGTGGGTAAGCTGGAGGATAAGCATGTTGATTCTCCAGTATTGGTGTTGGATTGACTAGAGCAGTTGGAGCAACTGGAGCAACTGGTGCTGCTACAGATTGTGTCTCTAATCGCTGCGTGATTGCAGCAAGAATTTGTTTGATTGCCTGAAATTGTTGAGCATTTTCACGGCGTGATTGCTGCAACGCCTCCCAGAGAGGATCATCACTAGGACTTGATTGATCAAGGTTCTCGGCTGAACGATGATCTGACATGGTTAACTGTCGTTGTTCACCATCTGTTCAGATCTGAAGGCCGCGTGTGAACTATTGATGCGCGAAAATAGATGAGGGGAGAGAGTAGAGGGTTGTTGTCACGGGCACCAGCAGCTAACAGGGTATGTTTGGTCTCACGGGCAAGGTGATGAGATGAAGGGGTTGATGGTTGCGGGGATAACAGAGAGGAGAAAGCTTCTGAGTGCTCGAGAGTGGAGTAAACAGTTGTTGAAGAGTTGCGGGGATTGAGGAGAGAAGGGTGTTGCTCCGAGTGCGGAGTTGGTAGGGAAGGTTGATCAGGAGCTATCGAGCAGACGGTAACTTTGATGATTGTGCTTGCAGGTTGATGTCGAGAGAGTTGAGCAGAGAAGAAGAGAAGGACTGCTAGCAGCAACAACAACATACTTTGCCCACATCGGCTTAAATGCTACTCTTGCGACGGGCTTTCCTTCGATTAAAATTGAGTATAACTGATTCAGTTACACATTTACATGGAAAGCAAATAAATGGTACATTGGGGGAAGCTGGTTGCTTAGGAAAGAAAGTGCCAGAAAGGAGGCCACTCGGACTGAGGAGTCAAGTCGGCAGGCCGCGCGGTTTGCTTAATAGGGTGCGTGGACTGAGAATAGGAGTCCGCTAGGGTTGATGGCTTGAGCTTGTCGACGACTGTCCTCGAGCGTGAGGCGATGTGAGCCTCAGCCTTTGCCCTATAATGAGAGGTATGGGGGTCTATTTATAGGCTCAGGGAGGTAATGAATTTCGGTAACGTTACCCCCGAAGGGTCGGTAACTTGTGTGAGCAGAGAGTGGAGTCCGTCGAGTCCGCAAAAGGTCGCGCATTCTGGGACTGCCTTCTAGATCTGGTTCTGTTGTTTGCCGGACTGGGAATAGTCCGCCCTTGCTGTGTTGAGCGAGTCCGCGCCACGATTGTGCAGTTTGAGGGATTACCCACATGCTGCTGGGAAGCGGGTACTGGAAGTTGAGTGGCGGACTGTGTTGGGTACATTGGTTAAATGTACCTGATTTGAAGAAGCCTCACCCAACTCAATGATATACATCATAATGTATTTGATGTATGTTGAGTTTACTTGTGCAGGTTAAGTAATCACTGGACTGAAGCAAAAGTTTCTAAGTCCATGTGTCGACACCCAGAGGGAAAGTGTCGACACTCAATAAAGCTTGTGTCGACACCCAGACAAGCAGTGTCGACACTTGGAGTCATTGTGTCGACACCTGGGATGCAGAGTCGACACCAGACAGAAAGTGTCGACACTTGGAGCTGTGTCGACACTCAGTGAAGAAAAGTGCAGACAGAAAGTGTCGACACAAGGAGCTGTGTCGACACCCAGTAAAGCTGTGTCTACACCAGAAAGTGTCGACACTTGGAGCTGTGTCGACACTCAGCAAAAGTCTGCAGAGACTAAGTACAAGTGTCGACACTCAACACAATGTGTCGACACTAAGCAGAAGAGTCAGCACTTGAAGTAAGTGTCGACACCCAGCACAATGTGTCGACACTCAACAGAAGAGTCAGCATTTGAAGTATGTGTCGACACCCAGAACAATGTGTCGACACACAGCTGAAGACTCAACACTTGAAGAAAGTGTCGACACAAGGAGTTGTGTCGACACTTAGTAAAGAACAGCAAGATCTACAAATTATTCTAAGTACAAGTGTCGACACTAAGGGAATGTGTCGACACTCAGCTGAAGTCTCAACAGAAGAATCAAGTGTCGACACAAGGATCTGTGTCGACACTTAGCAAGTATCAACATAAAAGACTATGTGTCGACACCAAGAAGCTGTGTCGACACTTAACAGATTCAACACAAGAAATTGTGTCGACACAAAGGAGATGTGTCGACACTTAGAAGAATTCAGTTAAAGATAGAAGATCAAGTACTTGTGTTGACACTCAATTTCAGTGTCGACACCTGAAGAAGAATCTGTGTCGAGACATACAAGGAGTTGTGTCGACACCTTGTAGACATGTGTCGACACTTACACAGCATGTGTCGACACTTGAACTATAAGTGTCGACACTTAAAGATAGAAAGTCTCGACACTTTCAGACAGTTAGAGATTTTCAAGAAATGACTGGATGACTTGACAGCTGCCGTTCCAGCCGGTCTACAACACCTGTCAGAGATGTCAGAAGACAGTTATGAACCGGACCAGCCGGTTACCATGAAGAAGGCCTATAAATAGGCTCATACAATCTACAGAAACTGTTGTTGATCAAGGATTAACAAGTGGTTCAGATTATTGTTGAACAAGTTATTGAAGTGGTACACAAAGTATCAAGACAAGAAGATCTTGCAGTCCAAGTGCAGATCTAAGAAGTTGGAGAGAGAGGGCTCCATCCAAGAAATCAGCCTCTGGAACTAGGCTGAGAAGAAGGATTCAGATTCATTCTGAATTCTAAGTGGCAGAGGTCAAGGAACAACTGCAGAAGGAGACAATCTTATTCAGTTCTACTCAAGAAGCTTTGAAGAAAGCTAAGTCAGATTGAATCCAGCTGAGTTCTTCCAAGAACTCATCAAGAAACTCTCAACTCCCCTCTCTTGTTTCTGAGTTGTTGAGTTATTATTTCTGTAATCATTTTTATCTTGTAGGATCCTTTGGATCTGAGTGAATTGTAAGCCTATAATTATAAAGGCTGAGGGTAGTGCTTGAGAGCCTGAGTGTAGGAGATTGAGATCTCTGAGTGTAGGCCTTGTTGGCTGAGTGTAGGCCTTGTTGGCTGAGTGTAGGCCTTGATTGGCTGAGTGTAGGCCCTTGTGGCTGAGTGTAGGCTTTGGGATAAAGCTGAGGTGTAAGGCTTTGGGCCTGAGGTGTAGGAACCAATTTTGGTTCTGAGACAGTGGAGAAGTTTGGCCGAATCTAGTACACTGCTAGATAGGCGAAGGGGGAAAGTGGATGTACCCAAAGATTGGGGAACCACTATAAAACTTTGTGTCTGCTGTGCTGTGTTGTAATTTGCTGTGTATGTTGTTTGTTTGCTGTGATAACATAGTCAGAAATCTGTGATATTAACTGTTTGCTGCCATTAAAGTGTAAAAAGGATTAGGTCACCTATTCACCCCCCCCCCCCCTCTAGGTGTTTAGGTACCATATCTTTCAAGTGGTATCAAAGCGAGGTTCCTCAAAAAGGACTAACAGTCTGAGGAGATCCTGATTGGCAGATTCAGTGTAAGGCAAAATACAGATTCAAGAAAATCAAGAAACATGGGTTCTTCTGAGAATCACAAGGAATTGGGTTCCATGAAATTGCCCATATGCAGAAAGGAAATCTTTGGGATTTGGAAGGAAAGGGTAAGGCTGTTTATGGAGGCCTCAGACCCTAGAATCTACATCACAGTAAAAGAGGGGCCATATGTGCCCATGAAGATATCTGTTCTAGATGCAAATCAGAGAACTCCAAAGGATTTCTCTGAAATGACTAAGGATGAGATTGTCCTAGCTACCATGGACAAGAGGGCACAAAACATTATAGTAAGTGCCATAGATGATGCAACATTTCAGAATCTTATACACTGTAAGACAGCCAAAGAAATGTGGGACACTCTTATAGTGTATATGGAAGGATCTGAAGAAGTCAGACAAGATAGAAAATCCTTGCTAAATCAGGAGTATGAGAGTTTTAGACAAGGAAAGGGTGATAGCATAACTGAGTGCTACAAGAAGTTCTACAGAATAGTGAATAAACTCATGTCTTATGGAAGAGAGTTCAGCAATTATGAACTAAATGACAAGTTCCTAAGGTCCCTAACTAAAGATTGGGACACAAAGATCTGTGCCATTAGAGAAATGGCTAAGTTGGGAGAAATTCCTCTACCTACACTGTTTGGCAAGCTATTGTCATATGAGATGCAGTTGACAGTGAGAAAAGAGGAGGAGAAATCAACAAGAATTGAACACAAGGAAAGAACAGTTGCTTTCAAGACAGATGTCCCCAGAAAGTGCAGGAATAAGTCATCAACTCCACCTCCAGAGGTAGTTGAATCAGAATCAGATGAGTCAGTCAGCACAAAGACTGAGAGCAGTGAAAGTGATGAAGACTTTGCTGCCTTCACTAGACACTTTCAGAAATTTTTGAAGAACAAACAGTGGAGGTCAAGACCTTCTACTTCAAAGGGAAAGGAAGTCTTTTATCAGGAGAATAAGCCTTCAAAGAAAGACAGGAAGAGGACAAAGTCAAGCAAGGCAACTGGTTCAAAGATAGTGTGCTATTACTGCAATAGACAGGGCCATGTTATTGCAGACTGTCCTGAAAAGAGGAAGGAATCTAGTGACAGGAAAAAGACTCATTTCAAAGGCAAGAAAGAGAAGTCTTTTGTAGCCAAGAAAGAGAAGACTCTATCAGATATTTCTTCTTCAGAAACTGAGTCTGAGGCTGAGGCCTACATAGGGCTGTTTGCTGAAGAAGAAGAGGAAGAATTCATGCAGATTTTGGAGTCTATTTATGAACAAGAAGACAATCAATGCCAAGGGCTAATGGCTTTGACAAAGAGTGCCAAAATCCTGGAGCATCCAGGACCCAGTAAGGTACAATGTTCAACTCTAAGTTCAGTTTCCTGTTCTGGTATAGAATCAGATTCATCTTCATCCAGTGATGGAAGTGTATCTGAGTCTGAGGATGATATTCATCAGCTTATAGATGAATATAAAGTGCTGTTGCAAACTTACAAGAAAAGCAAGTCCCTTGACAAAAGTTAGGCATTGGAAATTGCTGATCTAAAAGCTGCTGTAACAGATTTTGAGAAGTCTTTTGATCAAAAACTGAATGAGATAGCCAGGTTGAAGCACATAACAGTGATTCAAATGGGTATTATATCATTTAAAAATGATCAAATCAAGAGTCTGGAGATCAATCTTCAGAAAGAGAGAGAGCTTGTTGCTAGGTTTTCTAAACCTAAATCAGTGCTACCTTTAATTGATGAATTTGTTCATCATAAAGGCAAGGCTGGACTGGGTTTTATTAGACCTGCAAGGACTGAGCAGTCCAAGTCTAAGTCCAAGGGCAAAGCCCCAACATTCAACAAGTCAGCTGTAGATAAGACAGCAAAGACTGTACCTAAGCAAAGGTACAACAAGTTTGAATGTTGGTGCTGTGGCAAGGTTGGCCATTTTGCAGTGGACTGTTGGCACAATGATAGTGCCAAAGTGAGTACCAAACTACCTGTTGGAAAGCCAGTGGGTAGCTTTGTCAGATTGCAGACTAACAAGTACCAAGGACCCAAGAATTCTTTGGGTTCTAAGGTTCATTAATCTGTTTTGCAGGTAAGTCCAAGTGGCCATACCCCAATATGGTACTTGGACAGTGGATGTTCCAGACATATGACTGGAACAAGGGAACTACTAAGGGACTACATTCCAATAAAAGATGGTCCAAAAGTAACCTTTGGTGGTTCTGAAAAGGGAATCATCAAAGGGTTTGGTAACATTTCTACAAACTTGGTTACCATTACTCAAGTGGCTTATGTTAAAGGGTTGAAGCACAACCTAATAAGTATAAGTCAATTAAGTGATGTAGGGTATGACATCTCATTTGTTAAAAATGGTTGTCATATCAAGAGGTCAAGTGATCAAGAGATCATTTTGATAGGTTATAGGAAGAGGAATGTCTACTGTCTAGACATTATGGTTGAGAACAATGGTTCTCCAGTTTGTCTTGTAGCTGATAAGACAGTCACTCATTATGTCAAATGGCACAAGAGGCTAGCCCATCTTAACTACAAGACTATTAGCAAACTCTTTAGCAAAGAGTTAGTGAGGAATGGTCCTCAAGTTAAGTGTGTTAATGATGGTATTTGCTCAGCTTGTCAAAAGGGCAAGCAGACTAAATCCACCTTTAGAAGCATAGAAAACAAAGATGCTGTGAGGAGTTTATACCTCTTGCATTTGGATCTCTTTGGTCCAATGCCAGTTCACAGCTTAGGTAGGAAGGTCTATACCTTTGTAGTTGTAGATGACTACTCAAGGTTTTCCTGGGTGTTCTTCTTAAGACAGAAATCTGAAACACCTAGTGTCTTCCATAACTTTGTCAAACAAATTCAGAATGAACTAAACAGTACAGTGGTCAAGATTAGAAGTGACCATGGTACTGAATTTCAGTCTGATAGCATGACAAAACTATGTGAAGACTTTGGGATATTTCAAGAATTCTCTTCACCTAGAACACCTCAGCAAAATGGCATTGCTGAGAGGAAGAATAGGACCTTGATAGAGGCTGGTAGAACCCTACTAAGTGATACATCACTACCATAGTATTTCTGGGCTGAAGCAGTTAACACTGCATGCCATGTTATAAATAGGGCTACCATCACTAAAGGGCTCAACAATACCCCCTATGAAGTTGTGAAAGGCAGAAAACCAAACCTATCCTACTTCAGGATCTTTGGTTGCAAATGCTTCATACTTAACAATGGGAAGTCTTACTTAACTAAGTTTGCTGCCAAGTCCCAGGAGGGAATTTTTGTTGGGTACAGCAATAATAGTAAGGCTTTTAGAGTCTATAACTTGTCTACACAAGTTGTAGAAGAATCTGGCATGTAGTTTTTGATGAGACTAAACTTATTAACAATGAGTTGTCTAGTACTGTATGCAGCCCCATAGGTTTAACAAAGAAAATGGACAAGCTTACTATAGAAGAAGTACCTGCTGCAAGACAGCAAGTAGAGGAGAGTAGCTGTTGTCCAGGGGGAGAACTACATGTGCCAATTGCTGAAGAAATACAAGGAGAACAGCATGATGGAGATGCTGAAATGGTTCAACCAGAAGTAAGAATGCCTCCAGCCAACAGGCATCTAAGAGATCATCCAGTAGAGCAGATTATTGGAGATCCAAGACAAGGAGTACAAACCAGGAGCAGATACATGAATGCATCAATCTACTCCAGCTTTCTGTCTCAAGTTGAACCTAAGAAATTTGAAGAAGCAATACTGGATCCACAATGGACTGAAGCAATGCAAGAAGAGCTTAATCAGTTCAAAAGGTACAAGGTCTGGGAACTTGTTCCTAGACCTAGAGACCACAATATAATAGGAGTTAAGTGGATCTACAGGAATAAGATGGATGAACAAGGGGTCATCATTAATAATAAAGCAAGACTGGTTGCTAAAGGATATAGGCAAGAAGAAGGTATTGACTTTGATCAAACCTTTGCTCCAGTAGCCAGACGGGAAGCCATAAGGATGTTCTTAGCCTATGCAACCTATCAAGGATTCAAGGTTTACCAAATGGATGTCAAGTCAGCATTCCTGAATGGTAATCTTAAGGAAGAAGTCTATGTGGAACAGCCTTCAGGTTTTGTTGATCCAACTCTACCTCATCATGTCTATAGACTTAGGAAAGCTTTATATGGGTTAAAGCAAGCCCCTAGGGCTTGGTATGAAACCCTATCTAGTTTCCTCATTGAGAACAAGTTCTCAAGGGGGAAAATAGATAAGACTCTATTCCTTAGGGAATCTAGAGGCAAAGTCATACTAGTCCAAATATATGTAGATGACATTATATTTGGGTCTACTGAAAGCAGCCTTTGCAAAAAGTTTGCAAAACTTATGCAAGGTCAGTTTGAGATGAGTAGTATGGGAGAGCTGAAGTTTTTCTTGGGTCTCCAAGTTAAACAGACTGAAAGTGGTTTATCCATATGTCAGTCCAAGTTCACCCTAGAACTCATAAGGAAGTATGGTATGGATTCATCCAGCACCATGAAGACTCCTATGGGGTCAAGTATGTCTCTTAGCAAGGATGATGCAGGGAAACCTGTAGATGAAATCTTGTATAGAGGGATAGTTGGCTCCCTATTATACTTGACTGCTAGTAGACCAGACATCATGTATGCTACATGTGTTTGTGCAAGGTATCAAGCCTGCCCTAAAGAGTCTCATTTGACTGCAGTCAAGAGAATATTGAGATATCTAAAGGGCACTCCCTATCTAGGCCTCTGGTACCCTAGGAATGGAGATTTTGATCTAACAGGTTATTCAGATGCAGACTTTGCAGGATGCAAAGAAGATAGAAAAAGCACTACTGGAACCTGTCAATTCCTAGGTGGGAGACTAATTTCATGGAGTAGCAAGAAGCAAACCAGTGTGGCTATCTCCACAGCAGAGTCAGAGTATGTGGCTGCAGGAAGTTGTTGTGCTCAACTTCTGTGGATACAACATCAGCTAGAGGACTATGGATTTCAGGTAAGTAGAACTCCACTTTTCTGTGATTCTACAAGTGCTATTTCAATAGCTAATAACCCTGTATCTCATAGTAGAACAAAACATATTGAGATTAAATATCATTTTCTTAGGGAGCATGTAGAAAGAGAAGATATTTTATTAGAATATGTTAAAACAGATGAACAAGTAGCTGATATGTTTACTAAGCCACTAGAAGAAGCTAAGTTCAATAGATTCAAAATTGAACTAGGTATGATAAACTTAGAGTAAGTTTACAGAATTGAAAATGCCTAAGTAAAAAGGTGTCGACACATAGACAAGTCTATGTCGACACAGAATAGTGGTGTCGACACTTCAGTAAAAAGGTGTCGACACATCTAGGAAGTTGGTATCGACACTTCAGAATGTTAGTGTCGACACATGCCAAGTAGGTCTCGACACATCCAAAGTGGTGTCGACACTTAGTATTTACTCAGAATTTTCTAAGTAAAGTCTCGACAATGTGTCGAGATATGTTGTGTCGACACCTAACCAAGTGTCGACACATAAAATCTGTTGACTAAACTTGTGTCGACACATATGTGTCGAGACATTATAAGTCAGTGTCGACACTTATAGCCAGTGTCGACACATTTTAAGTTAGCTGTCCCGCCTGTTCATCTTCAAAATCAGAAAGGTATAAATAGGGTTCTGTCTTTGTTTGTCGACACGCTTTCAAAGTTTCGAGACCAAAACTACTGTGTCGACACCTCTCTTTTCTAAAGACAAATTCTACAAACCCTAATGGCACCTAAGCTTGAGGAGAACGTTAACGAAGGATATGAGCTGGTGCACGGCGCGTTTGAAGAAGCAGATCAAGAAATCCAGGCGGTAGTAACCCTAGTCGCCGATTCTGGATTAGAATACTTAGTTTCTGAACCTACAAAAATTTGGAAGAAAGAGGTTCTTGAATTCCTAAATTGAGCTCAGATAGATGAATCTGGATACAAAATCAAATCCAGAGTTCATGGTGCAAGGGTTAAGGTATCCCCTAAAAATCTGAGGAAGGTGCTCCAGCTACCAAAAACTCAAGATGAAGAAGAAGTCACTGCATCCAGGACCAGGGAAGCTCTAACCTGGTGTGGTCTTGATCCAAAAATAAAGATAGGCTCTGTGTTTCACAGGAAAGGCATGAATAATCAAGGAAAATTCATGTCTGAGATAGTGGGAAAGGTCTTACTCAGTAAGCCAGGAGGGCATGACAGAGTGTCTGCCTCCATGTTCAATATTATGACAAGAATAATCTTCACTTTGAAAACAGACTGGTCTATAGTTGTTTATGAGAAGATTAAGGAGAGCTTGAAGAAGCCCAACCTGGGCAGAATCATTAGTCTATACCTAGCTGGTGTGATACCAGAGGTAATGAGTACTGCTGCAGGAAGCAAGATAAACCACATGAGGAAGATGGATCTAAGGATCTTTTCTAGATGGGATAGGGTGTTGTCCAACGAAATGCAAACCCAGAGAAGACAGTTACTGAGAAGGAGATTCCTCCTAAGAAAAAGAGAAAAACTGCTCTAGTGGCACAAGAGTCCTCCAGCAGTTCTGAAAGTGAAGAACAAGTTGTCTTCACTCCAGATGACAATGAGGAAGAGCCTGCTGAAAAGACTCCTGCTCCTATAGCTGGTGCTGAGATCCAGGGGGAGCTGCCTCAAGCTAGCCCCATCCACAGGGATCACAGCCAGGGGGAGCCTCCAGTTGTAGAAGCACCATCTACACTGGAAAGTGAGCAAGCTACCACCATCATTCAAGAGGTACTCACTGAACTAAACACTTTAGATTTTTCTATGGAAGATGCTGATTTATCTGATGTTAATCAGCATACTCAGCTGAATAGTCAAGCTCCAGATGTTGTTATAGAAGACACATCTGCTGTTCCAGTAATTCCTGATCCTGTGGTTGAAGAACCAAGAACTTCTCCAGCTTCTTCACCACCAGAATACACCATGGAGGATTTATTCCTAAATCTAAACCAACAAGATTTTGACATGGACAAGGATGCTGCTGAAGAAGAGAATGCTGCTCTTGAGGGGGAGCAAGTACAAGTTCTGGAAGAGCCTATTAGGCAGGAAACTGAGAAGGCACCTGAAGTGCAGAAAGAGAAGCCTCAAAGCCCTAAGGACAGGGTTGACATAGCCAGCACTTCTGCCTCTGAAGATGAGGAGAGTGCTAGGGCAAAGAAGAAGAAACTATATGTCTTCAAGAGAAGAAGTCAAAGTTACAAAAAGGCTTTACAATCAATTGCACCACAGCCTATAGTTCAGCAAGCTCCAACTGCTGATTATAGTGCTTTAATGGTTGCACTACAGATAAAGTTGGATGAGCAAAGGCAGGCCATAGAGAAGTATGTAGATGAAGGGCAGAAATCACTCCAATTTGATCTGGCCCAGGATATAAAATCCATAAGGTTTGAGATGAATCTCAACAAGAAAGAGATGACAGACTGCTTCCACAAGGGTGGAAATGCAGTGGTGTATTTGGCAACACACCAGGAGAAGATCAAGGCACAGGTAGATGATATAGCATTGAAGCAAGGATATGTTCTTGAAAATCAGTTAAGAATGAATGACAACTTGACTGCTTCACATAATGCTATAGTCACTGAATTGAAGAACAAGGCTGTTGAACCTTCTACATCTACTGATGCTGCTAAAGCTGAATTTGATAAAGTCTTTCAAGAAGAAATTACTGCTGTAAAGACTGCTATCCAAGCCTCCCAGAAAGCCATATCAGAACAACTTCAAAAGCTCAAACCATACTTTAAAGATGGAATCAGATACTTGGATAGTCAAATAAGATTCCAGAAGGATGATGTCAGAGATCATATGGCTAGAGAAGTCATAAAGGGGGAGAGAGTTTTAGTCAAAGCTAGCTCTGATCATGCCAAATGGATATCTAATTCCATCAGAGCTACACTGGGCTATCCTCCACTCTGTGATGATGACAATGTTGCTGAATCTGGGATTCAAAATGCATATCTTGTAGGTGAGCAACCAGAGGTAGCTCAAGTGATCTATCCTCCACCAGATTTTGACATGGTGCAAGCTGATATTCATCAGATGTATAACCCAACTGAAGGGAAGTCTCATGTTATTCTGGAGAAAGTGGTTCAGCCTATGACTGAAGCTATGCAAGCAGCTCTTTAGAAAGAAGAAGAGGCATTACAAAAAGAAGAAGAGACAAGGTTATCTAAGAAGAGGTTTAGGGAACAAGCAGAACAAAGGCCAGACTTTGAACAGTGGAGCCCTACCTCTAGTAATATAATATTAACTGCCTGCAAAGCTGCCAAGAATAACACTCATGACAGGAACAAGTGGTTTTCTGAAGCTGAATGGAGAAAACATGAGATCAGACAAGAAGCCATTGTTCAATATAGAAGGAAGGCAAAGATGGGAAAGCTACCTCCTACTGCAGTGGAGCCTAGCAAGTACTTTCCAAAGCCATATCACTATTTTGAGAGGCAGAAGATCAAAGCTGAAGAGCTCAAAAAGAAAGATCTAAAAGGCAAGAAGCCTGCTGATGCTGAAACTGCTGATGCCCCTGTCAAAGCTCAAGTTCAAACTGGCAAGGGAATAGTTATCAAGGAACCTGACCAGAAATAGATTAAGAATTTACTTGAAGATTATTTTGTAATCTTTTAAATGTAAAACATTTTTTGTGAACTACTGAGAATGTATAAGACAAATGTTAAAACAATATATGATCAATATAATTCATGTTTGTTCTGTGAATATGTCTATTTCTCATTTGTTCTGTGTTGATGTATGTGTATACATGTGTGATTTATACATGTTATGTTTACCCTGCTGCATATAACCTGCTTTACATCATTTTGTAATTTTTAATTATGAATGGTGTATATCATTGACTAAGGGTTATGACTTCTAGAAATAGGGGGAGATTGTTGGGTACATTGGTTAAATGTACCTGATTTGAAGAAGCCTCACCCAACTCAATGATATACATCATAATGTATTTGATGTATGTTGAGTTTACTTGTGCAGGTTAAGTAATCACTGGACTGAAGCAAAAGTTTCTAAGTCCATGTGTCGACACCCAGAGGGAAAGTGTCGACACTCAAGAAAGCTTGTGTCGACACCCAGACAAGCAGTGTCGACACTTGGAGTCATTGTGTCGACACCTGGGATGCAGAGTCGACACCAGACAGAAAGTGTCGACACTTGGAGCTGTGTCGACACTCAGTGAAGAAAAGTGCAGACAGAAAGTGTCGACACAAGGAGCTGTGTCGACACCCAGTAAAGCTGTGTCTACACCAGAAAGTGTCGACACTTGGAGCTGTGTCGACACTCAGCAAAAGTCTGTAGAGACTAAGTACAAGTGTCGACACTCAACACAATGTGTCGACACTAAGCAGAAGAGTCAGCACTTGAAGTAAGTGTCGACACCCAGCACAATGTGTCGACACTCAACAGAAGAGTCAGCATTTGAAGTATGTGTCGACACCCAGAACAATGTGTCGACACACAGCTGAAGACTCAACACTTGAAGAAAGTGTCGACACAAGGAGCTGTGTCGACACTTAGTAAAGAACAGCAAGATCTACAAATTATTCTAAGTACAAGTGTCGACACTAAGGGAATGTGTCGACACTCAGCTGAAGTCTCAACAGAAGAATCAAGTGTCGACACAAGGAGCTGTGTCGACACTTAGCAAGTATCAACATAAAAGACTATGTGTCGACACCAAGAAGCTGTGTCGACACTTAACAGATTCAACACAAGAAGTTGTGTCGACACAAAGGAGATGTGTCGACACTTAGAAGAATTCAGTTAAAGATAGAAGATCAAGTACTTGTGTCGACACTCAATTTCAGTGTCGACACCTGAAGAAGAATCTGTGTCGAGACATACAAGGAGTTGTGTCGACACCTTGTAGACTTGTGTCGACACTTACACAGCATGTGTCGACACTTGAACTATAAGTGTCGATACTTAAAGACAGAAAGTCTCGACACTTTCAGACAGTTAGAGATTTTCAAGAAATGACTGGATGACTTGACAGCTGCCGTTCCAGCCAGTCTACAGCACCTGTTAGAGATGTTAGAAGACAGTTATGAACCGGACCAGCCGGTTACCATGAAGAAGGCCTATAAATAGGCTCATACAGTCTACAGAAACTGTTGTTGATCAAGGATTAACAAGTGGTTCAGATTATTGTTGAACAAGTTATTGAAGTGGTACACAAAGTATCAAGATAAGAAGATCTTGCAGTCCAAGTGCAGATCTAAGAAGTTGGAGAGAGAGGGCTCCATCCAAGAAATCAGCCTCTGGAACTAGGCTGAGAAGAAGGATTCAGATTCATTCTGAATTCTAAGTGGCAGAGGTCAAGGAACAACTGCAGAAGGAGACAATCTTATTCAGTTCTACTCAAGAAGCTTTGAAGAAAGCTAAGTCAGATTGAATCCAGCTGAGTTCTTCCAAGAACTCATCAAGAAACTCTCAACTCCCCTCTCTTGTTTCTGAGTTGTTGAGTTATTATTTCTGTAATCATTTTTATCTTGTAGGATCCTTTGGATCTGAGTGAATTTTAAGCCTATAATTATAAAGGCTGAGGGTAGGGCTTGAGAGCCTGAGTGTAGGAGATTGAGATCTCTGAGTGTAGGCCTTGTTGGCTGAGTGTAGGCCTTGTTGGCTGAGTGTAGGCCTTGATTGACTGAGTGTAGGCCCTTGTGGCTGAGTGTAGGCTTTGGGATAAAGCTGAGGTGTAAGGCTTTGGGCCTGAGGTGTAGGAACCAATTTGGGTTCTGAGACAGTGGAGAAGTTTGGCCGAATCTAGTACACTGCTAGATAGGCGAAGGGGGAAAGTGGATGTACCCAAAGATTGGGGAACCACTATAAAACTTTGTGTCTGCTGTGCTGTGTTGTGATTTGCTGTGTATGCTGTTTGTTTGCTGTGATAACATAGTCAGAAATCTGTGATATTAACTCTTTGCTGCCATTAAAGTGTAAAAAGGATTAGGTCACCTATTCACCCCCCCCCCCTCTAGGTGTTTAGGTACAATATCTTTCAGACTGCGCAAAGAGTCCGCCTATGCTGCTAGAATAGGAGCGAGACGCCTACTGCTGAAAAGCTAGAGTAGGGTTTCTGAAAGTCCACCTAGTGTCAACTATCTTCACCTATGGGGGGGGGGGGAATAGGTGACGTGCAGCGTTTTTGCGGAATTTAAAATTGTACCTGCACAATAAAAATAAACAGCACAGCACACAGAATACACAAGCTATTTATAGTGGTTCCCCGATTTGGGTACATCCACTTTCCCCCTTCGACCTATCTCCCAACAAGGGACGACTCGGTCTCTTCACCAACAAGATTGAAATCCAATCCTTGTACTATCGGAAGGAACCCTTCCACACGTAGGAGTCAACACTCCCACAACACGGGTTGCACCCAACCCTTACAACTAGGAACCTACGTTCCTTTACAACAAAAGTAAAACTAGAATGTACAAAAGATACAAACTACGTTTGGAGACTAAGGTGTCCCTCTTCGTTGACGACGTGTTCTTGAAGTCCACAAAGAGTCCATAACCCTAGATCTCTCTTGGAGAGGATCTCCCCGGAACCGGCGGCGGCAAGATGGGCGGCGGCTAGGTTCACGGGATCGGCGGCGACGACGATGTGCGGCTGCTGTACTTTGGAGATCCAAACTTCGTAGCGAAGCTAGCTAGGTCTACCAACGGTCACACTAAGATCTGTCGTCTCGATCGATTCGGACGGGGAAGGTTTTCCCGATCAACAAATCAAGAGACAAGAGATCTCCGGTTAGACACGTGAGACTCTAAGCTTGGCTAAGCTTCTGTCGACCGGAGATCTGGAAGAAACCACGATAAAGACCGGCGAACAACTCTCTCGAGCGGCGACGGCGGCGGCGGCGAAGCGGAACTCGCGATCTAGGTCACGTCGCGGCTCGTGTATTTCTTTTCTTCTTCGCTACTTTACTGTTCAAAAATATGCCTGTATTTATACAGTGAAATAATCATTTATGACCGTTATGGGTCCCACCAGAAGAAACCCTAGATCCGGTTCAAAACAGTGTCAGCGGTAGAATCCGGTCCAGCTTTTTCCAGAAAAATGCCCAAGTCAAAATCGGCGAGAATCGAAGGTGATTCTCGACGAATCGGCGAGAATCAGTTAGTGATTCTCAACGATTCATCGAGAATCACTAGTGATTCTCGCCGAATCACTTGATGATTCTCGCCGAATCACTTGTTGATTCTCGACGAATATTACTTGGACATGATCTGCTCAACGATGGGTTCGGCGAGAATCACTAGTGATTCTCGCCGAATCTTACTTGGCACCGCTTTGAGGTAGCTGGATAGAATCGGCGAGAATCACTAATGATTCTCGACGATTCGGCGAGAATCACTTGGTGATTCTCGTCGATTTATACTTAGACGATTTTTCGTCTTTCCACCCAAGAGCTGCTCCTTGACCCATCCTTGCTCCTTTTCTGCTCTTGCATAGTTACAGCCCTGTACTTTAAAGTAAGTGCACTCCAATAGAGAGAGTACACGTAGGCCAACACATTGATCTGCTCAACGAGGGATTACGTTGTGCAGACCCGTGTATATTGACCTACTGCACCCTGACATTGGTGTGCACTTAGCGTGGAATAACTGCAAGCACAACTTGAAATATTTTATCAAATACATTGTGAATTCATATTAGCTTGACAGGTGGCTTTCTCAAATCCAGGTAATTGTGGATACAATACCCAACAATCTCCCCCTATTTGACGAAGCCAAAATCCTACTAGCTAAGATGAATAACACAAACCAGATAATATAAACAACATTCAGAATTTAATTATGCAGCACAAGAGAATATAGGCAAACAGATCAAGACTTGAGTCATTCATAAATTCAAATACATATACATATATATATATATATATATATATATATATATATATATATATATATATATATATATATAATCTCAAGATTGTTCATATACTAACAATAAACGTTAATTGTTCTTAAGAGAGAATGACAGGCTATAAATTTTTGACTATTTTTCTTTGGCTAAGTCATCCTTGAGTTTTTGAGCCAAATACTTCTTTCTTTGCCTCTCCATATACTCTTTGGGCTTCGGATAATATCTTGGAGGAGGAGCTTTATCTGCCGCAGTGTTGGTCCTGAAAAAGATGTTACGTTTGGCTTCATAGGTCTTGTGCAGCTCCCACTCATGCTGGCTGTATACATCGTTTCGATTGATTTCGCCTTTTTCTTGTAGCTAGAATGTGTCCAGTATGATACTCTTGGATACTGGACTCCACTTTTCGTTTCTTACTTCCTCCTCCTTCAGTCTGATTCTCTTTTCAGCTTGTGTTTCCTTTGATGTCCCTTCTTGCGATTTCCTCTTGTCCCTGGCTTTTGCTAGGGCTCCTTGATCAAACATTGCCATCAGTTTTGCCTTGGAGGAGGCCCTAGCAGCCCTATGAACATCAGCTTCACTTACAGGAACTTCTTCAACACTGGCGCCCTCATCAGCCACAGTATTATCTTCAGGAGTAGGAGCACCCTGGGGATTTTCAGGGATATTAATGCCTAACGCTTGTTGGAGCATCCACCAGCAACTGTCATAAACATATTTGTTTGACTGCTCAAAGTTTTTGATCATGACTTCCCGAAGCTCAGCCATCTTAGCTATATATTCTTTCTCCCCCTTTTTGGCTTCGACTGCAATGGAGTTTGCATAGGAATGCAGTGACTCATCAATATGCTTTGTAGTCCTGGAGAATTCAGTGACCAAGGCTTGTTGATTTGTGTTAAGAGTTACCATATTGCCATCAAACTTTTGAATGTTATTTGCTACGACATGAGCATTCTGATTTACGATTGTGAGAGTATCAGTGTTCTTTTTCAAGCCGTCCATAAGAAGAGTGATAGCTTGGTCGGCCGCTGTATACTTATCTTCAAACTTCTTTTCCATCACGTCCAGTTTGTGATTGATCTCCACCATGTTCTTGAGCATGAGATTCTCTGATTTCTTAATTCTTTTCAACATCTTATTTTGAGCTTTCTCAAAAGATGCTTTAAGCTCATCCACTATACCCTGAATGACATTCACGGTGTGATTGGCTAGATCATCTCGTAGTGGAAGAGCCTGAGGCACTCCTTGGCCTTGCTCTTCATCAGATGCACCTGTAGAGCTGGACACGAGTACAATCTCTAAGGGGGGAATGCTTGCGGCCTCTGTAGATTTCTCGGACTCCCCCTCCACTGGTGCACCAATGATCTCAGGAACGATCTCAGGTGCGTGCTTGTCAGATGGAGCTTCAATGATATCCTGAGTCTCCAATGCTTCCTATCCCTCATTGCCTTCTTCCTCACCTTCATCATCCATGAGATCATTCTCATCAGCATCATCTTCCAACCCTTCGTCAGCAGTCTCCTCTACATTAGCTTCGGCTCCTTGATCGTTCAGGTTCAGAGCCTCCTCATTCTCCAGCACAGTTTCACTTTCTTCTTGTATATCTGCCACTGCATCTCTGGCCATCTGGGAGATGTCAGATACTATATCAGCTTAAGTGGGTAGAGGCTCCCCCTCAATTCCTGCAGTCAAAGCATCAGGAATTTCACTGGGGATAACTAAGGAATCAGCCACAGTGCCATCCTCGGCTGGAGAGGCTCCTTGTTGTTCTGCCACGGCAGCCTGCCCAATACGCCTCTCCCATCTGTCAAAAACACTCGAGTCCATTTTCTTTAAGTAATGTAGAGGAACACCTTTACTCATGTCATACTTATCTCCGTTCAACTGATTGAGATACAGACTGATGATTCGGCCAAAGCTAGGAGATCTAAGGGTGTCCTTTATCTTCTCAAAAAGCAATGCCCCCCAGTTGAATCTTTTCCTGCAGACAATTGCCACCAGGATCTTGAACATGTCCGCAGAGATGTGGTCATGAGAGCCCGGCTTGCATATGAGTACTTTTCCAATGATGTCTGACAGAAGTTTCCCCTCCTCATTCATGTCCTTTCGCTTTATCGACCTCGTTCCTCGAGCGAGTCCACAGAATAGTAAAGTCCTGGTTTTGTCCTGTTCATCCAGATAATCCTCGAGCGCCGAGCTAGTGAGCTGCAGGAAGTGGGTCAGCTTGCTGGCAGACATCTTGATCTTTGCCCCGGCAACCTTGCTTTTGATGAGAGAGTCGTCATTCCGGAGTTTTGCGGTTGCAAAGAACTCCAGCACTTCCTTGTCCAGGATTTTACAGGGATGCTCTAGTATGAATGAGAGTCCAGCCTCTTCAAGCATAAGGATGATGTTTCTGAATTCATCTGAGGCATGAGAGAATCCTGTTCGAACCAGCTCGCATCCAGTGACCAACCCAGCGGTTGTCCTTGGATCCATTGCACACCTATGGAGATAATCCCTACTCTACGCTTAATTAAAAGTCAAAAGGGAAGCGACACTAGTGATAAAGTCCAAGTAAGGGTGAAGATGTGGTTACCTAAAAGCATAGACGGTGATTTAGTTCGATGAAGACGATGGACACCCGGTAGGTGCACGCGACTGTGATTGATCTAAACCGCGGAGAAATCCCTGGAAGGAAGAATCGGCGAGATCGGGAGAGGAGAGATCCACGGAAGGCAATCGGCGAGATCGATGGGATTTTTGCACGTCGAGATCGACGGAGTTCTTCACGGGTTGCGGGAATCTTGCGGGATGTCGACGAGAAACCTTCGGTGAGCTTCCTGTGAGAGACCTTCGGTGAGAAGCTTGCGGGAATCTCGCGGAATGTCTACGGAAAGGGAAGAGTCGACGAGTTCCCCTGCGGAGAGAGTCGATTCGGCGAGTTTCCTGCGGAGAGAGTCCTTCGGCGGGATTCCTACGGAATATGAAGGGTCGGCGGGAATATGAAGGATCGACGAGTTAAGGGGATTTTAACGGTGTCCGTGTGTTCGGCGGAAGGCTTCGGGTTAAGCGGGTTTATAATTTGTCTAAGTCGATTTGAAAATCTTCTAAATATATAAATACTTCTTAAAGCCAATCTATTAGGTTTTGAACCGGCTTTTCCATACATTTCTTGATGGCAAGGTTTCCAGTGACGTATCTTCGTTGTCGAGATTTCCAAAGACGTATCTTCATTAGTTTTCAGTGAACTAATTTACGCCTGTAGATGTTAGTTCTCGAATCTACCAGTGGGATTACCGATAACTCTTTAATGATGTATCTAAGGTTTATATTCACCGTGTTAACCTATCCTTAGATGTGCACACATACATGTATATATATATATATATATATATATATATATATATATATATATATATATATATATATATATATATATATAAGATATATATATATATGTAAATGTCGATAGAAAATGACTCAAGTCTTGGAGCTGATGAAAAATACCTGGGATTATGAGAGTTATCATTTAGCCTCTCTGACTAAAACATACCAGGTGCTCGATGTAAGTATGCCCATATAGATATCACTGCTATTATTCCAGATGCATGTTCCAATTCAGTCTTGAAACATCTACTGTCTAGTTCCCATCATATTTATGGGAACCTAGACTACCCTGCAAAAGAGAGTTACTTTACCTTAGGAACCCAAACCATATTGGGTCCTAGGTTCTTGTTAGTATAACCACTGGAATGCCTTCCCTCAGAAAACCTGTCAGGAAGACTACCTCTGCCCAGAAAATGTGGATAGGCCCTTGCCCTTGACACAGAGGGGTTGTGCCAACAGTCTATGGCAAAGTGTCCCACTTTTCCACAGCACCAACACGCGTGAATGTTGTATCTCCGTTTATGACCTGATCTAGTGACTGAGGTAGTCATGAGCCTAGGGCCAAACGGGATAGATCTGGATCTGCTCCCAGAACTGCCTCTTCCACCGTGACACGTGAAAGGGTGGAATGAATGCATGCAGTGAGCGTCACGAGGCCTGGGAGGTGGTGTCTTCCTTTCAGTCAGCCCCCTTCCTGAGGCCCTTTGAGAACTTACCGCATGACTTCTAACCCCCCTTTCTTGTGTCCTTTGGTGGAGAGAAGAGTTCTGAGAGCTGATACCAGCCGATTCATGCCGAGTAGGGGCAGTGGCCGAGAATACAAAGGGCTCAGAATGAGCCTTAGGTATTCTCTCATGGGTGGCCATGACGGCCCTTGCACTATGGGTGTCTCCACATAAGGACAGATCACCCTTGCAGTGACCACGATTATTCCTGTGATCATACCTGAAGGCATGATGAGTAGCCTTCCTGCTTGGAGTGGGGGGTCGGAATACCGTTTCCCCATTTCTCCACGAATTGATAATTCGGGAGATCCACCCATTTTCTTGCTTTCTCTTTATAGTATCAACCTTGGAAAAGTTTGATACTACCCTTTTCTCATTCTCTAGACTACTCTCTAGATCAGAGATTTTAGAGTCCTTGACCTTGTTGGATGCCAATTGGAGAACCAACAAGATCTTCAGCCGAGCAATCTCTTGAGCTTGTTCTTCAACAAGTATGTTGCTTTTCTGAAGGGCTCTCTTCAGAGAATCAGGATTTTCTGAAGAAAAGCAGTTCCTGTCTTCAGAAACTTCAAGAGAGATGGGGCAAGATGAAGAAGTTACCTGCTCTTCAGTGTTCTTGTCATTAGAGCCAGTGACCGTTGTCATCAGAGCTGCTTTCCTCACTAGCCTCTTCAGTCTCTGACACGGACACTGGAGCTCTGATGCAGTCCGATTGATCCTTGCCTTCATCTTCAGAGGCGAGGACCCCGACATAGGCTTCATCCTCTAGTTGACAGCTGATTCCAGCTTTCTCTGACCCCCCCCCCCCCCCATCAGCTCTGAGATCATCACCCACATAGATTTAGCCGACCCACATTTTTCCAATCTAGAGCGAGAAGGTCCAGACCAGATATCCATGATAATTTGACGAATCCTCTTGTCCAAATTAAATAATGAAAGTTCCGTCTCCGACATCTCTGCAATGTACTTGGGCACTTGGATATTCTTTCCAGAGTCGGAGGTCTTCATAGGAATAAAAGGACCCTCTTCCAGGATGAAAGATGCTCGAGGATCGATAGCCTCCAAGTGATATGACACTCTCATCCGCCAGACGGGATAATACTCCCTTGTGCATGTGGGGAGTCTTAGTGGCGATATCTCATGATCCAGCTCCATGCTTCTGACACTGGTGGCAGGATACTACTCAAGGTGTAAACCTTTTTGATGAGTAACCTGGCTCTGATACCACTTGAAAGTCCACCTAGTGTCAACTATCTTCACCTATGGGGGGGGGGGGAATAGGTGACGTGCAGTATTTTTGCGGAATTTAAAATTGTACCTGCACAATAAAAATAAACAGCACAGCACACAGAATACACAAGCTATTTATAGTGGTTCCCCGATTTGGGTACATCCACTTTCCCCCTTCGACCTATCTCCCAACAAGGGATGACTCGGTCTCTTCACCAACAGGATTGAAATCCAATTCTTGCACTATCGGAAGGAACCCTTCCACACGTAGGAGTCAACACTCCCACAACACGGGTTGCACCCAACCCTTACAACTAGGAACCTACATTCCTTTACAACAAAAGTAAAACTAGAATGTACAAAAGATACAAACTACGTTTGGAGACTAAGGTGTCCCTCTTCGTTGACGACGTGTTCTTGAAGTCCACAAAGAGTCCACAACCCTAGATCTCTCTTGGAGAGGATCTCCCCGGAACCAGCGGCGGCAAGATGGGCGGCGGCTAGGTTCACGGGATCGGCGGCGACGACGATGTGCGGCTGCTGTACTTTGGAGATCCAAACTTCGTAGCGAAGCTAGCTAGGTCTACCAACGGTCACACTAGGATCAGTCGTCTCGATCGATTCGGACGGGGAAGGTTTTCCCGATCAACAAATCAAGAGACAAGAGATCTCCGGTTAGACACGTGAGACTCTAAGCTTGGATAAGCTTCTGTCGACCGGAGATCTGGAATAAACCACGATCAAGACCGGCGAACAACTCTCTCGAGCGGCGATGGCGGCGGCGGCGGAGCGGAACTCGCGATCTAGGTCACGCCGCGGCTCGTGTATTTCTTTTCTTCTTCGCTACTTTACTGTTCAAAAATACGCCTGTATTTATACAGTGAAATAATCATTTATGACCGTCATGGGTCCCACCAGAAGAAACCCTAGATCCGGTTCAAAATAGTGTCAGCGGCAGAATCCGGTCTAGCTTTTTCCAGAAAAATGCCCAAGTCAAAATCGGCGAGAATCGAAGGTGATTCTCGACGAATCGGCGAGAATCAGTTAGTGATTCTCGACGATTCGTCGAGAATCACTAGTGATTCTCGCCGAATCACTTGATGATTCTCGCCGAATCACTTGTTGATTCTCGACGAATATTACTTGGCCATGATCTGCTCAACGATGGGTTCGGCGAGAATCACTAGTGATTCTCGCCGAATCTTACTTGGCACCGCTTTGAGGTAGCCGGATAGAATCGGCGAGAATCACTAATGATTCTCGACGATTCGGCGAGAATCACTAGTGATTATCGCCGAATCGGCGAGAATCACTTGGTGATTCTCGTCGATTTATACTTAGACGATTTTTCGTCTTTCCACCCAAGAGCTGCTCCTTGACCCATCCTTGCTCCTTGTCTGCTCTTGCATAGTTACAGTCCTGTACTTGAAAGTAAGTGCACTCCAATAGAGAGAGTACACGTAGGCCAACACATTGATCTGCTCAACGAGGGATTACGTTGTGCAGACCCGTGTATATTGACCTACTGCACCCTGACATTGGTGTGCACTTAGCGTGGAATAACTGCAAGCACAACTTGAAATATTTTATCAAATACATTGTGAATTCATCTTAGCTTGACAGGTGGCTTCCTCAAATCCAGGTAATTGTGGATACAATACCCAACAGTTTCATCAATGTTGGCAGACTGGAAGGTTGGACTTCACGATGAGTCCGCCCAGTCCGCGGTGGACAGACAGTGCTGAATGTTGTAGAGAGCTGGAGCAAGTCCAGGCTCTTAGGCAGACTGAGATGGAGTCCGCGAAACTTGCAAGCGGATGAGCTAACATGGGCGACCTGGCATACTGGCTAAGTAGGTCGCCCCTTCTACTGAAGTCGGCCGCCTGTTGAATGGAATGGCTTGCCGCCCCTGTTGGGCGGCCTGGGCTTGTCGACCTGGCAAGTCGCGCATGCTAGTGAAGTGGAACCAGGTGTTGCTGGCTGGCAGCCTGGGGTCGGGTCGCCATTCTTGCTACTCGCCGAGCTAGCGGGTTCTCGGTGCTGCTGATGGTGGGCGGGCTCGAGGCAGGCCTTTTGTCGATGTGGCAATATGGTCTTCTTGATGTGCGACCTGAAGGAGCGGGCTGAAGGAAACTAACTTCTGTAAAGCACACGGCTTATTGTCGGTCTGCGCGGATTGGTATCAGAGTCCGCCAAAGTTGGTCGTCACCTATCGGGATGAATACGAGCATGGGATAGTTAGCTGATCAAAGGGCGCGGCCTGCAGAGGCGGATTGAGGAAGCAGTCTGCGGCCCCTACCGAACAAGAGAATGTTGCGCGACCTGGGTGGTTAGACCGCTGAGACCGCCCAAGCTGCGGGCCTGAGCGGACAGAGAAGTCGCCCATCTTTGACGTTGCGACCTCTAGGGAGAACCCGAAGCAGGCCGCGATTAGCGAGCTGGCTACCTTGGGAAGGATCGCCGATTTCTGGGTTAACAAGCCCAGGTTGACTTTTATCTTATTCTTTCCAACTTCTTTTTTGGGTGTTATAATCCTCCACTCCTTACAGAAATTTCGCCCCGAAATTTGCATATAGCACCCAGAACACAGTAACAAAGATGTTACAACATTCATTTTCTTCAAAAAAAATGTGTTACAATAGTTTATACAAACAACTCGGGAAACTCAGCACGCGTGGTATATTCCCTCTCTCATATTAGCTCTTCACGACTATAGTTGTCACACCGAACCTTGACCATCCTGATTGCCTTATTCTGCAGTTGCTTAACTGCCTTATCCGCGATCCGAATGGGCCTAACCTTCGACATTAGCCCAAATTCGACTGGTATGTGATCATTTGCAATCACTTGAGCTGGGTCTTTCACGGCTTTTCGAAGTACTGATATGTGGAACACATCAAGCAATCCACTAAATTCTACCAAAAGAGTTAACCGATAGGCAGCTTCTCCAACTCCTTCCACCACTTCAAACGGGCCAAGATACCTTGGACTCAGCTTTTTCAAGCGTCGAATCCTGGATACGCCTTTGAATGGCTTGATCTTTAAGTATACCCAATCACCCACCACAAACTCCACGTTTCGGTGTTTGGCGTTGTAATATTTCACATGCCTATCTTGGGCCATCACTAGCTTCTCTCGAATAGATTGTATCATCGAATTAGCCTCTTCAACTTCCTTACGCTTATACAACTTAGACTCGCCTGTTTCCTCCCAAGATAATGATGTACGACACATCCTACCATACTGTGGAAACAGAGAGGTCGCCTGTGAAGATCGCTAGACCGCCCGGTTTACAAGCCGGCGAGTCAAACCGCCAGACCGCGCGGTCTTCAGCCCGCCAAGACAGACCGCCCGGTCACCAACTTCAACACTCCCCCTCAAGCTGGAGCATATATATCAATCATGCCCAGCTTGTCGCAAACTTGCAGAAACGAGGCGGAAACTGGCTTGGTGAAGATGTCAGCCAGCTCTTTATCAGACGTGACAAACAGAGTGCAAATTTTTTCTTTTAAAATCTCTTCACGAATGAAATGGCAGTCAACCTCAATGTGCTTTGTTCTTTCATGGAATACCGGATTTTTGGAGATGTATATGGCGGCCTTGTTATCACAGAACATAGGTAGAGGATGGTTGTACACCTCTCCTAAATCTAGCATGAGAGCCCGCAACCATTTCAACTCACAAGTGGTTGACGCCATACTGCGATACTCAGCTTCTGCACTGGACCTGGAGACAACAGACTGCTTCTTGCTCTTCCAGCTCACCAGATTTCCCCCAACAAAGGTGCAAAAACCTGAGGTTGACTTGCGATCCCCTTTGTCATCAGCATAACTTGCATCTGAGTAGGCTTCAATCCTCAGATGACCATTCTTCTGAAAAAGTAATCCTTTCCCAGGCGCTGCTTTGACATACTCCAAGATCCGCAAGGCGGACTGTAGATGACACTCCCTAGGCGCTTGCATGAATTGACTCACCTTGCCGACATCATAGGAAATGTCGGGTCTGGTCACTGTGAGATATATGAGCTTACCAACCAGACGCCTGTACCGCGAACTATCTGAAAGAGGAGGCGAATCATCTGTCCAGGTTTTGTCCTCCCCAGTAGCCATGGGGCATCGGGCAGGTTTTGCTCCATTTAATCCTGCCTCTTTTAAAAGATAAAGGCCATACTTACGCTGAGAGAGAACTAAGGAGTCGGGCTTCCGAGAGAGTTCGATCCCCAGAAAGTACTTTGGAGAGCCCATATCTTTAGTGATCAGATGTTGGCGAAGATGTCGCTTTGTCAGGGCTACCCCTTCCTGGTCATCGCCAGTGAGAAGAATATCATCGACGTACACAGCAAGAACAACCAGCCTAGGAGTTTTGCGAATAAAGAGAGAGTGATCAGCAGAGCTTCACACAAAACCAACAGCCGCCACAATGCCGCTGAACTTGTCAAACCAAGCTCGAGGACTCTGCTTGAGGCCATAAATTGCCTTCTACAGCCGGCATACTCGTGTCTCCCCCTGAGCAACATACCCAGGAGGTTGCTCCATGTAAACAGCCTCGTGAAGATCACCATAAAGGAAGGCATTCTTGACATCCAGCTGAGAAATCGGCCAATCCCGATTGACGGCCACAGAGTGAAGAACCCGGATAGTGCTGAGACGAGCCACAGGGGAGAAGGTGTCAAAGTAATCAACCCCATAGGTCTGAGTAAAGCCCTTAGCAACAAGGCGAGCCTTATACCGATCCACAGTGCCGTCTGGGCTAAATTTGACCACAAAGACCCAGCGACAGCCAACAACATCAGTACCGAAGGGAGGAGGAACAAGAGTCCAGGTACCCCGCTCAGTTAGGGTCGCCATTTCCTCATCCATGGCCATCTTCTAGTGAGTAATAGCAAGGGCCTCCTGATAGGAGCGGGGTGTGGCAGTGGCAGAGATAGCCAGTGCAAATGCCCTGCGAGAAGGGGTAAGACGATCATAGGAAACAACAGCAGCAAGGGGGTGTAGGGTACACGTCCGCACCCCTTTGCGAAGAGCTATAGGAAGATCCAGGTCAGCCGGGCCCGCGGTATCCGGAGCATCCGTGGTAGAGAAAGCTGGCCCGGGAGAAGAGAGCGACGGCAGTGGAGATGAGGGAGAGGGTGGTGGAGAAGGGAGAGAGAGAGGTGGAGGAAGAGGAGGGGGTGGAGACGGTGGAGGGGTGGAGAGTGTAGTAGGAGGCGAGGGAACGAAGGGAACGGCAGGAGAATCAGAAGCTGGGAGAAGAGGAGAGGAGTCATCCGAGAAGTAGGAGGTATTCTCGAAGAAGGTGACGTCAGCAGAGACGAACTGCTTACGAAGGACGGGATCAAAGCAACAATAGCCTTTCTGAGTGGTGGAGTACCCCAGAAAGACACATTTGGTGGAGCGAGGGGAGAGCTTATCATGGGTGGCAGAAGGGGTATGCACAAAGGCAGTGCATCCAAAGATTTGGAGAGGAAGAGGAAACGGCTCCTTGCCCGGATACAAAATGGAGAACGGGGTTTGGCCGTGGAGAACCGTGGAGGGAATGCGATTGATGAGGTAGCAGGCAAGGAGAACAGCATAGCCCCAATAGGAGTGAGGAACATGCATCTGGGTCATCAAGGTGCGAGCGACATCGAGGAGGTGACGGTTTTTGCGTTCGGCCACACCATTTTGTTGTGAAGTATAGACACAACTAGTTTGATGAAGAATCCCATTTTGCATGCAGAATGTAGAGAAGTCACGACTGAGATATTCTTGGGCATTATCAGATCGAAAAACTTTGATAGAAACACCAAACTGAGTTTTGATCATGAGATAGAAGGATGTCCATACAGAGAATAATTCGGAGCGATCTTTTAATAGATACACCCACGTACAGCGAGAGAAATCATCAATGAACGTGACAAAATATGAACTACCCCGACCAATGGTAAGAGTAGGAGAAGGACCCCAGATATCGGAGTGGATAAGATCAAACGGACGGGTAGAGCTACGAACGTGCTTTGGAGGGAAGGAGGAGCGGTGATGCTTGCCAAGCTGACAAGCCTCACAGTTGAGCGGAGGACTTTGAGGAGGAAGGTGGGGCAGAAGTTGACGAAGAAGACGGGGAGGAGCATGACCAAGGAGGAGATGCCATTGGAGAAGATCTGTGGAGGTGGAGGAGAAGGTGGAGAAAGCAGAAATGTTGTCCAGGAAGTATAAGCCGCCACTCTCAGTCCCAGTAGCAATCGTCCGTTGGGAGTCCGGATCCTGAAAAGAGCAAGAAGTAGAAGTAAATGTGACGGAACACTGTAATTGCTTGCAAAGAGAGGTAACAGATAATAAGTTACACGGGAACTGGGGCACGTATAGAGTATCCGCCAAGTGAAGAGACGGAGTGACATGAACGATCCCTGTTCCATGGACTGATGATGAAGAGCCGTCAGCGAGAATAACCGGGGGCAAGCGATCATGTTTTTCTAGGAGAGAGAAACACGGGAGATGGCCGGTCATATGATTCGTAGCACCAGTGTCGATCAGCCATTTGCCCTGAGTAACAACGTGGGCACGACCAGAAGACGTGACAATCGAGGCGAATGGCTTGGAGGAGGATATGAAAGCCATGAAGGGAGGAATAAGAAACTGCAGCGGTCTAGGTGACAGCACACCAGCGACAAGAAGGGCCACGACCAAGGTGCAGAGCACAAGCCCCGCGACTGAACCAGGAGGTCGCGGCGACTAACAAGCAGGAGCGGCTAAAGGAAGAAAGGCAGAGAGGCCGCTCAAACAAGGAAGAATCCGCGCGAAAAGAGAGCAACCCGTGTGAAACCGCAGCGGGTTAAAGGGAAGAAGTCGCGCGAACACGAGCGGCTAGGAAGCAGAACAAGGTACAGCGGGGAAGAGGTCGCGCGGACTGAAAAGTCCGAGCGAACAGAAGAGAAGAGGAAGAAGAAGCAGCAGCGACAACAACAAGTCGCAAGCCGGGCGAATAGACGCAGGCCGCGCAGCTAGGGGAAAAACAGGCGGCTAGAAGGAAACAGGTCGCTGCGACAACTAAACAGGTCGCGGCGACGAAAAGCAGCAAGGAGAAGAGAACCAAGAAGCAAGCCGCGCGAACAGGGTAGCGGACATAAACAAGCCGCTCGAACAGGGCGGCGGACAGAAGAGAAGGCAAGCCGCGAGAGAGGTCGCGGATAGCGGAAAACAAGCCGCTAGACGCAGAGAGCGCACAGAATCAGGAGGAAATGACCGTGTCCTCTGATACCATGTGGAAACCACCCGTCACCACACATCTTACCAAAACCCCGAGGTTATGGTAAGGGGGGACGGGGGTACATAAACACCAAGGACCACCCGCTGCACGCAATGTGGGACTAATCCAACCACGGGATGACGGGGATATTCCGCCACACGGGGGGCCCACCGGGGTCAACACCCAGACCTGGAACGCGATGGGGAAGCCCAAATATGCGGTCCCACACACACCCAATCCCGCTGGACCTTGGTCCTCAACACACCCCCGCAGCGGGATGCCTCTGATACCATGTTAGAAGTAGCGAACATGTAGAAACAAACAGATAGAGTTTTGAATAATTGAAACTTTATTATCCAAAAAAGATAACTATTACAAAGGTATGCCCTCCCTTATATAGAATGGAGGAGAGATGAGAGAATACAAATAAGAGATGTGGGACTAAAAATTTACAAGCTAAGCGGACTATACAAAGTAAACCGCACAAGCCGCGCGGTTAGACAGAAGGACTAACCGCACGGCTACAACAAGAGAAGCAGAGAGGTCGCCTGTGAAGATCGCTAGACCGCCCGGTTTACAAGCCGGCGAGTCAAACCGCCAGACCGCGCGGTCTTCAACCCGCCAAGACAGATCGCCCGGTCACCAACTTCAACACATACAAAGCTTCAAAAGGCGGCATACTAATACTAGCTTGATAGCTATTATTGTAGGCGAACTCTACCATATAGAGATGGTCTTCCCTCCTCTTCTAGAAATCCAAGGCGCACATTCAGAGCATATCCTCCATTGTTCTATTGGTCCTATCAGTTTTTCCATCCTTTTGAGTATGAAAGGCCGTACTGAATTTTAATTTTGTCCCCAAGAACTGGTGGATAAGGCTCCTATCATTTGAAGTGAAGCGCCCGTCTCGATGACTTAAAATTCTATGGGGCACACCATGTAGTCATACAATTTGTTCAACATAAAGCTTAGCCAAAACTTCCACTGAATCATCCCTCTTATTCGGAATGAAGTGAGCCACTTTTGTCAACCGGCCCACGATCACCCAAATAGAATCGTTACCGCGTTGCGATCTCGGCAAACCGTGCATGAAATCCATAGAAATGTTGTCAAGTTTCCATTCTGTAATAGATAGCGTCTTCAGTAAACCTCCAGGCTTCTGTCATGTAGCTTTTACTAAGGCATAAGTCTGACACTTTGCCACGTAATGAGCTATGTCTTTCTTCATACTCGGCCACCATAACTACTTTTTCATGTCCTTGTACCTCTTTATGATCCCTGGGTGAATTGAGTACTTCGTAAAGTGAGCTTCATACATTAATTCTTCCCTTAGCTTACCCATATTCGGGATGCACAAACGATCACCTTTCCGCAAAAGGCCGTCATCCCAGGAGAATTGGCCATTTGACCCATCCAGTGCATAGCGTTGTAAACTTTCATCAAGTTCTGTTGCTCGCTGAACCCTATCCGCAAGGTCATACTGTACCTTCGTCCAATTCATGCATGCACTTGCAGTAGCATTCTTGTCCACACAAGAGATATCTAATTCCTCCAACTCCTGGATTAGATGCTCATCATGCATCTGCAACCAATTTGCCCTTGCCGGATTCCTATGACTCAAGGCATCTGCGACCACATTTCCATTCCCGGGAGTATAATGAATCTGGAAGGTGTACTCCCCGAAGAACTCCATCCACCTCTGATGTCGCATATTTAAATCCTTCTAGTCCAGCAAATATTTCAGGTTCTTATGGTCCGGGAAGATATCGACTTTCACAGCATATAAATAATGATGCCACGGCTTAAGTGCAAATATCACCGCCTCCAACTCCAAGTCATGGAAGGGATAGTTCCGCTCATGCACTTTCAACTAGCGGGAGCCATAAGCAATCACCTTTCCAAACTAAAGAATAACGCAACCTAAGCCGCTCCCTGATGCATCACTATAAATTTCAAAGACGTCCGAACCACATGGCGATGTTAAAATTGGCATCGTGGTTAAGCGACTCTTCAGCTCTTCAAAAGCTCGTGCGCACTCTGACGTCCAAACGAACTTCTGATCCTTCCTCGTTAGTGTGGTAAGAGGCAAGGCTATCTGCAAAAAGTTCTCTACGAAGCGCCTGCAGTAGCCCGCTAGTCCAAGGAAACTCCCGACTTCGGCTATAGAAGACAACACCGGCCACTCTCGTATCGCAACTATCTTTGTAGGATCCACCGCAATGCCATCTTCACTAACCACATGGCCAAGAAAGGCCACTAATGATAGCCAGAACTCACATTTTGAGAACTTGGCATAGAGCTTGTTTCTCCTCAGGGTATGGAACACCATCCGTAAATGGTTCGCATGATCTTCTTCAAATTGAGAGTACACTAGAATGTCATCAATGAAGACAATTACAAACAAATCCAAGTACTTTCAAAATGTTCGGTGCATTAGGTCCATAAATATCGATGGTGCATTTGTTAGCCCAAACGACATTACAGCGAACTCGTAATGACCGTACCGTGTCCCAAACGCTGTCTTGGGAATATCACATTCCCGAATCTTCTACTGATAGCAGCCAGACTTCAAGTCTAGCTTTGAGTAAACAGTTGATCCCACTAGCTAATCGAACAAGTCATCAATCCGTGGAATCAGATACTTGTTCTTTTCCGTCAGCTTGTTCAACTCTCGATAGTCAATGCATAGCCGCAAGCTTTCGTCTTTCTTTTTCACAAATATGATCGGAGCACTCCAAGGTGACATACTTGGGCTTATAAAACCTTGCTCCAGCAACACTTGTAATTGAACCTTTAGTTCTACCATCTCCTTTGGCGCAACACGATATGGCGAGCGGGCCACAGGTTTCGCACCTGAAACCAACTCAATAGCAAAGTCCATCTCCCGCTGGGGTGGTAACCCTGAAAGATCTATAGGAAACACATCATCGTACTCCGATATAATAGGAACATCACTAACACTGGGCTTCGGCTCAGCTACCTCGAACAGCGTGAAGAACCACTCCGCGCCCTTCCGAACTACCTTGACCACTTGGATAGCAGATAACAATGTCTTACTTGATCCTCGCATACCAGCAAATTTAGTCTCTCACTCGATATTTTGCCCCAGTGTGATTTCCTTAGAGTTGCAATCTATATAGGCACGCTGCTCCGAGAGGCAGTCCATACCAAAGATTACATCAAACTCCGATATCGGGAGAACAGATGCTTCCAATCCAAAATTCTGAATTCCTATCCGTACCTCAACACAGCAGGCTTGATCCACGCTAATCAAATACCCGTTAGGAAGTAGCACATTCACTTGATCTGTCGGCATAAATGAAGGAACTCTGATACGCCCTACGAATTCCTCCGACAGAAAAGAATGAGAAACTCCCATATCAAACAGTGCTCTCGCCGGATATTCCAATATCAGGACAAAGCCTATTATAAACCAATCACACACATAAGTAACGCACAAGGTACTAAGTATGGAAAGCAGTAAAAACTGAATATTAACTCATACCTATTATGATGTATCTTTTTATGGTCTCCTATTGGCCAAGATTATAAACTCGGGGTTGCACTTGGTATGCAGTCGATTCCACCACTGTCTTTCCCTTTTTATCATAAGACGCACCTGTCTTTTTCTCCCCTTTTGGACCACTCCAGCAGTCTCGAGCGATATGACCCACCTTTCCACATGTATAACATGTGGGCAGACCTCTCCTAGATGTTGTTCCAGACGCAGAAGAAGAAGGAGCTGGCGCAGAAGTTTTAGGCATCTTTTTCTACCGTCAAAACCCAGACTTTGGAGAACTAGGTACTTTGAACTCTGTCTTTTTCCCTACCAAGTTATTCTTCCACTGCACATGTTTCATGTCCAACTCGAGGGAACGAGCCGTATTGACAAATGTAAGAAAACCCTCTGTCATCGGTCCTGAGAGAAACAACCGCAGGTCATCTCTCAACCCTTCATAGAATCAGTTTGTTTTTTGTTCCTCATCTGCAAATGTAAAGCTTGCATATCCTCCCAACCTCATAAACTCGTGCAAGTAGTCATCCACCGGCCTCTCTCCTTGAGTTAGCCTTCGAAATTGGTTCTCAATCACAATCCGTTGTGCCGATGGAATATATCTTGCTAGAAAACATCTTGAGAACTCCTCCATTGAGATCTCAGTCAACGGCCGACGAACAAACTGGTGCAGCTCCAGCTCATCCCCCCAAAGTCTCGCCTCAACATCCAGCAAGAAGGTAGTCACAGTGACTTTTTGCCACTCTTCCGCTTCCGTTGCCGTCAAGAACCTCTTTATTCTTGAGATCCAATCTTTGACTTTTGTCGGGGTTCCAGTACCCATAAACACAGGGGGATTAAAACTAATCACGTGTTTCAATTGATTCGCTGTTGATCGCCTTGCGGCCACTGGCTCAAAGACCACTTGTCTCACCGCTACGCTCTCCACTACGCCAACCGGTTCCTGAACCATCAGAGGAATAGGAGGTTGTCTCTAACCTCCAGGTTGCGCATTGATCATTGCAAACACGGCTTCAACAACCAACCATATAGTTTCCATAGAAGGAGGTGTTGGAACCTCATTTGGTGCACTACTCTCCACCGAGCACTGAGGTCGTTGCTACCCCGCACCACTTCTAGTTGCCTAAAATATGAAACACGCAAATAAGCAAGTACAAATATTGCCAAAAGCAATCATAGGAACATACCAGTTCTGCAAACATGTGTATTTTCATTCCTAAGTGGACATTAATGGGTTCATTATTGTTATAACAGTAGTGCACATACACATTATCACCAACCCTTAAAAGAATTCGACCACGAATTCAAATAAGAAAGACCGAGAACGGAATCTGATACCAATTTTGTAACGCCCTCATCCGTCGCATAGAATATGACAGAAGGTCCGGCCAGGGCCCGACGCAATATACCACGGACAGGTAAGGAGATTACAAGTTGTTGTCAAACCCAAGTTCAAGTAGAAACAAATCCTACCACAGAGCATTCTAATGGAAGCATTTTAATTTAAGAACCCACTCATAATGTGAATGTCCACTACACAAAAGGAATGACATAACATACCCATATATTACATACCATGTTTCGGTTGTAGCCTTATTACAACTGTTTCATATACAACAAGTGGTTTCATACATCGACACGCAGACCGGCCACACATGAAAACAGTAATTATTCGCTTTTGGGCCTTCGAGGGACATCCAATTGCAGCACATGGGCTTCAGCCCGCTACTTTCCACTTGGCTCTCCAGCACCTGCACAAAGGGGGCCACCAAAACGTTGTAAACAAATCAATGGTCAGCATTTCACTGACCCATTTATAACGATCTCTCCCCTTACTTAGGGCAGTATATCTCTATCCTTGCAAACAAGGCATAACGTATATGCAAAACCAAACCCGGGGAAACTAAGTATCAACCCATCAGAATCTCCCCAGTTCTCCACCTTTTGGTGTGGGATTCCATGCATATGCAAAAGGAGAACTTCACTTGTACAAGAAGGAAGATCGTTACCCTTGTTGTTTTCTTCGGATTCATGAAAGCTTTTCTGTCTGGTTTAAAAGATAGGGGTTAGATCTGATTTACTCTAGAGGGGTAAATAGAGTATTTAAAACTTTTTGGCTATTTAAGATTTTTATATCAGAGTAATGAATAATTGATACCAATATTAACAGAAAGGTAAAACTATCTAAGATGATCTTATCTAACACAGCATAGAAATATATCACAACCACAGCAAGAACAACAAGAAAAAGGGCAACCAGATAACACAAGAAATTTTATAGTGGTTCCCCAACCTGGGTACATCCACTCTTCTACCGCCCTGGTAGGAATCCACTAGTAGTTTTTTGATCAGGTGACTGCCACCTTAGAGCTTTTGATTAGGTGCCCAAAAACCAAAATAAACTTTTGAAGGGAGTTAATAAACCCTTTATACAGGATGGGGAGAGAGATTTGATGGTGTCGTATCTTTCTCAAACAACTGAGAAGACTAGTGGATTTGCTGTTGTCAAGGCTTCTCCAGAAATCACTTGAAGCCTTACACAAGGTGTAGTAGGTCTTCAACCTTGACTTCAAAAGATCCAGGAACTTTTGACTGATTCATAGATTGTTGTCCTTCAAAGCTCCTATAGTAGAAGTTGAAGAAGACTATTGATAGTGATTGTTGCTCTTCTTCTTCTTCAGTAAAATCAAGGAGAAAACAAAGTGTTTTCTGCACTAAGAATGTCTGAGTGTTGTTTCTGCATTCTCTGGTTTTGTTATCTTCTTTCTTGTTCCTTTTTTTGTTCTTCCGTCTGAAAGAGAAAATCTCTTTTATATTCTCTGGTTGAATTCTCCTTTGAATTTTGAATTCTCTACATTAATTGCTGACTACCTCGAGAATGAAAATTGGCTGGAGAATATATTCTTTAATGTGTTTCCCCAACTGTCCCAATTAATTAAGCAAGTAATTACCTGATGAAGACCATAATTAATGATGCCAAATAATGGCTATATTCAGAGAATATGTGCATTAATTACTCAGGAAAATATTGCTAAATAATATATGGAATATGGACAGAAAATGAGAAAAACTCTAAGTCTGGAACTGCAACAGAAATCGTCGACCATAGAATAAATTTCATCGACCTGAGATCCAACTTTGTCGAGCTGAGAAATCCTGTTCGTCGACCTGAGATCCAAATTCATCGACCAGAGCTCAGTGAACTGCATTCTGTGGATAACTTGCCAATTCTGTGGTCCAAGTTCATAGAGCTGATAAACTGTCTTCGTCGAGATGAGTTCAGAGAGGATATTTTGGAAAGAATGTGTTGAAGTTGAAATCAAAACTTCGTCGACCTGACCTCGAATATCGTCGAGCTCAACTCAGAGAATTAACTCTGAGTTTGTCGATCAGTGATCGACGATCATTGAGCTGAGTTCGACGAACGTCGAACTTATATACCGAACTTGATTTCTTCTAAGTCTTAAGTCAATCTGAGGTCTTCTGTTGGCTGGTCCATGTAGGGTTAAACCTAATGACTTAGCCTAAACTCTAAGACTCAAAACACATGACCCTGGCTATACATTGTGGGTCAATCATCATAATTAGTGAACCTATCCCAAATCCAATTAGGGATCTAACAATCTCCCCCTATTTGGGTGAGGTCACTAATACAATTGAAAGAAAAACATTCACAAATCATGATAAATTTATCTGACAGAAAATTGAAACATTCAGCAGATATTTACATAGATAGTAGCTTTGTGACAGAAAATAAATATAGTTTAGAAAATCATAGCTAAACAAGATGTTCATTTCTTCTTCCATTGCTTTTCCTTGGTAGCTTTCTCTTTCTGAGAGGGCTGTGTGAAATTGATTTCTCTATTAGGATTTGCTGCTTCTCTTTTGGACACGGTCATATCAGCAGCACCAATTATATTAAGAGAAGTTGCCCTGGGTACCACAGCCTCTAGATGCAAGTTCATGTAGGCATCTACATTGAAAAATTTGTTACCCTTTTCATACCTTTTCAATTCTTCCTTTCTGTATGATGACATAGTTGAGTACTGAGAAGGATCTCTCCCTTCAGCTTTAGCTTTGTTGATCATTGATAATCCAACAAGCTCCTGGAATCTAGCCATTCTTGAAGTTGTTTCTATTTCAGGATCCACAAATGGAATAGGTGGTGATGCCGGCCTTTTTGGACTTTTTACTTTCTCAGTTTTAGAAGCTTGTTGTTGAATGCCTTGCTGTTGTTGCTGTTGCTGCTGTCTGCTACTAGAAGAATACCTTTGCTGGCTACTTCCATGGGATCTTGAGGATCTATCAGGTTGTCTTTGATATGTTTTAGCATATGGAGTAGACCTCTGAGAACTGCTTCCTGAAGCACCAGCTGCTGGAGGAGGAGGAGAAGGACCTCTCTAGTTCCTTTGAGAAGGAGGAGGAGAGTACCTCCTGCTTTTCTTTCTGGCTTTTTGTTCATTTTTTGAAAGCCACATTATTGCTGGCTTCCCTTCATATGAAGTGATATTCTAGAGAATATAATATGGAGTATCATGTGTACGGTTTGGTTTGGGAGCAGCTTTGGGAACAACCTTTCTTTTCTTGGAAACTTTCTTCTTGGCAGTAGTATCATCATCAGAATCATCATCATCCTCTTATTCATCAGAAGTTCCCTGAGGATTGTCATATAGATCATCAAGTACGTTCAGAATGTCTTGCGAGATTTATTTTTCAGCCTGAGGCTGTACTGAAGGTTCTGGAGCTTCTGGAACAACTATTTCAACAACTTTTTCAGAAATTAACTTATTCTTTTCTTTAATATCAGCCATAAAGATTTCATCTAAATCTGGCAGGGGACTGTCATCCATTACATAGGTGGGAGGAGAGATAGCTTTCTGAGCAAAAATAGCCTTGGAAGGGGATGATACTCTTGTGGGCTCTGTTCTTGCAAAACTTGCCTTAAGTTGCTTAGCAACTGTGGGGCTTATTAGAGTAGTATATGGAACTAAAGACATAGAAGTCTTTGGGCAAACAATGGAAGATAATTCAAATGAATTGTATCAAAAGAATTTAGTAAACTGAATAAATCAACTGTGGGATTAATGATGCAATCCCCAACAGTTATTATTTTTGTCAAAATTATGTCATCCATATCTATATTAGAATCTGTATATAACTTAATTATTTCAGCAGGAGGGACTACTTCTTCTGAATCATCTAACATCACATAATCTACTGCTGCTTCTGCTGCTGCTATCAAGACTTCTTCATAAAGCATCTCCCCCTGACTGGTTTCAGGGGGTCCTAAAGCCAGTCCTCCAGAAGAAGGGACAGAGGACAGAGCAGCAATTCTGGATGATAGAGAAGTAATGGAAGCAGAGAGAGGAGCTATAGTAGTGGCTATGAGTTTTTCAAGAGTGGGAGAGATAAATGCAAGAAGATCTTTAGCTAAATAAAAAAAAATTTAAATATAGAGATTCTGGAGCAGTGGTGGAGTATGGAGTGTGATGTCCACAATTGGAGCATATAGAGAACAGACTGGAAAGATCTGTATGTGTGGAGTCCTGAGTAGTAGATGTTATATCAGTGTAGGAAACTGAAGGAATAGCAGTTAAAGTAGTTGCAGTGGTAGAAGGTTGGATGAAAGTGAGCAGATAAATCAGGAATACTCTAGAGAGGGGGGGGTGAATAAAGTATTTAGAGTTTTATAAAATCTCTGCCGGATAATGCAGATTAGTCTAAGTGCGGTAGTAAATAAATAAAAATATAAAAGCACATAAACTAAGTACCACAGCCACAACAAGAAAACAAAAGAAAGAGGGCAACCAGACGATACAAGAAATTTATAGTGGTTCCCCAACCTGGGTACATCCACTGTTCTACCACACTTGTAGGAATCCACTCAGGTTTTTGATCAGGTGCCTGACACCAATGAGCTTTTGATCAGGTGCTCAAAAACCAAATCCCTAAGTCTTTTGATCAGGTGACTTGTAACCAGGAATCACTTTTGAAGGGAGATGACAACCCTTTACACAGTGGGGGTGAGAGAGTTGATTATGTCTTCTCTATCAACAATCAGAGAGAGGACTTGTGGATTATTGATGGTAGCAAATGGTTCCCCCTGAGATATTGAATGGTTCAGGGAAATATGGAAGCCTTGCTGCAGGGTGATAGGCCTTCAAGCTTTTAGCCTTTATCTGCAGGATCTTCTTAACAGATTTGATAGTTGTTGTCCTTGGAAGTCCTGGAGTGTTGAAGTAAGAAGACTCTTGATTTTGTATGATTGTTCTTCTTCTTTTGAGAGCAGATCTACTTTTTGTATCAGAACTTTTGTGAAAGGATCAGAGAAGCTGTTGAAGATAGTTTGACTGAAAATCTCTTTGTCTGTGTATGCTGTGTCTCTGTAATTGCTCTGGTACTCTGATTGTTCTTACTTACTGTCAGGAAAGATAGAAAAATTTCTTTTATATTTCCTGAGGGAATTTCCTTTCGAAATTTGAATCCTTCTACGACAATCAATGCTGGCAGTCCTTGAAAATAAACTGCATTGATTTCTTTCCCCAACTGTCCCTTGGAAAAATGGGAAACAATAATTCTGATGAAAGTCGTGATTAATGTACCATCTAACGATATAATTCAGAGAATATTTTATCTGAAATGAAAGTTAAAGTCTCCAGAATTTGTCGACCTAAGATTTGATTTCGTCGAGCTGAGTTTCTGGAGTTGTCAAATATTCTGTGTGTCGACACAATTACTCCTGGTGTCGACACAGGTGGTGTCGACTGATATCCTGTGTGTCGACACAAGTCTTCTGTGTGGTGTCGACACAACCTTTCCAAAGTGTCGACTGATGATCTGTGTATTGACACAAGTGCTTCTAGTATCGAGTCAGTTGGTGTCGACATATACTCTGAGTGTCAACACAAGTCTTCTGGTTCTAAGTTGTTGAAGTAGATAATCCAGAATTTGTCGGGCAGAGAACTAAGTTCGTCGACCTGAGAGTAGAGAACATAGTCTTGACAGAATGTTGTAGTAGTCCAAAGATTCGTCGACCAAAGAATAAAGTTCGTCGACCAAAATGTGATTCTAAGGACTTAGGATATCTTGATCTTTCCTGAACTTGAAGTGTTGTTGTAATCCAAGTTTTCGTCAATCAGAGAATGTAGTTCGTCGAGCTCAGCTCAGAGAATTAACTCTGAGATCGTCGAACTGAGCACGACAATCGTCGACCTGAGTTCGACGAACGTCAAACTCACTTTACAGAGTCTTGAAATCTTCTAACTCTTGAGTCTCTGGCAGTCTTGTTGATAGCTGGTCCATGTGATGTTGACTCTAAGGACTTGGCCTAGACTCTAGGACACAACTATGACCCTGGCTATACATTGTGGGTCCTTTGATCCTAACTTAGTGAACGTAGCCCAAATCTTACTAGGGATCCAACAATCTCCCCCTATTTGGGGTGAGGTCATTAATTATAGACTCAAATTAAAATTGAAAAATAAATAAAGCAGAAAAGCATATATCTGGCAGAGATCAATAACACATGCAACAGATATATATATACATAAGCTTTGTTCAAAATATAGAGCAGTTATAGATAATTGTAGAAAACAAAAGAGTTCAAAATTTACTTCTTCTGTTTCTTTTCCTTTGGCATTTCTTGCTTGCTCTTCTCTCCAGGTTTTGTAAATACAATCTCTCTTTTGGGATTTGAAGCTTGCACTTTTGTCATGGTCATGTCAACAACCCCTATAATCTTCAAAGATGTAGCTCTGGGGACAACTGCTTCTGGGTACAACTTCATGTAGTCATCAACATTGAAAAACTTGTTTGCTTTATCAAATCTTTTAAGTTCCTCTTTCCTGTACTTTGACATTGTTGAATATTCAGAAGGATCCTTTCCTTCAGCTTTCGCTTTGTTAATCATAGAAAGGCCTATAATTTCTTGGAACCTGGTCATTCTAGCAGTAGTAGCTGTTTCAGGATCTTCAAAAGGAACAGGAGCAGAAGATGGTCTTTTAGAGCCTTCAGCTGGTTGATGTTCAGTGGATTGTTGTTGTTGTTGATGTTGCTACTTCTGTTGATGTTGTTGCTGATGTTGATGTTGCTTTCCTAAAGAGTATTGCGTGTGCTGGCTGCTTCCATGTGATCTCCCTTGGTGTCTTTGAAATGTTTGAAGTGGGGCAGATCTTTGAGAATATGTTCTTGAAGCACCAACAGCTGGAGGAGGTGGAGGAGGTGGATCTCTTCTATATTTCTGAACTGGTGGAGGAGAGTACCTTCTGCTTTTCTTCCTTTCCTTCTACTGGTTTTTAGATAGCCATATCCAGGTTGGCATCCCTTTGTATGGAGTTATATTACGTAGAATATAAAAAGGAGTGTCATTAATTGGATTAGTCTTAGGAGCAGGAGGAGGAGGGGCTTTTCTTTTCTTTGATACTAACTTCCTCTTAGGTTCATCATCTGAATCGCCATCCTCATCCTCATTATCATCATTATCATTATTTGATCCCTGAGGGTTATCATATAGGTCATTGAGTGCTTTTAGAGCCTCAGCAGAAATGATTGGCTTTTCAGGAGCTTGAGCAGAAACTTCAACAGGACCAGAAGAAGAAGCCATAAGAGAGACTGAAGAACTGGTTCTGACAGTGCTTTCAGCAGCTGCCTTACTTTATTCTTCTATATCAGCCAAAATCAAATCATCCAGATTTGGTATGGGTGAGTCATCCATTACAAATGTTGGAACAGAAATAACTTCTTCTGGAGATGGCATGACTGCTGCCTTTGAAATAACAAAACTATCTCTAAGTTGCTTAGCAACTTTTGGAGAGATTGGAGAAGTATATGATACAATAGCCAAGGAAGGCTTAGTAGGTACTGCTGGAATGTAATTCAGAAAGGCAGTATCAAAACTTTTCAATAAATTAACTAAGTTTACTGTGGGATTAATTATGAAATCAAAACAGAAAGAATGTCTTCAGCAACTGTCTCTTCAGGGACTAACTCATCAAGGTCCATGTCAGTCTCAATGAAATGAATCAAATCAATTAAATATGTATCATCTGGTATAAATTATGTATCTGATATTACTGCCTCTATATCTGCTGTTGCTGGAGCTGGAGAAACTGAGACTAGAGCTACTGCCGGAGCTGCTTCAGCTTCATTATTAAGCATCTCCCCCTGCCTGGTTTCAGTAAATACTGTAGCCAGGCCCCTGAATGAAGAGGAGGCAGCAGTGAAGGCAGAGAGTTGAGCAAAAAGAGTAAAGATAGAAGTAGTAAGAGGTGTAATGGCCTCTGCTATAAGAGATTTGAGGAGAGGAGTGATGAGAGTAAGGATAGATGAGATGGTGGAGGGATCCAGAGGTGGAGTAGTAGATGGTTCAGTGGAATGTTGGGTGGAGACATTTTGAGGGAGGTTAGATGTTGGATAGGATGGAGGAGGGACATCTTGCATGTGGACATCCTGAGGAGGAGGAGAGTTGAGGGGGTGGGAGTGAGAAGATCAAAAGTTGGAATGGAGGATAGGTGAGGTGGAAGAGGAGATGATGGTGGTTGTGGAGCTGGTAAATCAGTGGGGGATTGAGGTGATTGAGGTAGAGTGGGTTGATGGTATTCCTAAATAGGAGATGAGGGGATGTTGGTAAGATCTAGGGGTGGAGAGGTTGCAGAAGATGTAATTATATTGGAAATATCAACAGAGGGTGTTCGTTGTTGAGGTGGTGGAAGTTGTTGTTGGGTTTGGTGTGGTTATTGAGTTGCTAGAAGGGATGGAGATGTGGGGATGATCTCTTCAGTAGGGTTGGGAGTGGCTCTTACAGCCCTGGTGCTTTCAAAAGGTAGAGTGGAAGAGGTTGAAGCCTTAGATGGCTTGGTAATGGTCCACTCCCACCTGCCAAACAAGGTGCATGTAAGCCTCTTGCTGGCATTAATGAATATGGTCTGTGAGATCAGGGATTCATCAGCCTTTTACTTTAAGAAGATCCCTAGGATCCTTCCAAATCGGACTTCCTTCTTGTTATTCTTTTTCTTTATCAAATCAAATAGGATTTGCACCCAATCCACTTCCTTCTTATTAATCACTGCACACAAAACCAAAAACTGGTGTCTGGTAATATAGTCATGGGCAGTATGCTTTCCCAGCAAAACCTTTCCTATAATATCTGTCAAGAACTTAAATTTGGCAGACAGATGTTTCTTTAACAACTTATTGGGATTATCTCCAGTATATCCCATTAAACTCAACATCATATCATATTCTTCTGAATCGATTTCTAACTGTTCTTCACCATTAATCAATCCAAAAATTTCAGTAAGTACAACGGGAGATAAAGATACAGAGTTACCCGCAATTGTTCTGATCACAGTGTTCTCCTCTGATGTAGATGTATAATCCCAGTCTCTGATTTTAGTCGCAGACAGTTTTATCCTTGTCGACATCAGATTTTTCAGTTTCTGTTCCTCCAGAAGTTCCAGTATATGCAAAAATATTGGATCTGAATGTTGAAAGGTGAAAGTGTGAGTTAGATCTGATATACTCTAGAGGGGGGTGAATAGAGTATGGTGCTTTATTAAAACTTTTACAACAGTTGTTGTATTCTAAATGTGAACAGGGAAGCAAATAGACAATCTAATCACAGAAACTATCTAATCACAGAGCAACCTAGTGACAAAACAATCACAGCCAGAAACAAAAATAAAGACAAGCAACCAGAAGACACAAGGAGCTATAGTGGTTCCCCTAAACTTGGGTACATCCACTCTTCTACCACCCTAGGTAGGAATCCACTGCCGGATGAGTTGATCAGGTGTACTGGGCACCAATGAGCTTTTGGTAAGGTGCTCAAAAACCAAACCAGATTTTTTGATCAGGTGTCTTGCCACCAATGAGCTTTTGATAAGGTGCTCAAAAACCAAACACAAATGTTTGAAGTGAGTTTGAAAACCCTTTACAGAGGTGGGGATGAGAGAGTGATGGAAGTCTTCTCTTTCTCAAAGTAGCTGAGAAAACTATGTGGATTCAGTGATGTTGTCAAAGCTCCCCCTGAGATCTGTAGTTGTTCAGGAAATGAAGCTTTGCAGTAGGGTGATAGGCCTTCAGAAATTGATCTCCAGCAAATGATGATTTCAGCAACAGCTAAAATGTGAGGTGTCTGGAGTCTTGAATGTTGATGGCCTTGAACACTTGAATCAAAAGAGATCTCAAGATTTCAGATGGTTAATCTCTTTTAGTGATGGTGTTCTTGTGTGAATTCTTTTAGACAGAGAATGTCTGCAACTCTTTTTCTTTCTCTTGTGAACAGTTGGTGTTGAGAAAGATGTTGTTGCAGAAGAAGTTTTGCAGAGAATGAATGTTGCAGAATGTGTGTCTCTCTCTTGTTCTTCTTCCTTGTGCCTAGAATTCCAAAAGAAATCTTGTCTTTAATTCCTTTTTCTCTGAATAGAAATGATCCACTGTCAAGATAGCCATTGGCCTGTCATAAATGACTTCCTTAATTGCTTTTGTCTTCTGGGGGAAAGTCCAATGAAACATTCCTTGATAATTCCTTGAAACTTGCTCCAGAATAAATGAAAACGGCTACAAAATCTTCTGAATTAATTGCTGAGAATAACTCCTTAACTGTTCTGAATTTGAATCTTGAAAGTCGTTGAAGTCTTCAGAAAAACGTCGAACTGGGCTCTACTATCGTCGAACTGAGCTCAGCGATTTGGACTTATACAGAAACAGAGATCGTCGATCTGAGATCAACTATCATCGAACTGAGCTCAGAGATTGAGAATCAAACTGGAGTCAAGATCGTCGAACTGAGCTCGAAGATCGTCGAATGGAGTTCGACGATTTGTTGAAGTTGAGCTCAGCAATCGTCGAATGGAGTTCGACGATCCGTCAAAGTGAGCTCAACGATCGTCGATTGGAGTTCGACGATTCGTCGTACTGAGCTCGACGAAATGACTTAGTCTCCAAACTGAAAAACCTTGGTCTTGAGGGTAGCTTCCAAACCTAACTACTAACCCTTAGACTCAATTCTAATTGACCTTTAGATCTATACAATGAGGTCAAAAACAGGTTTCCTAAAGACATAGTGATCCTGACCCAAATTAGTAATAGGGTGTTCCAACAATCTCCCCCTATTTGGGTTAGGATTACTATTTACAGAAATTGGAGAAATTTAAAACAACATACAAAGCAACAATATAACAAACAACAACATTGCAGAATCACAGATATAATATCTTAGACAGATCAGAAATCAGAATAATTGTCACCTTATAGAATTACTTTTTCTCCTTGCTCTTTATAAGTTTAATTTCTCTATTTGGATTAAGAGCTTCCTTCTTTGATCTTCTGTCATCAGCTGCACCTAGAAATGTTTGTTGTTTAGGCCTTAGTTCTACAGCTTCAGGGTACAGCTCCATGTATCTTTCAGAATCAAAAAACTTGCTGGAGGCATATCTTTCAAGTTCTTTCTTTCTTTGATCAGACAGAGTAGTAATGCTGGAGGTGTCCTTGCCTTGCTCTCTGGCTTTCTTAATCTGATCCAAGGCAGCTAATTCCTTCATTCTAGCAGTCCATGTAGTAGGATTATTCTCTGGATCCTCAAAAGGCACTGGAGGCTCATATCTGTTGGAAGGATTATCTGGAGGAGCTCTGGAGGAGAGTAATTCTTTGAGCTTATAGGGAAATGGACCTGAAGTAGTATCAGATGAACCTGGTCCTTCCCTTGAGTATGGGTGCTGCCTGGAGTAACCTTTTGAATAGACTTGAAGTTCTATTTGGTTGCCTCTATAACTTCCTCTCCTAGATTGAGAGCCTCTGGATTGGCTTCCCCTATATTGAGATCTTCCATGAGGCTGATAGGGGTTTTGACTTCTGGCAGAAGGATGAACAGCGAAGCTACCACCTGCACCTGCATCAGGAGGAGGAGGTGGGGGAGGATGATGGAATTGAGAGGAACCTTTCTCATATTTCTTCTTCTTCTTCATAGCCTTTAGTTGATTCTTGGAATATTGCATCCAATGTTCAGTTATAGGGCAGTCATGCAGAATATAGTAGGGAATATCATTTGTATCTTTTACTTTAGCTGGTGGAACTCTTTTCATTGCCTTGCTTCTTGCTTTTCTTTTCCTTGCTATAGTAGCTGAGGAGTCATCAGAATCAGTTCTGAACTGATCACTTTCAGAGCTTTGTTCATCATATAAAGCATCAATCTTTTTCAGATAATCTTTCTGTTGTTGGGTTGCAGCAGATGAGACAGTGGTGACAGCAGTTGTAGCAGCAGCAGTAGAAGTAGAAATAGTACTGGCAGAGGTTGTAGCAGCAGCAGTAGTAACAGCAGATACAGAACTTTCAGCAGCAACATTCTCAGAAGAGACAGCAGCAGTTTCAGATATAATAGTTTCAGTAGCAGCAATATCATCAGTAATGACAGTGGGCTCAAAGTCATATGCCTCTGTCTGCATATCCTCAGAAACTGAAACATCAGCCACATCAGAACTAACAAAACCAGCAACATTTGCAGCAGTAGGAGCAGCAGCAACAGAACCAGCAGCATAAAATGAATTTACAAAGGAATGAATAATGCTGGTGTCACAGCTTGAAAAGGGCACAATGGCCTTGGAGAGATCCTCTGATGGCTGGACTGCAATTTGCTCTGGAAGATAGCTGAAGTGTATATAATCATACTCAGATAAAAGTGACCTGAGGTCCACAGAGAAAACGGCAACCTGAGGTGGTGTTGAAGCTTGAGCTTGAGTTGAAGTAACAGTAGCAGCAGTAGGCAATCTAACATCTTCATGAGGCATCTCCCCCTGCCTAGAGCTTGAATTGAAGGATCAAGCGCATACCCAACTGCACCAAAAGCCCGGACTGTTGGAGAGGGCGCTACTTAATTTCTTGAATAAGTAGCAAAGCGCCACGAGTCAAGTGAAGAAACGCCGGACCCAACAATCCCCCCCCCCCCCGGCATCCAGCACAACCCGTCGGCTCAGAGGTGGAGTTACCACATGGCCCACATGGCTCAGAGGTGGGGTTACCACATGGCCCACACGGCTCAGAGGTGGGGTTACCACATGTCCACGGTTTCACGGCTCAGAGGTGGGGTTACCACATGTCCACGGTTGCCTGACCCGCCGGACCCACACAGTTAGAAGGGAAAAATCAGGATTTAATAGCGCTCCCCCGGTCTTGAACCCGTGACCTCCTCTGATACCAATTGAAGGATCAAGCACATACCCAACTGCACCAAAAGCCCGGACTGTTGGAGAGGGCGCTACTTAATTTCTTGAATAAGTAGCAAAGCGCCACGGGTCAAGTGAAGGAACGCCGGACCCAACAATCTTCATGAGGCATCTCCCCCTGCCTAGATTCAGAGATAGCTGGATCAAGGCACCCAAAGGAAGGGATTGCCTGAGGAGGAAAGATGGAGGAGAGCCTGGCAGATAAGTCTGCAACTGACTTGAAGAGTGGAGTCAAGGAGGTCTCCAACAGAAGTGAGAGCCTGGGAGCTATCAGCTCATATAGTCTGTCAGCTAAGGCTGGAATATCTGCATGCTCAATAGGCGCTTGAGCAGAGGTAGAGAAGGATGGTGGAGCAACTGGTGATGTTGGAGGAGAGCTGGTGTATGGGGGAAAGGAAGGTTGAGGTGTGGGGATTGTTGAAAAGGAAGAAAGGGGAATGGAGATAGAGGGTGTGAAGGAAGGTTGAGCAATGATGTCTTGTAGAAGATGTTTATATGATGTGGATGAAGGGGGTAGATCAAGAGGGGATGAAGGTGAATCATCCATGAAGGAATAATCTAGAAGATTGAATGATGGAAGGTGAGATGTTGTGTCAAGATCTGGTTGAGTCTAGTGATGTAGAGGATGAAATGGTTCTTCTGTGAGTGTAGGAATTGGAGATGGAATTGAAGTAGGAGATGGGCTGGAAATAATGATGGTGGATGAAATTTGAATGGTGGAGGTGACTGGTGGAGATGGAATAAGAGGTGGAGGAGGAGAAGCAGCAGGCAAGTCTTCTGCAGGGGAAGAGACTTGAGGGGAAGAGACTGTTACAGTCCTTGTGCCTGAAGTAGTGCTTGCAGAGGGCCTGATGGGCTTCACTATCTGTCTGTCCCACTTGCCAAAGAGTGCACAGGAGAGCCTCTTAGAGGCATTGATATGCATCCCATGTGATACAAGCAATGCAGGGCATCTGTTATGAAGAAACATCCCTAGTATCCTTCCATAATTTACAAAATTCTTATTGATCTTCCTCTTAATCAGATCAAAGAAGATCTCTCCCCAGTTTAACTGTTTCTTATCCACTAAAGCTGTAACGCCCCGAAACTCAAAGGAGCGAAGGGGGGACGTTTTGGGCCAGTTTGGGTTCTGGCTGCAGGCACACGGCCTGGGACACGGGCGTGTCCCAGGGAGTGTCAAGCCTGTGTCGACACTTAAACGGGAAGTCTACACTTTGGTCTCGACATTGTGTCGAGACTGGTGATGAATTGTAAATATACCTAATTTTATGTACATTACTTAAGTCGTTTTATTTAATTTTTGTCATTTTTACTTGTTTTTATTCAATAAAATGCTCCTATTTTTGTAAATATTATACTAACTTGTTTAATTTTATTTGTTAGGAAAAAAGTCAAAATCTGCAAAAAAATGACATGTCACGCCCGTGACATATTGGTCACGCCCGTGACCAGGGCGTGACAGCTCAAAATCCCGAAAAGAAGCCAATGTTGAAGAGGAAAGCCTGACACGCCCGTGTTCCATGATTCGACACGCCCGTGTCAATCCAACACGGGGCGTGACCAAGCCATGTCCATCCCACTCGACGAGTTCAACTCGACGTTCGTCGACCCAAGAGGGACACGCCCGTGTCCGATGTGCGCCACGCCCGTGTCAGCCCGACACACCCCGTGCCAACCAGGTCAATGTTTCGCGCTCAACGTTCGTCGAACCCAAGAGGGACACGCCCGTGTCCGATATGCGCCACGCCCGTGTCCGCCCGACAAACTGCCGCCGGCGAATCCCGAAGTCAACATCGCCTTTAAGCGCCGAACGACACGCCCACCGTCACGCCCGTGACCTGGGGCGTGACCGCCGCGTTTTCGGCCGGAAAGTCAAATCTCCGTCAAATCCATCAGATCGCCGAATCCCGCGGTAAAATAGTGCTGACACGCCCCCCGACACGCCCGTGTCGGAGGGCGTGTACTTGGAAATTTTTGCCTATAAAAAGGCAGCTGCTGTATGAGTTCAGGGTTCCCAAAATCCGAACCATTTTGATGTATTAGGGCTGCTGTTGGAGTTGCTTTAGTGCTATGTAAGGATCCCCCCTCCCTCTCCTTTTTAAGTTTGTATGTTTGAACTCTTGTAATCACCCTTTTTTGTAATAAAAATCGTTATTATTTCATCATTATATGCTTTGAAATTTCTCCAATAGCCTCCTTTTCATCAATCTTATATACTTTCATTTTTATTTTCATAATGCGTGTGTGTGTGTATGAGCTTAAAATTGCAAAAATTATGTTTAAAACGCAAATGTTCACGTTTTCTTTTCAATTATAACAAAATTTATAGCCGTTATTATGGCCGTTTTCATTCTCAAACTCTTTAAATTTGGTTAGACTTAGGATTTTCATTCTTCAAAATGCGTTTTTATGAACTTGTAAAACATTAAAAAGGTAGTCTTCATTAATCTTAACTTAGCCTTTACTTTGTTTTAACCATAAAACTACTGCTTCTTTTTAGCTTACTCCTTCTTTTTAAACCATTTTACAAGGCTATAGTAATGTAGAAATTGTTATTTATATTTTTCATCAACTTTCATTTTAAGTAGTTACAAAAAATATTTTCGCTCGAACAATTTTTATTTTCACTTTTTAAGCATTTCTATCAAAATCTAACGGTAAAAATGTAAACGTTTTAATTTTTCGGGCACTTGCCTTTCTCTCTTTAATTTGAAAACTTTTTCCTCAAACAATTTTTATTTTGCCTTTTTATGCATTTCTACTGCATTCCAGCGGTAGAAATGCAGTCATTTTAATTTTTCGATAACTTTGATTTTTGCAATTATTGTAGCCCGAGTGCGTGAGTGTATGAGATAATCTTTATCGTCTTAGTTAATTCATGCAAGAGTGTGTGTGTTTATTCAAGTAGAGTGCGTGTGTTGTTTTTATTTTTCCGCCTACTCACTTGAGTTAATTGGCTGGATTTTATTCAAGTAGAGTGCGTGTGTAATTTTTATTTTTCCGCCTACTCACTTGAGTTTAATGGCCGGTCTGTATTTTCAGTCCTACTCGTTTGAGTAGAACTTGTAATTTTCAATCTTTATTTTTTTCCGCCTACTCACTTGAGTTAAATGGCTGGATTTGATTTTCCGTCTACTCGCTAGGAGTTTAATGGTCGGACTTTATTTTGATGTAAATATTTAAGAAAGCCCTATAATCGCATTTATTTTCTCCTACTCGTTTGAGTAGGAGTCGCTTTCATTCCAGTCCTACTCGTTTGAGTAGGACTTGCAACTTTCAGCTTTAATTTTCCGCCCCCACTCGTTTGAGTGGGACTTGCAAATTTCAATTATGCACTTTTCAGCTTTTATTTCCCGCCCCCACTCGTTTGAGTGGGACCTGCAAATGTCAATTATGCAATTTTTTATGTGTAACTTAGTTTTATTTCTTCCTTTTGATTATATGTTTGAATGAGTGCGGGTGTGTTTATTTGTAATAACTTTTCTAAAATTAGGTTATTTTGCTTTTCTTCTTATTTTCTTTATAACCTTTCAGCGAATAGTTTAGGACGCTCGCACAACCAATCATATAAGCTATCCCCATTCCGATGAGTGGCTAATTTCTTTTAGCCCTCGGTATCGAAGAGCTTTGGGATCTAAAATGTTTTAAATAACCAAATGTCTAATTTTTCAATTTAATTAAAAACTTAAGGTTTACCCAGGGTTAACGACGCGTAGACCCACATATCGATGTGTGGGCTCTATTTTCGTTATCCATACGCTAGCTAGCCGAGAGGCCGTGCATATGGACAGATCACCCCTGGGTAGATAGAGTTCCGCACTAACCCTCGAGAGAGGAGGCGCGCTAACTCTACCGGATCGGGTTCCCCACCCAATAGCGGGGTTCGTAGCGTACTGCGGGCATTAAGGGGAATCCTTCGTCGGACGAGAGCCCGGTCGAATAGCCTTAATGTCTAGGTGAGCGATATTCCTAGAGATAGGTGAGCTCATTATTTTGAACCTCCACGGCCAAGTTTCCGCATTAATTAAATTGAAACTTTAGATATCTAGTTATTCAAATCTATTTTTAATCCTAACGCAATTCGATACCGGGAGTTATCTCTTCATCGACTACTTTCTTAAAATCTATTTTCGTTCCTATTTTACTTAAAACCCTCAACTTCTATTACGTTAAAATAATAGTGTTTTCGGAGGAGTAGGGGTAATCAACCCGTTCCCGGGAATAATACGACCTCGGTATTCTCCCGAATATCGAGTACTACTTGCGATTGGTGCAATTGTCTACCCTAGCAAGCCCGCGGCGATCGACTCACCAAACCAACCACAGTAAGAGTCTGTTCGCGGGCCAATCAAGTTTTTGGCATCGTTGCCGGGGAACTTCTCTTTGAGTTGTTATTCCGAATCCGAACTCTATTACTTTTACTTTTATTTCTAAAAACTAAAAAAAAAAACTTAAAAAACTTTTCTTCAAAATCCGAAAAAAAAAGAGAGTTAATTTTTCTACTTTTCATTCGGGTGTATGACCCGTGGACAGCCTTCGGAGTCCGAAAATTTGGATTTCGATCCTGAGATCGAACGCTCTCTTGCGCGTATTCGGTCTCAACGCCGAAATCCCTCTTTGGATCCCGCAGAATCCATCGGAGAACCCTCTGCCGTTCCTATGGCCGACCCCAATCCGAACGCGGCCCTCGAGCGTACAATGTCATATTACGCCCGGCCAAATTTGGACGATACTGGGTCCAGTATTGTCCGCCCGACGGTGGCGAACAATAATTTTGAGATCAAATCGAGCGTTATCCAAATGATCCAAAACGCCGTGCAGTTCGATGGACAGCCGGATGAGGACCCGAACTTTCATTTGTCTAGTTTTTTGGAGATTTGCGACACTTTTAAGATTAATGGCGTCACTGATGACGCCATTCGTTTGCGCCTTTTTCCATTCTCCCTCAGATCCAAAGCTAAGGCGTGGTTGAATTCCCTCCCACGAGGATGTATCACCACCTGGGCCGAGCTTGCGGAGCGGTTCTTAACGAAGTATTTTCCGCCCGCCAAAACTACAAAGTTACGGGCGGACATTTCTTCGTTCGTGCAGAACGATTCTGAGTCTCTTTTTGAGACTTGGGAGCGCTTTAAGGAATTCCTCCGCAAGTGTCCGCACCACGCGCTGCCTGCGTGGTTGCAGGTCTAAATCTTCTACAATGGGCTCAATTATCAGACGCGTCAAATGATTGACGCGGCTGCCGGGGGTACCTTGAATAATAAGACCCCCGAGGCTGCCCAAGCTCTTATTGAAGAGATGGCTATGAACGCCTACCAATGGAACGTCCCTCGGGGACGTCCCAAGCAGGCGGCCGGCCTCTTCGAAGTGGATGCCACTGCCCACTTAGCCCTTCAAGTTGAAAGGCTGACAAAGCAGGTGGCGGAGATGTCTGCTGCCTCCACCACTCCTCCTTGGGCGATTCCCCCTAATGCCGGCATAGCAAATGAATTCGTAGACTACGTGGGAAATGCTGGGCGACTTTCCTTCAACCCCAATAACAACCCTTATAGCAATAACTATAATCCGGGTTGGAGGAACCACCCCAACTTCTCATGGAGCAATCCGAATAATGCGCAGCGCCCCCCCAATTCTTTCGCGCCTGGATTTCTGCCGCCTCCCCCTCTTCCAAAACCCTCCCCGATGGAGGATAATTTTTCTAAATATATAGCTTCCAACGAGTCAAATATCAGGAACATCACCGGATCGCTAAAAAACTTAGAACTCCAGGTTGGACAGCTAGCGCGAATGATGTCCGAGCGCGCGCTCGGGGCACTGCCGGGAAACACGGAGCCCAATCCGCGGGAAAATATCAACGCTATAACCCTCCGTAGTGGAAAGGAGGTGATCGATCCAAAACAGACCGATCCTCAGGTACATATTTCACCTCCGACCCCTCTTCCCCCTTCTTTGATTTCGCCGCATTTACAAATTTTAAATGAAAAAATTATTAAAACACCCTTGCCGTATCCGCATAAACTTAATAATGAGCGTAAGGACGCGCAATTTGAAAAATTTATTTTATTATTAAAACAAATTCATATTAATGTTCCCTTCTGCGAGGCACTCTCTCAGATGCCTAAATATGCGAAATACCTAAAACAACTTCTTTCCAATAAACAAAAATTAGAAAATATTTCGCATATTTCTCTTAATGCTGACTGCTCAGCGGCTCTTACTAATAAATTGCCCCTAAAAAGAAATGACCCGGGACGGTTCTCCATCCCGTGCCTTTTTGGCAATATATTAGTAAAATACGCTCTTGCAGATTTAGGCGCGAGCATTAATTTGATGCCGTTCTCGCTCTTTCAAAAATTAGGTTTGGGCACTCCGTCCCCTACTAAAATGCGAATCCAACTAGCGGATCGCTCGGTTAAGTTTCCCGTCGGGGTAGTGGAGGACGTACTTGTCCGAGTTGATAAGTTTATCTTTCCGGTAGACTTCGTCATCTTAGACATCGAGGAGGACACTGATGTACCAATTATACTCGGTCGCCCTTTTCTCGCCACCTCCCGCGCATTAATTGATGTCAGTAACGGTCGTCTCCTCCTTCGGGTAGGAGATGACGAAGTTACTTTCTCTATTAATCCCTCCATAGGAGACTCGTCATCGAGCGATGACTTTTGTTATAATTTAGACACATATCTCGGAGATTGTTCTTCCCCTATTTTTGAGTCTACGTTTTTAAACGACGATCTTTTTGCGCTCGAAAATTTTAACTGCGATGAGGATACGTCTATAGACTTGCCTTTCGAACCAATTGGTAAGAAAGACATAGGAATTAAAACCTCGTTAGAAGAACCGCCCTGCCTTGAACTCAAACCCCTACCCGATTCACTCAAATACGCCTTTTTGGGGAAAGATGATACACTCCCTGTTATCATTTCTTCGCATTTGAGCGAATCGGAGACTTCCGATTTATTGGGAGTTTTGCTTAAACATCGCCACGCAATTGCTTGGCAAATTTCTGATCTCAAAGGGATTAACCCGTCTTTCTGCACCCATAAGATTTTTCTTCTAGATAATTGCCGCAAAACTATTCAGCCGCAGCGACGTCTTAACCCAAACATGAAAGACGTCGTTAAGGCCGAAATTATTAAATTATTAGATGCGGGGATTATTTATCCCGTATCGGATAGTACGTGGGTTAGTCCCATTCACGTGGTGCCCAAAAAGGGCGGTCTTACCGTAGTGAAGAATGAGCACAATGAACTCGTCCCAACTCGTACTGTTACGGGTTGGCGGGTGTGCATCGATTATAGAAAACTAAATGACGCCACTCGTAAGGATCATTTCCCACTACCGTTTTTAGACCAAATTTTAGAGCGTTTGTCTGGTCATCCGTATTTTTGTTTTCTCGATGGATTATCGGGGTTTTTCCAAATCCCCATTTCCCCCGATGACCAAGAGAAAACAACTTTTACCTGTCCGTTTGGTACCTTTGCATATCGAAGAATGCCATTTGGCCTTTGCAATGCGCCCGCTACATTCCAAAGATGTATGCTGGCGATCTTTGGCAAGCTGGTAGGAGACATTATGGAAGTCTTTATGGATGACTTCTCTGTTTTCGGAAGCTCTTTCCCGTCCTGTCTTCATAATTTAGACCGTGTCCTTCAGCGATGCGAGGACACGCATCTTGTTTTAAATTGGGAAAAATGTAACTTTATGGTTCGAGAAGGTTTGGTTCTCGGCCATATGATTTCGTCTAAGGGGATGGAGGTCGATATGGCCAAAGTTGAAATTATAGAAAAACTTCCTCCGCCTTCCAACGTTAAATCAATTAGGAGTTTCTTAGGGCACGCGGGCTTTTATAGACGTTTTATTCAAGATTTTTCAAAAATAACAAAGCCGCTAACTCGCCTCTTGGAAAAGGAATCAAATTTTGTCTTTGATAGCGAATGCGAGTCTGCATTTAATTTCATAAAACAAAAACTTATCAATTCACCTATTTTAGTGGCGCCCGATTGGACCCTTCCGTTCGAGATTATGTGCGACGCTAGTGATATTGCTGTAGGAGCCGTTCTTGGCCAACGTATAAACAAATATTTTCATCCTATTTACTACGCTAGCAAGACCCTCACTTCCGCACAAGGAAATTATACGACAATGGAAAAGGAACTTTTAGCCGTCGTATTTGCTTTCGATAAGTTTCGCTCGTATCTAACGTTATCCAAAGTTATCGTATTTACCGACCATTCCGCCTTAAAATATTTGTTAGCAAAAACGGACGCCAAACCCCGCCTTCTTCGATGGATCCTCCTCTTGCAGGAGTTCGATTTAGAGATCCGGGATAAGAGGGGCGCGGAAAATTTAGCCGCCGATCACCTCTCCCGCTTAGAAAATCCCACTACGGAAGCGCTCGTCGAATCTGACATAAATGATAGATTCCCCGAGGAACGCCTCCTAGCCATAACTACTAGTTCTTCTTCCCCGCCTTGGTTCGCAGATTTTGCAAACTATTTAGTTGCGAGGGTACTTCCAAAGGACTTTTCAAGCCAGCAAAAGAAGAAATTCTTTTCTGACTTGAAATATTTCTTTTGGGAGGACCCTTTCCTTTTTCGTCTCTGCGCGGACCAAGCAGTCCGAAGATGTGTCGCGGGTGTGGAGTGCACGCAAATCCTTAGGCACTGCCACGAGGGTCCGGCTGGTGGCCATTATCAAGCTAACCGGACCGCGCGGAAGGCGCTAGAGGCGGGCTTCTTTTGGCCCACTCTATTCAAAGACGCTCACAATTTTGTGCGCGCATGCGATAGCTGTCAGCGGTCGGGTAACATCTCTCGTCGCGACGAGATGCCCCAAAACATGTTTTTAGAATGCGAAGTCTTCGATTTATGGGGCATAGATTTTGTTGGCCCCCTACCTCCGTCTTTCAAAAATATGTATATTTTAGTAGCGGTCGACTACGTATTGAGATGGGCGGAAGCGCAAGCTCTCCCCACCAACCATGCGCGAGTCGTCGTTACATTTCTTAAAAATCTATTTTCTCGTTTCGGCACTCCGCGCGCTATTGTAAGTGATAGGGGGACGCATTTCTGCAACACCCAGATGGCTAAGACGTTAGCTAGATACGGCGTCACGCACAAACTTGCCACCCCCTACCACCCGCAAACTAGTGGCCAAGTAGAGGTAGTAAATCGGGAGATAAAGCGCATATTAGAGAAAACCGTTTCACTTAATAGGAAAGATTGGTCCATCAAGCTCGACGATGCGTTGTGGGCTTATCGTACCGCATACAAAACCGCAATTGGTTGTACGCCGTATCGATTAGTGTACGGCAAAGCTTGTCATCTACCCGTCGAATTAGAACATCGCGCACTTTGGGCTTTAAAACTTTTAAATCTCGACGCTAACTTAGCAGCCCAAAATAGAAAACTGCAACTAAATGAGCTCGATGAATGGCGTGCCAACGCATACGAGAGCAATAAGTTCTATAAGGAGCGTTCTAAGTTTTATCACGACCGAAAACTCAAGCCCCCAAAAACTTTTTCTCCGGGCGATCTTGTCCTTCTTTATAACTCACGACTTAGACTTTTCCCCGGGAAACTTAGATCACGTTGGTCCAGCCCCTTCAAAGTTGAAGAGGTTTGGCCTTATGGGACCGTACTCGTCTCCCACCCGGATAAAGGCTCGTTTAAAGTGAATGGTCATCGCTTAAAATTATACATAGCAGGCGTTCCTGTGGGCGGTAACTTCAAATCCATAACCCTCCTAGATATATAAACCGCCAACATAGTCAAGCTACGTGACTATAAACAAAGCGCTCCTGGGAGGCACCCCATGTTTATCTTTTTCGCTATCTCTTTACCTTTTTCTTTGCTCTCTTTCTTCCTAATGCAGGGTTCCTAAACTGCGCCTTCCCCACCTCCGATCAGGGAAGCTTCTACCCCCCCCCCCTTTCTTTCTTTTCTTTGTCTATATTATCTTACCTGTTTTGTTCCGCATACTTACGTTACAACATTGGGGACAATGTTGGACTTAAGTATGAGGGTGTTTTCTCGCTTTCTTTTTCATATTTCTATTTTTTGCACTGTCTTTCTATTTTCTTCGCGGTCTTTCTATTTTCTGCACTTTAAACATAAAAAAAATTATGAACAAAAAAAAAAAAACTAAAATTCTAAAAACCCAAAAACAATTATAAAACCAAAATTCCAAAAAAATTATAAAACCAAAATTCCAAAAAAAATATAAAACCAAAATTCCAAAAAAATTATAAAACCAAAATTCCAAAAAAATTATAAAACCAAAATTCCAAAAACATTTTTAGTTTCATTTTGTAAAAATCTGTGTACCTATTTTTGTAAATAACTCTTCTTTCTCTCCTCATTCTTGTAAATAATTTATCCTCAAAAACTAAAAATCAAAAAAACAAAAAAAAAATTAGAAAAAACCCAAAAACCCTAAAAAGATAAAAAATCAAAAAAAATCCTAAAAAGATAATAATTAAAACACAAAAAAATGATAAAAACTCTAAAAATTCCAAAAAAATGTTTTGTTAAATTATGTAACAAAATAATTCGAATACACCATATCTTAACTCTTTTTGCTTTCCACAAATCTAGTTTCGAGTTAATTTATATGCGAATTTTAGTTATTCTTTGCTTACTATTCATTTATTAATTAAAGTTTGATAGATTTAAGTGTCTCGGGTTAAGTCTTAAAGAATTTTTTATGTCTTCTCCTTATAATAGGGAACTTGTTTTTCACCACCACTTCTAATTTTATAAATAGAAGCTCGTTTTTTATGTTAGAAAATAACATCCATGGATTTCAATTATTTCTACTTCATGCTTTTAGAAATATCAGAACGTTCATTTTAAAAAGGTTGCTCTCAAAACTTTTTTATTAAAATCTAGTTTTATTTTTGAAAAAAAAATAATAATAAACCCACTTCTTTTTTTTCATGTCTTACTTGACGTGATTACCCCCTATCCCTTAAAAGATCATATGTCAATGGGAATAAGATTTCGTTCCGTAAACATAGGCACCCAATAATTTAAAAAGATTATATATGGAGTAAGAGGATAAAATTCATTACTCCTACAAATATACATTGGGTTAATTTTATCCTTATGAAGAAAGAAAAAAAAAGGGTTAAGATAGGAAAATAAGATTTCATTTTCCTAACTATCAAAAAAAAAATTTTGGAGGTTCGAGAAAAAAATTACCTCACCTCAATATTCAAGCCTTCTTCATAAACCACCAACCACTTATCTCATTTCAATGATTCTAGACTTAATTTAAAAATTTTTTGAGAGCATAATTTTTAAATTGCATTATTTCCTTTAACTTATTTTTAAGCTAAGGTTTTTTATATAAATCCAATCCATCGTTGTTAAACTAACAAAAATAAATTTTTGCTTTCTATTTTATTTTTTCTAGAAGTCTTTTTGAAACTCTTCCTCTATTCATAACATTTCATAAATTAGGATTTAATTCTTTAACCCCGGATGTTTATTTTGATCTTCCTTTTAATTAATTCAAGCGGTAGCTAAACTTAGGATCTCTTTTATTCCTTATAAGTTCATCTCCAACTTTTGCTCGGAATAGCAAAAGCTTAAGTATGGGGGTATTTGATGAATTGTAAATATACCTAATTTTATGTACATTACTTAAGTCGTTTTATTTAATTTTTGTCATTTTTACTTGTTTTTATTCAATAAAATGCTCCTATTTTTGTAAATATTATACTAACTTGTTTAATTTTATTTGTTAGGAAAAAAGTCAAAATCTGCAAAAAAATGACATGTCACGCCCGTGACATATTGGTCACGCCCGTGACCAGGGCATGACAGCTCAAAATCCCGAAAAGAAGCCAATGTTGAAGAGGAAAGCCTGACACGCCCGTGTTCCATGATTCGACACGCCCGTGTCAATCCAACACGGGGCGTGACCAAGCCGTGTCCATCCCACTCGACGAGTTCAACTCGACGTTCGTCGACCCAAGAGGGACACGCCCGTGTCCGATGTGCGCCACGCCCGTGTCAGCCCGACACACCCCGTGCCAACCAGGTCAATGTTTCGCGCTCAACGTTCGTCGAACCCAAGAGGGACACGCCCGTGTCCGATATGCGCCACGCCCGTGTCCGCCCGACAAACTGCCGCCGGCGAATCCCGAAGTCAACATCGTCTTTAAGCGCCGAACGACACGCCCACCGTCACGCCCGTGACCTGGGGCGTGACCGCCGCGTTTTCGGCCGGAAAGTCAAATCTCCATCAAATCCATCAGATCGCCGAATCCCGCAGTAAAATAGTGCTGACACGCCCCCCGACACGCCCGTGTCGGAGGGCGTGTACTTGGAAATTTTTGCCTATAAAAAGGCAGCTGCTGTATGAGTTCAGGGTTCCCAAAATCCGAACCATTTGATGTATTAGGGCTGCTGTTGGAGTTGCTTTAGTGCTATGTAAGGATCCCCCCTCCCTCTCCTTTTTAAGTTTGTATGTTTGAACTCTTGTAATCACCCTTTTTTGTAATAAAAATCGTTATTATTTCATCATTATATGCTTTGAAATTTCTCCAATAGCCTCCTTTTCATCAATCTTATATACTTTCATTTTTATTTTCATAATGCGTGTGTGTGTGTGTATGAGCTTAAAATTGCAAAAATTATGTTTTAAAACGCAAATGTTCACGTTTTCTTTTCAATTATAACAAAATTTATAGCCGTTATTATGGCCGTTTTCATTCTCAAACTCTTTAAATTTGGTTAGACTTAGGATTTTCATTCTTCAAAATGCGTTTTTATGAACTTGTAAAACATTAAAAAGGTAGTCTTCATTAATCTTAACTTAGCCTTTACTTTGTTTTAACCATAAAACTACTGCTTCTTTTTAGCTTACTCCTTCTTTTTAAACCATTTTACAAGGCTATAGTAATGTAGAAATTGTTATTTATATTTTTCATCAACTTTCATTTTAAGTAGTTACAAAAAATATTTTCGCTCGAACAATTTTTATTTTCACTTTTTAAGCATTTCTATCAAAATCTAACGGTAAAAATGTAAACGTTTTAATTTTTCGGGCACTTGCCTTTCTCTCTTTAATTTGAAAACTTTTTCCTCAAACAATTTTTATTTTGCTTTTTTATGCATTTCTACTGCATTCCAGCGGTAGAAATACAGTCATTTTAATTTTTCGATAACTTTGATTTTTGCAATTATTGTAGCCCGAGTGCGTGAGTGTATGAGATAATCTTTATCGTCTTAGTTAATTCATGCAAGAGTGTGTGTGTTTATTCAAGTAGAGTGCGTGTGTTGTTTTTATTTTTCCGCCTACTCACTTGAGTTAATTGGCTGGATTTTATTCAAGTAGAGTGCGTGTGTAATTTTTATTTTTCCGCCTACTCACTTGAGTTTAATGGCCGGTCTGTATTTTCAGTCCTACTCGTTTGAGTAGAACTTGTAATTTTCAATCTTTATTTTTTTCCGCCTACTCACTTGAGTTAAATGGCTGGATTTGATTTTCCGTCTACTCGCTAGGAGTTTAATGGTCGGACTTTATTTTGATGTAAATATTTAAGAAAGCCCTGTAATCGCATTTATTTTCTCCTACTCGTTTGAGTAGGAGTCGCTTTCATTCCAGTCCTACTCGTTTGAGTAGGACTTGCAACTTTCAGCTTTAATTTTCCGCCCCCACTCGTTTGAGTGGGACTTGCAAATTTCAATTATGCACTTTTCAGCTTTTATTTCCCGCCCCCACTCGTTTGAGTGGGACCTGCAAATGTCAATTATGCAATTTTTTATGTGTAACTTAGTTTTATTTCTTCCTTTTGATTATATGTTTGAATGAGTGCGGGTGTGTTTATTTGTAATAACTTTTCTAAAATTAGGTTATTTTGCTTTTCTTCTTATTTTCTTTATAACCTTTCAGCGAATAGTTTAGGACGCTCGCACAACCAATCATATAAGCTATCCCCATTCCGATGAGTGGCTAATTTCTTTTAGCCCTCGGTATCGAAGAGCTTTGGGATCTAAAATGTTTTAAATAACCAAATGTCTAATTTTTCAATTTAATTAAAAACTTAAGGTTTACCCAGGGTTAACGACGCGTAGACCCACATATCGATGTGTGGGCTCTATTTTCGTTATCCATACGCTAGCTAGCCGAGAGGCCGTGCATATGGACAGATCACCCCTGGGTAGATAGAGTTCCGCACTAACCCTCGAGAGAGGAGGCGCGCTAACTCTATCGGATCGGGTTCCCCACCCAATAGCGGGGTTCTTAGCGTACTGCGGGCATTAAGGGGAATCCTTCGTCGGACGAGAGCCCGGTCGAATAGCCTTAATGTCTAGGTGAGCGATATTCCTAGAGATAGGTGAGCTCATTATTTTGAACCTCCACGGCCAAGTTTCCGCATTAATTAAATTGAAACTTTAGATATCTAGTTATTCAAATCTATTTTTAATCCTAACGCAATTCGATACCGGGAGTTATCTCTTCATCGACTACTTTCTTAAAATCTATTTTCGTTCCTATTTTACTTAAAACCCTCAACTTCTATTACGGTAAAATAATAGTGTTTTCGGAGGAGTAGGGGTAATCAACCCGTTCCCGGGAATAATACGACCTCGGTATTCTCCCGAATATCGAGTACTACTTTCGATAGGTGCACTTGCCTACCCTAGCAAGCCCGCGGCGATCGACTCACCGAACCAACCACAGTAAGAGTCTGTTCGCGGGCCAATCAACTGGGAACATGGCCTGTGACACGGGCGTGTCGAACCGTGTCGACACTTAGCCGCGAAGTCGACGAGATTCGCTCGACGATGCATCGAGACAAGGCACACGGCCTGCGACACGGGCGTGTCGCAGGGCGTGTCGACCTGTCTCGACGATCGTCCCGGGGAGTCGACGAGATTTGCTCGACGATGCGTCGAGACAAGGCACACGGCCTAGGACACGGGCGTGTCCAAGGCCGTGTCATCAGGTCGACGATCTTCACTCGACGAAGTGTCGAGTGTCGAGACCGTGTACACGGCCTGGGGTCCAGGCGTGTTGAGGTGACACGGGTAGGGACACGGGCGTGTCCTCGAACCCGTGCAGTGCTCGGGTTGATTTTGGGGAAAAAATGATGGGGTACACGGCCGGCCACACGGCCGTGTCAGGTGGAACACGGGCGTGTCAGCTCGAACACGGGCGTGTTCGATACCCGTGTGAATTTCCAGGTGATTTGATTTTGACAGCGAATGAGGCACACGGCCCTGGACACGGGCGTGTGTCAGGCCGTGTTCGGTCCAGATTGGGCATTTCAGCCCCGAATCGAAGCCGTTCATTTCTTTAACTGAAGATCCAACGGCTGGGGGTTGTTCCTGAAGGGATATACCCGTGAATGGACTTGGAAAACCCTTACTTTTCATAACTTCTTACCTTTCTAAAACCTTAGAGAGAGAGGAGAGCCAAGGGAGGAAGAAGGAGCTAGATCCCGCCATTGGAGGAGCTTCGGAGCTCCGAATCGCGAGCCGACTCCGGATCCACGGAGGCAAAGCTAGTGCGGTGCTTTTCATCCGATTACTTTTCAATGGCGCCAAAGAGGAACGCTAGGGTAACGATCCTCATCTTGAGCATGAGTAGCTCTCTTTCTTTGCATAGGAAGCCCGCTCTCGCGAGTTTGCAGAGAGTTGGATGCGTTCCTTCGGGTAGATATGTGAAGTCCCCGTTGTTTAGAGTCCGTAAGCGAGAATGGACATAGGCATGATGTGTGAAGCCTACCCGGACATGTTGGTCTGGATCGGTGATGTTGCATTGCATAAATGCCGGAGAAGACTCCGTGCTATGGATTGTTTTTCGGGTTTTCTACGCGGTAGATTGCAGCAGGGAGCCTTGGGGACTAACCCAAAGGTGCACCCGGAAACCTGGGCGGATACGAGATCTTGCCAACTTGGTGGCCTGAGAGCCAACTTGAACATAACTGGGTTATGTGACTTGTGATGGAAATGGGACTCGGTGGAAGTTTGACCCGCGCAAATGGCTTAAATTGTCGTTGCGATGTGAGCACGGGTTAGATGGAACCGTACCCGTTCTATGTCGTTCAGTTAAAGAGACCTAAAGGCACGTCGCACTTACCGTTGGCATAGATTAGGGTCTTCGGCAGTCAATGACTTAAATTGTCGTGACCCAGGCCAGGAAGACAAATTGCTCATAGGTTTGGCCGTCTAAGTGGCGGTGGTGAGTCCGGAATGTCTATGGCTTTAATTGACGTGACATCGACCGGTTCACCGATAATGTGCCCTGAGAGCACGGGGCGTGTGGCCGTGCGAGCCAACGTCTGTGATGAAATGGCTATATGTGCTATTGCTCACTTATGCTAATGATATGCAGGGAAGGAGCATCGCCGCCCTGAGTTGGGGGCGGGATCGTTATAATTTGGTCAGCATTGCTGACCGTTGCCTTGTTTTGCCACCGTGCGGTGGTATGTTGTTTGCATGTGTTGCTGGACCAAGCGGTCAATAGCGGGCTAAAGCCCGAATGCGAAGCCGGCCCTTGAAGGCCTAAATTGGAAGTGTTTACTGCTTTATTCATATGTGACCGGCCTGCGTGCCGTGGTTTGTAAAACATGTAATTGGAAGTGAAATATTTTGTAAGGCCTTAAGGCTCATTTTTGGGTATTTTGTAATAACATTCCTACTTTGTATTAGTGGACATTCGTGCTGTAATGCTGGGTTCTTTGTTACAACTTTTATAAACTGCTTCCGCTAGAATGCTCTGTGTAGGACGTTGAGATTGGTTGGATGGTTTCCATAAGTAACCACCCGATCTGTCTGTAGTATATGGCGTCGGGCCCCGGCCGGACCTACTGCTATATGCTATGTGACGGATAGGGGGTGTTACAATTTGGTATCAGACTCCTGGTTTTGGTCGGGCTTAAAGTGAATTCGTGGGCGAATTCTTTTAAGGGGTGGTGAGCACCTTGTGTGCGTCATCGTTATAACAGTAAAAGAACCCATGAATGTCCACTTAGGAATAAAAATACTCGTGTTTGAGGAACCTGTGTGTTCCTATAATTGTTGTTTGCAATTTATTTGGTCGCTTAACGGTGTTTTGTACCACTATAGGTGACCAGAAGTGGTGTTGGGCCGTCAGAACGCCGAGTTTCTGAGGCTAGTAGTGCACCGGATGTTGCTCCTGCAACACCTCTGTCGGCTGAGAATATTCGATTGGTGGCTGAAGCGGTGTTGGCCGTGATAAATGCGCAGCCTGCAAGGCAAGCGCAGCAGCCTGCAAGGCAAGCGCAGCAGCCTGCAAGGCAAGCGCAGCAGCCTGCTCCGGTGATGGAGCAGGAACCTCTTCGAGAGGCTGAGCCGAGGAGGTGGAGCAAGTGGTTGTGGAACCGGTGGTGCCAAGGAGGGCAACTGAGAGGCAGCTAAAGCATGTAATGAGCTTTAATCCTCCGTTATTCTCGGGGTTGGGAACCCCATCTCAGGCTGAAGACTGGCTCTCCAGGGTGAAGAGAGTCATGACAGCAACAAAGACGGAGGAGTGGCAAATGACCACCATCGCTACGTTCCTTCTGGACGGTGAAGCGAGGATGTGGTGGGAAGGATTGGAGCTGCATCATTTGAGAGGTAGACAACTGATAGACGTTCCGATGGAAGAGTTCTCGGGATTGTTCTTAGCAAGATACCTCCCTTCTACTCAGAGGATTTCGATGGAGAACGAATTTCTGAAGTTGGTTCAGGGTGAGAAGAGCGTGGATGAATATCTCCATGAGTTCACTCTTTTAAGTCGTTATGCTATCTCCACCATCATGGATGAGGAGCGCAAGACTAATCGCTTCTACGAAGGCTTGAGAGATGAGTTGAGATTACTACTCTCGGGGCCGATGACGCAGGGTTTCTTAACCTTGGTCAATACTGCCCGGTCCTTGGAAAAGGACATGAAAAATGTGCAAGCAAAGAAAGGCTTGGGTGATAGAAAATCTGAATTTAAAGTGCCAACTACTTCAAAGTCCGGCTATCGGAGGTCTTTCAAGAAGCATAGGACTTCGGGTCCAGCTCCTTCTGGTGCTTCTGGGGCAACTACGAGTCGGACCCCGGGCGCGTGTTTTACATGTGGAAAGACGGGGCATATCGCCCGTGATTGTTGGAGCGGACGTCCTAAGTCCGATAGAAGGCCGGGAGCTACTTATGAATAGAAGGGAAAGGCGGTGGAGTCGACCGCATCCCATTATGCTCCGGCCCAACCAAGGGTCTACAATCTTGGCCAATAGGAGGCCATTAAACAAGCTGATGTGGTGACAGGTACGGTTTAATTTATAGCAAGTCAATTTCTTTAAATACTTGTTATGCACATGTTACCTTACCACTACTTGTTTAGGATTTGTATTGATTTGTGAAAATCCGGCACGAGCACTCTTCGATACGGGAGCTTCACACTCCTTCTTGTCTGAAGGATTTATATCACGCATCGGAGTCCCTTCTTCGATGGCGAAGGATAAGTTGGATGTGTTGTTGCCCAATGGGTGTTCGATGCGAGCGGATAGGATCTGCGATGTTAAGATTCGTATTGGGGAGCAGGTGTTCGACCTGCGTGCGTCTTTACTTCCGTTGGTGGAGTTCGACGTCATATTTGGCATGGACTGGCTCTCGGAGCAGCAGGCCCATATAGATTGCGGTAGCAAGGAAGTTAACCTGGGAGCAAGTCGTGAGACGACTTTTACGGGCTTAAAGGGGTCAAGCAAGATGTTGATGTCTGCTCTTCAGGTGGTGAAGGCGGTTCGTGCTGGAGCAGAACTGTTCTTTACACTAGTGGAGGTTGCAAAGCCGAAGCCCGCGTTGGATTGTATTTCGGTGGTATCGGAATACCCTGATGTGTTCCCCGCAGATCTTCCTGGAGCCCCGCCTCAACGAGAGATAGATTTTACGATCGAGCTAGTGCCAGGTGCAAAGCCTGTGTCACGATCTCCGTATCGGCTAGCGCCTAAGGAAATGGCGGAACTGAAAGTTCAACTGCAAGAGTTGTTGGAGCAAGGGTATGTGCGCCCGAGTTCTTTGCCTTGGAGCGCACCGGTCCTCTTTGTTAAGAAGAAGGACGGAAGCTTGAGGCTATGTATTGATTATCGGGAGCTAAACAAGCTGACAGAGAAGAACAAGTACCCGATCCCCCGGATTGATGATCTCTTTGATCAGTTAGTCGGGTCGACGGTGTACTCGAAGTTGGATCTCAAGGCTGGGTACTATCAGCTGCGTATAAGGGAGAGTGATATCCCGAAGACAGCATTTAGTACGAGATACGGGCATTATGAGTTTACGGTCATGCCGTTTGGGCTGACTAATGCGCCGTCAGCGTTCATGGATTTGATGAACAGGACTTTCAGGGAGTACTTGGACCATTTCGTGATCGTCTTCATCGACGATATTTTGGTATACTCGTAAAGTGAGGAAGATCACTTCAAGCATCTTCATTTGGTGTTGGAGACGCTAAGGAGAAACCAGTTGTATGCCAAGTTCTCGAAATGCGAGTTTTGGCTATCCTCAGTGGCGTTCCTCGGTCATATAGTGAGTGGAGAGGGTATTGCTGTGGATCCGGCGAAGATTGTTGCGATACGGGAGTGGCCTGAGCTTGCTACTGTAGCGGAAGTCCGGAGTTTTCTGGGGCATGCCGGCTATTATAGGCGCTTCGTAGAGAACTTCTCGCGGATAGCGTTACCTCTCGCTACATTGACGAGGAAGGAGCATAAGTTCGTTTGGACGCCGGAGTGCGTGCGAGCTTTTGAGGAGTTGAAGTGTCGGTTGACCACGGCGCCTGTACTGAGTTCGCCATGTGGGACCGAAGGCTATGAGATTTATAGCGATGCTTCAGGCAGCGGTTTGGGTTGCGTGCTAGTGCAACACGGAAGTGTAATAGCTTATGGCTCGAGACAGCTAAAAGTGCACGAGAGGAATTATCCGGTCCATGACTTGGAGTTAGCGGCCGTGATTTTTGCTTTGAAGCTGTGGAGGAACTATTTGTACGGTGTGAAGATTGATATATACACCGATCACAAGAGCCTGAAGTATTTTATTGATCAGAAAGATCTGAATATGCGGCAGCGTAGATGGATGGAGTTCCTGGGGGACTATACATTTAAGATCCACTACGTGCCTGGCAAAGGGAATGCGGTTGCGGACGCGTTGAGTCGCCGAGCCCCAGCTCAAGCCAATTGGCTATCGGTGCATGATGAGCGGTTGGTGCTGGAGTTGGAGGCGTTGGAGATTGTTTGTGTGGATAGACAATCAAGTGCTGAAGCAGTTCTGAATTGGACTGAAGTCCAATATGACCTGGCTGATCGTATTCGGCAGGCTTTGGATATGGATGCTCATATGAAACAGTTCATGGTAGAGGCTCTGGATGGGTCGAATTCCCAATTCGTCGTGGAGGACGGATTACTTTGGAAAGATGGTCGTCTGTGCGTCCCAAGTGTGGGCAATTTACGGGTGGAGTTGTTGTACGAGGCACAGCATACCAAGTACTCGATTCACCCGGGGAGCACGAAGATGTACCGCGATGTAAAGAAGCTGTTTTGGTGGCCGGGTTTAAAGAAGGATGTGGCGCTATACGTAGCGAAGTGCCAAACTTGCGCCTTGGTAAAGGCGGAGTGCCAAAAGCCGGGAGGATTTCTTAAGTCCTTGCCTATTCGGAGTGGAAATTTGACGACATCTCTGTGGACTTTGTGCACGGTTTGCCAAGGTCGTAGAAGGGAAACGACGCCATTTGGGTGGTTGTTGATCGATTAACGAAGGTGTCGCATTTTATTCCGCATAGGAAGGATGATCCGGTGGAGAAGTTGGCAAAGCTCTATGTGGATAACAAAGGACGGCTTCATGGTGTGCCCCGCAGCATCGTGAGTGACCGAGATGGGCGGTTCACGTCCAATGATTGGAGGCTGGTGCAGCAAATGTTGGGAACAAAGCTGAAATTCAGCACAGCCTTTCATCCGCAAACGGATGGGCAGACCGAGAGGGTCAATCGAACCATGGAAGACATGCTCCGCATGTGTGTCTTGGATTTCGGAAAGCAATGGGAAGACCACCTTTATTTGGTGGAGTTCGCATACAACAATAGCTACCAAGCGAGTATTCAGATGGCGCCTTTCGAGGCCCTATATGGTAGAAAATGTCACATGCCGTTGTCTTGGTTAGAAACGGGTGAGTCAAGGTTGTATAAGCGATCGGAAGTGGAGGGTGCTACTTCTTTGGTGCGAACCATTCGGGAGAGGTTGCTTATCGCTCAGGACCGGCAAGCAAAGTACTATAATGCCAAGCACAGGAACGTGGAGTTCGTTGTGGGTGATTATGTATACTTAAAGATCAAGCCGTTCAAGGGTGTCTCGCGGGTGCGACGATTGAAAAAGCTAAGCCCGAGGTACCTTGGACCGTTTGAGGTTCTGGAGCGAGTTGGTGAAGCGGCCTATCGGTTGAAGCTCTCAGTGGAGCATAGTGGTTTACATGATGTATTCCACATTTCGGTACTTCGGAAGGTGGTGCAAGAGCCTACGCAAGTGATCGCGGTTGATCAAGTGCCGGTGGATAGTGGGCTAACGACAAAGGTCAAGCCCGTGCGGATCGAGGACTCGGAGGTCAAGCGGCTACGCAATAAAGAGATCAGGATGGTCAAGGTCCGGTGGGACAATTGCGGTCGTGAGGAGCTCTCTTGGGAGCGAGAGCAGACTATGCTTGACGAGTATTCGGAGTTGTTCCGCTCAGGTACAAAATTTTGATTTTTGTACATGTCTTTCCTTTATGTAATTTCGTGGGCGAAATTCTTTTAAGAGGGGGAGAGTTGTAACGCCCCGAAACTCAAAGGAGCGAAGGGGGGACGTTTTGGGCCAGTTTGGGTTCTGGCTGTAGGCACACGGCCTGGGATACGGGCGTGTCCCAGGGCGTGTCAAGCCTGTGTCGACACTAAGACGGGAAGTCGACACTTTGGTCTCGACATTGTGTTGAGACTGGGCACACGGCCTGTGACACGGGCGTGTCGCAGGGCGTGTCGACCCGTGTCGACACTTAGCCGCGAAGTCGACGAGATTCGCTCGACGATGCGTCGAGACAAGGCACACGGCCTACGACACGGGCGTGTCGCAGGGAGTGTCGACCTGTCTCGACGATCGTCCCGGGGAGTCGACGAGATTTGCTCGACGATGCGTCGAGACAAGGCACACGGCCTAGGACACGGGCGTGTCCAAGGCCGTGTCATCAGGTCGACGATCTTCACTCGACGAAGTGTCGAGTGTCGAGACCGTGTACACGGCCTGGGGTCCAGGCGTGTTGAGGTTACAAGGGTAGGGACACGGGCGTGTCCTCGAACCCGTGCAGTGCTCGGGTTGATTTTGGGGAAAAAATGATGGGGTACACGGCCGGCCACACGGCCGTGTCAGGTGGAACACGGGCGTGTCAGCTCGAACACAGGCGTGTTCGATACTCGTGTGAAGTTCCAGGTGATTCGATTTGACGGCGAATGAGGCACACGGCTCTGGACATGGGCGTGTGCCAGGCCGTGTTCGGTCTAGATTGGGCATTTCAGCCCCGAATCGAAGCCGTTCATTTCTTTAACTGAAGATCCAATGGCTGCGGGGTTGTTCCTGAAGGGATATACCCGTGAATGGACTTGGAAAACCCTTACTTTTCATAACTCCTTACCTTTCTAAAACCTTAGAGAGAGAGGAGAGCCAAGGGAGGAAGAAGGAGCTAGATCCCGCCATTGGAGGAGCTTCGGAGCTCCGAATCGCGAGCCGACTCCGGATCCACGGAGGCAAAGCTAGTGCGGTGCTTTTCATCCGATTACTTTTCAATGGCGCCAAAGAGGAACGCTAGGGTAACGATCCTCATCTTGAGCATGAGTAGCTCTCTTTCTTTGCATAGGAAGCCCGCTCTCGCGAGTTTGCGGAGAGTTGGAGGCGTTCCTTCGGGTAGATATGTGAATTCCCCGTTGTTTAGAGTTCGTAAGCAAGAACAGACATAGGCATGATGTGTGAAGCCTACCCGGACATGTTGGTCTGGATCGGTGATGTTGCATTGCATAAATGTCGGAGAAGACTCCGTGCTATGGATTGTTTTTCGGGTTTCTACGCGGTAGATTGCAGCAGGGAGCCTTGGGGACTAACCCAAAGGTGCACCCGGAAAACTGGGCGGATACGAGATCTTGCCAACTTGGTGGCCTGAGAGCCAACTTGAACATAACTGGGTTATGTGACTTGTGATGGAAATGAGACTCGGTGGAAGTTTGACCCAAAGGTGCACCTCCGGACTTAGCGGACACGTCGATCCAGTCCGCTAACAGCAGACTCCAGTCCGCAACTCCTGAGTCCATAACCTCATCACAAGGCTAAACCGGACTCAGCGGACTCCGGCTCCAGTCCGCACGCTCCTGCACAAGCAATCCTCCAGTCCGCATTTCCCCAAGCTAGCAAACAAGGCAAAGCACTTCTACTACGCTTGGCGGACTGAGAAACCAGCCCGCGCTCCACTGCGCGATCTCCCCGGACTGAGCCTCCTGGACTTGGTTCAATTCCCACCAAGTCCAACCCACTGGCCGCAAGGGCCAGTCCGCACTTACTGGCGGACACTGGATCTAGCCCGCCATACCGGGCGACCTCCAGTTTCTGTCCGCGCTGACCGGCGGTCTCCGCGACTTCTACTTGCCGCTCCACTGGAGCAAGACCAAGGCAACTGCCAAACTGGTCTGCCGAGCTCCAGTTCTTCAGTCTGCTTCATGCCGGACTCCGCGGATAGCATTCCTATCCGCCCGGTTACTTCCTGGGAGTCAACCGCCTGCTGAGCAAACACTGGCCTGTCAGACCGCCGCTGCTGTCCGCGTAGTCCGCGCGAATAGACCGCCCAGGCCGCCACAGAGCAAACCGCCTGCAACATCCCTGCCGACCTAGCAGTCCGCCAACCCTGTCCGCGTAGTCCGCGCGGATAGGTTTCCCAAGCCTTCCATTCACCCACTTTCACTTCACAGAATTCAATACTCCCCCTTGAAGTGAGAAGTGGTGAATAACTCCAGCAGCTCCCGTAACCTTGCACATGGTCCTTCTGATAGCATCTACGAAGAGATGTCCAAGACATAGTCCTCGCCCCGCATATCTTGGACCATGAGGGAGCCCTCCAGCATCTCCCAAAAGGAGCCATGCTTCCCTCTGCCTTCTTCAGCTTCAACCTCCACTCATGCATCACAGGAGTATCACCAACTTCCTTGGACACTGAAGTCCAAGCCTCGTTGCCTCTGAGAGAAGTCACCTCTTCAGACTTGGTGTCAACCACCTCCTTGATTCTAGTGGGGTCATCACAGCCAGAAGAACCTTGCTCGACCTGAGGGCTAACAAGGAAACACGGGACCAAGTCCGCCGTGTTCCCTTCACAATATCGAGCTGGTGGCTTACTGATCCTCTTCGATCTCCGAAGAACCTGATCATGGCTAACCACCTCCACTGCTTTTGAACCAGCTCCATTCCCGGGCAATCCCGGAACAATGCTCCCTTTGCTCCCTGAACAAGACGCCTCCTTACTGGAACCAAGAGCACCTGGAGCAACGCTCCCCCTACTACCTGAACCAGAAGACTCCCCTCTTGAACAAGAACTGCCTGGAACATCGCTCCCCTTGCTTCCTGAACCGGAAGCCTCCGCCTTCGAGCCAGAAGATCCTGGAGCATCGCTCCCCCTTCTTCCCGACTCTGACGCCTTTGCCCCAGAGCTAGAACAACCTGGAGCACCTGGTGACTCAGGCAACTCCACTTCCTTAGCAGCAGCCTCCTTCAGCCCATCATCTAACCTGCTTATCTCTAGCTCCACATAAGAGCTACCCCAATACGGCGTCAACTCATCAAAAACAATGTCTCTCGACACTATGAGTTTCTTCGTCGCAGGATCCATACACCTCCATCTTCTTCTCTGCTCATCATACCCAACAAAGACTAGCTTTGTCTTGAGAGCACCCGGAGAGTGTATATAGCAGGTAGATCCAAACACCCGAAGGTGCTTCACTGAGGGCTTCACTCCGAACATCAGCTCATAAGGAGTCTTCACTATGATCGGACTAAGAGGCATCCGGTTGATGACATGAGCAGCACAGGCTATTCCCTCCGCCCAAAGAGCCTTCGGAACGCCTTTACTCTGAAGCCAACACTTGCAGGTCTCCGTTAACCAACGGATCATCCGAGCTGCAATACTACCCTGTTGTGAAGTATGTCCACAAGAAAGCTCCATTCGGATCCCTTGCTTCCTGCAAAAGTGTGAGAACTCGGTTGAGCCAAACTCACCACCGATACTTGTCCTCAACACCTTGATCCTCCGGCCGAGCTGGCCTTCGACAAGCTTCTTGAACTCCACAAACAAGCGTACCATGTTGAACTTCCTCTTCATGAAGTATACCCAAGTATACCCAGAATAGTCATCAACTAATATCAGCATGAACCTGCTGCCTCCAAGACTGGCCGTGACAGTCGGTCCCACCAGAGCACAATGGACAACCGCCAATGGTGCATTATTCCTGGATTGTGCTTTGTCAACCATGAAGCGATAGGCTCCACTCTCCTGACATCCCGCACACCCCCGACCATCGCCATAGGATGACAATCTAGGCAAGCCTCTTACGAGTCTTCTTTCCGCCATTGCTTTCAGCTTGTCCATCCCTACATTCCCCAGTCTTTCATGCCAGATAGCTGCACTATCACTGACATTCCTCCGATCAACTCCAGAACTAGTTGAAATCCCAACTACGTTCTTCTCCTTCCTCCCTACCTGAGCAACGTTCGCCGAGAGCAAGACAACCTTGCACTCCTTCCGAAGATGACCTTGCTGCTTGCATTTATAGCGCCGTGGTCCTTCCTTCCTCTTCCTATCACGCCTAGGAGAAACACTCCTTTCTTCCTGATATGAAGTAGAGGGACCATCTTCAGCAGAAACCTGCACCTTCTTCCTGAACAACCCAACAAGGGAAGTCCAGACCTCCGCAGCTGACCGACATCCACTTATGTGGTCCAAGAGCTCCGATGAGATCACCTGCTTGAGAATAGACTCCGCTTTCGCATTTGCCTCCTTCCAAGCTCTCATCGCCTCAGCATTGCCAGCAGTATCCTCTTGTCTTCCTGCTCCGCATACAACCTCCCAAAGGTCCTCGCCAAGAAGAAAGCTCTTCATACAGGACTTCCACCGTTCACAGTTCGTCTCTGTAAGAAGATCAATACCAAGACAACTTGCATCCTCCACTGCCATGGTTCTACCACTGGTTTCCTCTACAGACGAGCAACTACTTCCATTGAGCACTGCTTGACCACTCCAACAACCTCCCTCTGATACCATGTTAAAATTCAACAAACCGCAGACGCCCCCTTGGATACCCTGTTGAAAACTCAACAAACCGAAGGAGAATACGCCCACTTATAATGTTGAAAGTTTTCCCGGATCGTGGAGTTAGCAGGGGTTATCTCAACAAGGCAGTAACAACCAGCAACACATGCAGCACAAGCTTCTTTATTGATCAAGAGCAAACTTCTTTACAAGGCGAGACATACATGGCGAGACATGCTTCACCAAAACCCAACACCGGGAGAGCAGAGACAGTTACAAAGACAAGAACAAAAAACAAGCCGCGCGGACTCAATCGACAAGCCGCCGACCTACTGCTGTGGAGTCCGCTCAGTCCGCCAGGTCGCCAGACCGCAACCCAAGCCGCGTGGACTCACCCCTTCCAATGCTAGCTCTTCACCGCCGATCTGCAGGCCGCCTGACCGCGAGGTCGCCTAGCCGCCAGACCGCACAAGCTGCGCCACCGAATGGAACAATCCGCCTGAAGCAGGCGACTTCCTGAACCCCGAACCAAGTTGCCAAAGAAGAGACCACCTGGTCGCTATCCGCGACCTGCTGTTTACTGCCTGTTGCTTAACCGCAGAGTCCGCACTGTCCCTGACCGCAATCAGAGCCAAGTCCTGGCTTTCCAGCACTATCCGCACAACCTGCATAGCACAACCCGGTCAACTCTCTATCCGCGCGGACACAAAGTCCAGACCGCAGCAACTTACGCGAGCTCAATTACTGTTCACTTACTTCGGTCTAGGTTCCTCTTCTTTCCTGATGTGACATGGGTCCTTTTTTTAGGCACGACGATGAGTATGGTCACCGCCCTAGCCGATAGGATCACCGCCACATCCCGCAGCTAGAACAAGTGTGTCCGCCAGCCCGCGGACACACATACCAGTTCGCCGCTCCTGTGCAGATAGCCAGTCCGCCCCAGCTTCTCCAAGGCCGGACTCCAATATCCAGCCCGCCTTGCCGCCAGAGACCAAGCCAGGACCACCACAGCCGGACTCCACAACAGCCGTGTCCGCCATTCTGCGGACAAGGCATCAGCCCGCAAAACTCGAGCCCGCAGCTTCGCCATCAAGGCACCTGCCGGACTCAGCGGACACCCGGCTTCCGTCCGCATATCCCAAGTCCATTACCTTATCTCCAAGGCACCTCCGGACTTAGCGGACACGCCGATCCAGTCCGCTAACAGCAGACTCCAGTCCGCAACTCCTGAGTCCATAACCTCATCACAAGGCTAAACCGGACTCAGCGGACTCCGGCTCCAGTCCGCACGCTCCTGCACAAGCAATCCTCCAGTCCACATTTCCCCAAGCTAGCAAACAAGGCAAAGCACTTCTACTACGCTTGGCGGACTGAGAAACCAGCCCGCGCTCCACTACGCGATCTCCCTGGACTGAGCCTCCTGGACTTGGTTCAATTCCCACCAAGTCCAGCCCACTGGCCGCAAGGGCCAGTCCGCACTTACTGGAGGACACTGGATCTAGCCCGCCATACCGGGCGACCTCCAGTTTCTGTCCGCGCTGACCGGAGGTCTCCGCGACTTCTACTTGCCGCTCCACTGGAGCAAGACCAAGGCAACTGCCAAACCGGTCTGCCGAGCTCCAGTTCTTCAGTCCGCTTCATGCCGGACTCCGCGGATAGCATTCCTATCCGCCCGGTTACTTCCTGGGAGTCAACCGCCTGCTGAGCAAACACTGCCCTGTCAGACCGCCGCTGCTGTCCGCGTAGTCCGCGCGAACAGATCGCCCAGGCCGCCACAGAGCAAACCGCCTACAACATCCCTGCCGACCTAGCAGTCCGCCAACCCTGTCCGCGTAGTCCGCGCGGATAGGTTTCCCAAGCCTTCCATTCACCCACTTTCACTTCACAGAATTCAACATGAAAATCCTTTTTACTAAAGTTAGGTGTGACTCTCTAGGGCTCACTTGGAATCTAGCACATATGCATGTAGCAAACATTATGTCAGGTCTACTAGCTGTAAGGTATAGTAAAGAGCCAATCATTGCTCTATATGTTGTCTAATCAACAGGTTTCCCATGTTCATCAGCATCCAATACATCATTAATAGGCATAGGTGTTTTCATACAAGATGCTTCAGACATACCAAATTTCTTGACCAATTCTTTTGCATACTTGGTTTGAGAAATAAAGATGCCTTCAGCATGTTGTTTGACTTGCAATCCTAGAAAGAAGGATAGCTCACCCATGCTACTCATTTCAAATTTAGAATGCATTAAGTTTGAGAACCTTCTGCACAAATTTGAATCAGTAGAACAAAAAATAATATCATCTACATAGATCTGTACTATTAGGGTATGGGACTTATGGGTTCTAATAAAAAGATTTTGGTCTACTCTACCCCTTATAAATTCATTTTCTAGAAGGAAGCATGCTAGGGTCTCATACCATGCTCTAGGAGCTTGCTTGACACCATATATTGCTTTGTTCAGCTTAAAAACATAATCAGGATGGGTTAGAGAGATAAAACCTGGAGGTTGTCTGACATAGACTTCTTCTTTGATGTCTCCATTGAGAAATGCACTCTTTACATTCATCTAGTATACTTTGAAACCTTTATGTGCTGCATATGCTAAGAAGATTCTAATAGCTTCCAATCTTGCAACCGGTGCAAAAGTCTGGTCATAATCTATACCTTCTTCTTGAGAGTACCCTTGAGCAACTAGCCTTGCCTTGTTCCTTACAATTACTCCTTGATCATCCAATTTGTTTCTGAACACCCACTTTGTTCCAACAATGGAGTGATCCTTAGGCTTTGGTACTAGTTCCCAAACTTTGTTCCTTTCAAATTGATGCAACTCTTCTTGCATTGCAATGATCCAGTGTGGATCTTGCTCTGCATCTTGAATGGATTGAGGTTTAATTTGAGATAGGAAGCAAGTGTACAACAGGTTTTGGTTGACCTGATTTCTGGTTTGCACACCAGCTGAGATGTCTCCAATTACTTGGGAAATTGGATGGTCTCTTGATGTTACTAAATCAACAGGGGTTGTTGATTGTTCACCAACCTGTGTTGTTGTTTCCTCTTGTGGTACAACAACTGGCTCTTCAAGAAGTTTCTCTTCATGATGTTGAATGTCTTCTTCATCTTCACTGCTTTCCTCTTTTTGAACGATTTGGAATCTGTCCAAGTCTTCAGCAAGAGAATGTACCTGCAAAGGTTCTATGGTAGAAGTGTTCTTCTCCTTGAAAGACATGTTAGTTTCATCAAAAGATATGTGAACAGATTCTTCAATTTTAAGAGATGATTTGTTATAAACCCTATAAGCCTTACTGATCATGGAGTATCCCAGAAACACTCCTTCATCAGCTTTAGCTTGAAATTTTGCTAAATACTTCTTGTCATTATTATGTATATAACAAGTACAACCAAAAATTCTAAAGTAATCTACTTTAGGTTTCTTCCCTTTGAGTAATTCATAGGGAGTCTTGTCCTTTAGTTTATGTATTAAACTTCTGTTCAGCACATAGTTGGAGGTGTTCACTGCCTCTGCACAAAAGGATAGAGGAAGGTGAGCATCTGACAACAATGTAGTGGCAGATTCAATAAGGGTTCTATTTTTCCTTTCAGCTACCCCATTTTGTTGAGGAGTTCTAGGAGCTGAGAAAGTGTGCCTGATTCCTTCACTCTGACAGAACTCTTGCATAAGAAGAGAATCAAACTCTGTCCCATGATCACTTCTGATCAGGGCAATGTGAGTATTGAACTCAATCTGTATGCATTTGAGAAACTCTGTCAAACACTTAAAGTTATCAGACTTCTTCCTCAGAAAGAACACCCATGTGAATCTTGAGAAGTCATCTACAACTACTAAGGTGTAAGATTTCCCTCCTAAGCTTTGTACTGTGATGGGTCCAAACAGATCCATGTGTAACAGATACAAAATCCTAGGTGAATCACTCTTATTAAGTAACTTGAAGCTGTTTTTAGTTTGCTTGCCTAATTGACAGGATCTGCAGAGTCCTTCCTTCTTGTAGGGGCCAGAAGGTAGTCCTCTAACAAGGTTATCCTTGGATAGCCTAGCAATGATTCTAAGGTTTAAATGTCCTAGTCTCTTATGCCATAAAACATTAGGTCTACAAATAGAATTAAACAGGCAAATATCTACTTCTATTGAAAGAAAATCTACTAAATATATGTTACCTTTCCTTTTACCTGTCAACACAGTTGTGTTGTCATCTGACTTGATCTTGCATAAGGCTTTGCTGAAAGTCACCTGGTAGCCTTCATCACATACCTGACTGATACTTATCAAATTATGCTTTAGTTCTTCCACATAGACTACCTTCTTGAATGTGACTGTGCCAATTTGAACTGCACCATATCCTTTTGTCAGTCCAAAGTTTGAGTCACCAAATATGACTTTGGGTCCAAGCTTGGCTTTAAATTGTAACGCCCCGAAACTCAAAGGAGCAAAGGGGGACGTTTTGGGCCAGTTTTGGTTTCTGGCTGAAGGCACACGGCCTGGGACACGGGCGTGTCCCAGGGCGTGTCAAGCGTGTGTCGACACTTAGCCGCGAAGTCGTCGAGTTATTCTCGACGATTCGTCGAGAATGGGCACACGGCCTGCGACACAGGCGTGTCGCAGGGCGTGTCGACCCGTGTCGACACTTAGCCGTGAAATCGTCGAGTTATACTCGACGATTCGTCGAAAATGGGCACACGGCCTGCGACACGGGCGTGTCGCAGGGCGTGTCGACCCGTGTCGACGATCGTCAAGGTGAAATCGTCGAGATTCACTCGATGATCGTCGAGTCAAGGCACACGGCCTAGGACACGGGCGTGTCCAAGGCCGTGTCATCGAGTCGTCGATCTTCCCTCGACGAAATGTCCCGTGTACACGGCCTGGGGGCCCAGGCGTGTCAATATGACACGGGCAAGGACACGGGCGTGTCCTAGAACCCGTGCAGTGCTCGGGTTGAAAACGGGAGAAAATAATGGGGTACACGGCCGGCTACACGGCCGTGTCAGCTGGAACACGGGCGTGTCAGCTCGAACACGGGCGTGTTCGATACCCGTGTGCGGGTTCAGAAGATTCGATTTTGATGGCGAATGCGGCACACGGCCCTGGACACGGGCGTGTGCCAGGCCGTGTTCGGTCCAGATTGGGCATTTCAGCCCCGAATCAAAGCCGCTCGTTTTCTTAGGTTGAGATCCGACGGCTGGGGTTGGTTCCTGAGAGGATATACTCGGGTTTGACTTAGAAAATCCTTCACTTTTCACCCTTTTCATCTCTCCAAACCCTTGGAGAAAGAAGAGCTAAGGCAAGAGGAAGAGGAGCTAGATCCGCCATTGGAGGAGCTTCGGAGCTCCGAATCGCAAGCCGACTCCGGATCCACGGAGGCAACGCAAGTGCGGTGATTTTTATCCGATTACTTTTCGATGGCGCCAAAGAGGAACGCAAGGGTAACGATCCTCATCTTGAGCTTGAATCGCTCCTTTTCTTAGCATAGGAAGCCCCCTCTCGCGAGTTTGCGGAGAGTTGGTGGCGTTCCTTCGGGTAGATATGTAAAGTCCCCGTTGTTTAGAGTCCGTATGCGAGAATGGACGTAGGCATTTTGTGTGAAGCCTACCCGGACATGTTAGTCCGGATCGGTGATGTTGCATTGCATAAGGCCGGAGAAGACTCCGTGCTATTGGGTGTTTTTCGGGTTTTCTACGCGGTAGATTGCAGCAGGGAGCCTTGGGGACTAACCCAAAGGTGCACCCGAAAAACTGGGCGGACACGAGGTCTTGCCAACTTGGTGGCCTGAGAGCCAACTTGAACATAACGGGGTTATGTGACTTGTGTTAGAATGGGACTCGGTGAAAGTTTGACCCGCGCATATGTCTTAAATTGTCGTTGCGATGTGAGCACGGGTTAGATGGAGCCGTACCCGCTTTATGTCATTCGGGTTAGAGAGACCTAAAGTTACATGGCACTCGCCGTTGACATAGATGGGGGTCTTCGGTGGTCAATGGCTTAAATTGACGTGACCAATACCATGAAGACGAATTGCTCATAGGAATGGCCGTCTAAGTGGCGGTGGTGAGTCCGGAATGTTAATGGCTTTAATTGACGTAACATCGACCGGTTCATCGAGAATGTGCCCTGAGTGCACGGGACGTGTGGCCGTACGAGCCAACGTCTGTGTTGAAATGGCTATGGTTGTATGCATTGCTCGCTTGTGCTAATGAAATGCAGGGAAGGAGCATCGCCGCCCCGAGTTGGGGGCGGGATCGTTATAATTTGGTCAGCATTGCTGACCGTTGCCTTGTTTGCCACCGTGCGGTGGTTTGTTGCTTGCAGGTGCAGCTGGACCAAGCGGTCAATAGCGGGCTAAAGCCCTTTTTGCGAAGCTGGCCCTCGAAGGCCCAAATGGAAATGTTTTTCTGTTTTATTCATGTATGGTCGGCCTGCGTGCCGAGGTTGGTAAATCATGTATTAAACAAGTGGAACGTTCTGTAAGGCCTTAAGGCCAATTTTTGGGTATTTTGTAATAACATTCCTATTATCATATTAGTGGACATTCATGCATGTTGCTGGGTTCTTGTGTACAACTTATTTAAACTGCTTCCGCTAGAATGCTCTATGTAGGACGTTGAGATTGGTTGGATGGTTTCCATACGTAACCACCCGGTCTGTCTGTGGTATATGGCGTCGGGCCCCGGCCGGACCTACTGCTATATGCTATGCGACGGATAGGGGGTGTTACAATTTGGTATCAGAGCCAGGTTTCGATCCTGGGACCTGTGGGTTATGGGCCCACCACGCTTCCGCTGCGTGGTGGGCCCATAACTACTGGTTACAATTTGGTATCAGACTACTGGTTTTGGTCGGGCTTAAAGTGAATTCGTGGGCGAATTCTTTTTAAGGGGAGGTGAGCACATTGTGTGCGTCATCGTTATAACGGTAAAAGAACCCATGAATGTCCACTTAGGAATGAAAATACTCGTGTTTGAGGAACCTGCGTGTTCCTATAATTGTTGTTTGCAATTTGTTTGGTCGCTTAACGGTGCTTTGTACCACTATAGGTGACCAGAAGTGGTGTTGGGCCGTCAGAACGCCGAGTTTCTGAGGCAAGTAGTGCACCGGATGTTGCTCCCGCAACACCTCTGTCGGCTGAAAATATAAGATTGGTGGCTGAAGCGGTGTTGGCCGTGATCAATGCGCAGCCTGGGAGGCAAGCGCAGCAGCCAGCTCCTGTGATGGAGCAAGTACCTCTGCAAGAGGCTGAGCCGAGGAGGGTGGAGCAAGTGGTTGCGGAACCAATAGTGCCAAGGAGGGCAACTGAGAGGCAGTTGAAGCATGTAATGAGCTTTAACCCTCCGTTATTCTCGGGGTTGGGAACCCCATCTCAGGCTGAAGACTGGCTCTCTAGGGTGAAGAGAGTCATGACAGCGACGGAGACGGAGGAGTGGCAGATGACCACCATCGCTACATTCCTGCTGGATGGGGAAGCGAGGATGTGGTGGGAAGGATTGGAGCTGCATCATCTGAGAGGTAGACAACTGATAGACGTTCCGATGGAAGAGTTCTCGGGATTGTTCTTAGCAAGATACCTCCCTTCTACTCAGAGGATCTCAATGGAGAATGAGTTCCTGAAGTTGGTGCAGGGTGAGCGGAGCGTGGATGAATATCTCCACGAGTTTACGCGGTTGAGTCGTTATGCTAGCTCCACCATCATGGATGAGGAGCGCAAGACTAATCGTTTTTATGAAGGCCTGAGGGATGAGCTGAGATTATTACTGTCGGGGTCAATGACGCAGGGTTTCTTAACCTTGGTCAATACTGCCCGGTCCTTGGAGAAGGACATGAAGAATGTACAAGCGAAGAAAGGCTTGGCTGATAAGAAATCTGAGTTCAGAGTGCCGACTGCTTCAAAGTCCGGCTATCGGAGGGCTTTCAAGAAGCATAGGACTTCGGGTCCAGCTCCTTCTGGCGCTTCTGGGGCGACTACGGGTCGGACCCCGGGTGCGTGTTTTACATGTGGAAAGACGGGGCATTTCGCCCGTGACTGTTGGAGCGGACGTCCTAAGTCCGAGAGGAAGCCGGGAGCTACTTATGAAGAGAAGGGAAAGGCGGTGGAGTCGACCGCATCCCACTATGCTCCGGCCCAACCAAGGGTCTACAATCTTGGCCAACAGGAGGCCATTAAACAAGCTGACGTGGTGACAGGTACGGTTTAATTTATAGCAAGTCAATTCCTTTATATGCTTGTTATGCACATGTTACCTTACCACTGCTTGTTTAGGATTCGTATTGATTTGTGAAAATCCGGCACGAGCACTCTTCGATACGGGAGCTTCACACTCCTTCTTGTCCGAAGGATTTATATCACGCATCGGAGTCCCTTCTTCGATGGCGAAGGATAAGTTGGATGTGTTGTTGCCCAATGGGTGTTCGATGTGAGCGGTTAGGATCTGTGATGTTAAGATTCGTATTGGAGTGCAGGAGTTCGACCTGCGGGCGTCTTTACTGCCGTTAATGGAGTTCGACGTCATATTTGGCATGGACTGGCTCTCGGAGCAGCAGGCCCATATAGATTGCGGTAGCAAGGAAGTTAAGCTGGGAGCGAGTCGTGAGACGACGTTTACGGGCTTAAAGGGTTCGAGCAAGACATTGATGTCTGCTCTTCAGGTGGTGAAGGCGGTTCGTGCTGGAGCAGAACTGTTCTTTACACTAGTGGAGGTTGCAAAGCCGAAGCCTACTTTGGATTGTATTTCAGTGGTATCAGAATACCCTGATGTGTTCCCCGCAGATCTTCCTGGAGCCCCGCCTCAACGGGAGATAGATTTTACGATCGAGCTAGTGCCAAGTGCAAAGCCTGTGTCACGATCTCCGTATCGGCTAGCGCCTAAGGAAATGGCGGAGCTGAAAGTTCAACTGCAAGAGTTGTTGGAGCAAGGGTATGTGCGCCCGAGTTCTTCGCCTTGGAGCGCACCGGTCCTCTTTGTTAAGAAGAAGGACGGAAGCTTGAGGTTGTGTATTGATTATCGGGAGCTAAACAAGCTGACTGAGAAGAATAAGTACCCGATCCCTAGGATTGATGATCTCTTTGATCAGTTAGTCGGGTCGACGGTGTACTCGAAGTTAGATCTCAAGTCTGGGTACTATCAGCTGCGGATAAGGGAGAGTGATATCCCGAAGACAGCGTTTAGTACGAGATACGGGCATTATGAGTTTACGGTCATGCCGTTTGGGCTGACAAATGCGCTGTCAGTATTCATGGATTTGATGAACAGGACGTTCAGGGAGTACTTGGACCATTTCGTGATCGTCTTCATCGACGATATTTTGGTGTACTCGCAAAGTGAGGAAGATCACTTCAAGCATCTTCATTTAGTGTTGGAGACGCTAAGGAGAAACCAGTTGTATGCCAAGTTCTCGAAGTGCGAGTTTTGGCTATCCTCAGTGGCGTTCCTCGGGCATATAGTGAGTGGAGAGGGTATTGCTGTGGATCCGGCAAAGATTGTTGCAATACGGGAGTGGCCTGAGCTTGCTACGGTAGCAGAAGTCCGGAGCTTTTTGGGGCTTGCCGGTTATTATAGGCGCTTCGTAGAGAACTTCTCGCGGATAGCGCTACCTCTCACTACTTTGACGAGGAAGGAGCATAAGTTCGTTTGGACGCCGGAGTGCGCGCGAGCTTTTGAGGAGTTGAAGTGTCGGTTGACCACGGCGCCTGTGCTGAGTTCGCCGGTTGGAACCGAAGGCTATGAGATATATAGCGATGCTTCGGGCAGCGGTTTGGGTTGCGTGCTATTGCAGCACGGCAGCGTGATAGCTTATGGCTCGAGACAGCTAAAAGTGCACGAGAGGAATTATCCGGTCCATGACTTGGAGTTAGCGGCCGTGATTTTTGCCTTGAAGCTGTGGAGACATTATTTGTACGGTGTGAAGATTGACATCTACACCGATCACAAGAGCCTAAAGTATTTGATTGATCAGAAAGATCTGAATATGCGGCAGCGTAGGTGGATGGAGTTCCTGGGGGACTATACATTCAAGATCCACTACGTGCCTGGCAAAGGGAATGCGGTTGCGGACGCGTTGAGTCGCCGAGCCCCAGCTCAAGCGAATTGGCTATCAGTGCATGATGAGCGGTTGGTGCAGGAGCTGGAGGCGTTGGAGATTGTTTGTGTGGATAGACAATCTAGTGCTGAAGCAGTGCTGAATTGGACTGAAGTCCAATATGACCTGGCTGATCGGATTCGGCAGGCTTTGGATATGGATGCTCAAATGAAGCAGTTCATGATAGAGGCTCTGGATGGGTCAAATTCCCAATTCGTTGTGGAGGACGGATTGCTGTGGAAAGACGGTCGTTTGTGCGTCCCAAATGTGGGCAATTTACGGGTGGAGTTGTTGTACGAGGCGCACCATACCAAGTACTCGATTCACCCGGGGAGCACGAAGATGTACCATGATGTAAAGAAGCTATTTTGGTGGCCGGGTTTGAAAAAGGATGTGGCGCTATATGTAGCGAAGTGCCAAACCTGCGCCTTAGTAAAGGCGGAGTGCCAAAAGCCGGGAGGATTTCTTAAGTCCTTGCCTATTCCGGAGTGGAAATTTGACGACATCTCTATGGACTTTGTGCACGGTTTGCCAAGGTCGCAAAAGGGGAACGACGCCATCTGGGTGGTCGTGGATCGATTATCGAAGGTGTCGCATTTTATTCCGCATAGGAAGGATGATCCGGTGGAGAAGCTGGCAAAGCTATATGTGGATAACATAGTACGGCTTCATGGTGTGCCCCGCAGCATCGTGAGTGACCGAGATGGGCGGTTCACGTCCAATGACTGGAGGCTGGTGCAGCAAATGTTGGGAACAAAGCTGAAGTTTAGCACAGCCTTCCATCCGCAAACGGATGGGCAGACCGAGAGGGTCAATAGAACCATGGAAGACATGCTTCGCATGTGTGTCTTGGATTTCGGAAAGCAATGGGAAGACCACCTTTATTTGGTGGATTTCGCATACAACAACAGCTACCAAGCAAGTATTCAGATGGCGCCTTTCGAGGCCCTATATGGTAGAAGATGTCGCACGCCGTTGTCTTGGTTAGAAACGGGCGAGTCGAAGTTGTATAAGCGATCGGAAGTGGATGATGCTACTTCTTTGGTGAGAACCATTCGGGAGAGGTTACTCATCGCTCAGGACCGGCAAGCAAAGTACTATAATGCCAAGCACAGGAACGTGGAGTTCGCTGTGGGCGATTATGTATACTTGAAGATAAAGCCATTCAAGGGTGTCTCGCGGGTGCGGCGATTGAAAAAGCTAAGCCCGAGGTACCTTGGACCGTTTGAGGTTCTGGAGCGAGTTGGAGAAGCGGCCTATAGGTTGAAGCTTTTGGTGGAGCTAAGTGGTTTACACGATGTGTTCCACATTTCGGTGCTTCGGAAGGCGGTGCAAGAGCCTACGCAAGTGATCGCGGTCGATCAAGTGCCGGTGGATAGTGGGCTAACGACAAAGGTCAAGCCCGTGCGGATTGAGGACTCGGAGGTCAAGCGGCTACGCAATAAAGAGATCAGGATGGTCAAAGTCCGGTGGGACAATTGCGGTCGTGAGGAGCTCTCTTGGGAGCGAGAGCAGACTATGCTTGACGAGTATCCGGAGTTGTTCCGCTCAGGTACAAATGTTGTTTTTGCATATCTTTCCTTTATGTAATTTCGTGGGTGAAATTCTTTTAAGAGGGGGAGAGTTGTAACGCCCCGAAATTCAAAGGAGCAAAGGGGGACGTTTTGGGCCAGTTTTGGTTTCTGGCTGAAGGCACACGGCCTGGGACACGGGCGTGTCCCAGGGCGTGTCAAGCGTGTGTCGACACTTAGCCGCGAAGTCGTCGAGTTATTCTCGACGATTCGTCGAGAATGGGCACACGGCCTGCGACACGGGCGTGTCGCAGGGCGTGTCGACCCGTGTCGACACTTAGCCGTGAAATCGTCAAGTTATACTCGACGATTCGTCGAGAATGGGCACACGGCCTGCGACACGGGCGTGTCGCAGGGCGTGTCGACCCGTGTCGACGATCGTCAAGGTGAAATCGTCGAGATTCACTCGACGATCGTCGAGTCAAGGCACACGGCCTAGGACACGGGCGTGTCCAAGGCCGTGTCATCGAGTCGTCGATCTTCCCTCGACGAAATGTCCCGTGTACACGGCCTGGGGGCCCAGGCGTGTAAATATGACACGGGCAAGGACACGGGCGTGTCCTAGAACCCGTGTAGTGCTCGGGTTGAAAACGGGAGAAAATAATGGGGTACACGGCCGGCTACACGGCCGTGTCAGCTGGAACACGGGCGTGTCAGCTCGAACACGGGCGTGTTCGATACCCGTGTGCGGGTTCAGAAGATTCGATTTTGACGGAGAATGCAGCACACGGCCCTGGACACGGGCGTGTGCCAGGCCGTGTTCGGTCCAGATTGGGCATTTCAGCCCCGAATCAAAGCCGCTCATTTTCTTAGGTTGAGATCTGACGGCTAGGGTTGGTTCCTGAGAGGATATACTCGGGTTTGACTTAGAAAATCCTTCACTTTTCACCCTTTTCATCTCTCCAAACCCTTGGAGAAAGAAGAGCTAAGGCAAGAGGAAGAGGAGCTAGATCCGCCATTGGAGGAGCTTCGGAGCTCCGAATCGCAAGCCGACTCCGGATCCACGGAGGCAACGCAAGTGCGGTGATTTCTATCCGATTACTTTTCGATGGCGCCAAAGAGGAACGCAAGGGTAACGATCCTCATCTTGAGCTTGAATCGCTCCTTTTCTTAGCATAGGAAGCCCCCTCTCGCGAGTTTGCGGAGAGTTGGTGGCGTTCCTTCGGGTAGATATGTAAAGTCCCCGTTGTTTAGAGTCCGTATGCGAGAACGGACGTCGGCATTTTGTGTGAAGCCTACCCGGACATGTTAGTCCGGATCGGTGATGTTGCATTGCATAAGGCCGGAGAAGACTCCGTGCTATTGGGTGTTTTTCGGGTTTTCTACGCGGTAGATTGCAGCAGGGAGCCTTGGGGACTAACCCAAAGGTGCACCCGGAAAACTGGGCGGACACGAGGTCTTGCCAACTTGGTGGCCTGAGAGCCAACTTGAACATAACGGGGTTATGTGACTTGTGTTAGAATGGGACTCGGTGAAAGTTTGACCCGCGCATATGGCTTAAATTGTCGTTGCGATGTGAGCACGGGTTAGATGGAGCCGTACCCGCTTTATGTCGTTCGGGTTAGAGAGACCTAAAGTTACATGGCACTCGCCGTTGGCATAGATGGGGGTCTTCGGTGGTCAATGGCTTAAATTGACGTGACCAATACCATGAAGACGAATTGCTCATAGGAATGGCCGTCTAAGTGGCGGTGGTGAGTCCGGAATGTTAATGGCTTTAATTGACGTAACATCGACCGGTTCACCGAGAATGTGCCCTGAGTGCACGGGACGTGTGGCCGTACGAGCCAACGTCTGTGTTGAAATGGCTATGGTTGTATGCATTGCTCGCTTGTGCTAATGAAATGTAGGGAAGGAGCATCGCCGCCCCGAGTTGGGGGCGGGATCGTTATAATTTGGTTAGCATTGCTGACCGTTGCCTTGTTTGCCACCGTGCGGTGGTTTGTTGCTTGCAGGTGCAGCTGGACCAAGCGGTCAATAGCGGGCTAAAGCCCTTTTTGCAAAGCTGGCCCTCGAAGGCCCAAATGGAAATGTTTTTTTGTTTTATTCATGTATGGCCGGCCTGCGTGCCGAGGTTGGTAAATCATGTATTAAACAAGTGGAACGTTCTGTAAGGCCTTAAGGCCGATTTTTGGGTATTTTGTAATAACATTCCTATTATCATATTAGTGGACATTCATGCTTGTTGCTGGGTTCTTGTGTACAACTTATTTAAACTGCTTCCGCTAGAATGCTCTGTGTAGGACGTTGAGATTGGTTGGATGGTTTCCATACGTAACCACCCGGTCTGTCTGTGGTATATGGCGTCGGGCCCCGGCCGGACCTACTGCTATATGCTATGCGACGGATAGGGGGTGTTACATAAATGATGTGAGGTTGTCCCTATTTCCTGTCATGTGCTTAGAGAACCCACTATCCAAATACCATTGTTGGTTTGATGTTGGATAGGTCTTCACCTGCACATAAAATAATTCACTTGTTTTTGACCCAGTTTACCTTGGGCCTAAGTTGATAACCTTTAAACTCATAAATAAATGACATCCCTGGTTGACTCTTATAACCTTCAGGATGATATCTCCTTGGAGGTATTATTCATTCATTATAAGGGTTAAAGCTTTGGGATGAAGGACCCCTAGGATTGGATTTTGATTTGCCCTTGAAAGATTTTCCAAAGCTCTGATCTCTGTTCGACGATCGTGGAGCTGCGTTTGACGATCTTGGGTCAGATCGTCGAGCTCCGTTCGATGGTCGACTGTGGCAGGGTTCAGGAATTAGAGATCGTCGACCTTAGTTCGACGATTTTGTCTGAGATCGTCGACCTGCGTTCGGCGATCGTCGAGCTCCGTTCGACGATGTCTGCTGGAACTTGGTTTTCTTAGGCAGATCAGAATTTTTCTTAGCTACCTCTACAACTCCCTTCCCTTTATCAGAAATAAACTTAATTGGGGTTGTTAGAACTATAGGTTGGCTGGATGAAGCACCCAAGCCCAGTGTACTATTAAATCTAGAGTTCACTGTGCTTGTGATGTCCATTAACTTGATGCTTCTCCTATTAAGGGATTCTTCAAGCTTCTTGGCCTCTGATAGTTCACTTTTCAGTGAAGCTATCTGCTCCCTACAGCACTCCAACTCCTCAGAGAGTTTGAAGTTTTCTGATTTTAAGGAACTGTGTTCAGACAATTGATTTCTGAGAGAGATAATTTCCTTCTTAGACTTTAATAAGTCTAAGCACAGTACTTTAAATTCATACTTAAAGTCCTCATAATTGAAATCAAATGAGTCTATTACCTGGTCTTCTTCAGGTTGAGTCTCTGAGTCTGACTCTGACTCTTCTGCATCTGAATTGTGTTGAGAGGCATTGATTTCCATCATGCAGAACTATTGGAACACCCTATTACTAATTTGGGTCAGGATTACTATGTCTCTAGGAAACTAGTTTTTGACCTCCTGTATAGCTCAAAGGTCAATTAGAATTGAGTCTAAGGGTTAGAAGTCTAGGTTTGGAAGCTGCCCTCAAGACCAAGAATTTTTCAGTTTGAGACTAAGTCATATCGTCGAGCTCAGCACGACGATTCGTCGAACTCCGATCGACGATCGTCTAGCTCAACTTTGACAGATCGTCGAACTGTTGGGTTTCTCTATGGGGATGGCACAACAGTTGTGCACGCAGCGGAAGAATAAAACATCAAGAAAAACCAAAGAGATGTGGATCGGGCCATGAACGTTGAATCAAGAAGTTAGCAAACAAGTAGGCAAAAATTACCTCGGTGGCGTTGAGTCACAACTCAACGGAGATGCTCCAAACTTTGATTTCTTTCTAGTGGCGAGTTCTACGTGGAATAATATCCACGTCTCTGCAGAAATCCACACGAGCGGGAGAACGCCGAGCATTCCATCGCACGGAAGATCGGGAAGAACGATGACCGCACCTTGCTATTCCACGGACTGCTAGGTCCGCGCCAGGAAAGGCAACACCAGCGACAGTCGCCGGAGAAGAGAAGGTCGACGGAGCGAACACGGTGGCGGCGGAACCCTTCCGTCGGCGGCGGGATTCGGGATCGGGGAAACAATCGCGGAATGGCTTTCGTCAAAATTGATTCGATCGGCTGTAAAAGCATATCTCACCCGAAAACCCTAAGTGTCCCTTTTATACCGAAGGCATAAAAGACTTAGGAAAATCGCTATCCGCAGACCACCCAGAAATCGGGTTCAGAATCGGCGAGTATCAATCGGCGAGAGTCGGCGAGAATCGGCGAGAATCGATCAGCGAGCATCACCATGGATCGGCGAGGATCAGAGTATAATACTCGACGATTCTCGCCGATCGTCGAGCCTAACTTGATGATACACGTCGAATCTCGTCGACCGTCGAGCCGCGGTCGACGATACTTGTCGAACTCGTCGATCGTCGAGAATCAGCATATTGATTCTTGACGATTCTCGTCGATCGGCGAGAATCAGAGAGACGATTCTCGCCGAATGTTATCGACCCTCGGACGACAATCCTTACCAGCCCTCCAAGGCAACATTTGCCCAACCCGATGATTCTTTAAGGCAACACTTTGCCCACAACCCCATTCAGGTCGGTGATTGGCAACCTTTACCAACACAGTCAATCATCCAACTTCTCCACATCTCTTATGTGCGACCCTGCAGGCCCATATCGCGTTGGCAGTGAGATTACATGTTTGATCACTTCCAGATCACAATGGTAACTCCAACAGACTCCCACTTGATCTCGAAAGTATCAAAGCAAAAACCTCACAAACAATGAGCGGCATCTAGCAATGCATCATTGCTCCCCAAGCAATAAGAGTTTATAACTCATAAGCCTTTATGACCAATGTATCAGCGTTGTCTTTGTCCCTTTGTCCCTTACATCCGGAAAGAACTAGAGGCATGGACCGTGTCACCCTCGTAATAGCTCAATCCAAGTTTCTTGATCCAGGACGGACTTCCAGAGAATGGTGAGTCCAATATCACATATTGACTCAACCAAGCATGGCCATGCATTTCTCAGTCCAGTTCCATCAAGGGGCCCATGGATGCAACTCCTGTCATACAGGAGGACAAATCCCATATCTGCTCACACACAAACACCCAAATGATTCGTAACATGCCCAACAACCACCCTTATCATCAACCTTTCTCAAGGAAGACTTTAGATGGCATCAAAGCATGCTCTTCCTCACTTGATGAATGCTGTGACTTCAGGTCAAAGGATCACAACACCATTATCAATTGAGATCTACTCGTGACACGATTGGATGACAATCCACAGAGTAGTCTCAGGTTGGGTTTGTCCAGTACAACTTGTTCACTAACAAGTACCCACGTGATGACTTGATATCACAATATCATGACCTGTGAGAACCAGTCATCAGTCAACGCACGTGCTAGTCTTCATGTACCATCATCACCCTTAGCTTCTATGATGATACTCGACCAGGGACCTTTAAGAATGAAGCTTCAAATAAATCATGGGCTCTCACATTCAAGTCACGTACTGGATGTCCCATGGAAGCGAACATTCTAAGGGTATCTATTATGTTAACATTTAACTATCATATAGAAAAAGACATAATAAAAGAACTTGCCATTAATTGTGAAAGGAAAAACCAGGTACACAGTTCATCATATGAACAAACAGCCAACAAAATACATATTTACATGCAATCCACAAGATTCTCGCTAGAGTTGATCATTTAGGTATCGTATACCCATCGATCTAGTATGACCATCATGCTTTCTCTACGCGAGAGGCTTTGTCAGCGGATCCGCAATATTTTCCTCAGTCGGCACTCTGCAAATGTTTACATCTCCTCGTTCGACAATCTCACGAATAAGATGAAACCGCCGAAGTATGTGCTTAGAGCGCTGATGAGATCTAGGTTCCTTAGATTGTGCAATTGCACCATTGTTATCACAGTAGAGAACTACGGGACCAACAATGCTAGGAACTACATCAAGCTCGCCGATGAATTTCCTAATCCATACAGCCTCCTTCTCCGCATTAGCTGCTGCGATATACTCGGCCTCTATTGTAGAATCAGCAACTGTCTCTTACTTGGAACTCTTCCAGCTCACAGCTCCTCCATTCAGGCAAAACACAAAACCTAACTGAGACTTGGAGTCGTCTCTATCAGTTTGGAAGCTAGCATCTGTGTAACCACTTACAACGAGCTCTTCCTCTCCACCATACACCAAGAACACATCCTTAGTCCTTCTCAAGTACTTCAGGATATTCTTGACTGCAATCCAGTGACACTCACCGGGGTCTGACTGATACCTGCTAGTCACGCTCAAAGCAAGGGAGACATCGGGCCGAGTACATAACATCGCGTACATGATTGATCCAATTGCCGAAGCATATGGAATCAACTTCATGCGGTCCTTATCTTCACAAGATTTTGGACACTGGTCCTTAGAGAGATTCACACCATGAGACATGGGCAAAAATCCTTTCTTGGACTCAAGCATGTTGAACCGCTTCAACATCTTTTCGATGTACGTACTCTGGGTCAAACCCAGTAACTTCTTCGATCTATCTCTATACATCTTAATACCAAGTATATAAGTCGCTTCACCCAAATCCTTCATTGAAAAGCAGTTCCCTAGGTTGTTCTTAACAACTTTCAGGGTAGGAATGTCATTCCCAATCAACAGTATGTCATCTACATACAATATCAGGAAGACAACAATGCTCCCACTGATTCGCTTGTAAACACAAGGCTCATCTTCATTCTTGATGAAACCAAACTCTTTGATTTTCTCATCAAAATGAAGATTCCAACTTCGAGAGGCCTGTTTCAGTCCATAAATGGACTTATTCAGCTTGCATATTTTAGTGGCTTCATCTGGGGATACAAAACCCTCGGGTTGTGTCATATACACTTCCTCAAGGAGGTTTCCATTAAGGAAAGCCGTTTTGACATCCATCTGCCAGATCTCGTAGTCATAATACGCAGCAATAGCAAGCAATATCCTAATGGACTTCACCATAGCAACAGGGGAAAAAGTCTCATCATAGTCAATACCATGAATTTGCTTGAAACCCTTAGCCACCAGTCGCCCTTTGAATGTCTGTACATTCCCATCCATGTCGGTCTTCTTCTTGAAGACCCACTTGCACCCTATGGGTCGTACCCCTTCAGGTGGTTCCACCAAGTTCCAAACTTGGTTTGCATACATGGAGTCCATTTCGGATTTCATAGCCTCAAGACATTTGTCGGAGTCCGGTCCATTCATAGCCTCTTGGTAGGTTGCTGGTTCATCATTATGATCCATAAGCAACACATTACCTATTTGAGACACGAGAAATCCATATCTCTCAGGCTCAAACCTCGGTCTACCAGATCTACGTAGGACTTGTGTTCCCTGAGCAGGTTCTCTAGCTACAACATCTTGTAGTCCTGGCTCAAAATCCAATTCCGGTTCATCCACTACATGTGGTTCTTGAACTTCTTCAAGCTCTACCTTTTCAGTCTTTCTTGATAAGAACTCTTTCTCCAAGAAGACACCAGTCCTTGCGACAAACACTTTGCCCTCAGACGGTAGGTAAAAGTAATACCCTTTCGTTTCCTTAGGATATCCCACCAGATAACATTTATCTGATTTGGGTTCCAGCTTGTCAGGCATTTGACGTCTCATGTATGTGTAACGCCCCGAAACTCAAAGGAGCAAAGGGGGACGTTTTGGGCCAGTTTTGGTTTCTGGCTGAAGGCACACGGCCTGGGACACGGGCGTGTCCCAGGGCGTGTCAAGCGTGTGTCGACACTTAGCCGCGAAGTCGTCGAGTTATTCTCGACGATTCGTCGAGAATGGGCACACGGCCTGCGACACGGGCGTGTCGCAGGGCGTGTCGACCCGTGTCGACACTTAGCCGTGAAATCGTCGAGTTATACTCGACGATTCATCGAGAATGGGCACACGGCCTGCGACATGGGCGTGTCGCAGGGCGTGTCCACCCGTGTCGACGATCGTCAAGGTGAAATCGTCGAGCTTCACTCGACGATCGTCGAGTCAAGGCACACGGCCTAGGACACGGGCATGTCCAAGGCCGTGTCATCGAGTCGTCGATCTCCACTCGACGAAATGTCCCGTGTACACGGCCTGGGGGCCCAGGCGTGTCAAAGTGACACGGGCAAGGACACGGGCGTGTCCTAGAACCCGTGCAGTGCTCGGGTTGGAAACGGGGGAAAAATCATGGGGTACACGGCCGGCTACACGACCGTGTCAGCTAGAACACGGGCGTGTCAGCTCGAACACGGGCGTGTTCGATACCCGTGTGCGTGTCCAGGAGATTCGATTTTGACGGCGAATGCGGCACACGGCCCTGGACACGGGCGTGTGTCAGGCCGTGTTCGGTCCAGATTGGGCATTTCAGCCCCGAATCAAAGCCGTTCGTTTCCTTGATTGAAGATCCAATGGCTGGGGGTTGCTCCTGGGAGGATATACCCGGGAGTTGACTTGAAATCCATCATTTTTCTTACCTTTTCATCTCTCCAAACCCTTGGAGAAAGAAGAGCTAAGGCAAGAGGAAGAGGAGCTAGATCCGCCATTGGAGGAGCTTCGGAGCTCCGAATCGCAAGCCGACTCCGGATCCACGGAGGCAACGCAAGTGCGGTGATTTCTATCTGATTACTTTTCGATGGCGCCAAAGAGGAACGCAAGGGTAACGATCCTCATCTTGAGCACTAATAGCTCTCTTTCTTAGCATAGGAAGCCCGCTCTCGCGAGTTTGCGGAGAGTTGGAGGCGTTCCTTCGGGTAGATATGTAAAGTCCCCGTTGTTTAGAGTTCGTATGCGAGAACGGACATAGGCATTTTGGTTGAAGCCTACCCGGACATATTAGTCCGGATCGGTGATGTTGCATTGCTTAAGGCCGGAGAAGACTCCGTGCTATTGGGTGTTTTTCGGGTTTTCTACGCGGTAGATTGCAGCAGGGAGCCTTGGGGACTAACCCAAAGGTGCACCCGGAAAACTGGGCGGATACGAGATCTTGCCAACTTGGTGGCCTGAGAGCCAACTTGAACATAACGGGGTTATGTGATTTGCGGTAGAATGGGATTCGGTGAAAGTTTGACCCGCGCATATGGCTTAAATTGTCGTTGCGATGTGAGCACGGGTTAGATGGAACCGTACCCGCTCTATGTCGTTCGGGTTAGAGAGACCTAAAGTTACATGGCACTCGCCGTTGGCATAGATGGGGGTCTTCGGTGGTCAATGGCTTAAATTGACGTGACCAATACCAGGAAGACGAATTGCTCACAGGAATGGCCGTCTAAGTGGCGGTGGTGAGTCCGGAATGTTAATGGCTTTAATTGACGTAACATCGACCGGTTCACCGAGAATGTGCCCTGAGTGCACGGGACGTGTGGCCGTACGAGCCAACGTCTGTGTTGAAATGGCTATGGTTATATGCATTGCTCGCTTGTGCTAATGAAATGCAGGGAAGGAGCATCGCCGCCCCGAGTTGGGGGCGGGATCGTTATAATTTGGTCAGCATTGCTGACCGTTGCCTTGTTTGCCACCGTGCGGTGGTGTGTTGCTTGCAGGTGCAGCTGGACTAAGCGGTCAGTAGCGGGCTAAAGCCCTTTTTGCGAAGCTGGCCCTCGAAGGCTCAAGTGGAAATGTTTTTCTGTTTTATTCATGTATGACCGGCCTGCATGCCGAGGTTTGTAAATCATGTATGAAACAAGTGGAACACTCTGTAAGGCCTTAAGGCCGATTTTTGGGTATTTTTTATACATTCCTAATTATTGTAATCGTGGACATTCGTGCTCTTATGCTGGGTTCTTGTTTACAACTTCTATAACCTGCTTCCGCTAGAATGCTCTGTGTAGGACGTTAAGATTGGTTGGATGGTTTCCATACGTAACCACCCGGTCTGTCTGTGGTATATGGCGTCGGGCCCCGGCCGGACCTACTGCTATATACTATGCGACGGATAGGGGGTGTTACAATTTGGTATCAGACTACTGGTTTTGGTCGGGCTTAAAGTGAATTCGTGGGCGAATTCTTTTAAGGGGTGGTGAGCACATTGTGTGCGTCATCGTTATAACGGTAAAAGAACCCATGAATGTCCACTTAGGAATGAAAATACTCGTGTTTGAGGAACCTGCGTGTTCCTATATTTGCTGTTTGCAATGTTTTGTGGTCGCTTAACGGTGTTTTGTACCACTATAGGTGACCCGAAGTGGTGTTGGGCCGTCAGAACGCCGAGTTTCTGAGGCTAGCAGTGCACCGGATGTTGCTCCCGCAACACCTCTGTCGGCTGAGAATATACGTTTAGTGGCTGAAGCGGTGTTGGCCGTGATAAATGCGCAGCCTGGGAGGCAAGCGCAGCAGCCCGCTCCTGTGATGGAGCAAGTACCTCTTCAAGAGGCGGAGCCGAGGAGGGTGGAGCAAGTGGTTGCGGAACCAATAGTGCCAAGGAGGGCAACTGAGAGGCAGTTGAAGCATGTAATGAGCTTTAACCCTCCGTTATTCTCGGGGTTGGGAACCCCATCTCAGGCTGAAGACTGGCTCTCTAGGGTGAAGAGAGTCATGACGACGACGGAGACGGAGGAGTGGCAAATGACCACCATCGCTACGTTCCTGCTGGACGGTGAAGCGAGGATGTGGTGGGAAGGATTGGAGCTGCATCATTTGAGAGGTAGACAACTGATAGACGTTCCGATGGAAGAGTTCTCGGGATTGTTCTTAGCAAGATACCTCCCTTCTACTCAGAGGATCTCAATGGAGAATGAGTTCCTGAAGTTGGTGCAGGGTGAGAGGAGCGTGGATGAATATCTCCACGAGTTTACGCGGTTGAGTCGTTATGCGAGCTCTACCATCATGGATGAGGAGCGCAAGACTAATCGTTTTTATGAAGGCCTGAGGGATGAGCTGAGATTATTACTGTCGGGGCCAATGACACAGGGTTTCTTAACCTTGGTCAATACTGCCCGGTCCTTGGAGAAGGACATGAAGAATGTACAAGCGAAGAAAGGCTTGGCTGATAAGAAATCTGAGTTCAGAGTGCCGACTACTTCAAAGTCCGGCTATCGGAGGGCTTTCAAGAAGCATAGGACTTCGGGTCCAGCTCCTTCTGGCGCTTCTGGGGAGACTACGGGTCGGACCCCGGGTGCGTGTTTTACTTGTGGCAAGACGGGGCATTTCGCCCGTGATTGTTGGAGCGGACGTCCTAAGTCCGAAAGGAGGCCTGGAGCTACTTATGAAGAGAAGGGCAAGGCGGTGGAATCGACCGCATCCCATTATGCTCCGGCCCAACCAAGGGTCTACAATCTTGGCCAACAGGAGGCCATTAAACAAGCTGACGTGGTGACAGGTACGGTTTAATTTATAGCAAGTCAATTCCTTTATATGCTTGTTATGCACATGTTACCTTACCACTGCTTGTTTAGGATTCGTATTGATTTGTGAAAATCCGGCACGAGCACTCTTCGATACGGGAGCTTCACACTCCTTCTTGTCCGAAGGATTTATATCACGCATCGGAGTCCCTTCTTCGATGGCGAAGGATAAGTTGGATGTGTTGTTGCCCAATGGGTGTTCGATGCGAGCGGTTAGGATCTGCGATGTTAAGATTCGTATTGGGGAGCAGGAGTTCGACCTGCGGGCGTCTTTACTTCCGTTAGTGGAGTTCGACGTCATATTTGGCATGGACTGGCTCTCGGAGCAGCAGGCCCATATAGATTGCGGTAGCAAGGAAGTCAAGCTGGGAGCGAGTCGTGAGACGACTTTTACGGGCTTAAAGGGGTCGAGCAAGACGTTGATGTCTGCTCTTCAGGTGGTGAAGGCGGTTCGTGCCGGAGCAGAACTGTTCTTTACACTAGTGGAGGTTGCAAAGCCGAAGCCTGCTTTGGATTGTATTTCAGTGGTATCAGAATACCCTGATGTGTTCCCCGCAGATCTTCCTGGAGCCCCGCCTCAACGGGAGATAGATTTTACGATCGAGCTAGTGCCAGGTGCAAAGCCTGTGTCACGATCTCCGTATCGGCTAGCGCCTAAGGAAATGGCGGAGCTGAAAGTTCAACTGCAAGAGTTGTTGGAGCAAGGGTATGTGCGCCCGAGTTCTTCGCCTTGGAGCGCACCGGTCCTCTTTGTTAAGAAGAAGGACGGAAGCTTGAGGTTGTGTATTGATTATCGGGAGCTAAACAAGCTGACTGAGAAGAATAAGTACCCGATCCCTAGGATTGATGATCTCTTTGATCAGTTAGTCGGGTCGACGGTGTACTCGAAGTTAGATCTCAAGTCTGGGTACTATCAGCTGCGGATAAGGGAGAGTGATATCCCGAAGACAGCGTTTAGTACGAGATACGGGCATTATGAGTTTACGGTCATGCCGTTTGGGCTGACTAATGCGCCGTCAGTATTCATGGATGTGATGAACAGGACGTTCAGGGAGTACTTGGACCATTTCGTGATCGTCTTCATCGACGATATTTTGGTGTACTCGCAAAGTGAGGAAGATCACTTCAAGCATCTTCATTTGGTGTTGGAGACGCTAAGGAGAAACCAGTTGTATGCCAAGTTCTCGAAGTGCGAGTTTTGGCTATCCTCAGTGGCGTTCCTCGGGCATATAGTGAGTGGAGAGGGTATTGCTGTGGATCCGGCGAAGATTGTTGCGATACGGGAGTGGCCTGAGCTTGCTATGGTAGCAGAAGTCCGGAGCTTTTTGGGGCTTGCCGGCTATTATAGGCGCTTCGTAGAGAACTTCTCGCGGATAGCGCTACCTCTCACTACTTTGACGAGGAAGGAGCATAAGTTCGTTTGGACGCCGGAGTGCGCGCGAGCTTTTGAGGAATTGAAGTGTCGGTTGACCACGGCGCCTGTACTGAGTTCGCCGGTGGGGACCGAAGGCTATGAGATATATAGCGACGCTTCAGGCAGCGGTTTGGGTTGCGTGCTATTGCAGCACGGCAGCGTGATAGCTTATGGCTCGAGACAGCTAAAAGTGCACGAGAGGAATTATCCGGTCCATGACTTGGAGTTAGCGGCCGTGATTTTTGCCTTGAAGCTGTGGAGACACTATTTGTACGGTGTGAAGATTGATATCTACACCGATCACAAGAGCCTAAAGTACCTGATTGATCAGAAAGATCTGAATATGCGGCAGCGTAGGTGGATGGAGTTCCTGGGGGACTATACATTCAAGATCCACTACGTGCCTGGCAAAGGGAATGCGGTTGCGGACGCGTTGAGTCGCCGAGCCCCAGCTCAAGCCAATTGGCTATCGGTGCATGATGAGCGGTTGGTGCGGGAGTTGGAGGCGTTGGAGATTGTTTGTGTGGATAAGCAAGCAAGTGCTGAAGCAGTTCTGAATTGGACTAAAGTCCAATATGACCTGGCTGATCGGATTCGGCAGGCTTTGGATATGGATGCTCATATGAAGCAGTTCATGATAGAGGCTCTGGATGGGTCAAATTCCCAATTCGTCGTGGAGGACGGATTGCTGTGGAAAGACGGTCGTCTGTGCGTCCCAAGCGTGGGCAATTTACGGGTGGAGTTGTTGTACGAGGCACACCATACCAAGTACTCGATTCACCCGGGGAGCACGAAGATGTACCGCGACGTCAAGAAGCTATTTTGGTGGCCGGGTTTGAAAACGGATGTGGCGCTATACGTAGCGAAGTGCCAAACCTGCGCCTTAGTAAAGGCGGAGTGCCAAAAGCCGGGAGGATTTCTTAAGTCCTTGCCTATTCCGGAGTGGAAATTTGACGACATCTCTATGGACTTTGTGCACGGTTTGCCAAGGTCGCAAAAGGGGAACGACGCCATCTGGGTGGTCGTGAATCGATTAACGAAGGTGTCGCATTTTATTCCGCATAGGAAGGATGATCCGGTGGAGAAGCTGGCAAAGCTTTATGTGGATAATATAGTACGGCTTCATGGTGTGCCCCGCAGCATCGTGAGTGACCGTGATGGGCGGTTCACGTCCAATGATTGGAGGCTGGTGCAGCACATGTTGGGAACAAAGCTGAAGTTTAGCACAGCCTTTCACCCGCAAACGGATGGGCAGACCGAGAGGGTCAATAGAACCATGGAAGACATGATTCGCATGTGTGTCTTGGACTTTGGAAAGCAATGGGAGGACCACCTTTATTTGGTGGAGTTCGCATACAACAACAGCTACCAAGCAAGTATTCAGATGGCGCCTTTCGAGGCCCTATATGGTAGAAGATGTCGCACGCCGTTGTCTTGGTTAGAAACGGGCGAGTCGAAGTTGTATAAGCGATCGGAAGTGGATGATGCTACTTCTTTGGTGAGAACCATTCGGGAGAGGTTACTCATCGCTCAGGACCGGCAAGCAAAGTACTATAATGCCAAGCACAGGAACGTGGAGTTCGCTGTGGGTGATTATGTGTACCTAAAGATCAAGCCGTTCAAGGGTGTCTCGCGGGTGCGACGGTTGAAAATGCTAAGCCCGAGGTACCTTGGACCGTTTGAGGTTCTGGAGCGAGTTGGAGAAGCGGCCTATAGGTTGAAGCTTTCGGTGGAGCTAAGTGGTTTACACGATGTGTTCCACATTTCGGTGCTTCGGAAGGCGGTGCAAGAGCCTACGCAAGTGATCGCGGTCGATCAAGTGCCGGTGGATAGTGGGCTAACGACAAAGGTCAAGCCCGTGCGGATTGAGGACTCGGAGGTCAAGCGGCTACGCAATAAAGAGATCAGGATGGTCAAAGTCCGGTGGGACAATTGCGGTCGTGAGGAGCTCTCTTGGGAGCGAGAGCAGACTATGCTTGACGAGTATCCGGAGTTGTTCCGCTCAGGTACAAATGTTGTTTTTGTATATCTTTCCTTTATGTAATTTCGTGGGCGAAATTCTTTTAAGAGGGGGAGAGTTGTAACGCCCCGAAACTCAAAGGAGCAAAGGGGGACGTTTTGGGCCAGTTTTGGTTTCTGGCTGAAGGCACACGGCCTGGGACACGGGCGTGTCCCAGGGCGTGTCAAGCGTGTGTCGACACTTAGCCGCGAAGTCGTCGAGTTATTCTCGACGATTCATCGAGAATGGGCACACGGCCTGCGACACGGGCGTGTCACAGGGCGTGTCGACCCGTGTCGACACTTAGCCGTGAAATCGTCGAGTTATACTCGACGATTCGTCGAGAATGGGCACACGGCCTGCGACACGGGCGTGTCGCAGGGCGTGTCGACCCGTGTCGACGATCGTCAAGGTGAAATCGTCGAGATTCACTCAACGATCGTCGAGTCAAGGCACACGGCCTAGGACACGGGCGTGTCCAAGGCCGTGTCATCGAGTCGTCGATCTCCACTCGACGAAATGTCCCGTGTACATGGCCTGGGGGCCCAGGCGTGTCAAAGTGACACGGGAAAGGACACGGGCGTGTCCTAGAACCCGTGCAGTGCTCGGGTTGGAAACGGGGGAAAAATCATGGGGTACACGGCCGGCTACACGGCCGTGTCAGCTGGAACACGGGCGTGTCAGCTCGAACACGGGCGTGTTCGATACCCGTGTGCGTGTCCAGGAGATTCGATTTTGACGGCGAATGCGGCACACGGCCCTGGACACGGGCGTGTGCCAGGCCGTGTTCGGTCCAGATTGGGCATTTCAGCCCCGAATCAAAGCCGTTCGTTTCCTTGATTGAAGATCCAATGGCTGGGGGTTGTTCCTGGGAGGATATACCCGGGAGTTGACTTGAAATCCATCATTTTTCTTACCTTTTCATCTCTCCAAACCCTTGAAGAAAGAAGAGCTAAGGCAAGAGGAAGAGGAGCTAGATCCGCCATTGGAGGAGCTTCGGAGCTCTGAATCGCAAGCCGACTCCGGATCCACGGAGGCAACGCAAGTGCGGTGATTTCTATCCGATTACTTTTCGATGGCGCCAAAGAGGAACGCAAGGGTAACGATCCTCATCTTGAGCACTAATAGCTCTCTTTCTTAGCATAGGAAGCCCGCTCTCGCGAGTTTGCGGAGAGTTGGAGGCGTTCCTTCGGGTAGATATGTAAAGTCCCTGTTGTTTAGAGTTCGTATGCGAGAACGGACATAGGCATTTTGGTTGAAGCCTACCCGGACATATTAGTCCGGATCGGTGATGTTGCATTGCTTAAGGCCGGAGAAGACTCCGTGCTATTGGGTGTTTTTCGGGTTTTCTACGCGGTAGATTGCAGCAGGGAGCCTTGGGGACTAACCCAAAGGTGCACCCGGAAAACTGGGCGGATACGAGATCTTGCCAACTTGGTGGCCTGAGAGCCAACTTGAACATAACGGGGTTATGTGATTTGCGGTAGAATGGGATTCGGTGAAAGTTTTACCCGCGCATATGGCTTAAATTATCGTTGCGATGTGAGCACGGGTTAGATGGAACCGTACCCGCTCTATGTCGTTCGGGTTAGAGAGACCTAAAGTTACATGGCACTCGCCGTTGGCATAGATGGGGGTCTTCGGTGGTCAATGGCTTAAATTGACGTGACCAATACCAGGAAGACGAATTGCTCACATGAATGGCCGTCTAAGTGGCGGTGGTGAGTCCGGAATGTTAATGGCTTTAATTGACGTAACATCGACCGGTTCACCGAGAATGTGCCCTGAGTGCACAGGACGTGTGGCCGTACGAGCCAATGTCTGTGTTGAAATGGCTATGGTTATATGCATTGCTCGCTTGTGCTAATGAAATGCAGGGAAGGAGCATCGCCGCCCCGAGTTGGGGGCGGGATCGTTATAATTTGGTCAGCATTGCTGACCGTTGCCTTGTTTGCCACCGTGCGGTGGTGTGTTGCTTGTAGGTGCAGCTGGACCAAGCGGTCAGTAGCGGGCTAAAGCCCTTTTTGCGAAGCTGGCCCTCGAAGGCTCAAGTGGAAATGTTTTTCTGTTTATTCATGTATGACCGGCCTGCGTGCCGAGGTTTGTAAATCATGTATGAAACAAGTGGAACACTCTGTAAGGCCTTAAGGCCGATTTTTGGGTATTTTGTATACATTCCTAATTATTGTAATAGTGGACATTCGTGCTCTTATGCTGGGTTCTTGTTTACAACTTCTATAACCTGCTTCCGCTAGAATGCTCTGTGTAGGACGTTAAGATTGGTTGGATGGTTTCCATACGTAACCACCCGGTCTGTCTGTGGTATATGGCGTCGGGCCCCGGCCGGACCTACTGCTATATACTATGCGACGGATAGGGGGTGTTACAGTATGCCTCACAGCCCCAAATTTTAATGAACGACATACTAGGACGCTTCCCAGTCCATATCTCATATGGTGTCTTCAGAACCGTTTTCGTTGAAGCGTGATTCAATGTCATTGCAGCAGTCTCTAAAGCAAAACCCCAAAAGGAAACAGGCAAGTCTGCATGACTCATCATCGAACGTACCATGTCTAACAGAGTACGATTTCTCCTCTCAGACACACCATTATGTTGTGGTGTTCTAGGTGGAGTGAACTGTGATACAATACCACACTCTTTCAGATGATCACGGAACTCATGACTCAGGTATTCGCCACCTCGATCAGATCGGAGTGCTTTAACCCTTTCACCCAACTGGTTTTCTACTTCATTCTTGAACTCTTTGAACTTTTCAAAGGTCTCGAATTTGCACTTCATAAGATACACATATCCGTATCTACTGAAATCATCAGTAAATGTAACAAAGTAGAAATACCCACCTCTAGCCATGGAACTCATGGGTCCGCATACATCACTATGTACAACACCCAAGAGATCCTCAGCCCTCTCAGTATAACCAGTGAAAGGAGCTTTAGTTATCTTGCCTAACAAACAAGATTCGCATCGCTCAAATGATTCACAATCAAATGAGTCCAATAGTCCATCTCTATGGAGCTTGGATATGCGCTTCTCATTGATATGGCCCAAACGACAATGCCAGAGAAAAGTAGGGTTCGAGTCATTTGTTCTTAGTCTTTTATTATTTTCTACATTACAGATCAGATGGTCCAAGTTCAAAACATAAAGACCATTAAACAATTGGGCTACAGCATAACAAACATCATTCTTAAATATAGAACAACAATTGTTCTTAATTATAAAAGAAAATCCAATCATGTCCAAACATGAAATAGATATAATGTTTCTAGTTATGGCCGGAACAAAATAACAATTATCAAGTTCTATTACAAGCTCACTGGGCAAAGAAAGACGATAAACCCCTACGGCTACAGCAACAACTCTTGCTCCATTGCCGACGCGGAGATCCACCTCCCCTTTACTCAGCAATCTTCTCCTTCCCAGTTCCTGCACATTTGTACAAATGTGAGAACCACATCCGGTATCCAATACCCAAGATGAAGGAGCAGAAAGGTTTATCTCTATAACGTAAACATTTGAAGCGGAAGTCATACCTCCCCTCAATTTCTGCAGACCCTCAATGTACGAAGGACAGTTCCTCCTCCAATGACCAGCCTTGCCACAGTGGTGGCATTTCCCTTCCTTCACCGTGCTTTTCTTTTTCATCAGTGCTGAAGACTTGGGCTCAAGGTATGACTTAGGTCCCACCTTCGTCTTCTTAGAGCCCTTGGCCTTGCCCTTGCCCTTATTCACCATCAGTATGGGGCTGGCAGGCTTGGCCTTCTTCATATTGATTTCGGCAGTTCTCAACATGCCTAGGAGTTCGGGCAGTGTCTTGTCTATTTCATTCATGTTGTAGTTCAAGATGAACTACTCATAACTGTCCGGCAACGATTGCAGGATCAGATCCGTGGCCAACTCTTGACCAAGAGGAAAACCCAGCCTTTCAAGGTTCTCTATATACCCAATCATCTTGAGTACAACCCATCTTGCACTGAAACAACGCTTTTGTGATGTCGAACCTCTCTTGACGAGCCTGCCCTTGAAACATTTTCTTGAGATGCTCGTCAATCTCCTTGCACCCCATGTTCTCATGTTGCTTCTGAAGCTCAGAGTTCATAGTGGCAAGCATAAGGCATTCGACATCTAAAGCATCGTCAGTATACTTCTTATAAGTATCTTTCTCAGCACGGGAAGAGTTCCCGGTCGGCACCTCGGGGGCTTCTTCTTCCAAGACATAGAGCTTTCGCTCTTGCCTGAGAACAATTCTCAGGTTCCTGTACCAGTCCATGTAATTTGTCCCACTGAGCTTATCCTTCTCAAGGATGGCTCTCAGAGACAACGTGGAGTGTGAAACACTTGCCATGGAATTCTATAAGAATTTATGCAGAATATAATCAGTACCAAAATTTCAAATACAATTTATTTTAATTTGGACTTCAATTAAAATACTCCCACTATTTTGTTCAAAATGATAGCCCTCACTAACAATTCGGAGAGTTCATGCGAGCTACTCTCTTAGTGGACAAGATCCGTATTTCACCAACACTATGAGTCCGCTTTGGCGTTCCTCTCACGATGAGGTTATTTAGGTAGGCAACGCTTGCCAATTGCATCCTCATGCAATTCTTGTATGGTTGGTGAATAACTCCTTATTCGCATCCATCATATGGTGCATGCCAACCCTATGCCTCTAGGCACTCAACCTTTGAGGTCACCTAGTTAAGCTGGACCCGATGTCGACAGTGGGATATCACAATTATCCGCTCGCACCCTTACCAAGATAGATTAATGCACCTTGCTTTGGCAAGCCCACACTTCATCGATCGAGGCAGGAAGAGTGTCATCCATCGGAAGGCATCCGAACACTTAATATTTGATGAAGGGATTTTGATTATAGGTTAACAATTAACCATGATCAACATTTGATCAATGTGCACATCCAAAGAAAAGCAATTCTTCTAAAACCACATGCATCCCTTATGTGCACATCCTGACACCATCAACATTTGATAGAAGGAAGGGCTAAATCTGAACATCCGGAAACTTCCAAATCCTCAGATTTACATGCATTGGACAAAGACAAATACAACTCAACTTAGAGCAGTAGACAAGCTCATCTCACTATGTTGGATTCAAAATCCAAAACAAAATCGAGGGATGGTTACTGCTAAGGAGACTACAATTTCTAACACTTAGAAATTACCACACAATTCCAGAAGTTCTTGGCGAGGTACCAAGGCTAAATCTAGACATTTAGAACGCTTCTAAACCCCTAGGTTTACACGCACTGGAATAACAAAACTTCTAAAACAACAATCATGGCCGAAACCTGGCTCTGATACCACTGTTGGGTTTCTCTATGGGGATGGCACAACAGTTATGCACGCAGCGGAAGAATAAAACATCAAGAAAAACCAAAGAGATGTGGATCGGGCCATGAACGTTGAATCAAGAAGTTAGCAAACAAGTAGGCAAAAATTACCTCGGTGGCGTTGACTCACAACTCAACGGAGATGCTCCAAACTTTTATTTCTTGCTAGTGGCGAGTTCTACGGGGAATAATATCCACGTCTCTGCAGAAATCCACACGAGCGGGAGAACGCCGAGCTTTCCGTCGCACGGAAGATCGGGAAGAACGATGACCGCACCTTGTTATTCCACGGACTGCTAGGTCCGCGCCAGGAAAGGCAACACCAGCGACAGTCGCCGAAGAAGAGGAGGTCGACGGAGCGAACACGGCAGTGGCGGAACCCTTCCGTCGGCGGCGGGATTCGGGATCGGGGAAACAATCGCGGAACGGCTTCCGTCAAAATCGATTCGATCGGCTATAAAAGCATATCTCACCCGAAAACCCTAAGTGTCCCTTTTATACCGAAGGCATAAAAGACTTAGGAAAATCGCTATCCGCAGACCACCCAGAAATAGGGTTCAGAATCGGCGAGTATCAATCAGCGAGAGTCGGCGAGAATCGGCGAGAATCGATCAGCGAGCATCACCATGGATCGGCGAGAATCAGAGTACAATACTCGACGATTCTCGCCGATCGTCGAGCCTAACTTGATGATACACGTCGAATCTCGTCGACCGTCGAGCCACGGTCGACGATACTTGTCGAACTCGTCGATCGTCGAGAATCAGCATATTGATTCTCGACGATTCTCGTCGATCGGCGAGAATCAGAGAGACGATTCTCGCCGAATGTTATCGACCCTCGGACGACAATCCTTACCAGCCCTTCAAGGCAACATTTGCCCAACCCGATGATTCTTTAAGGAAACACTTTGCCCACAACCCCATTCAGGTCGAACTCCATTCGACGATCGCTGAGCTCAACTTCCACATATCGTCGAACTCCATTCGGCGATCTACGAGCTCAGTTCGACGATCTTGACTCAGTATTGGATCACTATCTCTGAGCTCAGTTCGACGATCTTTGAGCTCAGATCGACGATATTGTGTTGCTGTATAAGTCCAAATCGCTGAGCTCAGTTCGACGATAGCAGAGCTCAGTTCGACGATTTTCTAATGACTTCAAGGATTTTTCAAATTCAAATTCAGAACAGTTAAGGAGTTATTCAGCAATTAATTCAGAAGATTTTCTAGCCGTTTCATTTATTTCTGGACCAAGTTTCAAGGGATTATCAAGGAATGTTTCTTTGGACTTTCCTCTAGAAGACATTTTGCAATTAAGGATGCAATTAATGCAGGCCAACGGCTATTCTTGACAGAGGATGTTTCTTCTATTCAGTACTAGAGAATAAAAGACAAGATTTTTGTATCTCTCTCAGATATCAATAATCCTCAGAACACAGACAAGAAGAAGAACAAGAACAATATATTCTCTGTCTCAAAGAATTCTCAATAGAACACACATCCAAGGAGATCAAACTTTCTGAAATCTTCTGATCTCTCTTGTCTCAAGTGTTCAAGGCCAACATCTTTCAAGACTCCAGACACCTAACATTTCAGCTGTTGCTGAAATCATCTTTTGCTGGAGATCAACTTCTGAAGGCCTATCACCCTACAACAAAGCTTCTTTTCCTGAACATCTCAAGGACTCGGGGGGAGCTTTGACACCATCAAACCCACATAGCCTTCTCAGCTGCTTTGAGAAAGAGAAGACTTCCATCACTCTCTCACCCCCATCTCTGTAAAGGGTTTCTCAAACTCCCTTCAAAAGTTTGAGCTTGGTTTTTGAGCACCTTGTCAAAAGCTTATTGGTGGCAAGACACCCGATCAAAAAATCTGATTTGGTTTTTGAGCACCTTATCAAAAGCACATTGGTGCCCAGGACACCTGATCAACTCATCCTGCAGTGTATTCCTACCTAGGTTGGTAGAAGAGTGGATGTACCCAAGTTTAGGAGAACCACTATAGTTCCTTGTGTCATCTGGATTGCTTGTCTTTATTGTTGTTTCTGGCTGTGATTGTTCTGTGATTATTTTGTGATTAGTTTAGTTCTGTGATTAGATTTAATAATTGCTTCCCTGCTCACTCAGATTACAACAATTATTTTAAAAAGTTTTCAAGCACCATATACTTTATTCACCCCCCTTTAGAGTATATCAGATCTAGCTGCACTTTCAATTGGTATCAGAGGGAGGTTGGTTAAAATACCACATCTTCGAGGTTGGTTAAACATACCACACCTTGGTGGTTGCACAGGCTAACACCTGAACCCAAAGATCCCTAGTTAGATCTGTTTTCTTTTGAGTTTATTATTAGGTTTTGTTTTCACAAATCATGGCCCAAAACAAAGATTATGCTAGCACCAGACCTCCAGTGTGCAATCTATCCAAGTTTGCACTTTGGAAACAAGGATCAAATTATACATGAATTCTATTGACGAGGATATTTTTAACTCTGTTTTGACAGTTTGTCCAAGACCTCCAGAGAACTCAAGTACAAATGTTGTTCCACCTCCATCAGGAACAGATGCTGACATCAAGAAATGGAAGGTAGCTGATGCCAAGGCTATGAACATCTTAGCCCAGACCATGTCTGATGACATCTTTCAAAAGGTGGTTGAATGCAATTCAGCAAAGGAAATCTGGGATAAACTCTCTGAAATAGTCTCAGGCTCAGCTGATGAGAGAAAGGACAGGAGATCCCACCTCATATCTCAGTATGAGAATTTCAAGAAGGGAGAAGCTGAGTCAGTTGGAGACATGTATAACAGGCTCAGTCTAATAGTCAGTGAACTCAGAACTTTGGATAAAGAGATCTCACTCACTGAACTCAATGACAAAATTCTAATGTGCTTCCCTAGCACTTGGGATTCAAGAATTTGGCCAATCAAGGATGCCAGAAGTTTGAATGAGATCACCATAGAAGCTCTGTTGGGTAAGCTCAAATCTTATGAGCTACTCATTAAGAATTGAGAAGAAGAACAGAAGGCTGCCTCACCAGCCACAAGAAAAGAGAAAATAATAGCCTTCAAGGCAACTGAAGATCTGCCTGAAGACAAAGTCACAGGCAATGATGAACTGCTCAGTTTGTTGGCCAAAAGATTTTACAAGATAGCCAGAAAGGACTTCAGAAGGAGATCATACAAGGAGCATGATAAGCCAAGGTATGATAACTCAATTAATAATAAGGAAATTGTCTGCTTTGGTTGTAGGAAGCCAGGGCATATTGTTCCTGACTGTCCAGAAAACAAAAATAAGGACAGAAGGGACAAGAAAGAAAGAAGAAAGGATAAAGACTCCAAGAGGAATGGCAATGGCAAACCCTCCTCAAGCAAAAACAAACACACATGAAAGGGGTTTGTTGCTGAATCCTGGAGTGAGACTGAAGAGGAGTCAGAAGCCTCTTCCAGCTCTAGTGATGATGAAGATGATGCAAAAGAGAAAGAGTTCTGCATGATGGCAATCAATGCCTCACAACATAAATCAGATGAAGAAGAGTCAGAGTCAGATTCAGAGACTCAACCTGAAGAAGATCAGGTAATTAGTTCATTTGATTTTAATTCAGAGGACTTTAAATTTGAATTTAAAGCATTATGTTTAGACCTGCTAAAATCTGAGAATGAAATTATCTCTCTCAGAAATCATGTATCTGAACATAATACCTTAAAGTCAGAAAACCTCAAACTCTCTCAGGAGTTGGAGTGCTGTAGGGAGCAGATAGCTTCACTGAAAAGTGAGCTATCTGAGGCCAAGAAGCTTGAAGAATCCCTTAATGGGAGAAGCATCAAGCTGATGGACATCACAAGCACAGTGAACTCCAGATTTAATAGTACACTGGGCATGGGTGCTTCATCCAGCCAACCCATAGTTCTAACAACTCCAATCAAGTTCATTTCTGATAAAGGAAAGGGAGTTGTAGAGGTAGCTAGGAAAAATTCTGATCTGCCCAAGAAAACTAAGTCCCAGCAGAAATCGTCGAACGGAGATCGACGATCGCCGAACGCAGATCGACGATCTCAGGCAAAATCGTCGAACTCAGGTCGACGATCTCAAGTTCCTGAACTCTGCCATAGTCGACCGTCGAACGAAGCTCGACGATCTGACCCAAGATCGTCGAACGCAGCTCCACGATCGTCAAACAGAGGTCAGAGCTCTGGAAAGTCTTTCAAGGGCAAATCAAAATCCCATCCTAGGGGTCCTTCATCCGAAATCTTTAACCCTTATACTGAATGGATTATACCTCCAAGGAGATATCATCCTGAAGGCTATAAGAGTCAACCTGTGATGTCTTTTATTTCAGAGTTTAAAGGTTATCAACCTAGGCCCAAGGTAAACTGGGTCAAAAACAAATGAATTGTCTTATGTGCAGGTGAAGACCTATCAAACATCTAACCAGCAATGGTACTGGGATAGTGGGTGCTCTAAGCACATGACAGGAAACAAGGACAACCTCACATCCTTTAGAGCTAAGCTTGGGCCCAAAGTTATCTTTGGTGATTCAAACTTTGGACAAACTAAAGGATATGGTGCAGTCCAGATTGGATCAGTAACATTCAAGAAGGTAGCTTATGTGGAAGGACTGAAGCACAACTTGATAAGCATCAGTCAGCTGTGTGATGAAGGCTACCAGGTGACCTTCAGCAAATCATTATGTAAAATCAAGTCAGAGGACAACACAACTGTGTTGACAGGTAAAAAGAAAGGTAACATCTATCTAGTAGACTTTCTTTCAACAGATGTAGATATTTGCCTGTTCAATTCTGTTTGTAGACCAAATATTTTATGGCATAAGAGACTAGGACACCTAAACCTTAGAACTATTGCTAGGCTATCCAAGGACAACCTTGTTAGAGGACTACCTTCTGGCCCCTACAAGAAGGAAGGACTCTGCAGGGCTTGTCAATTAGGCAAGCAAACTAAAAATAGTTTTAAGTCACTTAATAAGAGTGATGCACCTAGGATATTGTATCTGTTACACATGGATCTTTTTGGACTCATCACAGTACAAAGCCTAGGAGGGAAATCTTACACTTTAGTAGTTGTAGATGACTTCTCTAGATTCACTTGGGTGTTCTTTCTAAGGAAGAAGTCTGATAACTTTAAGTGTCTGACAGAGTTTCTCAAATGTGTACAGATTGAGTTCAATACTCACATTGCCCTGATCAGAAGTGATCATGGGACAGAGTTTGATTCTCTTCTTATGCAAGAGTTCTGTCAGAGTGAAGGGATCAGGCATACTTTCTCAGCTCCTAAAACTCCTCAACAAAATGGGGTAGCTGAAAGGAAAAATAGAACCCTTATTGAATCTGCCACTACATTGTTGTTAGATGCTCACATTCCTCTATCCTTTTGGGCAGAGGCAGTGAACACCTCCAACTATGTGCTGAATAGAAGTTTGATACATAAACTAAAGGGAAAGACTCCCTATGAATTACTCAAAGGGAAGAAACCTAAAGTTAATTATTTTAGAGTTTTTGGTTGTATTTGCTACATACATAATAATGACAAGAAATATTTAGCAAAATTTCAAGCTAAAGCTGATGAAGGAGTGTTTCTGGGATACTCCATGATCAACAAGGCTTATAGGGTTTATAATAAATCATCTCTAAAAATTGAGGAATCTGTTCATATATCATTTGATGAATCTAACATGTCTTTCAAGGAGAAGATCTCTTCTACCATAGAACCTTTGCAGGAACATTCTCTAGTTGAAGACTTGAACAAGTTACAGGTTACTCAAAAGGATGAAAGTAGTGAAGATGAAGAAAGTATTCAACATATTGAAGAACAACTTGAAGAGCCAGTTGTTGTACCACAAGAGGAAACAACAACACAGGTTGGTGAACAATCAACACCCCCTGTTGATTTAGTAACATCAAGAGACCATCCAATTTCCCAAATAATTGGAGACATCTCAGCTGGTGTGCAAACCAGAAATCAGGTCAACCAAAACCTGTTGCACACCTCCTTCCTATCTCAAATTGAACCTCAGTCCATTCAAGATGCAGAGCAAGATCCACATTGGATCATTACAATGCAAGAAGAGTTGCATCAATTTGAAAGGAACAAAGTGTGGGAACTACTGCCAAAGTCTAAGGATCACTCCATTGTTGAAACAAAGTGGGTGTTCAGAAACAAACTGGATGATCAAGGAGTAATTATAAGGAATAAGGCAAGGCTAGTTGCTCAGGGATATTCTCAAGAAGAAGGAATAGACTATGACCAGACTTTTGCACCAGTTGCAAGATTGGAAGCCATCAGAATCTTTTTAGCTTATGCAGCACATAAAGGATTCAAGTTATATCAGATGGATGTCAAAAGTGCATTTCTAAATGGAGACATCAAAGAAGAAGTATATGTCAGACAACCTCCAGGTTTTATCTCTCCAACTTATCCTGATTATGTTTTTAGATTGAACAAAGCATTATATGGTCTCAAGCAAGCTCCTAGAGCATGGTATGAGACCCTAGCATACTTTCTTTTGGAAAATGGATTTATAAGGGGTAGAGTAGACCAAACTCTTTTCATTAGAACCCATAAGTCTCATACCCTACTAGTACAGATCTATGTAGATGATATTATTTTTGGCTCTACTAACTCAAAATTGTGCAGAATGTTTTCCAACCTAATGCATTCTAAATTTGAAATGAGCAGCATGGGTGAGCTATCCTTCTTCCTAGGATTACAAGTCAAACAGCATGCTGAAGGAATCTTTATTTCTCAAACCAAGTATGCAAATGAATTGGTTAAGAAATTTGGCATGTCTGAAGCATCTTGTATGAAAACACCTATGCCTACTAATGATGTATTGGATGCTGATGAACAATGGAAACCTGTTGATCAGACAACATATAGAGCAATGATTGGCTCTTTACTGTACCTTACAGCTAGTAGACCAGATATAATGTTTGCTACATGTATATATGCTAGGTTCCAAGTAAGCCCTAGAGAGTCACACCTAACACTAGTAAAGAGGATTCTCAGGTATGTTAAGAGTTGTCCAAATCTATGTCTCTAGTATCCGAAAGATTCAGCATTTGATTTAACTGGATTTTCTGATGCTGATTATGCTGGATGCAGAATTGACAGGAAAATCACCAGTGGAACTTGTTAGTTCCTTGGTGACAGACTTGTCTCTTGGTTTTGTAAGAAACAAACTTCTGTGTCAACTTCAACTGCTGAAGCTGAATATATGGCTGCAGGCAGTTGTTGTTCACAAATCTTGTGGATTCAAAACCAACTCCTAGACTATGGCTACAACTTAGACAACCTCTGGTCCTTTTCCCTATAAACTGAAGGAAGTAGTTTCTTCCAAGCCTCCTCAAGATAACCCTTCTAATAGATATGAGCCACCAGTGCCATTTGAAGACCCTGAGAACAATCCAACTGCTTGGACTGCAGGATGAAAGAGCTTGCTGCACTGGACCAGATTAAGAAAGCTAGAGAGCAAGGCAAAGACTCCTCCAACATCACTACATTATCTGATCAGAGAAAGAAAGAGTTGGAAAGATATTGTTCAAGTAAATTCTTTCATTCTGATAGATACATGGAGCTGCATCTTGAAGCTGTAGTTCCCAAGCCCAAACAGCAAACTTCTTTAGGTGCAGCAGATGATACAAGATCAAAGAAGGAAGCTCTCAACCCCAACAGATAAATCAAACTCATTAAGAGCAAGGAAAAGAAATGATTATGTAAGGTGACAATCACTCTGATTTCTGATTATTATCTGGGATGATATATATCTGTGGTTCTGCTTGTCCAGCTTTTTGCTTTTCTGTATTGTTGCTTGTATGTGTTATTTTAATTTTTCCAAATTCTGTAAATAGTAATCCTAACCCAAATAGGGGGAGATTGTTGGAACACCCTATTACTAATTTGGGTCAGGATCACTATGTATCTAGGAAACCAGTTTTTGACCTCCTGTATAGCTCAAAGGTCAATTAGAATTGAGTCTAAGGGTTAGAAGTCTAGGTTTGGAAGCTGCCCCCAAGACCAAGAATTTTTCAGTTTGAGACTAAGTCATATCGTCGAGCTCAGCACGACGATTCGTCGAACTCCGATCGACGATCGTCTAGCTCAACTTCGACAGATCGTCGAACTCCATTCGACAAATCACTGAGCTCAACTTCCACATATCGTCGAACTCCATTCGACGATCTGCGAGCTCAGTTCGACGATCTTGACTCAGTATTGGATCTCTATCTCTGAGCTCAGTTCGACGATCTTTGAGCTCAGATCGACGATATTGTGTTGCTGTATAAGTCCAAATCGCTGAGCTCAGTTCGACGATAGCAGATCTCAGTTCGACGATTTTCTGATGACTTCAAGGATTTTTCAAATTCAAATTCAGACCAGTTAAGGAGTTATTCAGTAATTAATTCAGAAGATTTTCTAGTCGTTTTCATTTATTTCTGGACCAAGTTTCAAGGGATTATCAAGGAATGTTTCTTTGGACTTTCCTCTAGAAGACATTTTGCAATTAAGGATGCAATTAATGCAGGCCAACGGCTATTCTTGACAGAGGATGTTTCTTCTATTCAGTACCAGAGAATCAAAGACAAGATTTTTGTATCTCTCTCAGATATCAATAATCCTCAGAACACAGACAAGAAGAAAAATAAGAACAATATATTCTCTGTCTCAAAGAATTCTCAATAGAACACACATCCAAGGAGATCAAACTTTCTGAAATCTTCTGATCTCTCTTATCTCAAGTGTTTAAGGCCAACATCTTTCAAGACTCCAGACACCTAACATTTCAGCTGTTGATGAAATCATCTTTTGCTGGAGATCAACTTCTGAAGGCCTATCACCCTACAGCAAAGCTTCTTTTCCTGAACATCTCAAGGACTCAGGGCGAGCTTTGACACCATCAAATCCACATAGTCTTCTCAGCTGCTTTGAAGAAAGAGAAGAGTTCCATCACTCTCTCACCCCCATCTCTGTAAAGGGTTTCTCAAACTCCCTTCAAAAGTTTGAGCTTGGTTTTTGAGCACCTTGTCAAAAGCTCATTGGTGGCAAGACACCTGATCAAAAAATTTGATTTGGTTTTTGAGCACCTTATCAAAAGCTCATTGGTATCCAGGACACCTGATCAACTCATCCTGTAGTCGATTCCTACCTAGGGTGGTAGAAGAGTGGATGTACCCAAGTTTAGGGGAACCACTATAGTTCCTTGTGTCATCTGGATTGCTTGTCTTTATTTTTTTTTCTGGCTGTGATTGTTCTGTGATTATTTTGTGATTAGTTTAGTTCTATGATTAGATTTAATAATTGCTTCCCTGCTCACTCAGATTACAACAATTGTTGTAAAAAGTTTTCAAGCACCATATACTCTATTCACCCCCCTCTAGAGTATATCAGATCTAGCTGCACTTTCAAGAACTCCTTCTCTTCAGCATCATCTTCATCATCACTTGAGCTGGATGAAGCTTATGATTCCTCTTCAGTCTCACTCCAAGATTCAGCGACAAACCCCTTCCTTGTGTGTTTGTTCTTGCTGGAGGAGGGTTTGCCATTGCCATTCTTCTTGAAGTCCTTATCTTTTCTTCTTTCTCTCTTATACTTTTTGTCCTTGTTTTTGTTCTCTGGACAGTCAGGTACAATGTGCCCTGCTTTCCTGCAACCAAAGCAAACAATTTCTTTATTATTTGATCTATCATACCTTGGCTTGTCATGCTCTTTGTATGATCTCTTACTGAAGTCCTTCCTGGCCATCTTGTAAAATCTTTTAGCCAGTAGACTAAGCAGCTCATCATTGCCTTTGACTTTGTCTTCAGGCTGATCTTCACTTGCTTTGAAAGCTATTGTCTTTTCTTTTCTTGTGGCTGGTGAGGCAGCCTTCTGCTCTTCTTCTCTATTTTTGATGATCAGCTCATAAGATTTGAGCTTGCCCAAGAGAGCTTCTGTGGTGATCTCATTCAGACTTTTGGCATCCTTGATTGGCCAGATTCTTGAGTCCCAAGTGCTTGGGAAGCACATTAGGATTTTGTCATTTAGCTCAGTCAATGAGATCTCCTTGTCCAGAGTCTTCAGTTCATTGACTATCAGACTGAGTCTGTTGTACATTTCAGCTACTGACTCAGCTTCTCCTTTCTTGAAATTCTCATATTGGGATATGAGGTGAGATCTCCTATCCTTTCTTTCATCAGCTGATCCTGAGACTATTTCAGAGAGCTTATCCCAGATTTCCTTTGCTGAATTACATTCAGCCACCTTTTGGAAAATGTCATCAGACATAGTCTGGGCTTAGATATTCATAGCCTTTGCATCTGCTACTTTCCACTTCTTGATATCAGCATCTGTTCCTGATGGAGGTGGAACAGCATTTGTGCTTGTGTTCTCTGGAGGTCTTGGACAAACTATCAAAACAGAATTAAAAATGTTTTCATCAATAGAATTCATGTATAGTCTAATCCTTGCTTTCCAAAGTGCAAACTTGGATAGATTGCACACTGGAGGTCTAGTGCTAGCATAATCTTTGTTTTGGGCCATGATTTGAGAAGAAATGATTCTAATAACAAAATCAAAACAAGCAGATCTAACTAGGGATCTTTGGGTTCAAGTGTTAGCCTGTGCAACCACTGAGATGTGGTATATTTAACCAACCTCGCTCTGATACCAATTGAAAGTGTGAGTTAGATCTGATATACTCTAGAGGGGGGGTGAATAGAGTATGGTGCTTTATTAAAACTTTTACAACAGTTGTTGTATTCTTAATGTGAACAGGGAAGCAAATAGACAATCTAATCACAGAAACTATCCAATCACATAGCAACCTAGTCACAAAACAATCACAGCCAGAAACAAAAATAAAGACAAGCAACCAGAAGACACAAGAAGCTATAGTGGTTCCCCTAAACTTGGGTACATCCACTCTTCTACCACCCTAGGTAAGAATCCACTGCAGGATGAGTTGATCAGGTGTCCTGGGCACCAATGAGCTTTTGGTAAGGTGCTCAAAAACCAAACTAGATTTTTTGATCAGGTGTCTTGCCACCAATGAGCTTTTGATAAGATGCTCAAAAACCAAACACAAACTTTTGAAGGGAGTTTGAAAACCCTTTACAGAGGCGGGGATGAGAGAGTGATAGAAGTCTTCTCTTTCTCAAAGCAGCTGAGAAAACTATGTGGATTCAGTGATGTTGTCAAAGCTCTCCCTGAGATCTGTAGTTGTTCAGGAAATGAAGCTTTGCAGTAGGGTGATAGGCCTTCAGAAATTGATCTCCAGCAAATGATGATTTCAGCAACAGCTAAAATGTGAGGTGTCTGGAGTCTTGAATGTTGATGGCCTTGAACACTTGAATCAAAAGAGATCTGAAGATTTCAGATGGTTGATCTCTTTTAGTGATGGTGTTCTTGTATGAATTCTTTTAGACAGAGAATGTCTGCAACTCTTTTTCTTTCTCTTGTGAACAGTTGGTGTTGAGAAAGATGTTGTTGCAGAAGAAGTTTTGCAGAGAATGAATGTTGCAGAATGTGTTTCTCTCTCTTATTCTTCTTCCTTGTGCCTAGAATTCCAAAAGAAATCTTGTCTTTAATTCCTTTTTCTCTGAATAGAAATGATTCACTGTCAAGATAGCCGTTGGCCTGTCATAAATGACTTCCTTAATTGCTTATCTTCTGGGGGAAAGTCCAATGAAACATTCCTTGATAATTCCTTGAAACTTGCTCCCGAATAAATGAAAACGGCTACAAAATCTTCTGAATTAATTGCTGAGAATAACTCCTTAATTGTTCTGAATTTGAATCTTGAAAGTCGTTGAAGTCTTCAGAAAAACGTCGAACTGGGCTCTACTATCGTCGAACTTAGCTCAGCGATTTGGACTTATACAGAAACAGAGATCGTCGATCTGAGCTCAACTATCGTCGAACTGAGCTCAAAGATTGAGAATCAAACTGGAGTCAAGATCGTCGAACTGAGCTCGACGATCGTCGAATGGAGTTCGACGATTTGTTGAAGTTGAGCTCAGGGATCGTCGAATGGAGTTCGACGATCCGTCGAATTGAGCTCAACGATCGTCGATTGGAGTTCGATGATTCGTCGTACTGAGCTCGACGAAATGACTTAGTCTCCAAACTGAAAAACCTTGGTCTTGAGGGTAGCTTCCAAACCTAACTACTAACCCTTAGACTCAATTCTAATTGACCTTTAGATCTATAAAATAAGGTCAAAAACAGGTTTCCTAAAGACATAGTGATCCTGACCCAAATTAGTAATAGGGTGTTCCAACAAAAGGATTCGAAGTAGACGTCAAAGCCCATGTCAAACTTCATTCCGGTTAGGGCACCTGCTGGAATAGCCATTGGAATCACCTGCAAGAGAGACAAACGACGATTAAGTGCAAGAGAACAGAAAGCACGGGACAGAGGTCGAAGAAAAACCTAGATATAAGGTTTTCCAGAATATGAATTGACAAACTCCGTTGCACAAAAATTAAGAAATTCTTCGATCTGAGATCGACGAAATAATTAATAGTCAAATAATTCGTCGAGCTCTGTCTGAAGATTTGAAGACATTTCGTCGAGCTCCATTCGACGAAAGTTTTCTGAAGTAAATTCGTCGATCTCCGTTTGACGAAAACAACTTCACTTACAGAGAGTTCGTCGTCCTGCGTTCGGCGAATATTTCATAAACTTTCCATAGTTCGTCGAGCTCCGTTCGACGAACTTTGGCAAATTCATCGAGTGCAGACTTAAACTAAACAAAGTCTTCTCCATTGATCATTCCCAGCTGATTTATAAAGAAGAGATGATTTCTCTCATCCAAAGGTTTGGTGAATATATCAGCCCTTTATAAATCAGTGTGGATATAGACAAGCTTAATTTTGTTTTGTCTACACACTCTCTTATGAAATGATGCCTAATGTATATATGCTTTGTCCTACTGTGATGGACTAGATTCTGTGCTATGGCTATAACACTTGTGTTATCACAAAGTAGAGTTGAATTATTTAAGTTGATATCATAGTCTAGTAATTGATTTTGTATCCACAGCATCTGGGAACAACAGCTACCTTCCGCAATGTATTCTACCTCAGCAGTTGAGGTAGATACAGATGACTGTTTCTTACAAAGCCAGGATACTAATCTCATACCCAAGAACTGGCAAGTTCCTGAAGTACTTTTTATATCCACCCTGCATCCAGTAAAATCAGCATCTGAGTATCCAGTTAACTCAATTCTGATTCTGTGGGATACCATAGGCCTAGACTAGGATAACCATTTAAATATCTCAAAATTCTTTTTAGGAAAATAAGGTGAGATTCTTTTGGTTCACCTAGAACCTAGCACAAAGGCATGTGATAAACATGATATCAGGTCTGCTTGCTATAAGGTATAATAGGGATCCAACAATGGCCTTATATAGTTTCTGATCCACAGGTTTCCCATGTGCATCTGAATCAATTACAGCATTTGTAGCCATAGGTGTCTTCTTTGCTGAGGCATCAGCCATCCCAAACTTTTTGATAAGCTCTTTAGCATACTTAGCTTGGGAGATGAAGATGCCATCAGGGAGCTGCTTCACTTGGAGACCAAGGAAGTAGGAAAGCTCACCCACGCTACTCATTTCAAATTTAGAATGCATGAGATCAGAGAATCTCTTGCACAATTTTGAATCAGTAGACCCAAATATTATGTCATCCACATATATTTGTACTAACAGTATTTGATCCTTATGATGTCTAGTGAAAAGTGTTCTATCTACAGTGCCTCTAATGAATTTATGCTCTAACAGAAAGCTGGCTAGAGTCTCATACCAAGATCTTGGAGCTTGCTTTGGACCATAAAGAGCTTTATGTAATTTGTAAACATAAGAGGGATGAGTTGGAGAAACAAAACCTGGAGGTTGTTCAACATACACCTCTTCCTTGAGTACTCCATTCAAGAATGCACTTTTCACATCAATTTGATAGACCTTGAATATCTTGTAAGCTGCATAGCAAAGGAATATTTTGATTGCTTCCAACCTTGCAATAGGTGCAAATGTCTGGTCATAATCTATTCCTTCTTCTTGCCTATATCCTTGTACAACAAGCCTGGCTTTATTCCTCACTATTACTCCTTGTGCATCCAGCTTGTTTATGTAGACCCATTTGGTTCCAATGACTGGGTAGTCTTGAGGCCTTGGAACCAAATCCCAAACTCTATATCTCTCAAACTGATTTAATTCCTCCTGCATTGCAATGATCCAGTGGAGATCTTGCTCTACATCATGGATGGATAGAGGTTCAATCTGAGAGAGAAAATAGGCATGCATCAAATCTTGGTTGAGTTGATGCCTTGTCTGTACACCTGCTGATATTTCTCCAATAACTTGAGATTTGGGGTGATCCCTAAGTGTGACAAGATCAGCTGGTGGAGTTGGTTCTGCAACAGCATTTGGAATTAATTCCTCCTATGGAATTATGTTTGTTGTTGGGGGAATATCACTCCCTTCAATGCCTTCATCTTCACTTTCTTCAATGACTTGTGGAGAAGGATGAGTTGGAACCTCTTTGATAAGGTTTAGTCCATCCAAACTCTCACAAAAGTGATGTACCTGCAAGTTGCTTCTGGTAGAAATTTCTTTCTCCTTGCAAGACATGTTAGCTTCATCAAAAGTAACATGGCTAGACTCCTTAATTTTTAAAGTTGATTTGTTATAAACCCTATAGGCTTTGCTTACTTGGGAATATCCTAGAAAAATTCCCTTTTCAGCCTTTGGCTCAAACTTTCTAATATATCTTTTGTTATTTGTGTGAATATAACATATACAACCAAAGACTTTAAAATAGTTTATTTTAGGTTTCTTCCCTTTTAATAATTCATAGGGAGTTCTATTCTTTAGCTTATGTATCAGGCTTCTGCTCAGGACATAGTTTGCAGTGTTCACAGCCTCTACCCAAAAGGATAGTGGCATGTAAGCATCTGCAAGTAATGTACCTACAGCTTCAATGAGTGTCTTATTTTTCCTTTTAGCTACCCCATTTTCTTGAGGAGTTCTAGGAGTTGAGAAGCAATGTCTGATACCTTCCTTCTCACAGAACTCATGCATAAGAAGAGACTCAAATTCTGTGTCATGATCACTTCTAATCAATGCAACATGAGTAGAGAACTCAATCTGTATGGTCCTGAGAAAATCTGTAAGAACCTTGAAGGTATCTAACTTAGATCTCAGAAAGGATACCCAAGTGAACCTAGAGAAGTCATCTACAATAACCAAAGTGTAGGATTTCCCTCCTAGGCTTTGTACAGCAATGGGTCCAAATAGATCCATGTGTAGCAAATACAAAATCCTAGGTGAATCACTTTTATTAATGGATTTGAAACTAGATTTAGTTTGCTTGCCTAATTGACAAGCCCTGCAAAGGCCTTCCTTTTTGTAGGGACCAGAAGGTAAACCTCTAACATGGTTATCTTTTGATAGCCTAGCAATGTTTTTCAGGTTTACACATCCTAGTCTTTTATGCCATAAATCATTCTGGTTACTAATTAAGTTAAGTAAATAGATATCAGAATTGGCAGATAGAAAATCAACTAAATATATGTTGCTTTGTCTATTTCCAATTAAAACAATTTGATTTTCCTTATTAGAAATAATACAAGAAGATGAATTGAAATGTACCTGATAACCTTCATCACATAACTGACTTATGGAGATGAGGTTATGTTTGAGTCCTCTGACATAAGTTACTTTCTTGAAAGTAACAGCACCAATCTTCACTTCTCCAAAACCTTCTGACTGGCCATATTTGGAATCACCAAAGATAACCTTTGGCTCCAACTTGGACTTATAGTTGGATAGATTATCCTTACTGCCTGTCATATGTTTGGAGCAGCCACTATCCAGGTACCAAGGTTGATTCACACTTGGACAACTCTTCACCTGTAAAGAAAAACAGTTAAATGTTCTAGACCTAGGTTACCTTGGGTCCTTTGTTTTCCTGGTATGAAAAGCTGGAAATAACAGAATATTCTGGTTGGGATTTATATCCTAGAGGGTGATATCTCCTAGGTGGTATGACCCAATCAGCTAGTGGATTAAAGACTTTACTGGAATTATTTAAGTTTCTGTTATAATTAAAGTTTTGGTAAAGTCTTTCTGGGTTCGACGAATTTCTGTGAGTACGTCGACCAGAGTTCGACGAATAGGGTTGAGATCGTCGATTTCTGCCCAGAGAATGAATATATTCATTTTTTGTGCCCCTTGTTCGTCGACCTCTGCTCGACGAATCATACAGAGTTCGTCGATCGCAGTTAGACGAATAACTATAACTATAGTTTGCATTCAGAGTTCGTCGATCTTGGTTCGACGAACTGGCTAGATTTCGTCGATCTAAGTTCGACGAATTCTGCTGAACCTTGTTACCTAAGGTTTTCTGGTTGTTGGTTTTCTAACCTATTGATTTAGAAATATTTTCCGTTGTTTGTTTATTGATTACTTTTTCTTTTCCCTTAGCAGTGACAAATTTTATGGGGGTTGTTAAGATGTTCTTCCTAAGAATGGGGGGCAAACCTGATGAAGCACCCAAGCCTAGCTTGCCATTAAGTCTGACATTCACAGTGCTTATGATGTCCATCAGCTTGAGGCTTCTTCCATTAAGAGTTCCTCAAGTTGTTTAGCCTCACAAAGCTCAGTTTTTAATAATGTTATTTGCTCATTAGCTAAGCATAATTCATCTTTTAACCTATTATTTTCAGTGTTAATGTTTTTTAAATTTCCTAATTTTTCCCTAAGGGTTTTAATCTCTTTTTCTGGATTTATTAAGTCTATACACATTGATTTAAATTCAATTTTAAAAGAATCTGAAGTGTAATCAAAAGATGATAGTACCTTATCAGCTTCTAAATCTGAAGCTTCATCATTATCTGATTCCTCTTCTTCTCAATTGCTCCTGAAAGCATCAATTTCTATGAGGCAAACCTCCTTAGCCCTTGCTTCTTCCTCATCTTCACTGGAGCTGGAAGATGTTGATTCATCTTCAGTTTCACTCCAGGTTTCAGCCACAAAACCCTTTTCCTTCCTCTTGTATTTGCTGGAAGAAGGTTTGCTGGTGTACTGTTTCCTGGTATCTTTCTTGTCTTCTCTTCTCTTTCTTCTGGTTCTCTGGACACTCAGAGAGGAAGTGCCCAAGTTTCCTGCACCCAAAACACACCACTTTTTTAGTTGGTGTTTTATCATATCTAGGTTTGTCATCTTGCCTAGATGACTTTCTTCTGAAGTCCTTTCTTGCCATCTTGTAGAATCTTCTGGCAAATAGACTCATGAGATCTTCATTTGATGTTGATGTCTCTGTCTCCTCAGCAGCCATGAAAGCTATACTTTGCTCTTTTCTGGCTGGTGGAGGTGTCCTTTGCTCTGCTGCCTCCCTGGACTTGATCAGTTGTTCATAAGACTTTAACTTACCTAATAGAGATTCTGTAGATATCTCATTTAGGCTTCTGGCCTCCTTGATGGTCCAAATCCTTGAATCCCATGAGCTTGGGAAGCACATCAGGATCTTGTCATTCACCTCTGTGAGGGTGATGTCCTTGTCCAAGGTTTTTAGCTCATTGATGATTGAGCTTAACATGTTATACATATCAGCTACTGATTCAGCTTCTTCTTTCTTGAAGTTCTCATATAAGGATATGAGGTTGGATCTCCTATCCTTTCTCTCATCAGCTGAACCAGCCACCATCTGATTTAGTGAATCCCAGATGGCTTTGGCTGAGATGCATTCAGCCACCTTCTGAAAAATATCATCTGACATAGTCTGTGCCAGTATGTTCATAGTCTTTGCATCAGCTATCTTTGCCTTCTTCTAGGCTTCAGTCCACTCAGGTGGTGGAACTGCAGTAATGCTTGTAGATGTTGCAGAAGTTGAAGCTTGAGGGGGACCTGTCAAAATAGAGTTGTATATATCCTCATCAATAGAATTCATGTATAATTTAATTCTTGCCTTCCAAATGGCAAACCTATTTAGGTGTCAAACTGGAGGTCTGGTGCTTGCATAATCCTTGTTCTATACCATTGTTGTGTATATAAATCTAAATGGAAATAAAAATAAAATTTAGATCTAACAAAGGATCTTTGGTTCAAGCGTTAGCTTGTACAACCAAAGGAACCTGCTCTGATACCAATTGAAAGTGAGCAGTTAGATCAGGAATACTCTAGAGGGGGGTGAATAGAGTATTTAGAGTTTTATAAAATTATTGGGTACATTGGAATAAATGTACCTGATTTGAAGAAGACTCACCCCACTCAATGATATACATCAAGATGTATTTGATGTATTTTGAGTTACCTTGTGCAGGTTAAGTAATTGCAGGGAAAGCATGAAAAGTTTCTAAGTCCATGTCTCGACACCCAGAAGAAAAGTGTCGACACTTAAGAAGGCTTGTGTCGACACCCAGAGAAGTAGTGTCGATAATTGGAGTGATTGTGTCGACACCAGGGATGCAGAGTCGACACCAGAAGGAAAGTGTCGACACATACAGGCTGTGTCGACACACAATGAAGAAATGTCCAGAGAAGCTGTGTCGACACTTAGAAGCAGTGTCGACACCCAGAGGAACTTTGTCGACATCAAAAGTGTCGACACTAGGAGGCTGTGTCGACACTTAGCAAAACTTCAACAAAGTCTAAGTACAAGTGTCGACACTAGGAGGTTGTGTCGACACTCAGCAAATTTCAACAAAGTCTAAGTACAAGTGTCGACACAAAGGAGATGTGTCGACACTCAGCCAAAGTCTCAACACATGAAGAATGTGTCGACACAAAGGAGATGTGTCGACACTCAGCAAAAGTCTCAACACATGAAGAATGTGTCGACACAAAGGAGATGTGTCGACACTCAGCAAAAGTATCAACACAGAAGGCATGTGTCGACACCAAGGAGATGTGTCGACACTTAATAAGTATCAACACAAGGAGTTGTGTCGACACAAAGGAGTTGTGTCGACACTTACAAGAAATCAACTAAGTATCAAAGAAGAAGGACTTGTGTCGACACACAGGATCAGTGTCGACAAATGTTGAAGAAGCAATGTCGAGAAGCAGATTCTACAACACAAGGAGTTGTGTCGACACCATGAAGGCTAGTGTCGACACTTAGTCTACTTGTGTCGACACTTAGTCTATCAGTGTTGACACTTAAAGACTGACTGTCTCGACACTTTCAGACAGTTATAGAAAATTCAAGAAGTGACTGGATGACTTGACAGCTGCCATTCCAGCCGGTCTACTGCAATTGTCAGAGCTGTCAGAAAGTTGTTAGAAATCGGAACAGCCGGTTACCTTGGAAAAAGTCTATATAAAGACCCTCCTCCTTCGACAGAAGCATTGATTGAAGATTGATCAAGCATTTCATTGAAGAATTAATTAAAGTGATCAGAAGATCTAAGAAGTTGGAGATAGAGAGCTCATTCTAAGAAGATAACTATTGAACCAGGCTGTGAAGAAAGTTTCAGATTGAGATCTGATTCTTAAGTCAGCAGTGATTGAAGATCATCTGCATAGAGTTTCAACCCTACTGTGTTCTAATTCAAGAAGCTTTGAAGAAAGCCAAGGGAGGTTGATCTCATCAAAGTTCTTCCAAGAACTCATCAAGAAACCTGTCAACTCTTCTCTCTCATTCTGAGTTGTGGGTATATACTTTGTAATTTTAATTTCTTGTAGGATCCTAAGGGATCTGAGTTGTAAGCCTGAAATTATAAAGGCTGAGTGGTAGGGCCTGAGTGCCTGAGTGTAGGAGATACATTTCTCTGAGTGTAGGCCTTGTTGAGGGCTGAGTGTAGGCCTTGTTGAAGGCTGAGTGTAGGTCTTTGTGAAGACTGAGTGGTAGGGCTGTTGAGCCTGAGTTGTAAGAGTGGGATCACTCTGAGCTGTAGGAACCTATTTGGGGTTCTGAGTGTAAGATCTGAGGATCTGAGGAATAGTGGAGAAGTTGGGCTGAATCTAGTACACTACTAGATAGGCGAAGGGGGAAAGTGGATGTACCCAGACCTTGGGGAACCACTATAAAACTGTGTGTACTATGTGTGTGACTGATTCTGTGTTTGCTGTTTAAAGTTCTGTGAATTCTGTGATTAATTCTGCCTAAAAATTTAAAAAGATTAAGGTCACCTATTCACCCCCCCCCCCCCTCTAGGTGATTAGGTACAATTTCTTTCAAGTGGTATCAAAGCGAGGTTACTGAAAAAGGACATAACAGTCTGAGTAAAGATCTTGTTGGCAGATTCAGCATAATCAAGAATCAAGAAAATGGGTTCAACAGAGAATCACAAAGAGCTTGGATCCATGAAGCTGCCAATCTGTAGAAAGGAGATTTTTGGCATCTGGAAAGAAAGGGTTAGACTATTTATGGAAGCCTCTGACCCTAGAATCTATATCACAGTCAAAGAAGGGCCATATGTGCCAATGAAAGTATCTGTGTTAGATGCAAATCAGAGAACTCCAAAAGACTATTCTGAAATGACCAAGGATGAGATTATTCTGGCCACTATGGAGAAGAGGGCCCATAATATAATTGTAAGTGCAATAGATGATGCCACATTCTAGAATTTAATTCACTGTAAAACATCAAAGGAAATGTGGGACACACTGATAGTGTACATGGAGGGCTCTGAAGAAGCTAGACAGGACAGAAAGTCTTTATTAAACCAAGAGTATGAGAGCTTCAGACAAGGAAGGTCTGATAGCATAACTGAGTGCTACAAGAAATTCTATAGGATTGTCAATGAGTTGATGTCTTATGGAAGAGAATTCAGCAATTATGAATTGAATGATAAGTTCTTGAGATCCCTGACAAAGGATTGGGATACTAAGATTTGTGACATAAGGGAAATGGCCAAATTAGCAGACATTCCTCCTCCAACATTGTTTGGAAAACTGTTATCATATGAGATGCAGTTAATGGTAAGGAAGGAGGAAGAAAAGACTACCAGAGTTGAGCACAAAGAAAGAGCTGTGGCTTTCAAGACAGAAGCCACTAGGAAATATAAAAGTAAGTCTCCATCTCCACCTCCAAAAGTTGCTGAGACTGAGACAGATGAGTCAGAAAGCAAGAATTCTGAGAGCAGTGAGAGTGATGAAGATTTTGCAGCTTTCACTAGACATTTTCAAAAGTTTCTTAAGAAGAAACAGTGGAGGTCTAAGCCATCCACTTCACAGAAGTCATCAAAGAATGAAAGAAGAAAGCCCAAGTCAAGTAAAACCACATCTTCAAAGATAGTTTGTTATTGTTGTAACAGATAGGGACATGTTGTTGCTGACTGTCCAGAGAAGAGGAAAGAGTCAACTGATAAGAAGAAGACTCAGATCAAGGGCAAAAAGGAAAGGTCCTTTGTTGCTAAGAAGGACAAAAGTCTGTCTGATATGTCTTCTTCAGAAACAGATTCAGAAGCTGAAGCTTATATTGGACTGTTTGCTGAAGAAGAGGAAGAGGAGTTCATCCAGTTAATGAACTCTATATATGAGCATGAGGACAATCAGTGCCAGGAACTGATGGCCTTATCAGAAGGAGACAAAATCCAGGATCAGCCTGGACCAAGTCAGGTACAAAATTGTTCTTCAAGTTCAATTTCTAGTGCTGGATCAGAATCAGATTCATCAGCATCAAGTGATGAGAGTGGATCTGAATCTGAAGGAGACATTCATCAATTAATTGATGAATATAGAGTAGTGTTTCAAGCTTTGAAGAAAAGCAAATCCTTGGCAAAGAGTCAGGCTAAGGAGATTGCCGTCTTAAAGTTGCTGCAACAGATTTTGACAAGTTGCTTGATCAGAAATTAAATGAAATAGCCAGACTGAAGCACATTACTGTTATTCAGATGGGGACTATAACATTTAAAAATGATCAAATTAGAAATCTGGAGATTAGTCTTCAGAAGGAGAGATATAGTAGTAAGTTTTTTTAAACCAAAATCTATTTTACCTTTGATAGATGAATTTGTACATCAAAAGGGTAAAACTGGATTGGGGTTTACAAAACCTGTCAGGACTGTAAAGTCCAAGTCTAAGGGCAAAGCCCCAGTACTCAACAAGGAGTCTGCTGTAGATAAAACAGCCAGGGTTGTACCTAAACAAAGGTACAATAGATTTGAGTGCTGGTTTTGTGGCAAGGTAGGCCACTTTGCCATAGACTGTTGGCACAATTCATGTGCAAAGGTGAGTAGCAAACTGCCTGCTAGAAAAGCTACAGGTAGTTTTATTAAGAATAAGACTAACTTGCACCAAGGACCCAAGAATTATTTGGGTTCTAAGGTAAAGTAATCTGTTTTGCAGGTAAGTTCAAGTGGCCATGCCCCAATATGGTACTTGGACAGTGGATGTTCCTTGCACATGACTGGAACTAGGGGATTGCTGAAGGACTATACACCAATCAAGGATGGTCCTAAAGTCACCTTTGGTGGTTCTGAAAAAGGAATCATCAAAGGCTTTGGTAACATTTCTAGCAACCTTATTATAATTACTCAAGTGGCTTATGTTAAAGGTTTGAAACACAACCTCATTAGTATAAGTCAGTTGAGTGATTTAGGATACGACATCTCATTTGTCAAAGATGGTTGTCATATCAGGAGGTCAAATGATCAAAAGATCATTCTGACAGGTTATAGGAAGAGAAATGTCTATTGTCTAGACATTATGTGTGAGAACAATGTTTCTCCTGTGTGTCTTGTAGCTGATGAGAAAGCCTCTCATTGTGTCAAATGGCACAAGAGGCTAGCCCATCTTAACTATAAGACAATTTGTCAACTCTATAGTAAAGAGTTAGTGAGGAATGGTCCTCAGGTTAAGTGTATTAAGGATGGGATATGCTCAGCTTGTCAAAAGGGCAAGCAGACCAGATCCACCTTTAATAGCATTGAGAACAAAGATACTGTGAGGTGCTTATACCTCTTGCATATGGATCTCTTTGGTCCTATGCCAGTTCACAGCCTAGGTAGGAAGGTCTACACAATTGTGGTTGTAGATGACTACTCAAGGTTTTCCTGGGTGTTCTTCCTTAGACAGAAATCTGAAACTCCAAGTATCTTATACAGCTTTGTTAAATAAATTCAGAATGAATTGGACAGTACAGTGGTCTTTTTCAGAAGTGACCATGGTACTGAATTTCAGTCTGACAGTATGACAAAACTGTGTGAAGAATTTGGAATTTTTTAGGAATTTTCTTCACCAATAACACCTCAGCAAAATGGCATTGCTGAAAGGAAAAATAGAACCTTGATTGAGGCTGGTAGAACCCTATTAAGTGACACATCTCTCCCTGAATATTTCTGGGCTGAGGCAGTAAACACTGCATGTCATGTAATTAATAGGGCTACTATCACCAAGAGCCACAATAAGACCCCCTATGAGATTGTGAAAGGCAGAAAACCAAATCTATCCAATTTCAGGATCTTTGGTTGTAAATGTTATATACTTAACAATGGTAAGTCTTACTTAACCAAGTTTGCTGCCAAATCCCAAGAGGGGATCGTTGTTGGGTACAGCAACAACAGTAAGGCTTATAGGGTTTACAACTTGACTACTCAAGTTATAGAAGAGTCAGTACATGTAGTGTTTGATGAAGCTATACTCATTAACAATGAATTGTCTAGAAGTATTTGCAGCTCTACAGGTGTGACTGAGAAGATGGACAAGCTTACTATTGAAGAAGGTTCTACTGCAAGTCAGCTAGTGGATAATAGTGGCTGTTGTCCAGGGGGAGTACTTGATACTCCTGATGCTGAAGAAGACCAAGGAGTGCAGCAAGTTGAAGAAGCTGGAGTACAACCTGAAGACAGGCTGCCTCCAGCAAATAGACATCTAAAAGATCATCCAGCCAATCAAATTATTGGTGATCTCAGACAAGGGGTACAAACAAGGAGCAGAAATCTAAGTTCAGTACTCTACTCCAGCTTTCTATCCCAGGTAGAGCCAAAGAAATTTGAAGAATCCATCCTAGACCCTCATTAGATTGAGGCAATGCAAGAGGAGCTGAACCAGTTCAAAAGATGCAAAGTCTGGGAGGTAGTTCCTAATCCAAAAGATCACAACATAATTAGAACCAAGTGGATCTTTAGGAACAAGATGGATGAACATGGATTTATTATAAAGAACAAAGCAAGACTGGTTGCAAAAGGTTATAGGCAGGAAGAAGGTATTGACTTTTATCAAACCTTTGCTCCAGTAGCCAGACTAGAGGCAATAAGGATGTTCTTGGCTTATGAAACCTATCAAGGGTTTAAAGTATACCAAATGGATGTTAAGTCAGCCTTTCTGAATGGAAATCTGAAGGAAGAAGTCTATGTAGAACAGCCATCAGGTTTTGTTGATTCTATCAAACCTAATTATGTCTATAGACTTAGGAAGGCTTTGTATGGGTTAAAACAAGCCCCTAGGGCTTGGTATGAAACCCTGTCTAGTTTCCTCATTAAGAATAAATTCACAAGGGGGAAAATAGACCAGACTCTATTCCTTAGGGAATCCAGAGGCAAGATCATTCTAGTCCAAATATATGTAGATGACATCATATTTGGGTCTACTGAAAATAGTCTTTGCAGAAAGTTTGCAAAACTAATGAAAGGACAATTTGAAATGAGCAGTATGAGGGAACTTAAGTTCTTCTTGGGTCTCCAAGTTAGACAGACTGAGGATGGTTTATCCATATGCTAGTCTAAGTTCACCCTTGAACTGATAAGGAAGTATGGTATGGAATCATCCAGTACCATGAAAACTCCTATGGGGTCAAGCACGTCTCTAAGCAAAGATGATGCAGGGAAACCTGTAGATGAGACTTTGCATAGAGGGATAGTTGGCTCCCTACTATATTTGACTGCAAGTAGACCAGATATCATGTATGCTACATGTGTCTGTGCTAGGTACCAAGCATGCCCTAAAGAATCTCATTTGACAGCAGTCAAAAGAATTCAGAGATATCTTAAGGGCACTCCTTATCTAGGCCTTTGGTACCATAGGAATGGAGAGTTTGAACTGACAGGTTATTCAGATGCAGATTTTGCAGGCTGCAAGGAAGATAGGAAAAGTACAACAGGTACCTGTCAATTCCTAGGTGCAAGGCTGATATCATGGAGTAGCAAGAAACAAACAAGTGTGGCTATCTCTACAGCAGAATCAGAGTATGTTGCTGCAGAAGTTATTTTGCTCAACTTCTATGGATTCAACATCAGCTAGAAGATTATGGTATTCAAGTAAGTAGAACACCTTTATTTTGTGATTCTACATGTGCTATTTCTATTACAAACAATACTGTCTCCCATAGAAGGACTAAGCACATAGAAATAAAATACCATTTTCTAAGAGAACATGTGGAAAAAGGAGATATTTCACTAGAGTATATCAATACAGATAATCAGCTAGCTGACATGTATACTAAGCCTTTAGATGAAACCAAATTCAATAAATTTAAAATTGAATTAGGGATGATAAACTTAGAATAGTTTATAAAAATTGGCTAAGTAAAAAGGTGTCGACACACAGAGTTGTCTGTGTCGACACATAGAAGTGGTGTCGACATTTCAGAGAAATGGTGTCGACACATCTAGAAAATGTGTGTCGACACTTCAGAGAATTAGTGTCGACACATGTAGTGTAGGTGTCGACACATCCAAGGTGGTGTCGACACTTAGACTTTACACAGTATTAGTCTAGTAAAGTCTCGACTATGTGTCGAGCAAAGCGGTGTCGACACATAAACAAGTGTCGACACATATATTCTGTCGACTATACTTATGTCGACACATAGTTGTCGAGACATTATAAGTACGCGTCGACACTTTTCAACAGTGTCGACACAATTTAAGTATTTTGACGCGTCTTTTCATCTTCGATTCTAGAAAGGTATAAATAGGTTTTCGCCATTGTCTGTCGACACGCTCACCAAAGTTTCGAGACCAAACTTGTGTGTCGACATCTCTCTTCTCTAAATTCAAATTTCTTCAAACCCTAATGGCGCCCAAGCTAGAAGAGAATGTAAATGAAGGATATGAACTCGTGCGACACGCATTTGATGACGCGGAACCCGAGATCAAAGGCATGATAACCCTAATAGAAGAGACTGGGTTAGAATTTCTTGTATCAGAACCGATCAAGATATGGAAAAAGGAAGTCCTCCAATTTCTGAATGGAGCAACACTAGATGAATCAGGACTCAAGATTAAGTCCAGAGTTCATGGGGCAAAGGTGAAGGTCTCTCCTAAGAGTCTAAGAAAGGTACTTCAACTACCAAGAACTAAGGAAGAAGAAGATGTTTCTGCTTCTAAGACTGGAGAAGCATTGACATGGTGTGGTTTGGACTCAAATCTGAAAATAGGATATGTATTCAACAAAAAAGGAATGAATATGCAAGGAAAGTTTCTATCTGAGATTGTGGGCAAGGTCATACTGAGCAAGCCTGTTGGGCATGATAGAATTTCTGCTCACATGTTCAGTCTAATGACCAGGATTATCTTCAAACTAGAAACTGATTGGTCTGCAGTTGTGTTTGAGAAGATAAAAGAGAGTATGAAGAAGCCCAATTTGGGAAGAATTCTGAGTTTATACCTAGCTGGAAGTATTCCAGAGGTGATGAATCAAGCAGCTGGATCTAAGATTAACCACATGAGGAAGATGGATATGAGAATCTTCTCTAGGTGGGATAGAGTATTGACCAAGGAAATGCCAACTCCATTAAAGGACACACCCCTGAAGAAGAAGAAGAAGAAGACAGCCCCTGTGGCTCAAGAATCCTCAAGCAGCTCTGAAGAGCAAGTTGTTTTTACTCCTGATGAGGAAGAAACTGGAAATGCTAGACAATTTCCAGCTAGACAAGAAGTACAGAGGCAGGGGGAACTACCCTCAGTAAGCCCAATTCACTAGGATTCAATCCAGGGGGAGCCTCTACTTGTGGAAGAGCCAACTCCACTAGAGAGTGAATAAGCTACCCAAACTATCCTTGAGGTAATAACTGAAATCAACCAATTAGATTTCCCTATTGAAAATGAAGTTATGACTGACACATTATCTGATGTTAATCAGCAACCTCAGATTCTTAGTCAATCTCAGGATGTTGTCATGGAGGACACATCAGTAGCTGATAAAGAAGTATTAGATGCACCTGAGCAAAGAGATTCACCAAGTCAACCTCCACAAGAGTTTACATTGGAAGAGCTGTTCCCAGACTTATTACAGACTGACATTGAAGTGGAAAAAGCAGCTGTTGAGGGGGAGCAGGTAGATCTTCAGGGGGAGCAAATTATTTCTCAAGAAGAGACAGCAAGACAAGAACCTGAGATGCTACAGCATACTGAGGAGTTACCTAGGAAGGATTTACCTCCTAGCCCAAAGGAAAGAGTTGAAATAGCCAGAACATCTGCTTCAGAGGATGAAGAGGCTGCAAGAGCCAAGAAGAGGAAATTTCAAGTCTTCAAGAGGAGGAGCCAGACATATAAGAAAGCCCTACAAACAATTGCACCACAGCCTGCCCCATTAACTGATTACAGTTCACTGATGGTGGCTTTACAAATTAAGATGGATGAGCAAAGGCAAGCTATAGAAAAGTATATAGATGAAGGGCATAAGTCACTGCAATTTGATCTGGCCCAAGACATCAAGTCAATCAGATTTGAAATGAATCTGAACACGAAAGAAATGACTGACTGCTTCCATAAGGGAGGAAATACAGTTGTCTATCTGGCCACTCATCAGGAAAAGATCAAAACACGAGTGGATGATATTGCACTGAAACAAGGCTATGTCCTGGAGAATCAGCTGAGAATGAATGATAATTTAACAGCTTCTCATAATACAATAGTCACAGAAATGAAGAATATAGCTTCTGCCCATACTGCAGCCATGACTACAGCCAAGGCAGAATTTTTTAAAGCATTACAAGAAGGAATCACTGCTGTTACTTCTGCACTCCAGGATTCTCAGAAGCTCATAACTGAAAAGCTCCAAAGGTTGAAACCTTTCTACAAAGATGGAGTCAACTATCTAAATGCACAGATAAGGTTTCAGAAAGATGATCTTAGGGATCACATTGAAAGAGAAGTCATAAAGGGGGAGAGGGTATTAGGCAAGGCAGGCTCTGATCATGCCAAGTGGATTTCAAATTCCATCAGAGCCACCCTTGGATATCCACCCTTATGTGATGATGACAATGTTGCTGAGTCTGGAATTAATCCTGCATATCTTGGAGGAGAACCAACTGAAGTAGCTCAAGTGATATAGCCTCCACCAGACTTTGACATGATCCATCAAGAGATACATTCAATGTATAGTCCTCCTGAGGGCAATCAGAATGTCATCATAGAGAAAGTGGTTCAGCCTGTGCCAGAGGCAATATTGAAAGAACAAGAGGCCTTGCTAAAAGAACAAGAAGCACAATTATCTAAGAAAAGGTTCAGAGAACAAGCTGAACTTAGGCCTGATTTTGAACAATGGAGCCCCACTTCCAGGAATATCATCTTGACTGCATGGAAGGCTGCCAAGGACAATATCCAGGATAGAAACAAGTGGTATTCTGAACTGGAGTGGAGGAAGCATGAGAACAGGCAAGAGGCTATTGTTCAATATAGAAGAAATGCTAAGATGGGAAAGCTACCTCCTACTGCACAGGAGCCTAGCAAGTACTTCCCAAAGCCTTATCATTATTTTGAAAGGCAGAAGATAAAGGCTGAAGAGCAGAAAAAGAAAGATCTTAAAGGGAAGAAGCATGTTGCTGCTGAAGATACTGAAGCTCCTGTCCAAGCAAAGATACAATCAGGAAAGGGCATTGTGATCAAGGAACCTGAGCAGCCTTAGGATAGAAATTTTCTTAAGTTTACTATGTGTAATCAGTTGTATTCAACTTTTTGTAAACTTTTGAATAATGAAAATGTTGAAGTTGTTAGAACAATGTGATATGTGTTAAATCTATTACATTACTGTTCTGAGATATTTGTGTATACATGTTTTGTTTATACATGTTTATGTACTTACCCTATCATTTAATATTGTTTTACATCATACTGTGAATTTGTTATGTATGGTGTATATCATTGACTAAGGGTTATGACTTCTCCAAATAGGGGGAGATTGTTGGGTACATTGGAATAAATGTACCTGATTTGAAGAAACCTCACCCCACTCAATGATATACATCAAGATGTATTTGATGTATTTTGAGTTACCTTGTGCAGGTTAAGTAATTGCAGGGAAAGCATGAAAAGTTTCTAAGTCCATGTGTCGACACGTAGAAGAAAAGTGTCGACACTTAAGAAGGCTTGTGTCGACACCCAGAGAAGCAGTGTCGACACTTGGAGTGATTATGTCGACACCAGGGATGCAGAGTCGACACCAGAAGGAAAGTGTCGACACATACAGGCTGTGTCGACACACAATGAAGAAATGTCCAGAGAAGCTGTGTCGACACTTAGAAGCAGTGTCGACACCCAGAGGAACTTTGTCGACATCAAAAGTGTCGACACTAGGAGGCTGTGTCGACACTCAGCAAAACTTCAACAAAGTCTAAGTACAAGTGTCGACACTAGGAGGCTGTGTCGACACTCAGCAAATTTCAACAAAGTCTAAGTACAAGTGTCGACACAAAGGAGATGTGTCGACACTCAGCCAAAGTCTCAACACATGAAGAATGTGTCGACACAAAGGAGATGTGTCGACACTCAGTAAAAGTCTCAACACATGAAGAATGTGTCGACACAAAGGAGATGTGTCGACACTCAGCAAAAGTATCAACACAGAAGGTATGTGTCGACACCAAGGAGATGTGTCGACACTTAGCAAGTATCAACACAAGGAGTTGTGTCGACGCAAAGGAGTTGTGTCGACACTTACAAGAATTCAACTAAGTATCAAAGAAGAAGGACTTGTGTCGACACACAGGATCAGTGTCGGCACATGTTGAAGAAGCAGTGTCGAGAAGCAGATTCTACAACACAAGGAGTTGTGTCGACACCATGAAGGCTAGTGTCGACACTTAGTCTACTTGTGTCGACAATTATTCTATCAGTGTCGACACTTAAAAACTGACTGTCTCGACACTTTCAGACAGTTACAGAAAATTCAAGAAGTGACTAGATGACTTGACAGCTGTCATTCCAACCGGTCTACTGCAATTGTCAGAGCTGTCAGAAAGTTGTTAGAAATCGGAACAGCCGGTTAGCTTGGAGAAAGTCTATATAAAGACCCTTCTCCTTCGACAGAAGCAATGATTGAAGATTGATCAAGCATTTCATTGAAGAATTAATTAAAGTGATCAGAAGATCTAAGAAGTTGGAGAGAGAGAGCTCCTTCTAAGAAGACAGCTATTGAACCAGGCTGTGAAGAAAGTTTCAGATTGAGATCTGATTCTTAAGTCAGCAGTGATTGAAGATCATCTGAATAGAGTTTCAACCCTATTGTGTTCTAATTCAAGAAGCTTTGAAGAAAGGCAAGGGAGGTTGATCTCAGCAAAGTTCTTCCAAGAACTCATCAAGAAACCTGTCAACTCTTCTCTCTCATTCTGAGTTGTGGGTATATACTTTGTAATTTTAATTTCTTGTAGGATCCTAAGGGATCTGAGTTGTAAGCCTGAAATTATAAAGGCTGAGTGGTAGGGCCTGAGTGCCTGAGTGTAGGAGATACATTTCTCTGAGTGTAGGCCTTGTTGAGGGCTGAGTGTAGGCCTTGTTGAAGGCTGAGTGTAGGTCTTTGTGAAGACTGAGTGGTAGGGCTGTTGAGCCTGAGTTGTAAGAGTAGGATCACTCTGAGCTGTAGGAACCTATTTGGGGTTCTGAGTGTAAGATCTGAGGATCTGAGGAATAGTGGAGAAGTTGGGCCGAATCTAGTACACTACTAGATAGGCGAAGGGGGAAAGTGGATGTACCCAGACCTTGGGGAACCACTATAAAACTGTGTGTACTCTGTGTGTGACTGATTCTATGTTTGCTGTTTAAAGTTCTGTGAATTCTGTGATTAATTCTGCCTAAAAATTTAAAAAGATTAAGGTCACATATTCACCCCCCCCCCCCTCTAGGTGATTAGGTACAATTTCTTTCAAAAATTCTCTGCCGGATAATGCAGATTAGTCTAAGTGCAGTAGTAAATAAATCAAAATATAAAAGCACAGAAACTAACTACCACAGCCACAGTAAGAAAATAAAAGAAAGAGGGCAACCAGATGACACAAGAAATTTATAGTGGTTCCCCAACCTGGGTACATCCACTCTTCTACCACCCTGGTAGGAATCCACTCAGGTTTTTGATCAGGTGCCTAACACCAATGAGCTTTTGATCAGGTGCTCAAAAACCAAATCCCCAAGTCTTTTGATCAGGTGACTTGTAACCAAGAATCACTTTTGAAGGGAGATGACAACCCTTTACACAGTGGGGGTGAGAGAGTTGATTATGTCTTCTCTGTCAACAATCAGAGAGAAGACTTGTGGATTATTGATGGTAGAAAATGGCTCCCCCTGAGATATTGAATGGTTCAGGGAAATATGGAAGCCTTGCTGCAGGGTGATAGGTCTTCAAGCTTTTAGCCTTTATCTGCAGGATCTTCTTGACATATTTGATAGTTGTTGTCCTTGGAAGTCCTGGAGTGTTGAAGTAAGAAGAGCCTTGATTTTGTATGATTGTTCTTCTTCTTCTGAGAGCAGATCTTCTGTTTGTATTATAGCTTTTGTGAAAGGAACAGAGAAGCTGTTGAAGACAGACTGACTGAAAATCTCTGTGTCTGTGTATGCTTGTGTCTCTGTAATTGCTCTGGTACTCTGATTGTTTCTTACTTACTTCAGAAAAGAGAGAAAATCTCTTTTATATTTCCTGAGGTAATTTCCTTTCGAAATTTGAATCCTTCTACGACAATCAATGCTGAAGGTCCTTGAAAATGAACTGCATTAATTTCTTTCCCCAACTGTCCCTTGGAAAAATGGAAAATAATAATTCTGATGAAAGTCATGATTAATGTACCGTCCAATGGTAATATTTAGAGAATATTTTATCATTAATCATTCAGAAATTATTGTCATAGACTAAGGACAGAAGGAATAGATTCTAAGTCTGGAATCGTCGAACTGATGACAGAATTCGTCGAGCTGATAACTGTGTTCGTCGACTAGAGTTCAGCAACTATTCTGGACTTAGAATATTCACAGTTGTATCTGAAATGAAAGTTAAAGTCTCCAGAATTCGCCGACCTAAGATTTGATTTCGTCGAGCTGAGTTTCTGGAGTTGTCAAATATTCTGTGTGTCGACACAATTACTCCTGGTGTAGACATAGGTGGTGTCGACTGATATCCTGTGTGTCGACACAAGTCTTCTGTGTGGTGTCGACACAACCTTTCCAAAGTTTCGACTGATGATCTGTGTGTCGACACAAGTTCTTCTAGTGTCGACTCATATGGTATCGACATATACTCTGAGTGTCGACACAAGTCTTCTGGTTCTAAGTTGTTGAAGTAGATAATCCAGAATTCGTCGGGCAGAGAACTAAGTTCGTCGACCTGAGACTAGAGAACATAGTCTTGACAGAATGCTGTAGTAGTCCAAAGATTCGTCGACCAAAGAATAAAGTTCGTCGACCAAAATCTGATTCTAAGGACTTGGGATATCTTGATCTTTCCTGAACTTGAAGTGTTGTTGTAATCCAAGTTTTCGTCGATCAGAGAATGTAGTTCGTCGAGCTCAGCTCAGAGAATTAACTCTGAGATCGTCGAACTGAGCACGACAATCATCGACCTGAGTTCGACGAACGTCGAACTCACTTTACAGAGTCTTGAAATCTTCTAAGTCTTGAGTCTCTGACAGTCTTGTTGATAGCTGGTCCATGTGATGTTGACTCTAAGGACTTGTCCTAGACTCTAGGACACAACTATGACCCTAGTTATACATTGTGGGTCATTTGATCCTAACTTAGTGAACCTAGCCCAAATCTTACTAGGGATCCAACATTAGACTATGGTTGTGGGGGAAGAGATGGGTTCCTGATGTGGAGATGGTATTGAAGTGGAATGGTCATATACATGTGAAGTAGAAGTAGATGGTAAGGAGGTAAGCAGATTAAAGGTGGGGGATGACATAAATTTGTCAGGATGTATGCAATAAAGATGAGGTGGGAGTGGAGATAGAGGTGGAGTGATGTGCTCAAGAGATGGAACTTGTGTTGATGTTATTGTGGGTTGATGTTGTTGGTGAGTTGGTGGAGTATGAACTGGAGAAGATGATGGTTGTTGTTGAGGATGAGGTGAAGGAATGTGGGTGGAAGGGAGGACATCTTCTGGAGGTGGAGGAGTGGCTAGCATAGCCCTGGTGCTCTCAGAAGTCTTAGAGGAGGATGGAGCCTTGGCTGGCATTGTGGTTTTCCTCTCCCATCTGCCAAAGAGTGTAGATGTAAGCCTTTTTGAGGCATTTATGAACACTGTTGTGGAGACAAGTAGTTAAGGAGCCTTTTATTGAAGGACTATTCCCAGAATCCATCCAAAGCAAACTTCCTTCTTATTGTTTTTTTCTTTATTAAATCAAACAATAACTTTCCCCAGTTTACTCTTTTCTTTTCAACCAGAGTACCCATCACAAGGAACTGGTGCCTGGTGATGTAGTCGTGGGCAGTGTGCTTTCCCAGCTGAACTTAACCAACAACATCGTCCAAAAACTTATATTCAGCAGATAAGTTTTTCTTCAGCAGTTTGTTTGGGTTTTCTCCAGAGTGACCCATCTTTATCAGCATGTTATCATAATCTTCACTATCCATCTCTATTTCTTCATTACCATTCAGCAGACCAAAAATCTCAGATAAAACGGTGGGGTAAAGAGAGACTTGATTACCGGAGATTGTCCCTGTCATTGTATCTTCCTCTGGTGTTGTAGAGGTGAACACCCATTCCTTAATCTCAGTCATTGCTATCTTGATGCGGCAAGTCTTGAATTTCTTCAGGTTTTGGTCCTCAAGCAGTTTCAGAATGTCCACAAATATCTGGTCAGAGTGCTGGAAGGAATCAAAATCAATATCAAAGCCCATGTCAAATTTCATTGCAGCAAGGGAGGTCGCAGAAATCGCCATTAGTTCTCCTGCAAAAGAGAAACAGAAATCAAGTGCAAGGGAATAGAAAGCGTGGGACAGAGCTCGAAGAAAACCTAGATATAAGGTTTTCAGAATATGAAGCGGCAGACTCCGTCCGACGAAAAATAAAAATTCTTTGATCTGAGTTCGACAAAATATTTTATTGACAAAAGAATTCGTCGATCTCAGTTAGAAGAAGTGAAAACATTTCGTCGATCTCAATTTGACGAAAATTTTCTGAAGCAATATCGTCGATCTCTGTTCGACAAATATAACTTCACACACAGAGAGTTCGTCGATCTCCATTTGATGAATTTCTCTAGAACTCTTCTCAGTTCGTTGATCTCCGTTCGATGAATTGAGGCAAATTCTTTGACCGCAGACAGAAATTCAAATTAAGGGGTCTCCATTGATCATACCAAGCTGATTTATAAAGAACAGATGATTCGTTTCATCCAAGGATTTGGTGAAGATATCTGTTCTTTGCAAATCAGTGTAGATGTAGACAAGCTTAATTTTATTGTTGTCCACACACTCCCTAATGAAATGATGCCTAATGTCTATATGCTTTGTTCTACTGTGATGGACTGGATTTTGTGCAATGGAAATTGCACTTGTGTTGTCACATAGTAAATTTGAATTATTTAAGTTGAAGCCATAGTCCAGGAGTTGGTTCTAAATCCACGGCATCTGGGAGCAGCAACTGCTAGCAGCTACATATTCTACTTCAGCAGTTGATGTATACACAGATGACTGCTTCTTGCAACACCAAGACACTAATCTCATACCAAGGAACTAGCATGTCCCTGAGGTACTTTTTTTGTCTAGTATACATCCAGCAAAGTCAGCATCTGAGTATCCAGTCAACTCAAACTCTGACTCAGTTGGATACCAGAGTCCTAGACTAGGACAACTCTTTATATATCTTAAAATCCTTTTTAAGAAAGTAAGGTGAGATTCTTTAGGGTTCACCTGGAACCTAGCACAAAGGCATGTAACAAACATAATATTTATTCTACTTGTTGTAAGATATAATAGGGACCCAACAATGACCCTATATAATTTCTGATCAACAGATTTCCCATGTTCAACAGAGTCAGTTACAGTATTTGTAGCCATAGTTGTTTTCTTGGCTGAGGCATCTGACATCCCAAACTTTTTGATAAGCTCTTTAGCATACTTAGATTGGGATATAAAGATGCCCTCAGGTAGCTACTTCACTCGGAGACCAAGGAAGTAGGAGAGCTCACCCATACTACTCATTTCAAACTTTGAATGCTTGAGGTCAGAGAACCTCTTGCATAGTTTGGAATTTGTAGACCCAAAAATAATGTCACATACATAGATTTGTACTAACAAGATTTGATCCTTATGGTGTCTAGTGAATAATGCTCTATATACAATGCCCCTAGAAAACTTATGTTCTATAAGAAAGCTAGATAAGGTTTTATACCAAGCCCTTGGAGCTTGCTTTAGACCATAAAGAGCTTTATGCAATTTAAAAACATGAGAGGGATAAGTAGGAGAAATAAAACCTGAAGGTTGTTCAACATAAATATCTTCTCTTAATTCACCATTATGGAATGCACTCTTAACATCCATTTGGTAAACCTTGAACTTTTTGTAGGCAGCATATGCAAGGAAGATCCTAATTGCGTTCAGCCTTGCGACAGGTGCAAAAGTCTGGTCATAATCAATCCCTTCCTCTTGTCTATAGCCTTGAGCAACTAGCCTTGCCTTGTTCCTTATTATAATACCTTGGGCATCTAGTTTGTTCCTAAATAGCCATTTAGTTCCAATGACTGGGTAGTCTTTTGGTCTTGGAACTAAATACCAAACTCTGTATCTCTTAAATTGGTTGAGCTCCTCTTGCATTGCAATGATCCACTCTGGATCTTGCTCTGCATCTTTAATGGATTGGGGCTCAATTTGAGATATGAAGCAGGCATGCATCAAGTTTTGGTTGAGTTGATGCCTGGTCTGCACACCAACTGAAATGTCTCCAATCACTTAAGATACAGGGTGATCTCTAAGTATGACAAATTCAGTAGGTGGAGTTGGTTGTGCAATAGCTTGGAGAATAAATTCCTCTTGTGGAATTATAGTAGCTGCTGGAGGTTCTTCACTAATTTCAGTGTTTTCCTCTTCACCGTCTTCATCTTAATTATCTTCATCAATTTGTGGAGAAGGATGGCTAACAGCCTCATTGGTGAGGGTTAAATCATTCAGCTTCTCACACAAATATGGTTCCTGCAAATTTACTGGTAGAAATTTCTTTCTCCTTGTAAAACATGTTAGTTTCATCAAATGAAATATGTACAGATTCTTCAATTTTCATGGTAGATTTATTAAAGACCCTATAAGCCTTGCTTACTTGGGAATATCCAAGAAAAATTCTCATTTCATCCTTGGCTTCAAATTTTCTGTTGTGTTTCTTATTGTTGTTGTGATGTAACATAAGCAACCAAAAAATTTGAAATAGTCTACTTTAGGTTTCTTTCCTTTAAGTAGCTCATAAGGAGTCTTATTCTTAAGCTTGTGTATAAGACTTTTATTCAGTACATAATTTATTGTGCTCATAGCCTCTGCCCAAAAGGATAGGGGAAAATGAGCATCTGCAAGTAATGTGCCTGCAGATTCGATTAAGGTTATATTCTTCCTTTCAGCAACCCCATTTTGTTGAGGTGTTCTAGGAGCTGAGAAGCAGTGCCTAACACCTTCCTTCTCACAGAACGCTTGCATATGAAGAGACTCAAACTCAATACCATGATTACTTCTGATCAATGCAACTGGACTAGAGTACTCAATTTGTATGTTCTTGAGAAAATCTGTAATAACCTTGAAGTTATCAGACGTAGATCTCAGAAAGAACACCCAAGTGAATCTAGAGAAGTCATCTACAATCGCTAAAGTATAAGATTTCCCTCCTAGACTATGTACTGCAATAGGGCCAAAAAGGTTCATATGTAGTAAGTATAATATTCTAGGTGAGTCACTTTTATTTACTGATTTAAAACTACTTTTAATTTGCTTGACTAATTGACAAGCCTTACAATGGCTTTCCTTCTTGTAGGGGTAAGAAGGCAATCCTCTAACAAGGTTGTCCCTAGAGAGTTTGGCAATGTTTTTCAAATTAACATGACCTAATCTCCTATGCCAAAGGTCATTATTTTTGATACTTTGATTAAACAAACATATTTCAGATTTAGCTGACTGGAAATTAACTATGTAAATATTTTCTACTCTAGTGCTAGTCAATACTACAAGGTTATCTAAAGAAGTAATAATACAGGAACTTTTATTAAAGGATACCTGAAACCTTTCATCACATAATTGACTTATGGAGATAAGGTTATGCTTCAATCATTTACATATGCAACCTTCCTGAATGTGACAGCTCCAATCTTGACCTTTCCATAGCCTTCAGTCTGGCCACAATTGGAGTCACCAAATATTACTTTTGGTCCTAGCTTTGACTTGAAGTTTATTATATTGTCCTTGTTTCCAGTCATGTGTTTAGAATAGCCACTATCCAGATACCACTGTTGCTCTGTGGTAGGATAGTCTTTCACCTGCAAAGAAACAGATTAGCTATTCTTGACCCAGGTTACCTTGGCTCCTTCTTTCTTTACATAACTAAAACTGGAAATATAAGAGTATTCTGGTTGACATTTGTAACATAAAGGGTGATATCTTCTAGGTGGTATAATTTATTGATTAAATTGGTTTATGGATGATCTTGGTTGATTATGAGTTTTAGCAAAATTAAAATTTCTATTATACTGAACTGCGTTCGACGAATTTAAGTCAGTTCGTCGACCTGAGTTCGACGAATGGGAAAGAGTTCATCGAACTCCACTCAGAGAATAAAAGTAGTCATTCTCTGGGCCCCAAAATCATTGATCTCTGGTCGATGAACCATACTGGTTTCGTCGATCGTAGTTCAATAAATTATTATAATAGAAATCTGCGTTCGGAGTTCGTCGACTTAAGTTCGACAAACTGTACACATTTCGTCGATCGGAGTTCGATGAAATCTGCTAAACATTGTTGTAGTTAGGATTTTTCTTATTCTGTTTCCTTTTCTTATTCTTTGGTTTTAGTTCAGTTGGATCAACATTTTCATCATTGTCTATTTTCTATTTTCCCTTTTTAGAAACAAATTAAATTGGAGTTATCAAAATATTTTTCAGAATTAGTGGGGGTTGGCTTGATGAAGCACCTAAGCCTAGCTTGCTATTGAGCCTGGCACTAACTGTGCTTGTGATGTCCATCAACTTGATGTTTCTCCCATTTAGGGACTCTTCAAGTTTTCTAGCCTCAACATATAATTTCCTAAGTGTTTTCATGTTTTCAGAAACAAGGTTTTCATGTTCAGATAATTTTTTCCTAAGTGTTTTAATCTCTTTTTCAGAATTTATTAAATCTATACACATGGATTTAAATTCAGTTTTAAAACTATTATAATTGTAATCAAAGGAAGATAATACCTGATCTGCCTCTAATTCAGATTCTTCATTGTCTGACTCTTCTCATTGTTCCTCGGCATATGATGGGCTGCAAGAGGCATTGATAGCCATGAGGCAAACTTCCCTTGCCTTTGCTTCTTCCTCATCTTCACTGGAGCTGGAAGATGAAGATTCTTCTTCAGTATCACTCTAGGTCTTTGCCACAAAGCCCTTTTCTTTTCTTTTTTGTCTGTTGGATGAAGGCATGCTGTAGTGGTGCTTCCTGGAGTCTTTTTCTCTCCTTTTCTCCTTCTGTTGATTTTCAGGACATTCAGAAATGAAGTGTCCTGGTTTCCTGCACCCAAAGCATATAATTTCCTTAGTGGGTGTTTTACCATACCTGGGTTTGTCATCATGCCTGGATGACTTTCTCCTGAAGTCATTTCTTGCCATTTTGTAGAATCTCTTTGCTAGGAGACTCAGGAGTTCTCGATTTGATGTTGGAGCTTCAGTTTCTTCAGCAGCTTTAAAAGCTATGTTCTGCTCCTTTCTTGATGTTGTAGGAGTCTTCTGTTCTGCATATTCTCTGGACTTTATAAGCTGCTTATATGATTTGAGCTTTCCCAGGAGAGAATCAGTAGAAATCTCATTCAAGCTTCTAGCCTCCTTGATTGGCCAAATCCTGGAATCTCATTAGCTTGGGAAGCACATGAGGGTCTTGTCATTCACCTCAGTGAGGGTGATGTCCTTGTCCAGTGTCTTTAGCTTTAATTATTGAGCTCAGTCTGTTATACATGTCACTAACAGACTCAGCTTCATCTTTTTTGAAATTTTCATACTGAGAGATAAGGGTTGATCTCCTATCCTTTCTCTCATCAGCTGAAATAACAACCATCTGGTTGAGTGAGTCCCATATGGCTTTTGCAGATGTGCATTCAGCCACTTTCTGAAATATGTCATCTGACATATTATGAGCCAATATATTCATGGCCTTTGCATCTGCAATCTTTGCTTTCTTCTGAGCATCTCTCCACTCAGGTGGTGGAACCACATGAGTGCTTGAAGTAGAGGTTGATGTTGCAGCTGTTGGTTGAGGAGGACCTGTCAAAATAGAATTATATATGTCCTCATCAATGGAATTCATATACAACCTAATTCTTGCCTTCCAGATTGCAAATTTATTCAAGTTGCAGACTGGAGGTCTGGTGCTTGCATAGTCTTTGTTTTGTGCCATGCTGTGAAATAAACAAAACTTAAGATCAGATGTAACAAAGGATCTTTTGGTTCAAGTGTTATCTTGTACAACCAAACGAACGTCCCTCTGATACCAATTGAAAGATATGAGTTAGATCTGATTTACTCTAGAGGGGGGGTGAATAGAGTATTTAAAACTTTTTGGTTGTTTAAGATTTTTATAGCAGAGTAATGAATAATTGATACCAATATTAACAGAAAGGCTAAACTGTCTAAGATGATCTAATCTAACACAGCATAGAAATATATCACAGCCACAGCAAGAACAATAAGAAAAATGGCAACCAGACAACACAAGAAATTTTATAGTGGTTCCCCAACTGGGTACATCCACTCTTCTACCACCCTGGTAGGAATCCACTAGCAGTTTTTTGATCAGGTGACTGCCACCTTCGAGCTTTTGATCAGGTGCCCAAAAACCAAAATAAACTTTCGAAGGGAGTTAATAAACCCTTTATATAGGAGGGGGAGAGATATTTGAAAGTTTCTGCTCTTTCTCAAACAACTGAGAAGACTAGTGGATTTGTGTTGTCAAGGCTTCTCCAGAAATCACTTGAAGCCTTATATAGGGTGTAGTAGGTCTTCATCCTTGACTTGAAAATATCCAGGAACTTTTGACTGATTTAGAGATTATTGTCCTTCAAAGCTCCTGGAGTATAAGTTGAAGAAGACTCTTGATAGTGATTGTTGTTCTTCTTCTTCTTCAGTAAAATCAAGGAGAAAACAAAGTGTTTTCTACACTTAGAATATCTGAGTGTTGTTCTTGTATTCTCTGGTTCTGTTATCTTCTTTCTTGTTCCATTTTTTTGTTATTTCGTCTTAAAGAGAAAATCTCTTTTATATTCTCTGGTTGAATTGTCCTTTGAATTTTAAATTCTCTGCATTAATTGTTGACTGCCTGGAGAATGAAAATCGGCTGGAGAATATTTTCTTTAATGTGTTTCCCCAACTGTCCCAATTAATTAAGCAAGTAATTACCTGATGAAGACCATAATTAATGCTGTCAAATACCGGCTATATTCAGAGAATATGTGCATTAATTACTCAGGAAAATATTGCTAAATAATATATGGAATATGGACAGAAAATGAGGAAAACTCTAATTCTGGAACTGCAACAGAAATCGTCGACCATAAAACAGATTTTGTAGACATGAGATCCAAGTTCATCGAGCTGAGAAATCTTGTTCGTCGACCTTAGAAAACTTGCTCGTCGACCTGAGATCCAAGTTCGTCGACCAGAGCTCAGCGAACTGCATTATGTGGATAACTTGCCAATTCTGTGGTCCAAGTTCATCGAGCTGATAAACTGTCTTCATTGAGCCGAGTTCAGAGAAGATATTCTGGAAATATTGTGTTGAAGTTGAAATCCAGACTTCGTTGACTTGAGCTCGAATATCGTCGAGCTCAACTCAGAGAATTAACTCTGAGTTCGTCGATCAACGATCGACGATCATTGAGCTGAGTTCGACGAACGTCGAACTTATATACTAAACTTTATTTCTTCTATGTCTTGAGTCAATCTGAGGTCTTCTGGTGGCTGGTCCATGTAGGGTTAAACCTAACGACTTAGCCTAAACTCTAAGACTCAAAACACATGACCCTGGCTATACATTGTGTGTTAATCATCCTAATTAGTGAATCTAGCCCAAATCCAAATAGGAATCCAACATAGTTGGAAAGGGGCACCTCACTTTCCTCTCTACAGATCTAGCCTCAGGTCTTGCTTCTGACCACAGGATCTCCTTTACCAAGCTTTGCTAAGCTCAGTCTCAGCCTCAACGTTCTTCCTTAGCTCTTCATACAAGAGATTAATTGAAAATGAAGAGAGAGAGAGAGGGAGAAGTAAAATGAGACTTCTCTCCACCTCTCCTCTAGATAAGTGGTCTCGGGATTAATCCCAACCACAAACTCATTTCATCAAAAGGAACCAAAGGCCACAATTTCAGCTGAATAGTCAAACAAAATGATATCGCCGCGGGATATCGGCTATCGCCTGGCGATATCGATAATAACTGCCTTGACCCTAGTCAACCACCGTTATTCGGCCGCCGTCCGGCCATCTGACACGTGTCAAATCACACGTGGCAGTATCACCTAGCAATACCCAATTTCGCCACATGATAGCTCACTCCATGATTCGTCGAAAGCGTCGAGTACGCTGAGTCTACTCAATGATTCATTGAAAGCATTGAGTGCGTTGAGTGGTATCACCGCGCGATACCTACTATCGCCACACGATAGTCCCTTACTCAATGATTCTTCGAGTTTACTCAATGCTCAAAAGCGTCGAGTGTGTTGAGTGATATTGCTAATGTCAGCAATACCCACTGTTGCCCGACGAAAGCTACCAACAGTTATGTTTCCATTTTTTGGGTGTTACACACCTCTCCTCATTACAGAAATTTCGTCCCGAAATTTACTTATCTGTAGTGTAATAAAAAAAACTAATATGTTACAACATTAATTTACAAACAACTCGGGAAACTCATCATGCATGGTTTGCTCACACTCCCATGTCAGTTCTTCTCGGCCACAATTATCCCAACAGACTTAACCATCCAGATTTTCTTGCTCCGTAGATGCTTGATTTCCATATCCTCGATCTGAATGGTCCTAACCTTTGTTGTCAGCTCACTGTCAACCGGTACTTGATTATCCACAATCACTTGAGTTGGCTCTTTCACAGCTTTTTGCAGCAACGATATGTGAAACACATCGTGCAAGCCACTTAGCTACATCGAAAGAGCTAAAGATAGGCAGCTTCTCCAACTCCCTCAACCACTTCAAACGGACAAAGATACCTCAGACTCAACTTTTTCAAGCGCTGAATCCTGGACACGCCTTTGAATGATTTGATCTTTAAATATACCAAATTGCCCACCACAAACTCCATGTTTCGGTGCTTGGCATTGTATTACATTGCCTGTCTATTGTGGGCTACCAATAGCCGCTCTCGTAGCAAGCAGATAGTCGAATGTGCCTCTTCGACTTCCTTCCGCTTAAACAACTTCGATTCGCCGGTCTCCGCCCAGGCTAAAGGAGTGCGACATTTCCCACCTTATAAAGCTTCAGAAGGCACCATCTGAATAGTGATGCTGCAACGCCCCAAAACCCGAATATGAATGGGTAGTGTTTTTGAGAGATTTGGAGACATTATGGTTTCACACGGCCTGTGACACGGGTGTGTCCAGAGCCCTGTCCTTTTCTGGAATTGGCTGAGTTTTGTCGAGTGTTGAACACGGCCTAGGACACGGGCTTGTCCAGGTCGGACACGGGCGTGTCCAGGGCTGACACGGACCTGTCCAAAGCCGTGTCCTGCTCTGTGGTTGCCGGGCTGGGTCGAGTGAGCAACACGCCCTGGGACACGGGCATGTACAGGTCGGACACGGGCATGTGCAGGTCGGACACGGGCGTGTCCAGGTAGGATACGGGCGTGTCCAGGTCGGACACGGGCGTGTCCACAGCCGTGTCCTGTTCGGGCATGACAGTTTCTATGTCGATTGAGGCACATGGCCTGTGACACGGGCGTGTCTAAGTTTGACACCGGCTTGTCCAAGGTTGACACGGGCATGTCAGAAGCTGTGTCATGATTCGGAGATCGACGAATTCTTGTTCGTAAGTGAGACATGGCCTGTGACATGAGCCAGTCACAAGCCGTGTGCGGCCCCAGGTAGACGATTTTAAAGGTCAGTCTAGGCCATTCGTTTTATTTTAAAGGGATCTGATAGCCCAGAATCCATCTTGTTGGTTTATAGCCGGGAAATGAGGGTTTAGGCCTCATTCCATTTGTCCATTACTCTTTCTAAGAGATAGAGAGAGGGGAGAGCAAAGGGAGAAGAAGGAGGATTTCGGCCATTATTGGAGCTTTGGAGCTCCGAATCGTGAGCCGAGTCCATATCCGCGGAGGCGAGACCGTTGCAGTGCTTTTCATCCGGCTAGTTTTCCATGGCGCTGAAGCAAACCTCCCGAGTAACGATTCTCTACTTGGACATGTGAAGTCTGATGGGCTAAAACCTGAACAGGCAAGTGTACCTGTCGAATTGTAGTATCAAGGTCGTATTTAAACACGGGGTTGTCAAATACTGCTACTCACGCTTGAACTATTATCCTATCGAAAGAAAATGGGTTTTGAGAATTTTTAAACTAAAACGAAAGATAATTTTTAGATGAAAAACTTTATAATAAAAAGTTAGCATTCGATCGTAGATTCAACATAAAACGAAATGAGAGGGATGAAAAGGCATAGTTTTAAATTTGCAAATCATACTCGACCGTGACGGATCCGAAAATAAGACAAAATCTCGCTAGAGCATTAAGTCTCCTAGCTTATAGACTTTCGACCGAAATCTCTTTCAAGTCAAAAAGGCCTAAAGCCGCATTATCGAGTTGACCCGCACTATTGGATTTGACTCCAATCCGGAAGATTTACGTCATCCTATCTCTAGGGTTGCGTACAACTCCTTCCTTCTTTGAGTGATCTTTCACATTCATGAGCCTCTCGGCTACTCAAATATGAGATCCCAAGCCTACTACCGTATACCGGAAATACGGAGTCGACAAAATAAAAATCAAATAAGGATCGAGTAAAATTAAGCAAAAATAAAACTATGAAATAAAAGAAACCCTCATCTCATTTTATGGATCCTCACGATCGAAGGCTAAGAGAAGATTAGCTACGCATATTGGAAAAGGAAATAACAATGTAAAGAGAAGAAAATTTCATTTTTATTGATACTAAACGAAAGAGTACACAATGCTACAACAAAACAATACTACAACAAAACAATACTAAATTACTTAAACGAAATAAGATTGCAACAAGGTAAACTAAGAAATAAAATTACAACAAAAGCTCTCTTGACTTGTACTCTCCACTTGCTCTCTCCAAAATCTAACTTCTAAAGCATGAGTCCATGGTGCCTTTTATAGATGGGGAGGGAAGATTCTAGATGGGAATGAAGAGGAGGAGGCAAGGGGGGTGGCCGGCCATGCATGGGGAGAGGGTGCATGCATTTTATTTAATGAAGGGAGAGGGAGAGGATGAGATTCATTGCATGGCCTTAAATGAAAAGAGAGAATATAAAGTAGAGAGGGGGATGGATGTGGATTAAATGAAGGGAAAAAAAGAAATAAAAGGGGGGAGAGAGAGAGGTGGTCGGCCATGTGCTTGGGGAGGAGCATGAGGAGTAAATGGAAGAGAAAATAATAAAGGGGAGAGAGTGGGAATGAAAGAGGGGATGCATGAGGAGTGGCCGGCCATGCATGGGCCTCAAATGGGCCAAAGTATGGAGAGAGTGGACATCACTTTGAAGGGGGCGGGCTGCTCTTTGTGGGCTGCACTTGGAAGGGGGCGGGCTGCACCATTGAAGAAGGGTTGCACCATGTGGGCTGTTTTGGTGGAAGAGGGCTGCTCCAACATCAAGGCTCGGGTAGCTTGCATGGTGGGCTGCTCAATGAAGGCTCGGGTTGGTTGCACATGGAGGAGGCTTCATGGTGGGGCTCGGCAAGCATCATGTGGGCTGCATTATGTAGAGGGGCTGCACTTGGGCTACATGTTGAAGCTCGGGTAGGCTTGTAGTTGGGTTGCAACATGTAGAACTTGGACTTGAACCTACAAACAACAAAACAAAATAAACATTGGTTCTATTTATAACATAAAATAATATAACAAACATAACATAAAATAGCAAAAATACATATAATAAACTATAGATTTTTGTATTATATCATCAAACATTAAAATAAAAATAACAACATAATAAGCATATAAATAGGTAAAACTATATTAAAACTTAAGATTTATGAATACTAAACTACCCAAAAAGCGATCACTAAAACTAGTCATCAAATTCCCCCATGCTAGAGTATTTGCTTGCCCTCAAGCAAATAGAATTGAAAACTAGGGAAAAAGTAAACAAAGCAAATTTAGATTTCATAATTAAGAAAAACAAAACATGAAAAATTAAACTATCCTAATTCCTATGTTAACAACTAGTGGGGTGAGAAGTACACAATAGAAAACTTGAAAGTGGAGACCTAAAAATATCATTAGAACATAAAGAAAATTTACACATTTCTAAATCTTAAAACAAGGCATCCAAAATTAATGAAAATAAGAGAAACGAGCAGAAATTCTAAATAAACAGCGTATTAATGAACTACTAGGTTGCTAGAATAACAATTATCCCTAATAAAATAATACATTTTATTAGCAATTGATTTTTCCTATGCTCGCCGACTAAGTGCGGATCGAAATTAAAAAAATTTATCGCCCAATACGCTCGGTGTTCTACTTCTACCGGAAGATGACACGATTTTCCATAGACCAATCGGAAAGGAGTACAACCGATGGCGGTCTTGTACGCTGTCCGATAGGCCCAAAGAGCATCGTCTAATTTTAAGGACCAATCTTTACGAGAAGTAGAAACGGTTTTTTCCAAAATTCTCTTTCGTTCTCGATGGACTACCTCGACGTGACCGTTAGTTTGGGGGTGATAAGCGGTGGATAATTTATGCGTAACGCCATATTTAGTTAAAACCTTAGCTAGTTGGGTGTTACAAAAGTGGCTCCCCCTATCACTAATGATCGCGCGAGGAAAGCCAAAACGAGAAAATAATTTTTTTAAGAAATTTATGACTACGCGAGCGTCATTACTTGGTAAAGCTTGGGCCTCCGCCCACCTAGAGACGTAATCTACGGCGACTAAAATGTATTTATTTCTGAAACTTGAGGGAAATGGGCCGACAAAGTCTATGCCCCACAAATCAAAAACTTCGCATTCGAGAAAATAATGTTGCTCCATTTCATTTTTATTAGAGATGTTTCCAGTCCCCTGGTCCCGATCGCACCCGCCCACAAAGATTTGTGCATCTTTAAATATGCTTGGCCAATAGAAGCCAGCACTAAGTACTTTGTGTGCGGTGCGGTTTGCTTGAAAGTGCCCGCCAGTCGGACCTTCATGAACATGTTTTAAAATTTGTTGACCTTCTTCCCGGGAAACACATCTTCTAACCACCTGATCCGCACAAATGCGAAATAGAAAGGGGTCCTCCCAAAAATAATACTTCAATTCTGAAAAGAATTTCTTCTTTTGGTGAGAAGATTATTCTTTTGGAAGGGCCCGGGCCACAAGATAATTGGCCAGATCGGCAAACCAGGGGGTAGAAGAAGAAATATTTAAAAGTCGTTCATCAGGAAAAGAGTCATTAATAAAATTTTCATTTAAATTATCAAGTTTGGGATTTTCAAGACGAGAAAGATGATCAGCCGCTAAATTTTCCGCTCCTTTCTTATCCCGGATTTCCAAGTCGAATTCTTGAAGTAATAAGATCCAACGAATAAGACGCGGCTTGGCATCCGGTTTAGAAAGGAGGTACTTCAAAGCAGAATGATTCGTAAAAACAATAACTTTAGCAAGAGTAACGTACGGTCGGAATTTATCAAAAGCAAAAATAACAGCTAAAAGTTCTTTCTCCATCGTGGTGTAATTTTCTTGAGCAGAAGTTAGAGTTTTACTAGCATAGAAAATCGGATGAAAGTTCTTAGCAATTCGTTGTCATAGAACCGCACCTACCGCATGACTACTCGCATCACACATTTTTTCGAATGGTAAATCACAAACTGGGGCGATCATAATAGGAGCATTTATAAGTTTGGATTTAATTAATTCAAACGCAGCGAGACAAGATTCATCAAAAACGAAAGGAGTTTCCTTTTCAAGAAGGTGGGTGAGAGGCTTAGTAATTTTTGAAAAGTCTTTAATGAATCGTCGATAAAAACCCGCGTGCCCTAAAAAACTTCTAATCGCTTTAATATTTGTAGACGGCGGTAACTTTTCAATTACTTCAATTTTTGCCTTGTCCACTTCAATTCCCTTAGCGGAAATCTTATGGCCAAGGACTAAGCCCTCACGCACCATAAAGTGGCACTTCTCCCAATTTAAAACTAAGTTGGTTTCTTCGCAGCGTTGTAAAACTTTTTCCAAATTTTCTAAACATAAATCAAAGGAGTGTCCAAAAACAGAAAAATCATCCATAAATACTTCCATAATATTTTCTACGTATTTATCAAAAATAGCATGCATACACCGCTGAAAGGTAGCGGGTGTGTTGCATAACTCGAAAGGCGTTCTAGGGTAAGCAAAAGTCCCGAAGGGGGAAGTGAATGTTGTCTTCTCTTGGTCCTCGGGTGCGATAGGGATTTGAAAATACCCCGAGAGACCGTCGAGGAAGCAATAAAAACTGTGCCCGGATAAACGTTCTAAAATTTGATCGATAAAGGGGAGGGGGAAGTGATCTTTTCGAGTGGCATCGTTTAGCTTACGGTAATCGATGCACATCCTCTTCATTCCCTTCTAGAATCTTACATCCTCCATCAAGTTTTTGGCGTCATTGCCGGGGACGCTTTTTCGTCAATATTATTAAAACGCTTTCGCTATTACTTCTGCAAAAAAATCAAAAAAAAAATTTCCTTTCTCTATTTTCTTCTTCAAGTTTTTTTATTTTCCTTCTTCTATTTTTCTTTCCTCTTTTTCCTTCTAATTTTCTTAGTGCATGACCCACACGAATCCGTCGCTACTTGTTGATTTGGACCCAGAAATCGAACGCTCCTTTCAGAGAAACTTACGATTTAGTGGTTCCACTTCTCAAACAGCGGTTGAGGATTCCGACGGTGATTGTAGCTTCAACTCCGAAATGGGAGACCCTAACCCAGCGTTTGCCCAGCAAAGGACGATGTCCGATTATGCTCGGCCCAACCTGGAGGGTACAGAAACAAGTATTGTTCGACCTACAATTGCGAACAATAACTTCGAGCTTAAGCCTAGCATCATACAAATGGTGCAGCAATATGTACAGTTTGACGGATTACAAGATGAAGATCCGAACTTGCATATTGCCAATTTTCTTGAAATCTGTGACACCTTCAAAATAAATGGTGTCTCAGACGATGCTATAAGGCTAAGACTCTTCCCCTTCTCCTTAAGAACTAAAGCCAAACAGTGGTTGAGTTCTCTTCCAAGAGGATCAATCATTACTTGAAACATTTTAACTGAAAAATTTCTCTCTCGTTATTTCCCCCCCCCCCTCCAAAACTGCTAAGCTAAGAAATGATATAACTTCGTACTCTCAAATTGCTTCTGAGACCCTCTATGACACTTGGGAGAGGTTCAAAGAACTTTTGAGAAGAAGCCCTCATCATGCTCTGCCGGTATGGTTACAGGTCCAGACATTTTACAATGGGCTAAATCAGGAAACTAAGCAAATGATAGATGCCGCTTCCGTTGGTTCTTTGGACCGCAAAACTCTGGAAGCTGCTCTTGAGCTTATCGAGGACATGGCGATGAACACTTATCAGTGTAATTCGTCTAGGACTCGCCCATCTAAACCTGCAGTATCTATGAGGTGGACCCGGTTTCGCAACTGGCGTTGCAAGTGGAAATGTTGAACAAGAAGATTTCGGAGATGACTGCTTCCTCCGCCGCTAAGGTATATGAAAATGTGAATGCTGCTGCTGCCGAGCAGGTGGATTATCTGGGGAACATACCCAGGCCTGCTCAAAATAATTCTGCCAATAATTTTTCTGCTTTTTCTAATTTTTCCGCACCTCCTGGTTTTAATTCTTTTTCGAACTCTTATAATCCTGGATGGCGTAACCATCCAAATTTTTCTTGGAGTAACCCTGCTAATGCTGCACACCCACCACACGATTTTACACCACCACCACCACAACAAAACCAAAATCTTCAAAAAACCCTCTCTCTGGAAGAAATTTTATCTAGATATATAAGCTCGAACGATGCTACTATTAGAAACTTAACAGTGTCGATGAAAAGTTTAGAAAACCAGGTCGGGCAACTTGTCAAGGCTTTTTCCAAGAGACCACCTGGAACTCTTCCCTCGAACACTGAACCTAACCCAAGGGAGCACGCAAATGCGATTTCCCTTCGGAGCGGTAAGGTTATTAACGATCCCACCACCAGGGAAGAGCCAAAGGTGATTGTCCCTCCTGTTGTGGAAAAAATTATCGCCACAGAAAATTATAAATCAACTTTTGAAAATGAAAAATCTACTTTAGATAAAGAAAAAGATATTTCTGTTTTTTCTGATTTTGGAAAAGAAAATGATGACGTTCAAAATTATGCTCCGGTTGTTATAAAGGAATTTCCGCCACCCCCCTATCTGGCTCGACTTAGGAAAGAAAAACTAGACGATCAGTACCAACGTTTCCTTGAAATGTTCAAACAAACTCATATTAATTTGTCATTTCATGAACCGATTAGTCAAATGCCTAAGTATGCAAAATATCTTAAGGATTTATTAACGAACAAGACGAAATTGGAAAATTTATCGCATGTAACCTTAAATGAAGAATGCTCGGCGGTCATTAAAAATTCTAATCTTCCTAAAAAGATAAACGATCCGGGTAGTTTTTCCATTCCTTGCGTTTTTGGTGATCTGTTTGTTAAACATGCGTTATCGGATCTAGGAGCGAGCATCAATTTGATGCCCTTTTCTGTATTCAAAAAGCTAGGATTGGGCACTCTTAGCCCTACAAGAAAGAAATAAAAGAGGGGGAGAGAGAGGGGTGGCCGGCCATGTGCTTGGGGAGGAGCATGAGGAGTAAATGGAAGAGAAAATAATAAAGGGGACAGAGTGGGAATGAAAGAGGGGATGCATGAGGAGTGGCCGGCCATGCATGGGCCTCAATGTAACACCCCAGTTTTTCAAGAGAGTCAGTGTGCGGTTCTGGAAAAATTTTGAGTTTCTGGCAGGAGGCACACGGCCTGCGACACGGGCGTGTCGCAGGGCGTGTCGAGGCCGTGTCGACACTCGGCCCAAGTGTCGACACTTTCGCTCGACAAAGTGTCGAGAGTGGGGCACACGGCCTGCGACACGGGCGTGTCGCAGGGCGTGTCGAGGCCGTGTCAACACTCGGCCCAAGTGTCGACACTTTCGCTCGACAGAATGTCGAGATTGGGGTACACGGCCTGTGACATGGGCGTGTCACAGGGCGTGTCCCGCGTGGTCGACGATCTTCGCTCGACGTTTTCTGCGGTGTCGACACAAAGCCTGTCGATGGGTGTCGAGACTTGATACACGGCTTGGGACACGGGCGTGTCCCAGGCCGTGTCACCTCTCGGGTTGGTTTCGGGGCCGTGTCGTTGGAGGCACACGGTAGGCCACACGGCCGTGTCACTGGGGACACGGGCGTGTCGGATTGAACACGGGCGTGTCGGATGCCCGTGTGCGGTTCCAGGCGCGTCGATTTGAGACGGCGAATGAGGCACACGGCCCTGGACACGGGCGTGTGCCAGGCCGTGTTCGGCCCAATTTTTCTATTTTCCAGGCGAATCGTGGCCACTCTTTTCTGGTTTTGGGATCTAACGGTTCAGGCCAACTCTTGGGAAGTTAAGTCCGATTTTAGGGTTGCAGACCCTCATTGTTTTCCAAGTTTTCTCTTTCTAAGTTCTTGAGAGAAACTAGAGCAAGGAGGAAGAAGAAGAAGGTCTTGGGCTGTAGGAAGGGTTTCGGTGCTCCAAATCGCGAGCCGAGTCTGGATCCGTGAAGCTTAGATCGTTGCGAAGATTTCCATCCGGCCATTTTTTTTGCCATGGCAAGGAAGAGGAGTCGGAAGGTAACGACATCTCTCCTCTCGGTCTTTAGGATGCATGTTTTTAGCATAGTTTCCTTCTAGATTTTGGGCACCAACCACTCGATTGAGAGGTGTTTTGGTTGCCAAGGTTCCAGAGGAACCTCCGGGTTGATTGAGTCCGTCCCCGACATATTTTGCATTAGAGATCCGCTTCGCTAGTGGATTAGGCATGGTCGGTGAAGTCGTAGTCGCGACCGTTAGTCCGACTCGGTGATGTTGCATACGAACTTAGGGATTCGTAGAGATTCCGTTGCGGCAAGACGCCGTTTGTGATGTGGTGGTGTTTCCCTTTTGTTTGAAAGAGTACGTGTAGTCGGAACCGGACAAGGTTAGCTCCTCGTGGCGGTAGATGGTTTCCTTGAGGGACAAGGTTAGCTCCGTATGAGTTGGAGATGGTTTCCTTGGTGGACAAGGTTAGCTCCGCACGAGTTGGAGATGGTTTCCTTGGTGCGCGGGAATGCTGCAGTACAAATGAGGGATTATGGTGATTTTAGTCTTGGATTGTGATGTGCCAAGGCGTGGCTATGTCTCCGTGGTCGGGTGGCTATCCCGTGACATGTGCGTCATGTGTGGAGAGTGTCCCGGCGAGACTAGTCCCCTTCTGTGAGACTGACGAGAATGCCAAGCTTGGGGCAAGCCCGGGCAATGAGGCCATGAGCGGGTGGGGTCCAGCAAGGCTTCTTAGAATCGGTCAGTCTGTGTTTGTTGGAATCCTGACATGAGACGTCAGAGCTTGCAGGCAAGCCCAGGGCTAAGCCCTCGAGCGGGTGGGGCCTTGGCAAGAATTCCCCTTGGCGGCCTGTGTGCCGTTTGAGGGAGTTGTGTCTCCCTTAGTGTTTGTGGCTTTATGCCAATGGGGAAATGTGAGTACCCAAATGTTGTGATGTTGTGCTAGTTACATACGCAGTAGGGTGCCTTGGGCGAAGCCCGAGTGTTGCATACATGTTACATAGTAGGCCCTTTTATTACATGCTCAACCAGTAGAGAACGTGTTTGATGATTGAGACATCCAAGCCTGTTTTAATGCTTTTCTATTTATAGATGATTATATTATATACAAAGTGCTGACTTGCAGGTTGGAGGGTTCCCCGGGGTCCATTAGGGGCAGCCGGGAGGAGATGTGTTGTTACACAGTTTGAGGTCAGCCTTTGCTGACCCACGTTACTAATAATTTTTACAGGGCAAGGATCGCATGCAGAAGCTAGCATGCCGGCCAGAAAGGCCTAAGCCCCATGAAGTGTTTTTCCCTCTTTTGTAGCACTACAGTAATGATGATGTTTGTTTGAGACTATTTTATCCGGCTTGCATGCCGAGGTAGACTAGGAGTGCTGAGCACATTCATGTTTGATGTACTATTTGTTTTTGGACACTTGATGTAAGGCCTTAAGGCCATTTGTTTTACTCTTTAGTGGTGGATAACTTCTAGTCCTGTTTTGTTTCCGCTGTGTTGTGCAAGTGTTTTGAGTTTGGGTAGTTATATCAACTTATAATACTAAAGTTATGGCGTCCGTATGTTGTGGGGCCCCGGCCGGACCCATATTATACGTTCATTACAGGGGAGGTGTTACAATTTGGTATCAGAGCCAGGTTTTATTCAAGGTTAGTGCGTAGAGAAGTTATCCACATAAGAGTAACGCGGGACCGTGAGTGTCCTTATGTTTTAGTCTTGAGATTGGAGACTAATCCCTTATTTCTTGTTTTCCTGAAGAGTGCAAGCAACGAGGCGGGCACTTCAAGAGCAAGGGATGATCTCTCGGCGAGCAGTGCTACTGCTCCAGGCCTTTTGGGCACGGGTGTAAACCCGGCCGACTTCTGCCGTATGCTTGCAGAAGCGATGGTGGCAGCCCAAGCGGCGGCTGCAGCCCAGGTAGCAACCTCTGCTACACCAGACACGGCGACGGCCGTGCCAGGAGGAGAAGCCAGGCGAGTGGAGCCTTTGGTGGAAAGGGTGGTGGTAGGACATGGAGACCGACACATGAAGTATTTCCTGAGTTTCCATCCCCCGTCTTTCAAGGGTGTTGGAACGCCAACGGATGCGGAGGATTGGTGGGTTCGTATTCAAGAACTGTTAAGGGCGGCAGAGACGCCAGAGGAAAAGAAAGCTGAGTATGCGGCGTTCATGTTGGAAGGAGACGCCAAGTTGTGGTGGGTGAGCCTTAGTGGCCGCCAGTTCCCTGGACGCACCCCGTCGGTGGAGGAATTTGGGGACGCTTTTCTAAAGAGATATATTCCAGTTTCTACGCGGTTGGCCCTGCAGAGGCAGTTTCTGCATCTAATGCAGCGAGACAAGACGGTGGACGAATACGTGCAAGAGTTCACCCGTTTGGGTCGTTATGCGGGAACGACAATGGCGGATGATGTAGAGAGGGATAACCTCTTCTACCAAGGGTTGAGGGAAAATCTGAGACAACCCCTCATCTCCATGAAGAGGGCGGGATTTAATGATATAGTTGAAGCCGCCAAGAGTTTGGAGAATGATCTGGAGCGAACCCAGCGTCGAAAGGGTTGAAAGTTCACCGAGTGTCCACTATCTTCACCTATGGGGGGAGGATAGGTGACGTGCAGCATTTTTGCGGAATTTAAAATGGTACCTGCATAATAAAAACAAACAGCACAGCACACAGAATACACAAGCTATTTATAGTGGTTCCCCGATTTGGGTACATCCACTTTCCCCCTTCGACCTATCTCCCAACAAGGGACGACTCGGTCTCTTCACCAACAGGATTGAAATCCAATCCTTGCACTATCGGAAGGAACCCTTCCACACGTAGGAGTCAACACTCCCACAACCCGGGTTGCACCCAACCCTTATAACTCGGAACAAACGTTCCTTTACAACAAAAGAAAAACTAGAATGTACAAGAGATACAAACTACGTTTGGAGACTAAGGTGTCCCTCTTTGTTGACAACGTGTTCTTGAAGTCCACAAAGACTACACAACCCTAGATCTCTCTTGGAGAGGATCTCCCCGGAGCCGGCGGCGGCAAGATGGGCGGCGGCACGGTTCACGGGTTCGGCGGCGACGACGATGTGCGGCTGCTGTACTTTGGATATCCAAACTTCGTAGCGAAGCTAGCTAGGTCTTCCAACGGTCACACGAGGATCGGTCGTCTCGATCGATTCGGACGGGGAAATTTTTTCCGATCAACAAATTGAGAGACAAGGGATCTCTGGATAGACGCGTGAGACACTAAGCTTGGCTAAGCTTCTATCGTCGGAAGATCAGGAAGAAATCTCGATCAAAAGCGGCGACCAACTTGCTCGAGCGACGACGGCGGCGGCGGAGCGGAACTCGTGATTTTAGGGTTAGTTCGTGCTCGGCTTCTTTCTGTGTATCTTTTTCTGTAGTCCTACTGTTTAAAAATAATCTTGTATTTATACTGTAGACAACTCAATATGACCGTTGTGGGTCCCATAAATAGAAACCCAAAATCTGGTTCAAGATAACGCCAGCGGCAGAATCCGGTTCAGGGAGTTCCAGAAAAATGCCCAAGTAAAAATCGGCGAGAATCAAAAGTGAGTCTCGTCGAATCGTCGAGAATCAAAGGTGATTCTCGACGATTCGGCGAGAATCAAGGATGATTCTCGTCGAAGTTGACTTGGCTGCACGCACTAATTCAGCCCGGGTCGAGACGGCGAGAATCAGCCAGTGATTCTCGACGATTCGGCGAGAATCACTAGTGATTCTCGTCGATTCTTACTTAGAATCAGAGTTGCTTGCTTTGAAGTGTAGTTGGATCGAGTCCGCGAGAATCAGCCACTGATTCTCGACGATTCGGCGAGAATCACTTGTGATTCTCGCCGAATCGGCGAGAATCACTTGGCGATTCTCGTCGATTTTCACTTAGACGAATTTTCGTCTTTCCACCCATGATGAGCTCCTTGACCCATCCTTGCTCCTTGTCTGCTCTTGCAAGATTACAGCCCTGTACTTGAAAGTAAGTGCACTCCAATAGAGAGAGTACACGTAGGCCAACACACTGATCTGCTCAACGAGGGATTACATCGTGCAGACCCGTGTATATTGACCTATTGCACCCTGACATTGGTGTGCACTTAGCGTGGAATAACTGCAAGCACAACTTGAAATAATTTGTCAAAAACATTGCCTATTTACCTTAGCTTGTTCAGGGGCTTCTTCAAATCAGGTACGTTGTGGATACAATACCCAACAATCTCCCCCTATTTGAAGAAGCCTAAACCCTACAAGCTAAGGTGAATAAAGCGTATAGGAATGAAAATCATAAACTTGAAATTGAGGTGAGTGATTTATTCATTACCAATACCAATTTCTTGGGAGCAAGCTTGGAGCCACCTTAGCCTTAGCCGGGAGGGTAATCTCCCCCTTTTCGGCTTCTGCAAATCGGGGTCTGTAGCATTTGTCCCCTGCTCCCCCTTAGTTCTTGCACCTGTGCTCATACTTGAGTACCTTGCTCCCCCTCAGTTCTTGCGCCTGGGCTCAACTTGAGTACCTTGCAGAGGCTCCCTCTAGATGCATGATCCTGGAGCTTCTGTAGTCTTCATTCCTCATAATTTAGCATTCCCAATTCAGTTTTGAAGAGACTGAACTTGGCTTCGTCTAAGGGCTTTGTGAATATATCTGCAATCTGCTTGTCCGTGGGGACATAACAGAGAGAAATGTCCTTGTTCTCCACGTGCTCCCGAATGAAGTGGTATCGCACTTCAATATGCTTCGTTCTGCTGTGCGATACCGGGTTGTTGGCAATTGCAATCGCACTGGAGGAGTCGCAGTACATGGGAACTTCCTTGAGCTGAAGGTCGTAGTCGGCTAACTGGTTTCTGATCCATAGGAGTTGTGCGCAACAGCTGCCCGCCGAGATGTACTCAGACTCTATTGTGGAGGTTGCAACACAATTCTGTTTCTTGCTATTCCATGAGACAAGCCTTCGTCCGAGGAATTGACACGTCCCAGATGTGCTTTTCCTGTCATCCCTACTCCCTGCAAAATCAGCATCTGAAAAACCTATTAGCTCGACATCATTGTTTCTCGGGTACCACAAGCCAAGATTTGGAGTACCTTTAAGGTATCTTAGAATTCGCTTTGCAGCGACATAGTGAGATTCCTTAGTGTTCACCTGATATCTGGCACAGACACATGTGGAGAACATGATATCCGGTCTACTGGCAGTAAGATAGAGCAGGGATCCAATGATGCTTCTGTATTTGGTTTCATCGAAAGGTTTACCTTTCTCATCCTTATCCAGAGACATAGTGGATCCCATTGGAGTCCTCATAGAGGTTGCACTCTCCATACCGAATTTCTTAAGGAGTTCATTTGTGAACTTCGTCTGAGAGATGAAGATTCCATCCTCAGACTGTTTCACTTGAAGTCCCAAGAAATACTTGAGCTCTCCTATACTGCTCATTTCAAACTTTCCTTGCATAAGTTTAGAAAACTTTTTGCAAATATTGTTGTCCGTTGAGCCGAATATTATGTCATCGACATAGATTTGCACCAGCAAAATCTTGCCATTGACTTCCCTGAGAAACAATGTTTTATCTATTTTACCTCTAGATAACGTGTTCTCAAGAAGAAAACTAGATAAAGTCTCATACCAAGCTCGTGGAGCTTGTTTTAACACATATAAAGCTTTATTAAGAAAATAGACATGATTGGGAAAAGTAGGATCGACAAAATCTGGGGGTTGAGCGACGTATACTTCCTCTTTCAGGTCTCCGTTCAGGAATGCTGATTTCACATCCATTTGATAAACTGTGAATCCTTTGTGCAAAGCATACGCCAGGAACAATCTGATTGCCTCGAGCCTTGCTACTGGTGCGAAGGTCTGGTCGAAGTCAATCCCCTCCTCCTGTCTGTAACCTTGAGCCACCAGCCTTGCCTTGTTCTTTATGATGACACCATGTTCATCCAGCTTGTTTCTGAAGATCCACTTGGTGCCAATCACATTCTGCTTGTATGGTCTGGGAACTAGCATCCAAACGTTGCAACGTTCGAATTGATGTAGTTCATCTTGCATGGCCAGAATCCATGCCGCATCTTTGTTCGCCTCGTCGAACTTCTTTGGCTCAACCTGTGACAGGAAGCTAAGATGCAATACTTCGTTAATAGTACCTCTTCGAGTTCTGACACCGACACGAGGATCTCCGATGATCTAATCTCTAGGATGATCCCTCACGTGCCGGAGCTCTAGAAGTCTGGCGTCTGGAGCTTCGACTACTTCTTGGGCTTCTCCTTCTTCTAAGAGATTTGTTCCATTTTGATCTTCAACATTTTCAAATGACGTGGAGGTGGAAACTTTGACGTACTTAGGAGTGTCATCTTTAGCGGTCTCATCCAAACTCAGCTGTTCAAGTCGTGCACATGCATCTTCAATAATACCACTGGAAGAATTGCTGTTAAGCAAACTTCCTTCATCAAATACAACATTTATTGATTCTTCTACTACTAGGGTCTTCTTATTGAAGACCCTATATGCCCGACTGTGGGAACTATAGCCCATGAATATGCCTTCGAAGTATTTTTCACCAAATTTAGTACGCGGGTACTTCCCATTATTCAGTACATAGCATCTGCAACCAAAAATCCTCAAGTAGGACATGGTTGGTTTCCTGCCTTTCAGAAGCTCGTAAGGCGTCTTACGATGATGCTTGTTGATCAATGCTCGGTTTTGTACATGACAAGCTGTATTGACAGCCTCTGCCCAGAAGTATTCCGGGAGAGAAGCGTCTTTCAACATTGTCGTGTAGGCTTCAATGAGAGTTCTATTTCTCCTCTCCGCAACTTCATTTTGCTGAGGAGTGCGCGGGGAGGAAAACTCATGAAAGATACCTTGTTCTTCACAAAATTCTGTCATAGCACCAGATTCAAATTCTGTTCCATGGTCACTTCTGATTTTGACCACTGAGCAGTTAAATTCGTTCTGAACCTGCTTGACAAAACTAGTGAAGATGTCAAACGTATCTGACTTTCGTTTCAAAAAGAACACCCATGTAAACCGAGAATGATCATCAACTATCACTAGCGTATAGGACTTGCCTCCCAAGCTATGAACTTGCATTGGACCAAACAAGTCCATATGTAAAAGGTAAAGACATCGGGAAGAGTCTTTGTCTGCGATGCTCTTAAAGGTAGCCCGAGTCTGTTTGCCCATCTGGCATGCAGGACAGGGGATATCTTTGATGCACTTGATACTGGGAGCATCCCTTACTAAGTTCTTAGAAAACAGCATACTAATTGTCTTGAAATTAATATGTGTCAATCTCTTGTGACATTGATCACAAAGAGATGCACTGCCTGTTGCCACAAGGCATATGGGGGTAGATGAATCTACACTGAGAAAATCTAAGCAGAAGATATTTCTGCTCCTAATGCCTGATAATACCGTCTCAGAAGAGGTACGTGAAATTATCAGACATTTATCCTTGTAGAACTTAACGTCATAACCTTTGTCACATAACTGACTTACACTGATCAGGTTATGGTTTAACCCTTCAACATAAGCCACGTCGGTGATAGAGATTATACCGTTGGAAATCATACTGTAACCTCTGGTGACTCCTCGATCTGACCCTCCAAAGATGACTTTGGGTCCATTCTCGACTGGAGTGTAATCACGCAGCAGGCTTCCTGTCCCAGTCATATGCCGGGAGCATCCACTGTCCAAATACCAGATCGGCGTTTTGGTGGCCTTTGGACATTCCTGCAAAACAAAATTAATTTGCCTTAGGAACCCAATCGAACTTGGGTCCTAGATTCCTGGTTAGCACACTCCCCCTCGGTTGGTTAACCCTACGAGTGGTCGGCCTCGCATTGCTAACATAGGGAGTCTCGTAATACCTTGGATTAAACCAACAATCCACGGCAAAGTGACCGACTTTGCCACAGCACCAACAGTCGAATTTGTTGTACCTCTTCCTAGGCTCCGGCCTTACCCTGGGAACGGTGGGTACAGCTGGGGCCTTGGATCTGGAGGTGGAGGCCTCATGGTGACAGCAGTCACATGACTTCGTCACCTTCTGTATAACAGGCTTGGCTTTTGGTGCCTGCTTTCCATTATGGCCGCTAGAGAATTGACCATAATTTCCCATGTGGATTTCCTCATAAGGTGCCTTGAAGGCACTCTCACCGAAGTTCCGGGGAAAGGTCCAACCATCATATCGGCTCTTTGGCTTTGCAACCGAGGGCCGAAAATGATGACCAAAGGTTGATTCAAAGTCATGTTGGTTGCAAGGAAAGCTAGGCTTTCTGAACGCAACAGGACTAAGAGGAGCCTTACCCTTTTCATCAGCAGAGGCCTTCTTGGCGGCCTTATTCTTCCTCTGGTTCCTGTTTCTCCTGGATAAGGAACCAGATACCCCTACATGCCCCAAGCCAGCTCCTTTGGCCTGAGCAGAGAAGGTATCAACGACTGGAAGAACTGTTTTTGGCATAGAGAAGCTCTTGACGATCTTCCTTTCTGCCGCAAGTTGTTCTTCCAACTTGTCGACTTCCTCCTGCTTAAGATCAAGGAGCTTTAAAGACTCTGAATGCTTTGAAGTCAGGTCAAGGTGCTCCTGTCGGAGATAAATCAAGCTAGTGACCTCTTCCCTTAGGGATACACACTCACCCTTAAGGAATTTCACTTCCTTCTTCTCAGCCTTCAGTCTCTTACGGCACTCCTCGAAAGTGTTGAGCAGAAGCTCATATTTCTCGAGGAGCTCCGCTTCACGGGCCGAAGGGCTATCCTCAGGTTCTTCATCCTGAGACTCAGGATCAGAGTCGGAGTCAGAGAGAGGAGTGTGAGCTTTTACCTTCCCAGTAAATGGGGGGCATTCTCCTTCTGAGTCGGAGCGACCCACCAGCCCGAAGTAGGCTTCCTCATCATCACTGGAGTCTGATGAATCAGACTCACTCAGTGTCTTTGGCCTTTTGGCGATGTAGCTCCGCTCTTTCTTCTTATCTCTCGAAGATTTGTGCTCCTCTTCTTTCCCTTTTTCTCTCTTGCCATGATAGCAGTCTGCCACGACGTGTCCTGGCTTATTGCATCCAAAGCAAATAATGTCAGAGGAGCGATGTTTGTTCGGTCTAGAAGCATACCTGTCAGAAGAATAATTTTTCTTCTGATGCCTGGAGGAGGAGCCGTCTCTCTTTCTTTGATTCCTCATCTTGAGGAACTTCTTGAACTCTCGAGTGATGAGGGAGAAATCCTCCTCCGACAGCTCTGAGCTGGAGGAGCATGGCTCGGAGTCCTCCTCCTCATCCTTTTTCCTGGCACGGTATGAAACCGCACCCTTGCCTTTTCTGGAGTGACTGGCTTTTAGAGCCACAGTCTTTTCTTTGGCTGCAGCCTTCTCTGCTTCTTCTTCTGCTTTCCTGGTGTTCAGCTGAAGCTCATAGGACATCAGCTTCCCAAACAGGATTTGCGGGTCTGTTTCAGCTAGTCTGCCAAACTCTCGGATGGCGCAGATCTTTGTGTCCCATTCCTTAGTAAGGGACCTAAGGAATTTATCATTGAGTTCACCATTAGTGAACACTCTTCCGTATCCTTTGAGGGCGTTGACAATCTTGAGGAAGTTCTCGTAGGTGACTCCGATCTCTTCCTTAGGCCCTTGTCTGAAGGCCTCATATTTCTGGTTCAGGAGGGATCTCCGATCATCCCTCACTTCATCAGTGCCCTCCATTAGGATGATCAGGCAATGCCAGATCTCCTGTGCTGTCCTGTAGTTGCAGAAGTTCTGCATCATTGAGTCATCAACTGCGCTGACCAGAATGTTCCGTGCTTTCTTGTCAAGTCCCACTAGCACCATCTCGTCCTTGTCCATTTCAGAAAGTGTCTTCGGCACTTTCTTGGTAGGATCAATGGTGGAGGCCTTAGTGGGCACATAAGGCCCCTCCTCCACGATCATGAAGAGTCGAGGATCAACTGCTTCCATGTAGAACCTGATCCTTTCCTTCCAGATAGGAAAGTTGAGCGTGGTGCACACTGGGATCTTGCCTGAGAACTTGAGCCCGTCCATAGTAGATGTTTGCCTCCTTCTTGACACTAGAGGCAGGATTCAACTCAAGGTGTTAACCTTTTTGATGAGTAACCTCGCTTTGATACCAGTTGAAAGTTCACCTAGTGTCCACTATCTTCACCTATGGGGGGGAATAGGTGACGTGCAGCGTTTTTGCGGAATTTAAAATGGTACCTGCACAATAAAAACAAACAGCACAGCACACAGAATACACAAGCTATTTATAGTGGTTCCCCGATTTGGGTACATCCACTTTCCCCCTTCGACCTATCTCCCAACAAGGGACGACTCGGTCTCTTCACCAACAGGATTGAAATCCAATCCTTGCACTATCGGAAGGAACCCTTCCACACGTAGGAGTCAATACTCCCACAACCCGGGTTGCACCCAACCCTTACAACTCGGAACAAACGTTCCTTTACAACAAAAGAAAAACTAGAATGTACAAGAGATACAAACTACGTTTGGAGACTAAGGTGTCCCTCTTTGTTGACAACGTGTTCTTGAAGTCCACAAAGAGTACACAACCCTAGATCTCTCTTGGAGAGGATCTCCCCGGAGCCGGCGGCGGCAAGATGGGCGACGGCATGGTTCACGGGTTCGGCGGCGACGACGATGTGCGGCTGCTGTACTTTGGAGATCCAAACTTCGTAGCGAAGCTAGCTAGGTCTTCCAACGGTCACATGAGGATCGGTCGTCTCGATCGATTCGGACGGGGAAATTTTTTCCGATCAACAAATCGAGAGACAAGGGATCTCTAGATAGACGCGTGAGACACTAAGCTTGGCTAAGCTTCTGTCGCCGGAAGATCAGGAAGAAATCTCGATCAAAAGCGGCGACCAACTTGCTCGAGCGACGACGGCGACGGCGGAGCGGAACTCGCGATTTTAGGGTTAGTTCGTGCTCGGCTTCTTTCTGTGTATCTTTTTCCGTAGTCCTACTGTTCAAAAATAATCTTGTATTTATACTGTAGACAACTTAATATGACCGTTGTGGGTCCCATAAATAGAAACCCAAAATCCGGTTCAAGATAACGCCAGCGGCAGAATCCGGTTCAGGGAGTTCCAGAAAAATGCCCATGTAAAAATCGGCGAGAATCAAAAGTGAGTCTCGTCTAATCGTCGAGAATCAAAGGTGATTCTCGACGATTCGGCGAGAATCAAGGATGATTATTGTCGAAGTTGACTTGGCTGCACGCACTGATTCAGCCCGGGTCGAGACGGCGAGAATCAGCCAGTGATTCCCGACGATTCGGCGAGAATCACTTGGTGATTCTCGTCGATTCTTACTTAGAATCAGAGTTGCTTGCTTTGAATTGTAGTTGGATCGAGTCGGCGAGAATCAGCCACTGATTCTCGACGATTCGGCGAGAATCACTTGTGATTCTCGCCGAATTGGCGAGAATCACTAGGCGATTCTCGTCGATTTTCACTTAGACGAATTTTCGTCTTTCCACCCATGATGAGCTCCTTGACCCATCCTTGCTCCTTGTCTGCTCTTGCAAGATTACTGAAAGATATGGTACCTAAAGACCTAGAGGGGGGGTGAATAGGTGACCTAAACCTTTTTAAGACTTTGTTGGCAGCAAAACAGTTATCTCACAGATTTCTACAGCTAACAGCAATAACAAAATATAAACTGATAATCCACAGCACAGCACAGCACAGCAGACACATAAATTTATAGTGGTTCCCCAATCTTTGGGTACATCCACTTTCCCCCTTCGCCTATCTAGCAGTGTACTAGATTCGGCCAAACTTCTCCACTATCTCAGAACCCAACTAGGTTCCTACACCTCAGGCCCAAAGCCTTACACTCAGCCACCAAGGCCTACACTCAGCCACCCAGGCCTACACTCAGCCAATCAAGGCCTACACTCAGCCAATTAAGGCCTACACTCAGAGTTCTTCAACTCCTACACTCAGGCAACCAAGCCCTACCCTCAGCCTTTATAAAATAGGCTTACAATTCACTCAGATCCAATGGATCCTACAAGTTAAAGTTGAATTACAATAATTAACTCTACAACTCAGAAAATAAGAGAGGAGTTGAGAGTTTCTTGAAGAGTTCTTGGAAGAACTCAGCTAGATCCAAACTTACTTAGCTTCCTTCAAAGCTTCTTGAGTAGAACTGAATTAGTCTGAATCCTCTGCAGTTGATCCTTGACCTCTGCTTCTTGAGATCCAGATGATTCTGAATCCTTCTTCTCAGCCTTAGTTCCAAAGACTGAATTCTTGATTGGAGCTCTCTCTCTCCAACTTCTTAGATCTGCTGTGGGACAGCAAGATCTTCTTGTGTTGATACCCTGTGTATCACTTTTCTGATTACTTGAATAATCTGATCTATTACTTCAAATAGCTTCAACAACTACTTGTCAACTTATCAACATCTTCCTGTAAACAGTTTGTGCCTATTTATAGGCCTTCTTCATGGTAACCGGCTGGTCCGGTTCATAACAGACTTCTGACTTCCCTGACAGTTGCTGTAGACCGGCTGGATCGGCAGCTGTCATGTCAACCAGTCACTTCTTGAATTTCTCTAACTGTCAGATAGTGTCGAGACTTTCTGTTCTTAAGTGTCGACACTTATAGACCAAGTGTCGACACATGTTGTGTAAGTGTCGACACAAGTCTACAAGGTGTCGACACAACTCCTTGTATGTCTCGACACAGATTCTTCTTCAAGTGTCGACACTGAAATTAAGTGTCGACACAAGTACTTGATCTTCTGTAACTTGTTGAATTCTTCTAAGTGTCGACACATCTCCTTTGTGTCGACACATCTTCATGTGTTGAAACTGTCAAGTGTCGACACTGCTTCTTGGTGTCGACACAAGTCTTCAATTTTATTTCTTCAGCTGAGTGTCGACACATTCCCTTAGTGTCGACACTTGTACTTAGAATATTTTGTAAACTTTTCTGTTCTCTGCTAAGTGTCGACACAGCTCCTTGTGTCGACACTTTCTTCAAGTGTAGAGTCTTCAACTAAGTGTCGACACATTGTGCTGGGTGTCGACACTTTATTCAAGTGTTGACTCTTCTGGTTGTGTGTCGACACATTGTGCTGAGTGTCGACACATACTTCAAGTGTTGACTCCTTTGAGTGTGTGTCGACACATTGTGCTGAGTGTCGACACATTCTTCATATGTTAACTCTGCTGATTGAGTGTCGACACATTGTGTTGAGTGTCGACACTTGTCCTTAGTCTCTGCAGAATTTTGTTGAGTGTCGACACAACACCAAGTGTCGACACTTTCTGATGTAGACTCAGCTCTTCTAGGTGTCGACACTTCTGCTAAGTGTCGACACAGCTTTTCTGCATTCTTCTTCACTGAGTGTCGACACAGCTCCAAGTGTCGACACTTTCTGTCTGGTGTTGACTCTTCTTCTCAGGTGTCGACACAATTACTCCAAGTGTCGACACTTCTTGTCTGGGTGTCGACACAAGCTTTCTCAAGTGTCGACACTTTCCCTCTGGGTGTCGACACATGGACTTAGAAACTTTTAGCTTCAGTCCAGTGAATACCTAACCTGCACAAGTAACTCAAACAAGCATCAAATACATTATGATGTATATCATTGAGTTAGGTGAGGCTTCTTCAAATCAGGTACATTTGACCAATGTACCCAACAATCTCCCCCTATTTGGAGAAGTCATAACCCTTAGTCAATGATATACACCACTCATAATTAAAAATTAGAAGATGATGTAAAGCAGGTATATGTCAACAGGGTAAACTTAAACATGTAATAAAGCACACATGTATACTCATTAAACATTGCAGAACAAATAAGAAATAGACACATGCTTCTGAACAATCATGAGATATATTTATCAAAAATTGTTCTAACATTGTTTTAATACATTTCCATTGTTTTACAACAATATTTCATATGTAAAAGATTACAACAATGTTTCTTATTCTAATCTTAGTCTAATTCTGATCAGGTTCTTTTATAACTATTCCTTTCCCAGCTTGTACTTTGGCCTTTACAGCAGCAGCAGCAGCAGGCTCAGCATCAGCAGTCTTCTTTCCTTTGAGATCTTGCTTATCAGCCTTGATCTTTTGTCTCTCAAAGTAATGATACGGCTTAGGAAAGTACTTGCTAGGCTCCACAGCTGTAGGAGGTAGCTTTCCTAACTTTGCCTTCCTTCTATGCTGGACATTGTCCTTGGCTGCTTTCCAGGCTGTGAGAATGATGTTCCTAGAAGTAGGGCTCCACTGTTCAAAATCTGGCTTCTGCTCAGCTAGTTCCCTAAACTTCTTCTTTGACAGCCTTGTCTCTTCTTCTTTGTCCAAAGCCTCTTGCATAGCTGCTGTTATAGGTTGAACAACCTTTTCCAGAACAACATTAGACTTTCCAGCAGTTGGACTATACATTGTGCTGACTTCTGCATGAACCATGTCAAAATCTGGAGGTGGATAGATCACCTGAGCTACTTCCTGTTGCTCACCTCCAAGATATGCACTTTGAATTCCTGATTCAGCGACATTATCATCATCACACAGGGGAGGATAGCCCAGTGTAGCTCTGATGGAGTTAGATATCCATTTGGCATGGTCAGAGCTAGCTTTGACTAACACCCTCTCCCCCTTTATGACTTCTTGTGCAACATGGTCTCTCACATCATCCTTTTGGAATCTGATCTGACTGTCCAAGTACCTTATGTCATCCTTAAAGTAAGGTCTAAGCTTGGTAAGTTGTTCAGAAATGACCTTCTGTGAATCCTTGATTGCAGTCTTGACAGCAGCAATTTCATCTTGAAAAGCTTTATCAAATTCAGCCTTTGCAGCAGCAGATGATGTTGAAGGTTCAGCAGTCTTATTTTTCAGTTCAGTGACTATAGCATTGTGAGAAGCTGTCAGATTATCATTCATCCTTAGTTGATTTTCCAGCACATAGCCCTGCTTCAATGCTATATCATCTACTTGTACTTTTATTTTCTCTTGGTGTGTAGCCAGAAACACCACAGCATTTCCACCCTTGTGGAAGCATTCATTCATTTCCTTCTTATTCAGGTTCATCTCAAACCTTATTGATTTTATATCTTGAGCTAAATCAAATTGTAAAGACTTTTGTCCTTCATCAATATATTTCTCTATGGCTCTCCTGTGCTCATCCAGCTTGACTTGCATGGCGACCATTAAGGCACTGTAATCAGGTGATGGAGCTTGTGTGACTGAGGATTGTTGAGCAATAGTTTGTAGAGCCTTCTTGTAGCTCTGACTTCTTCTCTTGAATACAAATAATTTCTTCTTTTTAGCTTGTTCAGCTTCATCTTCCTCAGACTCTGAAGTACTGGCTATATTCACCCTGTCCTTAGGGCTTGATGGTTGGTCAGCTTGCACATCAAGTGCTTTCTCACTTTCTTGCCTTATAGGCTCTTCCTGAACTTGCAGTGTCTCCCCCTCAGCAGCAACACCCTTCTCTTCAGCAGCAGCATGCTTGTCCATATCAAAATCCTCTTGATCTAAATTAAGAAATAGATCTTCCATTGTGTATTCAGCTGGAGACTGTGCAGGAGAAGTACTGGGTTCATCAACTACTTTATCAGGAACAACTTCTTGTACTACTGATGTGTCTTGGAGAACAACATCTGGTACTTGATTTGCTTGCTGAGTTTGCTGATGGACATCAGACAAATCAGAATCTATTACAGAAAAATCTAAAGTATTGAGGTCAGTAAGTACCTCTTGGATAATGATTGTAGCTTGCTCACTGTCCAGAGTAGAGGGCTCTTCTACTGCTGGAAGCTCCCCCTGGCTTGGATCCTTATCCTTGGGGCTAGCTGGAGGCAGCTCCCCCTGGATTTCAGCTGTCTCTGGAGCAGCAGGAGACTTCTCTGCAGCCACTTCCTCTTGACTATCAGGAGTGAAAACAACTTGTTCTTCACTACCTGAACTGCTGGAGGACTCCTGTGTCACAGGAGCTATCTTCCTCTTCTTCTTTGGAGGTGAATCTTTCTTAGAGACTTGCTTCTCTGGGGTAGGTATTTCCTTAGATAGTACTCTTTCCCACCTGGAAAATATCCTCATATTCATTCTTCTCATATGGTTGATCTTGCTACCAGCAGCATTGCTCATTACCTCTGGTATTGTACCAGCCAGGTAGAGACTTAGTATTCTGCCCAGATTGGGCTTCTTCAGACTTTCTTTAATTTTCTCATACACAACCATTGACCAATCTGTTTTTAGGTTGAAGATAATTCTGGTCATAACACTGAACATGGAGGCTGACACCCTGTCATGCCCTCCAGTCTTACTGAGTATAACTTTCCCCACAATTTCAGACAGGAATTTTCCTTGATTATTCATCCCTTTCCTGTTGAATACAGATCCTATCTTCATCTTAGGATCTAGACCACACCAGGTAAGTGCTTCCCTGGTCTTAGATGTAGTCACTTCCTCTTTTGCTTGAATTTTAGGTAGCTGAAGTACCTTTCTCAGAGATTTGGGTGAAATCTTGATCTTGGTTCCATGCACTCTTGATTTGATTCTGTAACCTGAATCATCTACAGAAGCTCCTGTAAGGAATTCAAGAACTTCCTTCTTTCAAATTTTGGTTGGTTCTGAAACCAAGTACTCCAATCCAGAATCGGTGACTAGGGTTACCACCGATTTGATTTCTTGATCTCCATCGTCGAACGCGCCACGAACGAGCTCATAGCCTTCGTTAACATTCTCCTCGAGCTTGGGAGCCATTAGGGTTTAGAGATTTAGTCTTGAGAAAAGAGAAATGTCGACACAGCAGTTTTGGTCTCGAAACTCTGAAACCGTGTCGACAAACAAAGACAGAATCCTATTTATACCTTTCTGGTTTGAAGACGAACAGGCGGGATGGATTACTAAAGATGTGTCGACACTGGCAATAAGTGTCGACACTGGCTTATAATGTCTCGACACTCATGTGTCGACACAAGTTTAGTCAACAGATTTTATGTGTCGACACATGTTTATGTGTCGACACCACTCTACTCGACTAATCGTCGAGACTTTACTTAGAAAATTCTGAGTAAAACTTAAGTGTCGACACCACATTGGATGTGTCGACACATACTCGACATGTGTCGACACTAACATTCTGAAGTGTCGACACCAACTTCCTAGATGTGTCGACACCATTTTCTTGAAGTGTCGACACTTACTATTCTGTGTCGACATAGACTTGTCTATGTGTCGACACCTTTTTACTTAGCCAATTTTTAGTTCTGTAAACTTAGTCTAAGTTTATCATACCTAGTTCAATTTTGAATCTATTGAACTTAGCTTCTTCTAAGGGCTTAGTAAACATATCAGCTATCTGATTATCAGTTTTAACATATTCAAGTGCAATATCATTTCTTTCTACATGTTCCCTAAGAAAGTGATATTTAATCTCAATATGTTTAGTTCTACTATATGATACAGGATTATTAGCTATTGAAATAGCACTTGTAGAATCACAGAAAAGTGGAGTTCTACTTACCTGAAATCCATAATCAACTAGCTGATGTTGAATCCATAGAAGTTGAGCACAGCAACTTCCTGCAGCTACATATTCTGACTTAGCTGTGGAAATAGCCACACTAGTCTGCTTTTTGCTGCTCCATGAAATGAGTCTTCCACCTAGGAATTGACAGGATCCAGTAGTGCTCTTTCTATCTTCTTTGCATCCTGCAAAGTCTGCATCTGAATAGCCTGTTAGATCAAATTCTCCATTCCTAGGGTACCAGAGGCCTAGATAGGGAGTGCCCTTTAGATATCTCAAAATTCTCTTGACTGCAGTCAAGTGAGACTCTTTAGGGCAGGCTTGATACCTGGCACAAACACATGTAGCATACATAATGTCAGGCCTACTTGCAGTCAAGTATAGTAAGGAGCCAACTATCCCTCTATACAAGGTTTCATCTACAGGTTTCCCTGCATCATCCTTGCTAAGAGACATACTTGACCCCATAGGAGTCTTCATGGTACTGGATGAATCCATGCCATATTTCCTTATAAGTTCTAGGGTGAACTTGGACTGACATATGGACAAGCCACTTTCAGTCTGTTTAACTTGGAGACCCAAGAAAAACTTCAGTTCTCCCATACTACTCATCTCAAATTGACTTTGCATAAGCTTTGCAAACTTTTTGCAAAGGCTACTTTCAGTAGACCCAAATATAATGTCATCTACATATATTTGGACTAGTATGACTTTGCCTCTAGATTCCCTAAGGAATAGAGTCTTATCTATTTTCCCCCTTGTGAACTTGTTCTCAATGAGGAAACTAGATAGGGTTTCATACCAAGCTCTAGGAGCTTGCTTTAACCCATACAATGCTTTCCTAAGTCTATAGACATAATGTGGAAGAGTAGGATCAACAAAACCTGAAGGCTGCTCCACATATACCTCTTCCTTTAGATTACCATTTAGGAATGCTGACTTGACATCCATTTGGTATACCTTGAATCCTTGATAGGTTGCATAGGCCAAGAACATCCTTATGGCCTCCAGTCTGGCTACTGGGGCAAAGGTTTGATCAAAATCAATACCTTCTTCTTGCCTATATCCTTTTGCAACCAGTCTTGCTTTATTCTTTATGATGACCCCTTGTTCATCTAACTTATTTCTGTAGATCCACTTAGTTCCTATAACATTGTGGTCTTTAGGCTTTGGAACCAGCTCCCAAACCTTGCACCTTTTGAACTGATTAAGTTCTTCTTGCATAGCTTCAGTCCACTGTGGATCTTGTATAGCTTCTTCAAATTTCTTTGGTTCTATTTGAGACAGAAAACTTGAATATACTACAGCATTCTGATTTCTGCTCCTTGTCTGAACACCTTGTCTTGGATCTCCAATAATTAGCTCTACTGGATGATCTCTTAGATGCCTGTTGGCTGGAGGCATCCTTACTTCTGGTTGTACTTCTACAGCATCTTCATCATGCTGAGTTCCTTGTACCTCTTCAGCTCCTGGTACATGTAGTTCTCCCCCTGGACATAAGCCATCTTCTTCTACTTGCTGTCTTGCAGCAGGTACATCTTCTATAGTTAGCTTGTCCATCTTCTTAGTAAGACCTGTGGGGCTGCACACACTACTAGACAACTCATTGTTAATAAGTTTTGTCTCATCAAAAACTACATGCACAGACTCCTCTACAACTTGTGTAGTCAAGTTGTAGACTCTATAAGCCTTACTATTATTGCTGTACCCAACAAACACTCCCTCTTGGGACTTGGCAGCAAACTTAGTTAAGTAAGACTTCCCATTGTTAAGTATGAAGCATTTGCAACCAAAAATCCTGAAATAGGATAGGTTTGGTTTCCTGCCTTTCACAACTTCATAGGGGGTCTTATTTAACCTTTTAGTGATGGTAGCCCTATTTATCACATGGCATGCAGTGTTAACTGCTTCAGCCCAGAAATACTCAGGCAGTGATGTATCACTAAGTAGGGTTCTACCAGCCTCTATCAAGGTTCTATTCTTCCTCTCAGCAATGTCATTTTGCTGAGGTGTTCTAGGTGAAGAGAATTCTTGAAATATCCCAAAGTCTTCACATAGTTTTGTCATGCTTTCAGATTGAAACTCAGTACCATGGTCACTTCTAATTTTGACCACAGTACTATTTAGTTCATTCTGAATTTGCTTGACAAAGCTGTAGAAGACACTAGGTGTTTCAGATTTCTGCCTTAAGAAGAACACCCAGGAAAACCTTGAGTAGTCATCAAAAACTACAAAGGTATAGACTTTCCTACCTAAGCTGTGAACTGGCATTGGACCAAAGAGATCCATATGCAAGAGGTATAAGCACCTCACAGCATCTTTGTTCTCAATGCTTTTAAAAGTGGATTTGGTCTGCTTGCCCTTTTGACAAGCTGAGCAAATGCCATCTTTAACACACTTAACTTGAGGACCATTCCTCACTAACTCTTTGCTAAAGAGTTTGCTAATAGTCTTGTAGTTAAGATGAGCTAGCCTCTTGTGCCACTTGACACAATGAGAGACTGTCTCATCAGCTACAAGACAAACAGGAGAACCATTGTTCTCAATCATGATGTCTAGACAGTAGACATTCCTCTTTCTATATCCTGTCAAAATGATCTCTTGATCACTTGACCTCTTGATATGACAACCATTTTTAACAAATGAGATGTCATACCCTACATCACTTAACTGACTTATACTAATAAGGTTGTGTTTCAACCCTTTAACATAAGCCACTTGAGTAATGGTAACAAGGTTTGAAGAAATGTTACCAAACCCTTTGATGATTCCTTTTTCAGAACCACCAAAGGTCACTTTAGGACCATTTTTGATTGGAATGTAGTCCTTCAGTAGTCCCCTTGTTCCAGTCATATGTCTGGAACATCCACTATCCAAGTACCATGTTGGGGTATGGTCACTTGGATTCACCTGCAAAACAAATTAATGAACCTTAGAACCCAAAGTAAACTTGGGTCCTTGGTGATTGTTAGTTTGCAACATGATATAGCTACCTACTGGCTTTCCACCAGGTAGCTTGCTACTCCCATTGGCACTTGCATTGTGCCAACAGTCCAAGGCAAAGTGGCCAACTTTGCCACAGCACCAGCATTCAAACTTGTTGTACCTTTGCTTAGGTACAGACTTGGCTGTCTTGACTACTGCAGGCTTATTGAATGTTGGGGCTTTGCCCTTGGACTTGGACTGATCCTGAACAGTCCTAGCTGGTTTAATAAAACCCAATCCAGCCTTTCCTTTATGATGAACAAATTCATCAATCAAGGGTAGCACTGATTTAGGCTTTGAAAACCTAGCAACTAGCTCTCTTTCCTTCTGAAGATTGATCTTCAGTCTCTTAATTTGATCATTTTTATAGGTGATAGTTCCCATCTGAATCACAGTAATGTGTTTCAGCCTGGCTACCTCATTGAGCTTTTGATCAAATTTCTTCTCAAAATCTGTTGCAGCTGCCTTGAGATCAGCAATCTCCTTTGCCTGACTTTTGGCTAGGGTCTTGCTTTTCTTATAGGCTTGCAACAGTACTTGATATTCATCTAAGAGCTGATGAATATCTCCCTCAGATTCAGAAACACTTCCATCACTTGATGAAGATGAATCTGACTCTGAACTAGAACTGGAATCTGAACTTTGAGTTGGACTTTGTACCTGACTAGGTCCTGGCTGCTCCAGGATTTTGGTACTTTCAGTCAATGCCATCAGTCCTTGGCACTGACACTCTTCTTGTTCATAGATTGATTCCATGATCAGCATAAACTCTTCTTCTTCTTCAGCAAATAGCCCTATGTAGGCTTCAGCATCTGTCTCAGTGTCTGAAGAAGAAATGTCTGAAAGAGTCTTCTCATTCTTTGCAACAAAGGACTTCTCCTTCTTTCCTTTGAAGTGAGTCTTCTTTTTGTCACTGGATTCTTTTCTTCTCTCAGGACAATCTGCAATAACATGACCCTGTCTATTGCAGCAGTAACACATTATCTTAGACCCAGTTGCCTTGCTGGTCTTTGTCTTTTTCTTGTCCTTCTTTGAAGGCTTCTTCTCCTGATACTGGACTTCTTTCCCTTTGGAAAATGAAGGTCTGGACCTCCACTGTTTCTTCTTCAGGAATTTCTGAAAATGTCTGGTGAATGCAGCAAAGTCTTCATCACTTTCACTGCTTGTAGACTTTGTGCTAACAGACTCATCAGATTCTGATTCAACTACCTCTGGAGGAGGAGTTGATGACTTAGTCCTACCCTTTCTAGGTACTTCTGACTTGAAGGCAACTGTCCTTTCCCTGTGCTCAGTCCTTGTTGATTTTTCCTCCTCTTTTCTCACTGACAGCTGCATCTCATAAGACAACAACTTGCCAAACAGTGTGGGAGGAGGAATTTCTCCCAACTTTGCCATTTCTCTGATGGCACAGATCTTGGTGTCCCAATCTTTGGTTAGGGACCTTAAGAACTTATCATTCAATTCATAGTTAGTGAACTCTCTTCCATAGGACATGAGTTCATTAACAATTCTATAGAACTTCTTGTAGCATTCAGTGATGCTATCTCCTCTTCGTTGCCTAAAGCTCTCATACTCTTGATTAAGCAAGGACTTCCTATCTTGCCTAACTTCTTCAGAACCTTCCATATAGACAATGAGGGTATCCCACATTTCTTTTGCTGTTTTACAATGAATTAAGTTCTGAAAAGTTGCATCATCAATGGCACTTACTATTATGTTTTGTGCCCTCTTGTCCATAGTGGCTAGGACAATTTCATCCTTGGTCATCTCAGAGAAATCCTTTGGAGTCCTCTGATTTGCATCCAATACTGAGACCTTCATGGGCACATATGGCCCCTCTTTGACTGTGATGTAGATTCTAGGGTCAGAGGCCTCCATAAATAGCCTAACCCTTTCTTTCCAGATTCCAAAAATCTCCTTCCTGCATATGGGTAACTTCATGGAACCCAACTCTTTGTGATTCTCATAAGAACCCATGTTTCTTGAAGTTCTTGAATTTCTTGAATCTGTTTTCTGACTTAGACTGTTTCTGCCAAACAGGATCTCCTTAGACTGTTAGTCCTTGTTTTGAGGAACCTCCCTCTGATACCACTTGAAAGATATGGTACCTAAACACCTAGAGGGGGGTGAATAGGTGACCTAAACCTTTTTAAGACTTTGTTGGCAGCAAAACAGTTATCTCACAGATTTCTACAGCTAACAGCAATAACAAAATATAAACTGATAATCCACAGCACAGCACAGCACAGCAGACACACAAATTTATAGTGGTTCCCCAATCTTTGGGTACATCCACTTTCCCCCTTCGCCTATCTAGCAGTGTACTAGATTCGGCCAAACTTCTCCACTATCTCAGAACCCAACTAGGTTCCTACACCTCAGGCCCAAAGCCTTACACTCAGCCACCAAGGCCTACACTCAGCCACCCAGGCCTACACTCACCCAATCAAGGCCTACACTCAGCCAATTAAGGCCTACACTCAGAGTTCTTCAACTCCTACACTCAGGCAACCAAGCCCTACCCTCAGCCTTTATAAAATAGGCTTACAATTCACTCAGATCCAATGGATCCTACAAGTTAAAGTTGAATTACAATAATTAACTCTACAACTCAGAAAATAAGAGAGGAGTTGAGAGTTTCTTGAAGAGTTCTTGGAAGAACTCAGATAGATCCAAACTGACTTAGCTTCCTTCAAAGCTTCTTGAGTAGAACTGAATTAGTCTGAATCCTCTGCAGTTGATCCTTGACCTCTGCTTCTTGAGATCCAGATGATTCTGAATCCTTCTTCTCAGCCTTAGTTCCAAAGACTGAATTCTTGATTGGAGCTCTCTCTCTCCAACTTCTTAGATCTGCTGTGGGACAGCAAGATCTTCTTGTGTTGATACCCTGTGTATCACTTTTCTGATTACTTGAATAATCTGATCTATTACTTCAAATAGCTTCAACAACTACTTGTCAACTTATCAACATCTTCCTGTAAATAGTCTGTGCCTATTTATAGGCCTTCTTCATGGTAACCGGCTGGTCCGGTTCATAACAGACTTCTGACTTCCCTGACAGTTGCTGTAGACCGGCTGGATCGGCAGCTGTCATGTCAACCAGTCACTTCTTGAATTTCTCTAACTGTCAGATAGTGTCGAGACTTTCTGTTCTTAAGTGTCGACACTTATAGACCAAGTGTCGACACATGTTGTGTAAGTGTCGACACAAGTCTACAAGGTGTCGACACAACTCCTTGTATGTCTCGACACAGATTCTTCTTCAAGTGTCGACACTGAAATTAAGTGTCGACACAAGTACTTGATCTTCTGTAACTTGTTGAATTCTTCTAAGTGTCGACACATCTCCTTTGTGTCGACACATCTTCATGTGTTGAAACTGTCAAGTGTCGACAGTGCTTCTTGGTGTCGACACAAGTCTTTAATTTTATTTCTTCAGCTGAGTGTCGACACATTCCCTTAGTGTCGACACTTGTACTTAGAATATTTTGTAAACTTTTCTGTTCTCTGCTAAGTGTCGACACAGCTCCTTGTGTCGACACTTTCTTCAAGTGTAGAGTCTTCAACTAAGTGTCGACACATTGTGCTGGGTGTCGACACTTTCTTCAAGTGTTGACTCTTCTGGTTGTGTGTCGACACATTGTGCTAAGTGTCGACACATACTTCAAGTGTTGACTCCTTTGAGTGTGTGTCGACACATTGTGCTGAGTGTCGACACATTCTTCATATGTTAACTCTGCTGATTGAGTGTCGACACATTGTGTTGAGTGTCGACACTTGTCCTTAGTCTCTGCAGAATTTTGCTTAGTGTCGACACAACACCAAGTGTCGACACTTTCTGATGTAGACTCAGCTCTTCTAGGTGTCGACACTTCTGCTAAGTGTCGACACAGCTTTTCTGCATTCTTCTTCACTGAGTGTCGACACAGCTCCAAGTGTCGACACTTTCTATCTGGTGTTGACTCTTCTTCTCAGGTGTCGACACAATTACTCCAAGTGTCGACACTGCTTGTCTGGGTGTCGACACAAGCTTTCTCATGTGTCGACACTTTCCCTCTGGGTGTCGACACATGGACTTAGAAACTTTTAGCTTCAGTCCAGTGAATACCTAACCTGCACAAGTATCTCAAACAAACATCAAATACATTATGATGTATATCATTGAGTTAGGTGAGGCTTCTTCAAATCAGGTACATTTGACCAATGTACCCAACAATTACAGCCCTGTACTTGAAAGTAAGTGCACTCCAATAGAGAGAGTACACGTAGGCCAACACACTGATCTGCTCAACGAGGGATTACGTCGTGCAGACCCGTGTATATTGACCTACTGCACCCTGACATTGGTGTGCACTTAGCGTGGAATAACTGCAAGCACAACTTGAAATAATTTGTCAAAATATTGCCTATTTACCTTAGCTTGTTCAGGGGCTTCTTCAAATCAGGTATGTTGTGGATACAATACCCAACAAGGGTTTTACTCCCAAGCAAGGGGAAGGGAAGCCTTCCCAATCTCATGTAAAGTCTGATGGGAGTAGGTGGAGGAAGAAGCCTCACTTTTCCGGGTCCGGTGAAAAGAGCAAGTGGGCGCCAGGAGGTTCTCACTCTAGGGGACCACCGACGTGCTACAACTGCGGGAAGGTTGGGCACATAGCCCGTGCTTGTCAGCAAGGGGGAGCGGGGCAAGAGACAAAGCAGGAGCAGTCTGTGCGTTCGGGCCCCAGTGCTGCAGAGAAAGGAAAGATGGCGGAGTCGAGCGCTTCTCGGTTCCAACCAGTGCAACCAAGGGCTTACAACCTTGGACAGCAAGAAGTGATCCGTCAAACCGATGTGGTGACAGGTATGAAGAAAATTTAAGTTTGCATTTGTGCTTCATACTTTTAGACCCCCTTTTATGAGATGTCTTGTTGTAGGCTTCGTGTTAGTTTCTGGATACCCCGCCAGGGTATTGTTCGATACGGGAGCATCGCACTCCTTTCTTGCGGAGAGCGTCGTTCGGAAAATAGGAGTTGGGTCTTTCTCGTCGGGAGCAGAGCTGAAAGTGCGCATGCCCAATGGGTCATCTATGACCACCGGGGCTAAAGGGCGCATTGGTTGGGAGCTAGACGGAGTTGTCTTCGTTTTGGAACCAGCAGTGTTACCATTAGTGGAGTTCAATGTCATTTTGGGCATGGACTGGCTTGTAGAGCAGCGCGCCAGCATTGATTGTTTATCCAAGGTAGTGACCCTAAAGAGTAAGGGGCAAGCGGAAGTCAAATTTGTGGGCCTTCGTGGAGTAGCCCATTCCCTAATTACGGCCATGCAAATGATGCGGGCGGTTAACCAGGGTGGTGTGGCGCTGGTAGCGTTGTTGGAGGTTCGTCTCTCCCAACTATCTATTGAGGAAGTGCCCGTTGTGGCAGAGTTCAAGGATGTGTTTCAGGATGAACTCCCTGGAGCGCCTCCTCGGCGGGAGATCGACTTCTCGATCGAGTTAGTGCCAGAGGCTAGACCGGTGTCGCGTCCTCCATTTAGGATGGCACCAAAGGAGTTGGCGGAACTTAAGGTACAGTTACAGGAACTGTTGGAGCAAGGGTATATTAGACCCAGTTCTTCACCGTGGAGCGCACTGGTGTTGTTTGTAAAGAAGAAAGACGGTAGCATGCGCCTATGCATAGACTACCGAGAGCTGAATAAATTGACCGTCAAGAATAAGTATCCGATCCCTCGGATAGACGATTTGTTCGACCAATTGGTGGGGTCGGTGGTATATTCGAAACTGGACTTGAAGTCAGGCTACTATCAACTGCGAATTCGAGATGAGGACATACCCAAAACTGCCTTTGGTACAAGGTATGGACACTTTGAGTTTACGGTGATGCCGTTCGGGTTGACGAATGCACCATCGGTGTTCATGGACCTAATGAATCGAGTATTTCGGGATTACTTGGATTCGTTTGTGGTTGTCTTCATTAATGACATCTTGGTGTACTCCAAGTCTGAAGTGGTGCATGAGACCCACTTGAGAGTGGTCCTGCAAGTGTTGAGGGAGAACCAATTGTTTGCAAAGTTCTCAAAGTGCGAGTTCTGGTTAGCCAAGGTGGCATTTTTGGGCCACGTGATTAGTGGTGATGGGGTGGCAGTGGATCCCGCGAAAGTGGAGGCCATCAGAGATTGGCCGGTGTTGAGGACCGTGGCGGAAGTCCGAAGTTTTCTTGGACTAGCCGGGTATTATAGGAGATTCGTGGAGAATTTCTCGAAGATAGCTCTACCCATCACCTCTCTCACTCGTAAAGATCATAAGTTTGTGTGGACCCAAGAGTGTGGTCAAGCATTCGAGGCACTGAAGGAGAGGCTTATGATGGCTCCAATCCTGAGTCTACCGCAAGGGACCGAGGGATTTCAGATCTTCAGTGACGCATCGGGATGCGGTTTGGGTTGCGTTTTGGTGCAACATGGAAAGGTGATAGCTTTTGGGTCTAGACAGCTGAAACCTCATGAGAGGACTTACCCCGTCCACGACTTGGAGTTGGCGGCGGTAATCTTTGCGTTGAAAATATGGCGGCATTATGTTTATGGTGCAAAAGTGGAGATTTGCACGGATCACAAAAGCTTGAAGTATCTCTTGGATCAAAAGTACTTGAACATGCGGCAACGCAGGTGGGTTGAGTTTCTTGGAGACTACGAGGTGGCGATTCAGTATACGCCAGGTAAAGCCAATGTGGTGGCGGATGCCTTGAGTAGGAAGTACTCGGGGCAAGGGAATTGGATCCAAGCCCATGATGAGCAGTTGGTACGGGAATGGGAGTCCCTTGGTTTGGAATGTGTTGCGAAAGGAGAGTCCAGCGTGGCTCGGTTGAATTGGATTGAGGTGCAAAATGACTTGTCCGATCGTATTCGGGAAGCGACTCGATTGGATGTGGAGTTTCAACCTTTTGTGTTGGAGCCTCAAAAGGGCGAGAGCGGCGCCTGGGAGATGATTGGTGGAATCTTGAGAAAGGATGGAATGGTTTGTGTACCGCAGTTTGGCAACCTCCGTGAGGAGTTGATGTTTGAGGCTCACTTCTCAAAGTAATCCATTCACCCGGGCAGTACAAAGATGTACTTGGATATGAAGAAATCCTTTTGGTGGCCGGGGTTGAAGCGGGACGTAGCTTTGTATGTGAATCGTTGCCAGACTTGCGCCTTGGTGAAGGCCGAATGTCAGAAGCCGGGCGGGTTCCTGAAGCCCCTTCCGATCCCTGAATGGAAATTTGAGGACATCTCCATGGACTTTGTGCATGGTTTGCCTAAATCGCAGCATGGTAATGATGCTATTTGGGTGATCGTGGATCGCCTAACCAAGGTGGCTCACTTCATCCCAAATCGGAAAGAGGACAGCGTAGAGAAGCTGGTGGAGTTGTATGTTCGCAACATCGTGCGACTGCACGGAATTCCTAAGAGCATAGTCAGTGATCGAGATGGACGGTTTACGTCTAAGGACTGGAGATTGGTTCAGAAGAGCTTGGGCTCGAAGCTAAAGTTCAGTACAGCATTCCATCCTCAAACTGATGGGCAAACTGAAAGAACGAACCGTACTATGGAGGATATGTTGAGAATGTGTGTTCTTGATTTTGGCAAGAAGTGGGAGGATCACCTCTTCATGGTAGAATTCGCATACAATAACAGTTTTCAAGCTAGTATAAAGATGGCTCCATACGAAGCTTTGTATGGGAGGCGGTGTCGAACGGTAATGTCTTGGGCAGAGGCGGGAGACACCAAACTTTTGGGAAAGGATGTGGTAGTTGACGCTTGTGAGTTGGTACGGACCATCCAAGAGCGTATGAAGGTGGCACAAGACAGGCAAGCAAAATATTTTAATGCTCGTCACCGGAAGTTGGAATTTGCAGTTGGTGATTGGGTTTATCTGAAGATCAAGCCGTTCAAAGGCGTCTCACGGATTCGCCGACTCAAGAAGTTGAGTCCAAGGTTTTTGGGGCCTTTTGAAATTGTTGAGCGGGTAGGAGAAGCAGCCTATCGGTTGGCGTTGTCCGCAGATTTGAGTGGATTACATGACGTCTTCCACGTCTCCGTTTTGAGGAAAGCCTTGGTGGAGGCTAGCGTGGTGATTGAGCCGGCATCGGTGCCGATTGAGGAAGACTTGAGGACGCGAGTCCTTCCAATTGCTATAGAGGTTTCGGAGACTCGGCAGTTGCGGAATAAAGAAGTTAAACTTGTGAAAGTTCGATGGGACAACTGCGGTCGTGAGGAGTTCTCTTGGGAGCGAGAATAGGCCATGCTAGAAGACTATCCAGAACTCTTTTTGTCAGGTACAACTTAAGTTTTGTACCTCTTTTGTTTTGAAATTTCGGGACGAAATTCTGTTAAGAGGGGGAGAGTTGTAACACCCCAGTTTTGCAAGAGAGTAAGTGTGCGGTTCTGGAAAAATTTTGAGTTTCTGGCAGGAGGCACACGGCCTGCGACACGGGCGTGTCGCAGGGCGTGTCGAGGCCGTGTCGACACTCGGCCCAAGTGTCGACACTTTCGCTCGACAAAGTGTCGAGAGTGGAGCACATGGCCTGCGACACGGGCGTGTCGCAGGGCATGTCGAGGCTGTGTCGACACTCGGCCCAAGTGTCAACACTTTCGCTCGACAGAATGTCGAGACTGGGGTACACGGCTGTGACACGGGCGTGTCACAGGGCGTGTCCCGCGTTGTCGACGATCTTCGCTCGACGTTTTCTGCGGTGTCGACACAAAGCCTGTCGACGGGTGTTGAGACTTGGCACACGGCTTGGGACACGGGCGTGTCCCAGGCCGTGTCACCTCTCGGGTTAGTTTCGGGGCCGTGTCGTTGGAGGCACACGGCAGGCCACACGGCCGTGTCACTGGGGACACGGGCGTGTCGGATTGAACACAGGCGTGTCGGATGCCCGTGTGCGGTTCCAGGCGCGTCGATTTGATACGGCGAATGAGGCACACGGCCCTGGACACGGGCGTGTGCCAGGCCGTGTTCGGCCCAGTTTTTCTATTTTCCAGGCGCATCGTGGCCACTCTTTTCTGGTTTTGGGATCTAACGGTTCAGGCCAACTCTTGGGAAGTTAAGTCCGATTTTAGGGTTGCAGACCCTCATTGTTTTCCAAGTCTTCTCTTTCTAAGTTCGTGAGAGAAACTAGAGCAAGGAGGAAGAAGAAGAAGGTCTTGGGCTGTAGGAAGGGTTTCGGTGCTCCAAATCGCGAGCCGAGTCCGGATTCGTGAAGCTTAGATCGTTGCGAAGATTTCCATCCGGCCATTTTTTTTGCCATGGCAAGGAAGAGGAGTCGGAAGGTAACGACATCTCTCCTCTCGGTCTTTAGGATGCATGTTTTTAGCATAGTTTCCTTTTAGATTTTGGGCACCAACCACTCGATTGAGAGGTGTTTTGGTTTCCAAGGTTCAAGAGGAACCTCCGGGTCGATTGAGTCCGTCCCCGGCATATTTTGCATTAGAGATCCGCTTCGCTAGTGGATTAGGCATGGTGGGTGAAGCCGTAGTCGCGACCGTTAGTCCGACTCGGTGATGTTGCATACGAACTTAGGGATTCGTAGAGATTCCGTTGCGGCAAGACGCCGTTTGTGATGTGGTGGTGTTTCCCTTTTGTTTGAAAGAGTACGTGTAGTCGAAACCGGACAAGGTTAGCTCCTCGTGGCGGTAGATGGTTTCCTTGAGGGACAAGGTTAGCTCCGTATGAGTTGGAGATGGTTTCCTTGGTGGACAAGGTTAGCTCCGCACGAGTTGGAGATGGTTTCCTTGGTGCGCGGGAACGCTGCAGTACAAATGAGGGATTATGGTGATTTTAGTCTTGGATTGTGATGTGCCAAGGCGTGGCTATGTCTCCGTGGTCGGCTGGCTATCCCGTGACATGTGCGTTATGTGTGGAGAGTGTCCCGGCGATACTAGTCCCCTTCTGTGAGACTGACGAGAATGCCAAGCTTGGGGCAAGCCCGGGCAATGAGGCCATGAGCGGGTGGGGTCCAGCAAGGCTTCTTAGAATCGGTCAGTCTGTGTTTGTTGGAATCCTGACATGAGACATCAGAGCTTGCAGGCAAGCCCGGGGCTAAGCCCTCGAGCGGGTGGGGCCTTGGCAAGAATTCCTTGTGGCGGCCTGTGTGCCGTTTGAGGGAGTTGTGTCTCCCTTAGTGTTTGCGGCTTTATGCCAATGGGGAAATGCGAGTACCCAAATGTTGTGATGTTGCGCTAGTTACATACGCAGTACGGTGCCTTGGGCGAAGCCCGAGTGTTGCATACATGTTACATAGTAGGCCCTTTTATTACATGCTCAACCAGTAGAGAACGTGTTTGATGATTGAGACATCCAAGCCTGTTTTAATGCTTTTTTATTTATAGATGATTATATTGCATACGAAGTGCTGACTTGCAGGTTGGAGGGTTCCCCGGGGTCCGTTAGGGGCGGCCGGGAGGAGATGTGTTGTTACACAGTTTGAGGTCAGCCTTTGCTGACCCACGTTACTAATAATTTTTACAGGGCAAGGATCGCATGCAGAAGCTAGCACGCCGGCCAGAAAGGCCTAAGCCCCATGAAGTGTTTTTCCCTCTTTTGTAGCACTACAGTTATGATGATGTTTATTTGAGACTATTTTATCCGGCTTGCATGCCGAGGTAGACTAGGAGTGCTGAGCACATTCATGTTTGATGTACTATTTGTTTTTGGACACTTGATGTAAGTCCTTAAGGCCATTTGTTTTACTCTTTAGTGGTGGATAACTTCTAGTCCTGTTTTGTTTTCGCTGTGTTGTGCAAGTGTTTTGAGTTTGGGTAGTTATATCAACTTATAATACTAAAGCTGTGGCGTCCGTATGTTGTGGGGCCCCGGCCGGACCCATATTATACGTTCATTACAGGGGAGGTGTTACACTCAAATGGGCCAAAATATGGAGAGAGTGGACAGCACTTTGAAGGGGGCGGGCTGCTCTTTGTGGGCTGCACTTGGAAGGGGTCGGGCTGCACCATTGAAGAAGGGTTGCAGCATGTGGGCTGTTTTGGTGGAAGAGGGCTGCTCCAACATCAAGTCTCGGGTAGCTTGCATGGTGGGCTACTCAATGAAGGCTCGGGTTGGTTGAACATGGAGGAGGCTTCATGGTGGGGCTCAGCAAGCATCATGTGGGCTGCATTATGTAGAGGGGATGCACTTGGGCTACATGTTGAAGCTCGGGTAGTCTTGTAGTTGGGCTGCAACATGTAGAACTTGGACTTGAACCTACAAACAACAAAACAAAACAAACATTGGTTCTATTTATAACATAAAATAATATAACAAACATAACATAAAATAGCAAAAATACATATAATAAACTATAGATTTTTGTATTATATCATCAAACATTAAAATAAAAATAACAACATAATAAGCATATAAATAGGTAAAACTATATTAAAACTTAAGATTTATGAATACTAAACTACCCAAAAAGTGATGACTAAAACTAGTCATCAAATTCCCCCATGCTAGAGTATTTGCTTGCCCTCAAGCAAATAGAATTGAAAACTAGGGAAAAAGTAAACAAAGCAAATTTAGATTTCATAATTAAGAAAAACAAAACATGAAAAATTAAACTATCCTAATTCCTATATTAACAACTAGTGGGGTGAGAAGTGCACAATAGAAAACTTGAAAGTGGAGACCTAAAAATATCATTAGAACATAAAGAAAATTTACACATTTCTAAATCTTAAAACAAGGCATCCAAAATTAATGAAAATAAGGGAAACAAGAGCAGAAATTCTAAATAAACGGCGTATTAACGAACTACTAGGTTGCTAGAATAACAATTATCCCTAAGACACCTCAAGATAACCTCCAAAGAAATCCATCAATGATGGTAGCCATAGGCTTGTCCGTTCATACTTTCTCCACTACGCGAATTTACGTCCTAAAGATTAATAGGACTTCTAGTAGGCGTTAAAACTTGGCTTAGGCAAATGATTAGGAAATGAAAACAAGGATAAATATGAGGGCTTAAACACTAAACCAAGGTTGAGCTTAAAAAAATAAACATAAACACATGAAGAGGAATGATAAGTACTTCAATTCAAGCTAAAACAAACATAAGGCCATGTATTTTTTCCTTTCTTTTCATAATATTGGCCAAAAATAAACTACTTTTTTTTCATTTCATTTTGATGATACTTTTGATAATAACTCTTTTTTTTGTAACTTTAAAGAAAGCTCCAAATATAAGCTATAAATTTTCCTTTTCATTTCAAAGATATAATCCTTCACAAAATTAATATTTAAGCTCAAGGTTTAGTGTGAAAATAGGAAAGGGATTGTGGCTTTGGTGAAATAATGAAATGAAAGGTGGAGCTAAAAACAAATAAACATGGAAAAGGCCCAAAATTGTTTTGCAATGGTAAATTTTTTTTGGGTGGGCAAGAAAAGCTCAAACGAGTCAAAGGGTGGCCTAAATCATTTCTAAATACGTAAAAATGACGCACATGCTTCAAGAGTAGCTAGGGATAAGTTCTAGACACCAAGAAAGTATTACCCACAAATAAAAATGAGATATCATTACCTAGCAACCATTCGTAAGCAATTAACCGAATAAAAAGACATAACTACAAATTGCTAACTTATAACGTAGAAATCGGATGCTTATATTTAAGAAAAAGAAACTAGTAAAATAAGCTATGTTAAACTGATAAATTTAGAAAACTGTTTCAAAGAAATCTAAATAGAACTAAGGAACCGCACGGGCCTACACATCACTAGAAGAAACATAAAAATAAAGATAGAAAATAATTTTAGATTTTGTTTTTCAAATAGATTTTAGCAAATGTTTTTGGATTTTTTTTTTGTATATAGATTTTTTTTTTTGATTTTTGATAAGGCTAAAATAAAAACAATACTAAAGAAGCTTAACAAAACTATACTAATTTTTTTAGATTTTGATTTTAAGAAAGCAAAAGATTTTTTTTGGAGTTTTGAAAGAAAAAGGAAAACGAGAAACTAACTAAACCCTCCCCCAAGCTTTACCAAGTAATGACGCTCACGTAGTCATAAATTTCTTAAAAAAATTATTTTCTCATTTTGGCTTTCCTCGCGCGATAATTAGTGATAGGGGGAGCCACTTTTGTAACGCCCAACTAGCTAAGGTTTTAACTAAACATGGCGTTACGCATAAATTATCCACCGCTTATCACCCCCAAACTAACGGTCAGTTCAAGGTAGTCAATCGAGAACTAAAGAGAATTTTGGAAAAAACCGTTTCTACTTCTCATAAAGATTGGTCCTTAAAATTAGACGATGCTCTTTGGGCCTATCGGACAGCGTACAAGACTGCCATCGGTTGTACTCCTTTCCGATTGGTCTATGGAAAATCGTGTCATCTTCCGGTAGAAGTAGAACACCGAGCGTATTGGGCGATAAAATTTTTTAATTTCAATCCGCACTCAGTCGGCAAGCATAGGAAAAATCAATTGAATGAGCTAAAACGGCGCCCCCGACAACGACGCCGAAAACTTGATGGGCTAAAACCCAAACAGGCAAGTGTACCTGTCGAATTGTAGTATCAAGGTCGTATTTAAACATGGGGTTGTAAAATACTACTACTCACGCTTGAACTATTATCCTACCGAAAGAAAATGGGTTTAGAGAATTTTTAAACTAAAACGAAAGATAATTTTTAGATGAAAAACTTTATAATAAAAAGTTAGCATTCGATCGTAGATTCACCATAAAATGAAATGAGAGGGATGAAAAGGCATAGTTTTAAATTTGCAAATCATACTCGACCGTGACGGATCCGAAAATAAGACAAAATATCGCTAGAGCATTAAGTCTCCTAGCTTATAGACGTTTCGACCGAAATCTCTTTCAAGTCAAAACGGCCTAAAGCCGCATTATCGAGGTGACCCGCACTATTGGATTTGACTCCAATCCGGAAGATTTACGTCATCCTATCTCTAGGGTTGCGTTCAACTCCTTCCTTCTTTGAGTGATCTTTCACATTCATGAGCCTCTCGGCTACTCAAATATGAGATCCCATGTCTACTACCGTATACCGGAAATACGGAGTCGATAAAATAAAAATCAAAGAAGGATCGAGTAAAATTAAGCAAAAATAAAATTATGAAATAAAAGAAACCCTCATCTCATTTTATGGATCCTCACAATCGAAGGCTAAGAGAAGATTAGCTACGCATATTGGAAAAGGAAATAACAATGTAAAGAGAAGAAAATTTCATTTCTATTGATACTAAACGAAAGAGTACACAATGCTAAAACAAAACAATACTAAATTACTTAAACGAAATAAGATTGCAACAAGGTAAACTAAGAAATAAAATTACAACAAAAGCTCTATTGACTTGTACTCTCCACTTGCTCTCTCCAAAAATCTCTTCTAAAGCATGAGACCATGGTGCCTTTTATAGATGAGGAGGGGAGATTTTAGATGGGAATGAAGAGGAGGAGGCAAGGGGGGTGGTCGGCCATGCATGGGGAGAGGGTGCATGCATTGTTTTAATGAAGGGAGAGGGAGAGGATGAGATTCATTGCATGGCCTTAAATGAGAATGAAAAGAGAGAATGTAAAGTAGAGAGGGGGATGGATGTGGATTAAATGAAGGAAAAAAAAAGAAATAAAAGAGGGGGAGAGAGAGGGGTGGCCGGCCATGTGCTTGGGGAGGAGCATGAGGAGTAAATGGAAGAGGAAATAATAAAGGGGAGAGAGTGGGAATGAAAGAGGGGATGCATGAGGAGTGGCCGGCAATGCATGGGTCTCAAATGGGCCAAAATATGGAGAGAGTGAACAGCACTTTGAAGGGGGCGGGCTGCTCTTTGTGGGTTTCACTTGGAAGGGGCCGGGCAGCACCATTGAAGAAGGGTTGCACCATGTGGGCTTGTTTTGGTGGAAGAGGGCTGCTCCAACATCAAGGCTCGGGTAGCTTGCATGGTGGGCTGCTCAATGAAGGCTCGGGTTGGTTGCACATGGAGGAGGCTTCATGGTGGGGCTCGATAAGCATCATGTGGGCTGCATTATGTAGAGGGACTGCACTTGGGCTACATGTTGAAGCTCGGGTAGGCTTGTAGTTGGGCTGCAACATGTAGAACTTGGACTTGAACCTACAAACAACAAAACAAAACAAACAATGGTTCTATTTATAACATAAAATAATATAACAAACATAACATAAAATAGCAAAAATACATATAATAAACTATAGATTTTTGTATTATATCATCAAACATTAAAATAAAAATAACAACATAATAAGCATATAAATAGGTAAAACTATATTAAAACTTAAGATTTATGAATACTAAACTACCCAAAAAATGATGACTAAAACTAGTCATCAAATTCCCTCATGCTAGAGTATTTGATTGCCCTCAAGCAAATAGAATTGAAAACTAGGGAAAAAGTAAACAAAGCAAATTTAGATTTCATAATTAAGAAAAAAAACATGAAAAATTAAACTATCCTAATTCCTATGTTAACAACTAGTGGGGTGAGAAGTGCACAATAGAAAACTTGAAAGTGGAGACCTAAAAATATCATTAGAACATAAAGAAAATTTACACATTTCTAAATCTTAAAACAAGGCATCCAAAATTAATGAAAATAAGAGAAACAAGAGCAGAAATTCTAAATAAACGGTGTATTAACGAACTACTAGGTTGCTAGAATAACAATTATCCCTAATAAAATAATACATTTTATTAGCAACTGATTTTTCCTATGCTCGCCGACTGAGTGCGGATCGAAATTAAAAAATTTTATCGCCCAATACGCTCGGTGTTCTACTTCTACTGGAAGATGACATGATTTTCCATAGACCAATCGGAAAGGAGTACAACCGATGGCGGTCTTGTACGATGTCTGATAGGCTCAAAGAGCATCGTCTAATTTTATGGACCAATCTTTACGAGAAGTAGAAACGGTTTTTTCCAAAATTCTCTTTAGTTCTCAATTGACTACCTCGACCTGACCGTTAGTTTGGGGGTGATAAGCGGTGGATAATTTATGCGTAACGCCATATTTAGTTAAAACCTTAGCTAGTTGGGCGTTATAAAAGTGGCTCCCCCTATCACTAATGATCGCGCGAGGAAAGCCAAAACGAGAAAATAATTTTTTAAAGAAATTTATGACTACGCGAGCGTCATTACTTGGTAAAGCTTGGGCCTCCGCCCACCTATAGACGTAATCTACGGCGACTAAAATGTATTTATTTCCGAAACTTGAGGGAAATGAGCCGACAAAGTCTATGCCCCACAAATCAAAAACTTTGCATTCAGGAAAATAATGTTGCTCCATTTCATTTTTATTAGAGATGTTTCCAGTCCGCTGGCACCGATCGCACCCGCCCACAAAGATTTGTGCATCTTTAAATATGCTTGGCCAATAGAAGCCAGCACTAAGTACTTTGTGTGCGGTGCGGTTTGCTTGAAAGTGCCCGCCAGTCGGACCTTCATGAACATGTTTTAAAATTTGTTGACCTTCTTCTCGGGAAACACATCTTCTAACTACCTGATCCACACAAATGCAAAATAGAAAGGGGTCCTCCCAAAAATAATACTTCAATTCCGAAAAGAATTTCTTATTTTGGTGAGAAGAGTATTCTTTTGGAAGGGCCTGGGCCACAAGATAATTGGCCAGATCGGCAAACCAGGGGGTAGAAGAAGAAATATTTAAAAGTCGTTCATCCGGAAAAGAGTCATTAATAAAATTTTAATTTAAATTATCAAGTTTGGGATTTTCAAGATGGGAAAGATGATCAGCCGCTAAATTTTCCGCTCCTTTCTTATCCCGGAATTCCAAGTCGAATTCTTGAAGTAATAAGATCCAACGAATAAGACGCGGCTTGGCATCCGGTTTAGAAAGGAGGTACTTCAAAGCGGAATGATCCGTAAAAACAATAACTTTAGCAAGAGTAACGTAAAGTCGGAATTTATCAAAAGTAAAAATAACAGCTAAAAGTTCTTTCTCCGTCGTGGTGTAATTTTCTTGAGCAGAAGTTAGAGTTTTACTAGCATAGAAAATCGGATGAAAGTTCTTAGAAATTCGTTGTCCTAGAACCGCACCTACCGCATGACTACTCGCATCACACATTATTTCGAATGGTAAATCCCAAACTGGGGCGATCATAATAGGAGCATTTATAAGTTTGGATTTAATTAATTCAAACGCAGCGAGACAAGATTCATCAAAAATGAAAGGAGTTTCTTTTTCAAGAAGGTGGGTGAGAGGCTTAGTAATTTTTGAAAAGTCTTTAATGAATCGTCGATAAAAACCCGCGTGCCCTAAAAAACTTCTAATCACTTTAATATTTGTAGGCGGCGGTAACTTTTCAATTACTTCAATTTTTGCCTTGTCCACTTCAATTCCCTTAGCGGAAATCTTATGGCCAAGGACTAAGCCCTCACGCACCATAAAGTGGCACTTCTCCCAATTTAAAACTAAGTTGGTTTCTTCGCAGCGTTGTAAAACGTTTTCTAAATTTTCTAAACATAAATCAAAGGAGTTGCCAAAAACAGAAAAATCATCCATAAATACTTCCATAATATTTTCTACGTATTTATCAAAAATAGCAAGCATACACCGCTGAAAGGTAGCGGGTGCGTTGCATAACCCGAAAGGCATTCTACGATAAGCAAAAGTCCCGAAGTGGCACGTGAATGTTGTCTTCTCTTGGTCCTCGGGTGCGATAGGGATTTGAAAATACCCCGAGAGACCGTCGAGGAAGCAATAAAAACTGTGCCCGGATAAACGTTCTAAAATTTGATCGATAAAGGGGAGGGGGAAGTGATCTTTTCGAGTGGCATCGTTTAGCTTACGGTAATCGATGCACATCCTCCATCCCGTTATCATCCTAGTTGGAATTAAGTCATTATTTTCGTTTGTTACTACCGTAATCCCACCCTTCTTAGGAACAACTTGGACCGGACTAACCCACTGACTATCGGAAATCGGATAAATTATCCCCGCATCTAATAACTTAAGCACCTCTTCCTTCACAACCTCTTTCATATTCGGATTGAGACGACGTTGTGGTTGGACTATACCCTTAGGATTATTTTCAAAAAATATTTTATGAGTACAAAAAGAAGGGCTTATGCTAGAAATGTCGGAAATTTGCCACGCTATAGCTCGGCGATGCTTTTGTAGTACTTCAATCAACTGATCGTTTTCAGATTGAGAAAGATAGGTTGAGATTATAACGGGTAATTTAGAATTTGTTTCAAGAAAGGCATATTTTAGATTATCAGGGAGTGGTTTTAAATCAAGATGGGGCGGTTCATCATAAGAGTTTTTCAAATTCTTTTCTTTTTCAAAAATAAGATTTTCATACTTTTTTCTACCAAAGACAAAATCATTTTCAAAATTTGCTTGTAATGACATATCCGTGTTTTCAAAATCATATGAATAAATTTCAGAAAAAGAGGAGGAAAATTCATTTGAAGAGATGTTAGAAAGAGAAAGTGAAGAATCTTCATTTAAAACATCAAGAAAGAAGTATGAATCATCATTTTTTAAAGAGTTTTTCATTGATTAATTGATAGAGAATGTGACCTACTCATCTCCTACATGCAAAAACAACTTTCCGTTACTAACATCGATGACCGCTCGAGAGGTGGCTAGGAAGGGTCGACCAAGGATAAGAGGGACCTCGACATCCTCTTCAATATCGAGAATGACAAAATCCACCGGGAAGATGAATTTGTCTACCTTTACTAGCACGTCCTCAACAATACCTAAAGGATACTTAATTGACCTATCAGCTAACTAGATACTCATTCTTGTAGGGCTAAGAGTGCCCAATCCTAGCTTTTTGAATAAAGAAAAGGGCATCAAATTGATGCTCGCTCCTAGATCCGCTAACGCATGTTTAACAAACAGATCACCAAAAACGCAAGGAATGAAAAAACTACCCGGATCGTTTATCTTTTTAGGAAGATTAGAATTTTTAATGACCGCCGAGCATTCTTCATTTAAGGTTACATGCGATAAATTTTCCAATTTCGTCTTGTTCGTTAATAAATCCTTAAGATATTTTGCATACTTAGGCATTTGACTAATCGCTTCATGAAATGGCAAATTAATATGAATTTGTTTGAACATTTCAAGGAAATGTTGGTACTGATCGTCTCGTTTTTCTTTCCTAAGTCGAGCCGGATAGGGGGTGGCGGAAATTCCTTTATAACAACCGGAGCATCATTTTGAACGTCATCATTTTCTTTTCCAAAATCAGAAAAAACAGAAATATCTTTTTCTTTATCTAAAGTAGATTTTTCATTTTCAAAGGTTGATTTATCATTTTCTGTGGCGATAATGTTTTCCACAAAAGGAGGGACAATCACCTTTGGCTCTTCCCTGGTGGTGGGCTCGTTAATAACCTTACCGCTCCGAAGGGAAATCGCATTTGCGTGCTCCCTTGGGTTAGGTTCAGTGTTCGAGGGAAGAGTTCCAGGTGGTCTCTCGGAAAAAGCCTTGGCAAGTTACCCGACCTGGTTTTCTAAACTTTTCATCGACCCTGTTAAGTTTCTAATAGTAGCATCGTTTGAGCTTATATATCTAGATAAAATTTCTTCCAAAGAGAGGGTTTTTTGAAGATTTTGGTTTTGTTGTGGTGGTGGTGGTGTAAAATCATGTGGTGGGCGTGCAGCATTAGCATGGTTACTCCAAGAAAAATTTGGATGGTTACGCCATCCAGGATTATAAGAGTTCGAAAAAGAATTAAAACCAGGAGGTGCGAAAAAATTAGAAAAAGCAGAAAAATTATTGGCAGAATTATTTTGAGCAGGCATGGGCATGTTCCCCAGATAATCTACCTGCTCGGCAACAGCAGCATTCGCATTTTCATGTACCTTAGCGGCGGAGGAAGCAGTCATCTCCGAAATATTCTTGTTCAACATTTCCACTTGCAATGACAGTTGCGAAACCGAGTCCACCTCATAGATACCTGCAGCTTTAGATGGGCGAGTCCTAGACGAATTCCACTGATAAGTGTTCATCGTCATGTCCTCGATAATCTCAAGAGCGGCTTCCAGAGTTTTGCGGTCCAAAGAACCAGCGGAAGCGGCATCTATCATTTGCTTAGTTTCCTGATTTAGCCCATTGTAAAATGTCTGGACCTGTAACCATACAGGCAGAGCATGATGAGGGCATCTTCTCAAAATTTCTTTGAACCTCTCCCAAGTGTCATAGAGGGTCTCAGAATCAATTTTAGAGTACGAAGTTATATCATTTCTTAGCTTAGCAGTTTTGGCGGGGGGGAAATAACGAGAGAGAAATTTTTCAGTTAAAATGTTCCAAGTAGTGATTGATCCTCTTGGAAGAGAACTCAACCACTGTTTGGCTTTAGTTCTTAAGGAGAAGGGGAAGAGTCTTAGCCTTATATCATCGTCTGAGACACCATTTATTTTGAAGGTGTCACAGATTTCAAGTAAATTGGCAATATGCAAGTTCGGATCTTCATCTTGTAATCCATCGAACTGTACATATTGATGCACCATTTGTATGATGCTAGGCTTAAGCTCGAAGTAATTGTTCGCAATTGCAGGTCGAACAATACTTGTTTCTGTACCCTCCAGGTTGGGCCGAGCATAATCGGACATCGTCCTTTGCTGGGAAAATGCTGGGTTAGGGTCTCCCATTTCGGAGTTGAAGTTACAATCACCGTCGGAATCCTCAACTGCTGTTTGAGAAGTGCAACCACTGAATCGTAAGTTTCTCCGAAAGGAGCGTTCGATTTCTGGGTCCAAATCAACAAGTAGCGACGAATTCGTGCGAGTCATGCACTAAAAAAATTAGAAGGAAAAAGAGGAAAGAAAAAGAGAAGAAGGGAAATAAAAAATACTTGAAGAAGAAAATAGAGAAAGGAAAAAAATTTTGATTTTTTTGCAGAAGTAATAGCGAAAGTGTTTTCCTAATATTGACGAAAAAGCGTCCCCGGCAACGGCGCCAAAAACTTGATGGGCTAAAACCCGAACAGGCAAGTGTACCTGTCGAATTGTAGTATCAAGGTCGTATTTAAACACGGGGTTGTCAAATACTGCTACTCACGCTTGAACTATTATCCTACCGAAAGAAAATGGGTTTTGAGAATTTTTAAACTAAAATGAAAGATAATTTTTAGATGAAAAACTTTATAATAAAAAGTTACCATTCGATCGTAGATTCACCATAAAACGAAATGAGAGGGATGAAAAGGCATAGTTTTAAATTTGCAAATCATTCTCGACCGTGACGGATCCGAAAAATAAGACAAAATCTCGCTAGAGCATTAAGTCTCCTAGCTTATAGACGTTTCGACCGAAATCTCTTTCAAGTCAAAAAGGCCTAAAGCCGCATTATCGAGGTGACCCGCACTATTGGATTTGACTCCAATCCGGAAGATTTACGTCATCCTATCTCTAGGGTTGCGTTCAACTCCTTCCTTCTTTGAGTGATCTTTCACATTCATAAGCCTCTCTGCTACTCAAATATGAGATCCCAAGCCTACTACCGTATACCGGAAATACAGAGTCGACAAAATAAAAATCAAAGAAGGATGGAGTAAAATTAAGCAAAAATAAAATTATGAAATAAAAGAAACCCTCATCTCATTTTATGGATCCTCACGATCGAAGGCTAAGAGAAGATTACCTACGCATATTGGAAAAGGAAATAACAATGTAAAGAGAAGAAAATTTCATTTTTATTGATACTAAACGAAAGAGTACACAATGCTACAACAAAACAATACTAAATTACTTAAACGAAATAAGATTGCAACAAGGTAAACTAAGAAATAAAATTACAACAAAAACTCTCTTGACTTGTACTCTCCACTTGCTCTCTCCAAAATCTAACTTCTAAAGCATGAGAACATGGTGCCTTTTATAGATGAGGAGGGAAGATTCTAGATGGGAATGAAGAGGAGGAGGCAAGGGGGGTGGCCGGCCATGCATGGGGAGAGGGTGCATGCATTTTATTTAATGAAGGGAGAGGGAGAGGATGAGATTCATTGCATGGCCTTAAATGAAAAGAAAGAATGTAAAGTAGAGAGGGGGATGGATGTGGATTAAATGAAGGGAAAAAAAAAAGAAATAAAAGGGGGGAGAGAGAGGTGGTCGGCCATGTGCTTGTGGAGGAGCATGAGGAGTAAATGGAAGAGAAAATAATAAAGGGGAGAGAGTGGGAATGAAAGAGGGGATGCATGAGGAGTGGCCGTCCATGCATGGTCCTCAAATGGGCCAAAGTATGGAGAGAGTGGACAGCACTTTGAAGGGGGCGGGCTGCTCTTTGTGGGATGCACTTGGAAGGGGGCGGGCTGCACCATTGAAGAACTGTTGCACCATGTGGGCTGTTTTGGTGGAAGAGGGCTGCTCCAACATCAAGGCTCGGGTAGCTTGCATAGTGTGATGCTCAATGAATGCTCGGGTTGGTTGCACATGGAGGAGGCTTCATGGTGGGGCTCGGCAAGCATCATGTGGGCTGCATTATGTAGAACTTGGACTTGAACCTACAAACAACAAAACAAACAAACATTGGTTCTATTTATAACATAAAATAATATAACAAACATAACATAAAATAACAAAAATACATATAATAAACTATAGATTTTTGTATTATATCATCAAACATTAAAATAAAAATAACAACATAATAAGCATATAAATAGGTAAAACTATATTAAAACTTAAGATTTATGAATACTAAACTACCCAAAAAGCGATGACTAAAACTAGTCATCAAAGTCCTCTTCATTTTTTCATAGGAAACTCTCTCCCGTGAGTTGGCGGTGAGTGTGAGGTATTCCTTCGGGTAGATATGGTTTATCCCCGTAATCTTTCATATAGAGTCCGGAATCGAAGTACGGGCATATGCATGGTGTGTGAAGCCTCTGAATCGGTGATGTTTTCATTATACTTGTATTGTCGGAGAAGTCTCCGTGCCGTTTTGTTTTTCGGGTTTCTACGCTGTAGATTGCAGCGGGGAGCCTTGGGGACTAACCCCAAGGAGCACCCGGAAAACTGCGCAGGAACGTATTTCTGCCAGGTACCGCGCGATATTAGTAATACCGCCGGCAGATACTCTTTTGTTATGAGGCCTGTCTCTTTGAGACCTGGGGGCCAGTGTTGTGAGGCTGTGTGCTCTAGAAGCCACATTTGTTTGGCCTACGAGCCAACTTTGTGCATAACTAGGTTATGTACTATTGTATGATCGATTTGGGACTTGGGGAAGCTCGACCCACGCCTGTGGCTTAAATTGACGTGACAGTGTGAGCAACAGGTTGAGTGGAACCATACCCGCTCTTTGCGGTTCGGTTAAAGAGACGTAAGGTATGTGACACTTACCGTTGGCATAGATGGTGAGTCTTAGGATTCGAGTGAAAAGACTAAAATGCTCACGATGTTGCCATTCTGGGGGTGATGGTGGACCTGGTTCACCGAGAATGTTCCCTAAGAGCACGAGGTGTGTGGCCGTGCATGCCTACGCCTGTGGTGAAGTGTGCTCAAATTGTACTTTCACTATCATGTTTGATTATACTAATGAAATGCAGGGAAGGAGCACCACCGCCATGATTAAGGGGCGGGTTCGTTATAATTTGGTCAGCTCTAGCTGACTATTGCCATCTTTGCCACCGTGCGGTGGATTGTTCTTATGCAGGAACAGGTGAGCCTAGTGGAAAGTAGTGGGCTGAAGCCCTTGATGTTGTGTTGTCCCTTAAAGGCCAAAGCGAATTGTTTACTTTATTATGTTCATGTGTGGTCGGCCTGCGAGCCGAACTATGTAAGGCACTTTTATCGATCAAACTATTGTAAGTCCATAAGGCCAAAGTATTGGTGTATGTTATTTCATTCCTAATATGGTTGTAGTGGACATTCATGTGTTGTATGGGTTCTTATAACAGTTTTAAAAACTTCTGCTAGAATGATCTGAGTTAGGATGCGTATTCCTATACTGTTAATTCGGCATTCCTATGTAACTTCACTAACTGCCTGCGGAATATGGCGTGGGCCCCGCCCGAACCTTTTATTGTACTCCAAATGACGGATGGGGGTGTTATAATTTTGTATCAGACTAAGGCATCAGTCTTGCATATTTGAATTCGTTGACGAATTCTTTTAAGGGGTGGTGAGCACATGTATGTGTGTCATCGTTATAACATGAAAAGAACCCATGAATGTCCATTTATGAATGAAAATACACTTGTTTGAGGAACCTGAGTGTTCCAAGGATTTCCTTTTTGGTAATTTGTGTGGCGCCTAATTGAGCATTTTTACAACTATAGGTGACTAGGAGCGGTGCACGGCAGTCGCAACAAAAACATTTTACGGAGAGTAGTGCACTTAACGATGTGCCTGCGACACCTCCTTTTGTAGAAACCATTCGGATGGTGGTTGAAATGGTGTTCGCTATGTTCAAAGCTCAACATGGAGGGCATGCGCAGCCCCCTATCCCTGGGATGGCTGCAGTACCGATTGGCACGCCGGAGCAAAGGGCATGTGATAGAACATCAGAGCAGCAGTTGAATATGCTTTTGACTCAGGGAACGCACTCAGTGGATGAGAATTTGCATGTGTTTGTCTTGATAAGGAGATGCTCTGGGTTTGAGATGGAGAACAGACAGACCACGGTTAATAGATATTATAACAGTCTGCGTGATGATTTACGACTGCTGTTGGTAGGACCAAAGCTACTTGGATTCCGAGCGTTGGTGTACTCGGCTAGATCTTTGGAAGAAGATTTGGCAAAAGTCAACCAGACATCAGAGTTCAGTGTACCAAACTCTACAGGTTTAGCAAAATCTGAACACCGCAGGAAGAGGAATAAGAGATCTAAAACATTTACTAGTCAAGCTCCATATATTTGCTATACTTGTGGCAGGTTAGGACACTTAGACCGAGATTGTCATGGTGATGCCCCAAAGAAAAAGAAAGCTAAGTCGGGAGCCGTTGTAGGGCGACTTCCACTTACTTGCTATGCATGTGCAAGATAGGTCATATTACTAGAGATTGTTGGAGTGATACTCTAGTGGCAAAGGGGGAAGGTCCTGGAGCAACAGTTGGGCAAGACCCAATTAGATGTTATACTTGCGATAAGCTGGATCATATGGCTCGAGACTATTGGAGCGGCAAATCAGAGCGGAAGTCAGGGGAAACTTATTCTAAAAAGGGAAAGGCGGTAGAGTCAACCGCATCCCATCGAGCTCAAATCCAACCGAGAGTCTATAACCTTGGCTAGCAGGAGGCCATCAAACAAGGGGACATGGTGTCAGGTATGTGCTAGAGTTTAGCATTAGTGTTTTCCATACCTTACATCTTATGCTTTGGTTGTATGATTGCTATGTTTTAGTGTTCGTTATGATTTTGGACGTTTCGACTCGAGAGCTATTCAATACATGGGTTTCACACTCCTTCTTATCTGAGGTTTTCGTGTCTCATAACGGAGTACCTAATTTAGTGGCGAAAGGTAAGTTGGATGCATTGTTACCAAACGGGTGTTTGATGTGCGCGAAAAGAGTTTGTTGCTTGAGAGTGCGAATAGGAAGCCAAGCCTTTGATGTGGAAGCGTCTATTCTGCCTAGTGGAGTTTGACATAATCTGTGGCATGGACTAACCCTCGGAGTAGTGTGCTTATATTATTTTACAACTCAAAGGAGTCGCACTAGGACTGAACACCTAGTGCTAGACTAAGTTAAAAGTATGTTAGTATGTGGTGCCAGGTGCCAAACCAATGTCGCGGTCTCCTTACCGCTTAGCACCAAGGTAAATGGAAGAGTTGAATGCATAATGTCAGGAATTGATGGAGTAGCGGTTATGTGCGTCCAAGTTCATCGCCTTTGAGCGCACCGATTCTCTTTGTTAGGAATAAATGCGGAAGCTTACGACTATGCATTGATTACCGGGAGTTGAATAAGCTAACGGAAAAGAATAAGTATCTGATCCCAAGGATTTATGATCTGTTAGACCAGCTGGTGTGGTCGATTGTGTACTCAAAGTTGGATCTAAAATCCAGATACTATCAGCTGTGGATAAGGGAAAGTGACATTCCCAAGACGGCTTTCAACACACATTATGGGCATTATGATTTCATTGTCATACCGTTTGGGCTGACGAATGCGCCTTCCGTGTTTATGGATTTGATGAATAGAACGTTCAGAGAATACTTGGACCAGTTCATGATAGTCTTTATTGACGATATACTGGTGCGAGGAGGATCATTTCAAGCACCTGCATATGGTGTTGGAGACATTAAGGAGGAACCAACTGTATGTCAAGTTCTCCAAATGAAAATTTTGGTTGTCCTCGGTAGCGTTTCTTTGTCACGTGGTTAGTGGAGAAGGTATTGCGGTAGATCCGGCAAAGATATTTGTTATACGGGAGTGCCATGTGTTGTCTACGGTGGCGGAAGTTCGGAGTTTTTTGTGGTTTGTCGGTTATTACAGGCGCTTCGTGGAGAACTTCTCACGGATAGCTTTGCCCCTCACTACTCTGACAAGGAAGGATCAAAAGTTCGTTTGGTCGCCTGAATGCGCACAAGCTTTCGAAGAACTAAAGTGTCGTTGGACCACGACACCTGTGTTATGTTCGCCTTGTGGTTCTGAAGGCTTTGAGGTTTACACTGATGCCTCTAGGAGTGGGTTAGGCTGTGTTCTGCTTCTCCACGGGTCGGTGATGGCCTATGGATCGCGTTAGTTAAAAGTGTGTGGGAGGAATTACCCGGTCCATGACTTGGAGTTGGCGGCCGTGGTATTCGCTCTCAAAATTTGGAGGCTTTGGATATCTCGTGTGTTGACAAGGGATCTAGTGCTAATGCATGTTTGAGTTGGACAGAGGTTCAATACGACCTCGTGGAAAAGATTCGACAGGCATTGGAGTTGGACGTAAGCTTGAAACGTCGCTTGGCAGAGTCCGTGGATGGGTCAAATGACCAGTTTTATGTTGATGACGGCCTTGTATGGAAATGTGGTCGGTTGTGCGTCCCTAATGTTGGGAAATTACGAGAAGAATTGATGTACAAGGCACATTTTACCAAGTACTCAATTCACCCTGGGAGCTCAAAGATGTTCAAAGATATGAAGAGGCTATTCTGGTGGCCAGGTATGAAGAAAGATATAGCGCTATATTTGGTAAAGTGTTAGACTTGTGCATTGGTGAATGTCGAATGCCAGAAGCCAGCTGGATTTCTAAAGTCCTTGTCTATACCAGAGTGGAATTTTGATGACATCTCTATGGATTTTGTGCACGGTTTGCCGAGATCGCACAAGGGGAAAAATGCTATTTGGGTGATTGTTGATCGTTTAACGAAGGGGTCACATTTTATACCCAATATGAAGGATGATTCATGGGAGAAGCTGGCAAAGCTTTATGTGGATAATATAGTCTGTTTGCATGGTGTACCCTTGAGCATCGTTAGTGACCGTTATTGTACAACCCCGTATTCGGCGAGTGAGGTCGCCCGGAACCAGACCGGCCTGTTCAGATCGCCCAGGCAGCAGGCGAGCTCGGCAGGGAAATCTAAAGGCCGAGCTCGGCATTCGTCAACCCCGAGCTCGGCATTCGCTGAGCTAAGCCCGGGCTTCGTCGAGCTGAGCTCAACTAATGAGGACAGATTGAAGGGCGAGCACAATAGCCAGCTCGCACTCGCCCTATGGAGCTCGACAGACAGCGGGCGAGCAGGACCTTCAGGGGTGGCCGAGCTCCTCAGCTCGCCCATGTCTATGAGGTATTTTTTACTATTTTTCCCCTGCTATCCTGCCCATAGCCCTTCAGAACATCGGAGTTACGATGTTGGCAGGCGAACCTGGACTGCACATAGTCGTTCAGAACAGCGGTAGTTGGCTATTTGCAGGCTGTTTTCAGAAATCTATAAATAGGACCCAAGGGGTACCTCAGAAAGCATGCTTCTTGTGCCCTCTTGCTCCATCTCTCAAGTGCTTTCTGAGGATACCTCAGCTCGGCCTTTGGCTAAGGAGGGGAAGCGCTGTAAGATCTTTCGGGTGTCTGGTGGGTCCTCCCCGCCGAGCCCTTAGGTCAGTTTCTTCTTTGTTTCCCTTATTATTTTGCTTGCAAGAGCGAAGTAGGTGCGCGATCACCCCTTCCCCAAGGGTGAATTCCACAAGAGACCAAATTTCAGTTTCAACATTTTGGTGCGGTGAGCGTGGAGAGTGGTCAGCATAGAAAACCTTTAGCGAGCTCGATGACAGGAGGACAAGGATCTGATAGGTTGGACTCACCTCCCCCCACCTCTAGCCACGGTAGGGATGTTTGAGGATTTCAGGAACGAGGTGCTGGGCCTCGTCAAGTTCGCACTCGGCGCGCAGGACGAGTGCTTGACTCTAGTTATCCAGATCACAGCTAACCCCTCTCTGGGCGAGGATGCCCCCGGCAAGCGAGCTGGGAAGGAAGTGGCCGAGGAGGCTCGGTGTGTGAGCTCCCCGGGCGCGTACTCTTCCCCGGCTTGGCAGGCGGATGCTGGATCGGTGAGCTGGGCCTGCGAGATACGCCAGATCATCCAGTAGGGGGAGGCAGCCCCTTCAGCGAGTTGGTCTCTTCTGCCCCAGTTCCAGAGGGGTTCAGGGAACCCGAGATGTCCTACTACACTGGGAAGGGAGACCCGGTCCAACACGTCTAGTGGTTTGAGGACGTGGTCTCGATCCGGCAGATGTCGGATCGGTTCAAGTGCCGACTCTTTGCCATCACCCTTAAGGAAAAGGCGAGGGAGTGGTTTCACCAGCTGCCGGCCAGCTCTATCTACTGCTTCGAGGACCTGCGCTCGGGGTTCATATTGAGGTTCACCACCTCGAAGAGGAGGAAGGAGTCAGAGTCCCTATTCCACATCAAGCAGGGGGTGAATGAGATGTTGGGGAGCTACGTCGACAGGTTCTAGGAGGAGGTCACTCAGGTCCACGAGATGCCAGGCCATAACCTGATGATGGCCTTCACTGTGGGGCTGCAGTAGGGTTTCTTTAGGATGGAGCTGAAGTGAGTGCCCCCCCCCCCCTCCTATGAGGAGCTAATGGAGAGGGAGGCGAGAGAAGTCGACGGGGAGGCATCGAATCCGAAGTTCGTCCGAAAGCTGGCTAGGTGGGCCACGGAGGAAGAAAAGGAGCCAAGAGGTAGAAGAGGGCAAGAAGAGAGGAGGGTCGAGCCCTGGCAGAGGGAGCAGAGGCAGCTCCAGGGGCAACAGCAGCCCAGGTGGGGGCGTCAGGAGCCCGACCGTCAGTTGGGCTGGAGGCCCGAGTAGCAAGAGCAGGGGCCACGGAGAGAGTACCAAGGAAGGGACCACCATCAAGGGGGACAAGATCAATTCCACCCCCCGGGTTGGAGGCAAGAGCAGAGGCCTCCACTCCACGATCAAGAATAGGCTATGACCATATCTATAGGGGAGAGGAGGAGAGTAGCAAGGAGGAGGAGGAGGAGAGAAGTTAGGGTGGAGTTGCCCTACTGCGACTTCCATCAAGAGGAAGGGCACGCCACAGCCACGTGCCTGGAGTTCCTCGAAATGAGGGGAAACAGGGAGCAGCAGTAGCAGCAGGGGCGCCAGGAAGTGAGGATAGTGGAGGTCCTACCTCGGGTGGAGGAGGATCGTTGTGAAGACCGGGTGGACGTCGGGACCCGAGGACGAATCGTGGTGATCCATGGGGGGTGGGGGTTGAGGCTTCCCGGATGGCGAGCCTCCATACCATGTATCGTTGGAGCGTTGGATCCACATCCCAAACCACGCCCCCAGAAGAGAGGATTAACTTCTCGAGGAGAGATATGACGGATCACGAGGATCCATTTTGCGATGTGCTGGTCATCCATATGGTGAATCGAAAATTTTACCGTCTCCCAGATCCTCGTTGACAACGGAAGCTCTATTAACGTCGTCTTTAAGAAGGCGTTTGACACGATCAAGGTGGAGGTGAAGAGGGTGTTGGCCTCGGATGGGCCCTTGTTTGGATTTTTAGGGGAGAGGAAGGAGGTAGAAGGAGGAGTGGGGCTCCACGTCACCCTGGGGGGGCAGTCCAGGAACTGCAGGTTCGTCATCGTGGATGCCCCTAGTAGCTACAACGCCATCTTCGAGACGCCCCTCATCAGCGCCTTCCGCTGTGTCCCCTCATCGTTTCATCTGGATCCAGGTTTCGGTTAGGGGGGACCCCAAAGTGGCGCGGGAGTGCTACGTCACCGCCATAAACTCCATATCTTAGCAGGAGGGAGCTGAGGAGATGGAGAGAAGGATGAAGGAGGCAGAGCAGGATGCTCGCAGGGGGGAGCTGGAGGCGGAGAGCTATACCGAGGTTGAGGTGGTAGGAGGATATCGGGAGGAGTCGGCCGATGCAATGGCCATGAAGGAAGAGGTGGATGCGGAGGTACTTGTGCCAGGGGAGAGGGATGTTGAAGAATGGGGGGAGCAGTCCAGGTTAGATGCTGCAGAAGAGGTGGTGGAGCTGGAGGTCCTCACTCGTGAAGGCAGGGTGGAGAAGGTCCGAGTCAGCGGAGGACTGACCCCGGAGGACCAAGGCAGGATGCTGCCATGCATCCAGAATAACGTGGAATCGTCGCATGGAGCGCCATGGAGATGCCGGGGCTTGACGCGGATGTGGCTTGCCACCGCCTCAACTTGGATCCGGGAGCACGCCCCATACAACAAAAGAAGAGGTCCACCGCGGACAAGCTGGCTGAGCCCATCAGAGAATAGGTGGCAAAGCTTCTCAAGGCCGGCTTCATATCCGAAATCCAATACACCGGCTGGGTCTCCAGTGTAGTCATGGTTAAAAAGGGAGATGGTCGGTGGCGTATCTGTATTGACTTCTCTTTGCTTAAAAAATCTTATCCTAAGGATTGTTATCCCTTACCTCGGATCGACGCGCTAGTTGACTCAGCCGTTGGATTTTCTGCAATGAGTTTTCTAGATGCATTTTCAGGCTATCACCAAATCAGGATGCACCCCCGGACGTCAAGGACGTCTCGTTCATCACGGGGGATGGATGCTACTGTTACAAAATGATATCATTTCGGCTGAAGAATGCAGGGGCAACCTATCAAAAGATGATGGACAGGGTTTTCAAAGAACAGAAGGGGAGCAACCTGGAGGTGTACGTAGATGATCTCATGATCAAGAATCATAATGTGGACTCTCACCTCCAGGACCTAGAAGAGACCTTCGCCACCCTGCGCAAGTACAAGATGCGGCTAAACCCCCTGAAGTGTGTCTTCGGGGCCAGTAGGGAGAAGTTCTTGGGACATCTCCTCACCCCCGCGGGGGTCGAGCCAAATCCTGATGTTAGAAACGAACAAAAACAAACCGGAAGTGGTTTAACAAAAACTTTATTATCTGAAAAAGGTATATATTACAAAGGTATGTCCTCCCATATATAGAATTGAGGAGAGATGAGAGAATACAAATAAGAGATGTGGGACTAAAAATTTACAGGACTAAGCAGACTAATACAGAACAATTCGCACAAGCAGCGCGGTTAGACAGAAGGGTTAACCGCTCGGCTACCACCAGAGAGAGAGATCACCATGGGAGACTGCTAGACCGCCCGGTCTCCAAGTCTACAAAGGCAAGCCGCTAGACCGCTCGGACTCCAGACAGCAACAACACAGCAACCAAACCACTGAAGGGAAACCGCCAGACCGTGCGGTCTTCAACCCGCCAAGACAGACCGCCAGACTGCCCGGTCACCAACTTCAACACTCCCCCTCAAGCTGGAGCATATATATCGATCATGCCTAGCTTGTCACAAATATGAAGAAACGAGGCGGAGATTGGCTTGGTGAAGATGTCAGCCAGCTCTTTATCAGAAGTGACGAAGGGAGTGCAATTTGTTCCTTCAGAATCTCCTCACGAATGAAATGACAGTCGGCCTCAATATGCTTGGTTCTTTCATGGAAGACCGGATTTTTGGAGATGTATATGGCAGCCTTGTTATCACAGAACATAGGTAGAGGATGGTTGTACACCTCTCCTAAATCCAGCAGGAGAGCTCATGGCCACTTTAACTCACAAGTGGTCGATGCCATACTACGATACTCTGCTTCAGCACTAGACCTGGAAACAACCGACTGCTTCTTGCTCTTCCAGCTCACCAGATTTACCCCAACAATGGTGCAAAAACCCGAGGTTGACTTGCGATCTCCTTTGTCATCAGCGTAACTCACATCTGAGTATGCTTCAACCCTCAGATGACCATTCTTCTGAAAGAGTAATCCTTTCCCAGGCGCTGCTTTGACATATTCCAAGATCCTCAAGGCGGACTGTAGATGGCACTCCCTAGGTGCTTGCATGAATTGACTCACTTTGCCCAGAGCATAGGAAATGTCGGGCCTGGTCACGGTGAGATATATGAGCTTACCAACCAGACGCCGGTACCGCATAATATCTGAAAGAGGAGGCGAATCATCTGTCCAGGTTTTGTCTTCTCCAGTTGCCATGGGGCATCGGCCAGGTTTAGCTCCACTCAATCCTGCCTCTTTTAAAAGATCAAGGGCATACTTACGTTGGGAGAGGACTAAGGAGTTGGGCTTTCGAGAGATTTCGATCCCCAGAAAGTACTTCGAAGAGCCCATATCTTTCGTGACCAGATGTTGATGAAGATGCCTCTTTATCAAGGCTACCCCTTCCTGGTCATCACCAGTGAGAAGGATGTCATCGACGTACACAGCAAGAACCACCAGTCCTGAGGAGGTTTTGCGAATAAATAGTGAGTGATCGGCAGAGCTTCGCACAAAACCAATGGCTGCCACGATGCCGCTGAACTTGTCAAACCAAGCTCGAGGGCTCTGCTTGAGACCATAGGTTGCCTTCTTCAGCCGACAGACTCGTGTCTCCCCCTGAGCAACATACCCAGGAGGTTGCTCTATGTAGACAGCCTCTTGAAGATCACCATAAAGGAAGGCATTCTTGACATCCAGCTGGGAAATCAGCCAATCTCTATTGACCGCCACAGAGAGAAGGACCCGGATAGTGCTGAGATGAGCCACAGGAGAGAAGGTGTCAAAGTAATCAACCCCATAGGTCTGAGTAAATCCCTTAGCAACAAGGCGAGCCTTATAATGATCCACAATGCCGTCTGGGCCAAATTTTACCACAAATACCCAGCGACAGCCAACGACATCAGTACCGAGGGGAGGAGGAACAAGAGTCCAGGTACCCCGCCCAGTTAGGGTCGTGATTTCCTCATCCATGGCCATCTTCCAGTGAGGAATAACAAGGGCCTCCTAGTAGGAACAGGGTGTGGTAGTGGCAGAGATAGCCAGTGCAAAGGCCCTGCGAGAAGAGGTGAGACGATCATATGAAACAACAGCAGTAAGGGGGTGTAGGGTACACGTCTGCACCACTTTGCGAAGAGCTACAGGAAGATCCAGGTCAGCAGGTCCCTCTCCACATCTTTGGGTGCACTGCCTTTGTGCATGCCCCCTCTGCCACCCGTGATAAGCTCTCCCCTCGCTCCACCAAATGTGTCTTTCTGGGGTACTCCACACTTCAGAAAGGATATTGTTGCTTTGATCCCGTTCTTCGTAAGCAATTCGTCTCTGCTGATGTCCCCTTCTTCAGGAATTCCTCCTACTTCTCGAATGCCTCCTCTCCTCTTCCCCCAGCTTCTGATTCTCCTGCTATTTCCTTCGTTCCCTCGTCTCCTACTGCGATATCCACCCCTACACCATCTCCGTCGACTCCTCTCCCTCCACCTCTCTCTCCCTCTTCTCTGCCGCCGTCTCCCTCATCTCCGCTGCCGCCGCTCTCTCCTCCCGGGCCAGCTAGGATTGGAAGGAGGGAGGAGGGGCAGAAGTTGATGTAGAATCCGTGGAGGAGGATGACCGAGGTAGAGATGCCACTGGAGAAGATCCGTACAAGAGGACGAGAAGGCAGACAAGGGGGAAATGTTGTCGAGGAAGTAGAGGCCGCCGCTCTCAGTCCCAGTAGTAATCGTCTGTTGGGAGCTCAGATCCTAAAAAGAACAAGAAGTCGGAGTAAACGTTACAGAGCGCTGAAGCTTCTTGCATAAAGAGGTAACCGACAATAAATTGCATGGAAATTTGGGCACATAGAGAGTGTCCGCTAGGTGAAGAGATGGAGTAACATGGACCCCTCCCGACCCATGAACCGGGGAGGGAGAACCGTCTGCAACAAGAACCGGGGGCACCCGATCATGCTGTTCGAGGAGAGTGAAGCGGTGAGGGTTGCCCGTCATGTGATTAGTTGCTCCAGAGTCGATAAGCCATTTACCTTGAGTTACCACGTTGGCACTACCTGATGATGTGACCAAGGAGGCAGACAGCTTGGAAGAGGAGGCAAAAGAGTCACCCGAGGGGCGAAGATGGGGATGCTTCATCCAGCAGCGGTCAAAAGTATGGCTGGTGCGGACAAAGTGAGAGCAGAGGTAGTGGGAAAGAGCACGTCCGCCAGACTGGTGACTGCGGCTACCAGAGCCACTCCGCTGAGTTTGGTGAGCATAGTTGGCCGGTGGAGGAGGAGCGGGCAGAATCGGGTGCTGAAGGAGAGAGGTGACAGCGACGATGCGGGCAGCAGTGGCATCTAAGGTAGGAGATTCTGCCTCACCCAAAATTTGCTGGCAGATCATATCATAAGTATCAGGAAGCCGGAGAAGATAACACACAACCAAAAGCTCCTGGAAGTGCTTGTGTTATTGAGCCAAATCCGAAGAGAAGGGGCGATTCTGAAGAATCTCAGCCCCAAGAGACTGAACTTGTTGGTAGGCAGCAGCAGGGGACAGGGTAGGACGGGCAAAGAGGTCCGCATACAACGTATAGATGCGGGACGTCTGAGCCCCCTTGGAGTACACAGCGGCAAGATGAAGCCAAACGGCCTTGACTGTCTCATCATGACGGATGACGAGAAGACACTCATCAGATAGGATAATAGCAAGCCAAGTACACACAAGCGCGTCACTGGCATCCCAGTCATCAAAGAGAGGTGAAGTGGTTGGAGGAGGGTCATCAACGAGATGGTGGCATTTGCGTTGCAAGCGAAGGGGAAAGGTGAAGGAGACGCTCCAATCCGGGTAGTTGGAGCCGACAAGCTTGGAAACGGTCCCAAGGTTACCGGAAGGAGTAGTAGGAAGAGGCAGAGCCGGATTGGCGACATGAGTGGTGGTAGGAGTGGTGGCAGTAGAAGCATCAGAAAGAGCTATAGAAGAAAACAACAGGAAGCCGTGTTGGGTACATTGGAATGAATGTACCTGATTTGAAGAAGCCTCACCCTACTCAATGATATACATCAAAATGTATTTGATGTGTTTTGAGTTTAGTTGTGCAGGTTAAGTATTTGTAGGGAAAGCTAAAAAGTTTCTAAGTCCATGTGTTGACACCCAGAAGGAAAGTGTCGACACTTAAGAAGACTTGTGTCGACACCCAGACACGCAGTGTCGACACTTGGAGTAATTGTGTCGACACCAGGGATGTAGAGTCGATACCCAGAAGTAAAGTGTCGACACCTACAGGATGTGTCGACACTCAATGAAGAGAAGTCCAGAGAAGCTGTGTCGACACTTAGAAGCAGTGTCGACACCCAGAGGAACTTTGTCTACATCAGAAAGTGTCGAAACTTGGAGGATGTGTCGACACTCAGCAAATTTCAACAGAGTCTAAGTATAAGTGTAGACATAATGAAGAATGTGTCGACACGCAGCAGAAGACTCAACACATGAAGAAAGTGTCGACATAATAAAGAATGTGTCGACACACAGCAGAAGACTCAATACATGAAGTAAGTGTCGACACTAGGAGGCTGTGTCGACACTCAGCAAAGTTCAACAAATTCTAAGTACAAGTGTCGACACAAAGGAGATGTGTCGACACTCAGCCAAAGTCTCAACACAAGAAGAATGTGTCGACACAAGGAGAAGTGTCAACACTCAGCAAGTATCAAAACAAAAGGCATGTGTCGACACCAAGAAGATGTGTCGATACTGAACAAGTTCAACACAAGAAGATGTGTCGACACAAAGGAGTTGTGTCGACACTTACAAGAAATCAACTAAGTACTGAAGAACAAGGAGTTGTGTCGACACACAGTATCAGTGTCGACACATATTGAAGAAGCTGTGTCGAGAAGTAAAATCTACAACACAAGGAGTTGTGTCGACACCTTGAAGTCAAGTGTCGACACTAGTCTACTTGTGTCGACACTTAAAGACAGACTATCTCGACACTTTCAGACAGTTACAGATATTTCAAGAAATGACTGGATGACATGACAGCTGTCATTCCAGCCGGTCTACTGCAACTGTCAGAGTTGTCAGAAAGCTGTTAGGAACCGGATCAGCCGGTCACCATGAAGAAGGCCTATATAAAGGCTTATTCTGTCAACAGAAGCAGATGATTAACAACAAGAGATTGATCAACAATCAAAGAAGAAGATCTAGCTATTCATTGAAGAATCAATTCAAGTGAAGATCTAAGTAGTTGGAGAGAGAGAGCTCCTTCCAAGAAGTCAGCCGTTGGAACCAAGCTGTGAAGAAGGTTTCAGATTAAGATCTGAAACTTAAGTTGCAGTGATTGAAGATCAGCTGCAGAGAGTATCAACCCTATTGTATTCTACATTCAAGAAGCTTTAAAGAAAGCCAAGTGAGTTTGATCTCAGCAGAGTTCTTCCAAGAACTCATCAAGAACCTGTCAACTCTTCTCTCTTATTCTGAGTTGTAGGTATATACATTGTATTCTTAATTTCTTGTATGATCCTTAGGGATCTGAGTTGTAAGCCTGCAATTATAAAGGCTGAGTGGTAGGGCCTGTGTGCCTGATTGTAGGAGATTTATATCTCTGAGTGTAGGCCTTGTGGCTGAGTGTAGGCCTTGGTGAAGGCTGAGTGTAGGTCTTTGTGAAGACTGAGTTGTAGGGCATTGGGCCTGAGCTGTAGGAACCTGGTTGGGGTTCTGAGTGTAAGATCTGAGGATCTGAGGAATAGTGGAGGAGTTTGGCCGAATCTTGTACACTGCTAGATAGGCGAAGGGGGAAAGTGGATGTACCCAAACCTTGGGGAACCACTATAAAACTGTGTGTACTCTGTGTATGTGATTCTGTGATTGCTGTGCTGAAGTGTTGTGAAGTATTATTTATAATTCTGTGATATAATCTGCCTAAAAGTTTAAAAAGATAGAGTCACCTATTCACCCCCCCCCCCCTCTAGGTGATTAGGTACAATTTCTTTCAAGTGGTATCAAAGCGAGGTTACTCAAAAAAGGACATAACTGTCTGAGTAGATCCTGTTGGCAGATTCAGTGAAATCAAGGACAGATTCAGTATAATCAAGAAAATCAAGAAAATGGGTTTAACAGAGAATCATAAAGAACTTGGATCCATGAAGCTGCCAATATGCAGAAAGGAGATTTTTAGCATCTGGAAAGAAAGGGTTAGACTATTTATGGAAGCCTCTGACCCTAGAATTTATATCACAGTTAAAGAAGGGTCATATGTGCCTATGAAGGTTTCAGTCCTGGATGCAAATCAGAGAACACCTAAAGACTTTTCTGAAATGACAAAAGATGAGATTATTCTGGCCACCATGGACAAGAGGGCTCAGAATATCATTGTAACTGTCATAGATGATGCTACATTTCAGAACTTGATACACTGTAAGACATCAAAGGAGATGTGGGATACTTTGATAGTGTATATGGAGGGTTCAGAAGAAGTTAGACAGGATAGAAAGTCTTTGTTAAACCAAGAATATGAGAGCTTCAGACAAGGCAGGTCTGATAGCATAACAGAATGCTATGAGAAATTCTATAGGATAGTCAATGAGTTGATGTCCTATGGAAGAGAATTCAGCAACTATGAGCTGAATGATAAGTTCTTGAGGTCCCTAACAAAGGATTGGGACACCAAGATCTGTGTCATAAGGGAAATGGCCAAGTTAGTAGATATTCCTCCTCCAACATTGTTTGGAAAGCTGTTATCCTATGAAATGCAGCTAATGGTAAGGAAAGAAGAGGAGAAGACTACCAAAATTGAGCATAAAGAAAGGACAGTGGCATTCAAGACAGAAGCCACTAGTAAATACAAAAGTAAGTCTCCATCTCCACCTCCAAAAGTGGCTGAGACTGAGTCAGATGAATCAGAAAGCAGGAATTCTGAAAGCAGCGAGAGTGATGAGGACTTTGCAGCTTTCACAAGACACTTTCAGAAGTTTCTAAAGAAGAAACAGTGGAGGTCTAAGCCATCCACTTCACAGGGAAAAGATGACTATTATAAGAACAAGAAGTCATCAAAGAAAGACAGGAGAAAGCCCAAGTCAAGCAAAGCGACTTTATCAAAAATTGTATGTTATTGCTGTAACAGACAAGGACATGTTGTTGCTGACTGTCCAGAGAAAAGGAGAGAGTCTACTAATAAGAAGAAGACTCAAATCAAGGGCAAAAAGGAAAGGTCCTTTGTTGCCAAGAAGGACAAAAGCCTGTCAGACATATCATCTTCAGAAACTGATTCAGAAGCAGAAGCTTATATTGGACTGTTTGCTGAAGAAGAGGAAGAGGAGTTCATCCAGTTAATGAACTCTATATATGAGCAAGAGGGCAATCAGTGCCAAGAACTGATGGCCTTAACAGAAGGTGACAAAATCTAGGATCAGCCTGGACATAGTCAGGTACAAAATTATTCTTTAAGTTCAATTTCTAGTGCTAGTTCAGATTCAGTTACATCAGCATCAAGTGATGCCAGTGGATCTGAATCTGAAGGGGATATTCATCAGTTGATTGATGAATATAGAGTACTGTTGCAAGCTTTTAAGAAAAGCAAATCCTTGGCCAAGAGTCAGGCAAAGGAGATTGCTAGTCTCAAAGAGGCTGCAACTGATTTTGATAAGTTAGTTGATCAAAAATTAAATGAAATAGTCAGGCTGAAAAACATAATTGTTATTCAGATGGGAACTATAACATTCAAGAATGATCAAATCAGAAATCTGGAGATTAGTCTTCAGAAGGAGAGAGATATAGTTGCAAGGTTTTCTAAACCAAAATCTATTTTACCTTTGATAGATGACTTTGTACATCAAAAGGGTAAAACTGGATTAGGGTTTACACAACCTGCTAGGACTGTAAAGTCCAAGTCTAAGGGCAAAGCCCCAGTACTCAACAAGCCTACTGTAGATAGAACAGCTAGGGTTGTACCTAAGCAAAGGTACAATAGATTTGAGTGTTGGTGTTGTGGCATGGTAGGCCACTTTGTCATAGACTGTTGGCACAATTCTAGTGCAAAGATGAGTAGCAAACTGCCTGTTGAAAGATCTACAGGTAGCTTTGTTAAGAGGCAAACTAACCAGCACCAAGGACACAAGAATTCTTTGGGTTCTAAGGTCAACTAATCTATTTTGCAGGTGAGTCCAAGTGGCCATGCCCTAATATGGTACTTGGACAGTGGATGTTCCAAGCACATGACTGGAACTAGGGGATTGCTAATGGACTACACACCAATCAAAGATGGTCCTAAAGTCACCTTTGGTGGTTCTGAAAAAGGAATTATCAAGGGTTTTGGTAACATCTCTAGCAACCTTATAACAATTACTCAAGTGGCCTATGTTAAAGGTTTGAAACATAACCTTATTAGTATAAGTCAACTGAGTGATTTAGGATATGACATCTCATTTGTCAAAGATGGTTGTCATATCAGGAGGTCAAATGATCAAGAGATCATTTTGACAGGTTATAGAAAGAGAAATGTCTATTGCCTAGACATTATGTGTGAGAACAATGTTTCTCCAGTGTGTCTTGTAGCTGATGAGAAAGTCTCTCATTGTATCAAATGGCACAAGAGGCTAGCCCATCTTAACTACAAGACAATTGGTCAACTCTTTAGCAAAGAGTTAGTGAGGAATGGTCCTCAGGTTAAGTGTATTAAAGATGGAATATGCTCAGCTTGTCAAAAGGGCAAGCAGACTAGATCCACCTTTAATAGCATTGAAAACAAAGATGTTGTGAGGTGCTTATACCTCTTGCATATGGATCTCTTTGGTCCTATGCCAGTTCACAGCCTAGGTAGGAAGGTCTACACATTTGTGGTTGTAGATGACTACTCAAGGTTTTCCTGGGTGTTCTTCCTTAGACAGAAATCTGAAACACCTAGTATCTTCTATAGTTTTGTCAAATAAATTCAGAATGAGTTAGACAGTACAGTGGTCAAAGTAAGAAGTGACCATGGTACTGAATTCCAGTCTAATAGTATGACAAAGCTATGTGAAGAATTTGGGATATTTTAGGAATTCTCTTCACCAAGAACACCTCAGCAAAATGGCATTGCTGAAAGGAAGAATAGAACCTTGATTTAGGTTGGTAGAACCCTATTAAGTGATACATCTCTCCCAGAATATTTTTGGGCTGAGGCAGTAAACACTGCATGCCATGTAATTAATAGGGCTACTATCACCAAGAGCCACAATAAGACCCCCTATGAGATTGTGAAAGGCAGAAAACCAAATTTATCCTATTTCAGGATCTTTGGTTGTAAATTCTATATACTTAACAATGGAAAGTCTTACTTGACCAAGTTTGCTGCCAAATCCCAAGAGGGGATCTTTGTTGGGTACAACAACAATAGTAAGGCTTATAGGGTCTACAACTTGTCTACTCAAGTTGTAGAAGAGTCAGTACATGTAGTATTTGATGAAGCTAGACTTATTAACAATGAGTTGTCTAGAAGTATTTGCAGCTCCACAGGTGTGACTAAGAAGATGGACAAGCTCACTATTGAAGAAGGATCTATTGCAAGTCAGCATGTAGATGATAGTGGTTGTTGTCCAGGGGGAGTACTACATGCACCTGATGCAGAAGAAGACCAAGGAGTGCAGTAAGTTGAAGAAGCTGAAGGAGTTCAACCTGAAGCCAGGCTGCCTCCAGCTAGTAGACATTTGAAATATCATCCAGCCAATCAAATTATTGGTGATCTAAGTCAAGGGGTACAAACAAGGAGCAGAAATTTAAGTTCAGTACTCTACTCCAGTTTTCTATCCCAAGTTGAGCCAAAAAAATTCGAAGAAGCCATCCTAGACCCTCATTGGATTGAGGCAATGCAAGAGGAGCTGAATCAGTTCAAGAGATGCAAAGTCTGGGAGCTTGTTCCTAAACCAAAAGACCACAACATAATTGGAACCAAGTGGATCTTTAGGAACAAGATGGATGAACATGGAGTGATTATAAAGAACAAAGCAAGACTGGTTGCTAAGGGATATAGGCAGGAAGAAGGTATTGACTTTGATCAAATCTTTGCTCCAGTAGCCAGACTAGAGGCAATAAGGATGTTCTTGGCCTATGCAACCTATCAAGGGTTTAAAGTATACCAAATGGATGTTAAGTCAGCATTTCTGAATGAAAATCTGAAAGAAGAGGTCTATGTGGAACAACCATCAGGTTTTGTTGATTCAACTCAACCTAATTATGTCTATAGACTTAGGAAGGCTTTGTATGGGTTAAAACAAGCCCCTAGGGCTTGGTATGAAACCATGTCTAGTTTCCTCATTGAGAATAAATTCACAAGGGGGAAAATAGACAAGACTCTATTCCTTAGGGAATCCAGAGGCAAGATCATACTAGTCCAAATATATGTAGATGACATCATATTTGGGTCTACTGAAAGTAGTCTTTACAAAAAGTTTGCAAAACTTATGCAAGGACAATTTGAGATGAGCAGTATGGGGGAACTTAAGTTCTTCTTGGGTCTCCAAGTTAGACAGACTGAGAATGGTTTATCCATATGCCAGTCCAAGTTCACCCTAGAATTAATAGGGAAGTATGGTATGGATTCCTCCAGTACCATGAAAACTCCTATGGGGTCAAGTATGTCTCTTAGCAAAGATGATGCAGGGAAACCTGTAGATGAGACTTTGTATAGAGGGATAGTTGGATCCCTATTGTATTTGACTGCAAGTAGACTAGATATCATGTATGCTACATGTGTCTGTGCTAGGTACCAAACATGCCCTAAAGAATCTCATTTGACAGCAGTCAAAAGAATTCTGAGATATCTAAAGGGCACTCCTTATCTAGGCCTTTGGTACCCTAGGAATGGAGACTTTGAACTGACAGGTTATTCAGATGCAGATTTTGCAGGCTGCAAGGAAGATAGGAAAAGTACAACTAGAACCTGTCAATTCCTAGGTGGAAGACTGATATCATGGAGTAGCAAGAAACAAACAAGTGTGGCTATCTCCACAGCAGAATCAGAGTATGTGGCTGTAGGAAGTTGATGTGCTCAACTTCTATGGATACAACATCAGCTAGAATACTATGGTATTCAAGTAAGTAGAACACCACTATTTTGTGATTCTACTAGTGCTGTATCTATTGCAAACAATCCTGTTTCCCATAGTAGGACTAAGCACATAAAGATAAAATATCATTTTCTAAGGGAACATGTTGAAAAAGAAGATATTTCACTAGAGTATGTTAATACAGATAATCAACTAGCTGACATGTATACTAAGCCTTTAGAAGAAACCAAATTCAATAGGTTTAAAATTGAATTAGGTATGATAAACTTAGAATAAGTTTACAGAAATGGCTAAGTAAAATAGTGTCGACACACAGAGTTGTCTGTGTCGAGACAGAGAATTGGTGTCGACACTTCAGAGAAAAGGTGTCGACACATCTAGGAAGTTAGTGTCGACACTTCAGAAAATTAGTGTCGACACATACAGGGTAGGTGTCGACACATCCAAGGTGGTGTCGACACTTATGCTTTACACAGAATTAGACAAGTAAAGTCTCGACTAAGTGTCGAGCTAAGTGGTGTCGACACATAAACAAGTGTCGACACATATATTCTGTCGACTATACTTATGTCGACACATAGGTGTCGAGACATTATAAGTCTGTGTCGACACTTTTCAACAGTGTCGACACAATTTGAGTATTTTGACGCGCCCTTTCATCTTCAATTCTAGAAAGGTATAAATAGGGTTTCAACATTGTTTGTCGACACGCTCACCAAAGTTTCGAGACCAAACTTGTGTGTCGACACCTCTCTTCTCTCAATTCAAATTTCTTCAAACCCTAATGGCGCCCAAGCTCGAAGAGAACGTGAATGAAGGATATGAACTGGTGCGGCATGCATTTGATGAGGCGGAACCCGCGATCAAAGGTGTGGTAACCCTTGTTGCAGAATCTGGATTAGAATTCCTTGTTTCAGAACCCATCAAGATCTGGAAAAAGGAGGTCCTGGAATTTCTGAATGGCGCAACCCTAGATGAATCAGGACTAAAGATTAAGTCAAGGGTTCATGGAGAAAAGGTGAAGGTCTCACCTAAGAGTTTGAGAAAGGTACTAAACCTACCAAGGACTAAGGAAGAAGATGAAGTTTCTACTTCTAAGACTAGAGAAGCATTAACATGGTGTGGACTGGATTCCAAGATGAAAATAGGATCTGTTTTCAATAGGAAGGGGATGAACAGCCAAGGCAAATTCTTATCTGAGATTGTGGGCAAGGTTATCTTGAGCAAGCCTGGAGGGCATGACAGAGTATCAGCTCATATTTTTGGTGTAATGACAAGAATTATCTTCAAACTACAAACTGATTGGTCTGCAGTAGTGTTTGAGAAGATTAAGGAGAGTATGAAGAAGCCCAATTTGGGTAGGATTCTAAGTCTATACCTAGCTGGTAGTATACCAGAGGTAATGAGTCAAGCAGCTGGATCTAAGATCAATCACATGAGGAAGATGGACATGAGAATCTTTTCTAGATGGGATAGAGTCTTGACTAAGGAAATGCCAACTTCTGAGAAGATAACACCACAAAAGAAGAAGAAGAAGACAGCCCCAGTGGCTCAAGAATCCTCTAGCAGCTCTGAGGAACAAGTAGTGTTCACTCCTGATGAAGAAGAAACTTTAAATGCTGGAAAGTCTCCAGCTAGACAAGATGATGCAGAGAGGCAGGGGGAGCTACCACAGGCTAGCCCACTTCACCAGGATTCCATCCAGGGGGAGCCTCTAATTGTGGAAGAGCCAACTCCACTAGAAAGTGAACAAGCTACCCATACCATACTTGAGGTAATCACTGACATTAATAAATTAAATTTCCCTATTGAGGATGATGTTTTGTCTGATTCATTACCTAATGTTAATCAGCAAACACAAACACATAGCCAATACCAAGACGTTGTCATGGAGGACACATCTGTTGTAGATCAAGTGGTTTCTGATCAAGTTGCTGATGAGATAAGAGTTTCTCCACCTCATCCTCCACAAGAATTCACCCTAGAAGAGCTATTCCCTGACCTACTCCAAACTGACTTTGAAAAAGAAAGTGCTGCTGCTGAGGGGGAGAAGGCTCATGTTGAGGGGGAGCAAGTGAAACATATAGAAGAAACTGCAGGCAAAAAGATTGAGGTGCCAAAAGATACTGAAGGGCTACAAAGGACTGAGAAGGAGTTACCTCCAAGTCCTAAGGACAGAGTGACTATTGATAGCACATCTGCATCAGAAGATGAGGAGGCTGCAAGAGCCAAGAAGAGGAAGTTTCAAGTTTTCAAAAAGAGGAGCCAGAATTATAAGAAAGCTCTGGAAACAATAGCACCACAGCCTGCACCACATCCAGCACCATCAACAGATTTCAGTTCTCTGATGGTTGCATTACAGATAAAGCTTGATGAGCAAATGCAAGCTCTTGAAAAGTATGGAGATGAAGGGCAAAAATCTCTACAGTTTGATCTGGCACAGGATATTAAGTCCATCAGATTTGAGATGAATCTGAATAAGAAAGAGATGACTGACTGCTTCCATAAAGGAGGGAATGCAGTAGTCTATCTAGCAACTCATCAAGAGAAGATCAACGCTCAAGTGGATGAACTTGTAGTGAAGCAAGGCTATATTCTGGAGAACCAGCTAAGGATGAATGATAATTTAACTGCTTCACACAATGCAATAGTAACAGAAATGAAAAATATAGCTGCTGGTCAGACTACATCTAATGCTACTGCTAAGGCAGAATTTGCTAAAGCATTACAAGAGGGAATAACTGCTGTTAAAACTGCTATACAAGACTCTCAAAAGGCTATAACTAACAAGTTCCAAAGGTTGAAACCTTTCTTTAAGGATGGAGTAAACTATTTGGATGCCCAAAAAAGATTTCAGAAAGATGATCTGAGGGATCATATTGTTAGAGAAGTCATAAAGGGGGAGAGGGTGTTAGTCAAAGCCAGCTCTGATCATGCAAAATGGATTTCCAATTCCATCAGAGCCACCCTTGGATATCCTCCATTGTGTGATGATGATAATGTTGCAGAGTCTGGGATTAATCCTGCATATCTTGGAGGGGAGCAAGCTGAAGTGGCTCAAGTAATATACCCTCCACCAGACTTTGATATGATACATGCAGATATACAGTCAATATCTAGCCCACCTGAGGGAAAGCAAAATGTCATCATAGAGAAAGTGGTTCAGCCAGTGCCAGAGGCTATGCTGAAGGAACAAGAAGCCCAATTGTCTAACAAGAGATTCAGGGAGCAAGCTGAATTGAGGCCTGACTTTGAACAATGGAGCCCCACCTCCAGGAATATCATTCTGACTGCATGGAAGGCTGTCAAAGACAATATTGTGGACAGAGGCAAATGGTATTCTGATGTGGAGTGGAGGAAGCATGAGAAAAGGCAAGAAGCCATTGTGCAGTATAGAAGAAAGGCAAAGATGGGAAAGCTACCTCCTACTGCCCAGGAGCCTAGCAAGTACTTTCCTAAGCCTTATCATTACTTTGAAAGACAAAAGATCAAAGCTGAAGAGTTAAAAAAGAAGGATCTTAAAGGCAAGAAGTCTGCTGCTGCTGAAGATGCTGAAGCCCCTATCCAAGCAAAGATACAATCTGGAAAGGGCATAGTGATCAATGAGACTGAGCAGCAATAGAATAGAATTTTCTTTAAGTTTATAGTTGTAATCACTTGTATTAAAACTTCTGTAAACTTGTGAATAATGAAAATGTTGAAGTTCTTAGAACTATGTGATGTGTGCTAATTCTATTACATTATTGTTCTGAGATATTGGTATATACATGTTTTGTTTATTACATGTTTATGAATTTACCCTGTTATATAATCCTGTTTTACATCATACTGTAATTTTGTTATGTATGGTGTATATCATTGACTAAGGGTTATGACTTCTCCAAATAGGGGGAGATTGTTGGGTACATTGGAATGAATGTACCTGATTTGATGAAGCCTCACCCTACTCAATGATATACATCAAAATGTATTTGATGTGTTTTGAGTTTAGTTGTGCAGGTTAAGTATTTGCAGGGAAAGCTGAAAGTTTCTAAGTCCATGTGTCGACACCCAGAAGGAAAGTGTCGACACTTAAGAAGACTTGTGTCGGCACCCAGACACGCAGTGTCGACACTTGGAGTAATTGTGTAAACACCAGGGATGCAGAGTCGACACCCAGAAGTAAAGTGTCGACACCTACAGGATGTGTCGACACTCAATGAAGAGAAGTCCAGAGAAGCTGTGTCGACACTTAGAAGCAGTGTCGACACCCAGAGGAACTTTGTCTACATCAGAAAGTGTCGACACTTGGAGGCTGTGTCGACACTCAGCAAATTTCAACAGAGTCTAAGTATAAGTGTCGACATAATGAAGAATGTGTCGACACACAGCAGAAGACTCAACACATGAAGAAAGTGTCGACATAATAAAGAATGTGTCGACACACAGTAGAAGACTCAATACATGAAGTAAGTGTCGACACTAGGAGGCTGTGTCGACACTCAGAAAAGTTCAACAAATTCTAAGTACAAGTGTCGACACAAAGGAGATGTGTCGACACTCAGCCAAAGTCTCAACACAAGAAGAATGTATCGACACAAGGAGAAGTGTCGACACTCAGCAAGTATCAACACAGAAGGCATGTGTCGACACCAAGAAGATGTGTCGATACTGAACAAGTTCAACACCAGAAGATGTGTCGACACAAAGGAGTTGTGTCGACACTTACAAGAAATCAACTAAGTACTGAAGAACAAGGATTTGTGTCGACACACAATATCAGTGTCGACACATATTGAAGAAGTTGTGTCGAGAAGTAAAATCTACAACACAAGGAGTTGTGTCGACACCTTGAAGGCAAGTGTCGGCACTTAGTCTACTTGTGTCGACACTTAGTCTATAAGTGTCGACACTTAAAGACAGACTGTCTCGACACTTTCAGACAGTTACAGATATTTCAAGAAATGACTGGATGACATGACAGCTGCCATTCCAGCCAGTCTACTGCAACTGTCTGAGTTGTCAGAAAGCTATTAGGAACCAGATCAGCCGGTCACCATGAAGAAGGCCTATATAAAGGCTTATTCTGTCAACAGAAGCAGATGATTAACATCAAGAGATTGATCAACAATCAAAGAAGAAGATCTAGCTATTCATTGAAGAATCAATTCAAGTGAAGATCTAAGTAGTTGGAGAGAGAGAGCTCCTTCCAAGAAGTCAGCCGTTGGAACAAGGCTGTGAAGAAGGTTTCAGATTAAGATCTGAAACTTAAGTTGCAGTGATTGAAGATCAGCTGCAGAGAGTATCAACCCTATTGTGTTCTACATTCAAGAAGCTTTGAAGAAAGCCAAGTGAGGTTGATCTCAGCAGAGTTCTTCCAAGAACTCATCAAGAACCTATCAACTCTTCTCTCTTATTCTGAGTTGTAGGTATATACATTGTATTCTTAATTTCTTGTAGGATCCTTAGGGATCTGAGTTGTAAGCCTGCAATTATAAAGGCTGAGTGGTAGGGCCTGTGTGCCTGAGTGTAGGAGATTTATATCTCTGAGTGTAGGCCTTGTGGCTGAGTGTAGGCCTTGGTGAAGGCTGAGTGTATGTCTTTGTGAAGACTGAGTTGTAGGGCATTGGGCCTGAGCTGTAGGAACCTGGTTGGGGTTCTGAGTGTAAGATCTGAGGATCTGAGGAATAGTGGAGGATTTTGGCCGAATCTAGTACACTGCTAGATAGGCGAAGGGGGAAAGTGGATGTACCCAAACCTTGGGGAACCACTATAAAACTGTGTGTACTCTGTGTATGTGATTCTGTGATTGCTGTGCTGAAGTGCTGTGAAGTATTATTTATAATTCTGTGATATAATCTGCCTAAAAGTTTAAAAAGATAAAGTCACCTATTCACCCCCCCCCCCCCCCTCTATGTGATTAGGTACAATTTCGTTCAAGCCGCGCGGTTAGAAAACAAGACGTGCGGTTAGGAAACAAGCCGCACGAACAGGGAGAAATCGCAGCGGTAGGAGAAGGAGATCTGCAGCGGTCACGATGATTGACACCAGCGGCCAGAAAAGCCACGACCAAGCCGTAGAACTAAGCTGAGGGAAAGAAGTCGAGCAGCTAGAAGGTAGCCTGCACGAACAGAAGAAGAAGAAGAAGGCCGCGCGAAAGAGACCAAGGCGTACGAGCCAAACAGAGATCGCACATAGAGGCCGCGCACACAAAGGGCAGTGTCAAGAGACCGCGAGAACAGGAATAAGAGACCTCATGAACAGTACGAGAAAAATAATCAGGAGGAAAAGATCGTTTCCTCTGATACCATGTTAGAACCGAACAAAAATAAACTGGAAGTGGTTTAACTGAAACTTTATTATCTGAAAAAGGTATCTATTACAAAGGTATGGCCTCCCTTATATAGAATGGAGGCAAGATAAGAGAATACAAATAAGAGATGTGGGACTAAACATTTACAGGACTAAGCGGACTAATACAGAACAATTCATACAAGCCGCGCGGTTAGACAAAAGGGCTGACTGCTCTGCTACCACCAGAGAGAGAGATCACCATAGGAGACCGCTAGATCGCCCGTTCTCCAAGTCTCCATAGGCAAGCCGCTAGACCGCTCGGACTCTAGATAGCAACAGCACAGCAACGAAACCACTGAAGGGAAACCGCCAGACCGCGCGGTATTCAACCCGCCAAGACAGACCGCCAGACCGCCCGGTCACCAACTTCAACACTTGATAAGGTGAAGGCTATCGTGGAGCTGGGGTCGCCACGTAATACCAAGGGGGTGCAACGGCTGACAGGGAAGCTGGCATGTTTAAGCAGGTTCCTCTCTCGGGATGGGGAGAAGTGCTCCCCCTTCTTCAAAACATTAAAGGGGGGGAATTCGGGTGGACCAAGGAGTGCGATGAGGCATTCCAGGCCCTCAAGATGCAGTTGACGCGGGCTCCATTGATCCAAGGGCCAAAGGAGGGGGAGGACCAATTTTTGTGTCTCGGGGTCAGAGCGGAGGCCTTGAGCTCCGTCCTAGTTCGTGAAGAGGGGAAGAAATAGCTCCCCATATACTACGTGAGTCGTGTCCTAAGAAAGGCCGACCTCCGATATCCAATTCTGGAGAAGCTGTCCTTCGCCCTGGTCGTCTCGGCCAGAAGGATGCAGCCCTATTTCCAGGCACACTCTATCCGAGTGGTGACTGACCATCCCCTTCGTAACATCTTTGAGGGGGTGGAGTATTCTGGCAGGCTAGCCAAGTGGCCGGTGGAGTTGAGCGAGTTCGACATCTCCTTCGTCCCCCGCCTCTCAATCAAGGCTCAAGTGATGGCCGACTTTTTGACCATTTATGTGATCGAGGTGGCGTAGGAAGAGCTCCCTCGTCCGACTCCATGTAAGGTGAAGGTAGATGGCGCTTCGGGGAGGCATTCCCTGGGGGTGGGGGTGATCTTGGAGAGCCCCCAGGGAACTAGAATCGAGCAAACGGTGGTGGTGCACTTTCCCATCACGAATAATAAGGCCGAGTATGAGGCCGAGATAGCAGGGCTGCGCCTGGCCAGGGAGCTAGGGTTGCTGGGCGTGGAGGTCCTTACCTACTCCATGGTGGTAGCTTCCCAGATCAATAGGGAGTTTGAGGAGAGAGAGCCTACCCTGTGGCTATAATTAGCCAAAGTAAAGGAGGTCATTGACATATTTGAAACCTTCTCCATCCGACACGTGCCCCGAGAGGAGAATGAACAGGTCGATCAACTAGCGAAGCATGGTCCCCGGGTTGGGGGAACTATCACCGACCTATTTTCCCTTCCATCGAAGAGGGAAAGCTCATGGAGATAGATCAGCGCCCCTTGTGGACAAGAATAAGCTCAGGTACAAGTCGACGTACTACCTCCTCCGGGACAGGCAGCTATACAGGAAGACCCTCTTGGGGATGTTGGCTCGTTGCGTGGCCGAGGGGGAAGTACAAAGAATCTTGGAAGAAGTCCACTTCCGGGAGTGTGGGAGTCACTCTGGGGAGTGTGGGAGTCACTATGGGAGTCAGACTCTGGAAGGAAGGATCGTCAGGCAAGGGTACTTTTGGCCCACCATGGGCCGCGATGCGACAAAGTTCGCAAGAAGATGTCACAAGTGCTAGTTGTTTGCCCCCCTCCAGCTACAGCATGCTCAGCGACTCAAGAGTATCACAGCCCCCTGGCCATTTGCAATTTGGTGGATGGATTTGGTTGTACCGTTCCCCCAGGCCAGTGGGCAAAGGTGGTTCCTGTTGATGATGACCGATTATTTCTCTAAGTGGTTGGAGGTGAAGGCGCTTACCAAGGTGACCTCCCAAGTCATCAAAAACTTTATTTGGGGGGAGATCATCTGCCGTCATGGGCTGCCCCAGGACATTGTCACGAACAACGGGCCACAGTTCGCCAGCGTGGAGTTTACTAGTTTTTGCGAGCAGCTTGGGATTGACCTCAGGTTTGCCTTGGTCTACCACCCCAGGAGCAACAGGAAGGTGGAGGCCGCAAACAAGATCATCATAAATCTCCTGAAGAAGAAAGTTGAAAATCTGAAAGGAAGCTGGGTGGAGAAACTTCTTGCGATTCTCTGGGCCCTGAGGACCACCCCCAACAACGCAACAGGGGATACTCCTTTCAAGCTCTCCCATGGGTGCGAGGCAGTACTCCCCGTGGAATTTGAGGTTCAAACGCCTCGAGTCATCGCAGCCGGGGAAGGCAGGGAAGAATGGCAGTCCGAGAATGAGGAAGAGCTGCGGCTCTCCATGGATATGGTGGAGGAGCTACGTGACCTCTCTGCCATCCAACAAGAAAAGGTGAAGAGGAGAATGGCTAAGTACTTTGACAAGCACGTCAGAGTCAAACAGTTTGTGGAGGGGGACTTGGTGCTGAAGAAGGTAGATGCAGCGGGAAGGTCGACAACTGTGGGGAAGCTCAACCCCAGCTTGGAAGGACCATTAATTGAAAAAGAGACATTGAGATCAGGAGGGTATCGACTCCAAAATGTGGAGGGCAAGACCCTAAGTCTCACCCGGAGTGGTGACGACTTGAAGCGCTTTTTTCCTTAAAACATGTAAGTGGTACTTTGATTCTTAATAAAGTTCTTTGACATGTCAATATTGTCGCCATAGTTTGTACGAAAGGACGAAGTGTACCTAGACCCTGAGCAGATCCCGCTGTCAGGCTCTTACCTAGCTGGCAGGGCTGGATGGCACTCGATGGTGTCAACCCTGGACCCCGAGCAGATCTCACTGTCACGCTCTCACCTAGCCGGCAGGGCTGGATGTCACTCGATGGTGTCAACTTTAGACCCCGAGCAGATCCCGCTGTCAGGCTCTCACCTAGCTGGCAGGGCTGGAAGTCACTCAGTGTCAACCTTAGACCCCAAGCTTATCCCACTGTTAGGCTCTCACGTAGATGGCATGGCTGGAAGTCACTCGATGGTTTCAACCCTGGACCTCGAGCAGATCTCGCTGTCAGGCTCTCATCTAGCTGGCAGGGCTGGAAGTCACTTAGTGTTAACCTTAGACCCCGAGCAGATCCCGCTGTCAGGCTCTCACCTAGCTGGCAGGGCTGGAAGTCACTCGATGGTGTCAACCCTGGACCCCAAGCAGATCCCAGTGTCAGACTCTCACCTACCTGGCAGGGCTAGAAGTCACTCGATGGTGTCAAACCAGACCACAAGCAGATCCCGCTGTCAGGCTCTCACCTAGCTAGCAGGGCCGGAAGTCACTCGGTATCAACCTTAAACCCCGAGCAGATCCCGCTATTAGGCTCTCACCTAGCTGGCAGGGCTGGAATTCACTCGATGGTGTCAACCCTGAACCCCGAGCAGATCCCGCTGTCAGTCTCTCACCCAGCTGACAGGGCTGGATGTCACTCGATGGTGTCAACCCTGGACCCCGATCAGATCCCGCTGTCAGGCTCTCACCTAGCTGGTAGGGCTGGATGTCACTCAATAGTGTCAACCTTAGACCCCGTTCAGATCCCAGAGTCAGGCTCTCACCTAGCTGGCAGGGTTGGAAGTCACTCAGTGTAAACCTTAGACCCCGAGCAGATCCCGCTGTCAGGCTCTCACCTAGCTGGCAGGGCTGGATGTCACTCGATGGTGTCAACCTTAGACCCCGAGTACATCCCGCTGTCAGGCTCTCACCTAGCTGGCAGGGCTGGAAGTCACTCGATGGTGTCAACCCTGGACCCCGAGCAGATCCCACTGTCAGGCTCTCACCTAGCTGGCAGGGATGGATGTCACTCGATGGTGTCAACCTTAGACCCCGAGCAGATCCCGCTGTCATGCTCTCACCTACCTGGCAGGGCTAGAAGTCACTCGATGGTGTCAACCCTAGACCCCGACCAGATCCCGCTGTCAGGCTCTCACCTAGCTAGCAGGGATGGATATCACTCGATGGTGTCAACCCTGGACCCCGAGCAAATCCCGTTGTCAGGCTCTCACCTAGCTGGCAGGGCTGGATGTCACTCGGGGAAGTCTTATACTCTCCAGGTGGTGTCCAATAGGTTTGGCATTTTTCCTAAGAATAGGTGGAGAGAGGCACGACATAGGTGAGTCAGAACTAGACAGATCAGCTCGGCCTCGGCAGAAGGGTGGCAAGTCGGGCCCTTGGACCTCACTGAAGCGAGGCGGATCCCGCCAGGATGCTTCGCGCCCAACTTTATTTTACTTGTGAAAATTTTGTGAATTTGGTCCTATATTGATAAGGTTATGGGTAGCTCGCGAGCGAGCTAGGGGTGGTGCGCCCAGTGCGGCGGGTAGTCCATCCCCAGATCATCTAAGATTCGTCAAGCTCTAAAAAAGTACTCTCATGAACGAGCTCTAACAACTATCCTACTCAAAAAACCTATCTACGTGAGATCGCAATGGGAAGGGCTCACGAGTAAGCAAGACACAACAAAGACACAGAAAAAAGATAGAAAAGATTAACAGAGGTTATATCAAAAATATATTCCATCAAAAATAATGATAGTTACAGGTGGAGCTCGCCTCGGCGAGATTACAAAAAGAAAAATATACAAGATCAACCTTTGCCCCCCTCGCCGGATTGGTGGTCCTCCCCCCTCCCCTCTGCCGGACAGGTCCTGGAAGCCCTTCCCGAAGAGCGCGTCAAGGCTATCCTCCTTCTTGCTGGGCGGCGTCACCGGGAATAGGCTGGACATCAGGTCCCGGACTGAGATCTCCTCGCAACCCTCCACCAGCACTCCTGTATCCTTCATCATCTGGAGGGTACATTCGGCGGTTTGGATCGAGTTGATCGGCAGCCTCTCAGCGACGTCAGCCTCGCCGAAGATCCTCAGGCTCTTGTAGGGGAAGGTGGGCTCGACGTCGCGAGCCTAGAAGAAGATCTCCGCTTGGCGGCGGACCTCGCGGCTGAGGCTCGTGTTCTCCTCCATCAGCTTCGCGTTCGTCCCCTCTAGCTCGGCAAGGCGGCCGCGCAGCTGGCCGATCTCCTCTTCTCGCCCGGCGGTGTGAGCCTGCAACTCCCCAACGGCCTTGGCATCCTGATAAGAAAGGAAGTACATTAGCAACAACGCAGAAAATTCTAAGTAAAAGGGGAAAGGAAGCCCGATACTTACCAGTCCGCCGGTGGCTTGGGTGATAAGATTCTCAGCAATGTCGAGCTGCCTCGCCCGATCGACATCCTTGTCCTTGGCAAGGTCACGAGCTTGCTCGGCCTTTTGAAGGAGGTTGCTGAGGTTGAAGCTGCGGCGGACCACCATGTGGTCGAGCTCCATGGCTCGCATATGCGCCTGCAGGCCCTCATGGACGAGCTGCCGCAGGGGGACGCCCTTGTAGGTCTCGACGTCCTCGCAGCCATATAGGCTAAAGCCGAGTGCATAGGCATGACCAGTGGCGGGCTCGCAGCCAGCCCAGGAAGGGTGGAGGGTGGATATGGAGACTCGGTGGGCCAGGTCGTCCCACTGGACCATAGGCTCGCCTGCCGAGTCCTTCCACCACCCCCCAAAGCCGAAGAGGGGGTGTTCCTTAGGCACGGAGGGCTCGCGAGCCGCCTTCTTCTCCGCAGGGGGAGCAGAGGTCGCCGCGGGAGGAGCAGGGGTCTCGCCACCTCCCTTCCCCTTGCTGGTGATCACCTTGAGAGGACTCTCCGGCGACCCATTGGGTATGACCTCGGGCGAGCTCATGTATTTGGGGCTTTGTTGATGTTGTTGATGTTGTTTCGCCCAAGAAACCACCATGGCTCTCCTCACCTTTTTTGGTAGTTGTTTGCGATGGGGCGGGCTCGACCCCGCATCCTCAGGTCGCCTCTTGCTGGAGGAGGGTTTGGAGAAAGCCGCCTCGTCTCGGCAGGCCGCCGCCACTGCCTTCTCGCGAGCAAGAGTTTCTGCATATAACCCCGAGTCCGCAAACGGCGGGTCCACTGGGATTAGCCGATCCCCTGCAAGAAGTAACATGGAAAACTTAGAATATTTCCATGACAATATGGCGGGCTTGGTAATGGAGAGAGGACAATACCTTCACCGGGCAGAACCAGGCGGAGCGAATCGAGGCCCCTCCGCAGGAAGGCGACCTCGAAGTCCTTCTTGAGGAAGAACTTGTGGAGGTCCGCATTGTTGCCGGACATGGCTGGTGGGCGGTAGACCTCCTTTGCCTTCTGTTGGGGGGAGAAAGGGATGTTGCCGAGATCTCCCTTGATGAAGGTCTCAACCCCACCTCAAAATGCGAGATGGGGAAGGCAAGCTCATCGTCATAAAAGGAGTTGATAGGCTCCCCCTCCCTCGACCGGCGCGCTTCAAAGCCAGGCGGCACATGGTCGCCGACAAATTCAGTAAGCTCGGACTCGCTAGTGCTTCCCTCAAAGAAGCAATAGTCCCTGAAATGCTGGGCACATTTGGTGTGGCCATCGGTGTCAGGATTGGTCTTGCCCATGCTCGCAAAAGGGGGTGGAGCACGAGTACGAAAGAGAAAAGCGCGGGAAGAGAGAGAAAAAGTAGGCAGTTAAGGCGA